>OY282505.1:45127191-45736861 GCA_958295605.1 Ajuga chamaepitys
ATACATCTTAATCAATCAGAATACTACTAATAAACACAGAGCGGAGAGGGCCGGACGGAGAGGAATAGTGACCTAATCCAGCTAGCTATAAGTAACACTAATTTCCAGGATCTAATTTTGGAAGGTTAGTGTATTATCGATAAAAATATACTATTAGAGTAAGTCAACTTAGGATAAGAGAATTAATGAGTAATTTAAATCGTCGACTTCAACATATGTATTTCACTTTGTGTTCTACATTCTGATGAAGAAGTATCACATGTCCCATAACTTTTTAAATATAAAACAAAATTAAAACCATAGGACATGTGTTCCTTCCCCCTGCACAAAGCGAAACATATATTTTAGAACATATAATTAAGGAGTAGGGGAATGGACAAATAAATCCTTATCTAAAAACTCTTTTTACTAACAAATACCTCAATTTTCTCACTATTTTTCTTATATTATATATTTTCATTAATTTATAAGAATAATATTGAAAGAAACATGAAAATGAAAGAAGCTAAAAAGACATTTGATTATTAACAAATTAAAAAAACCTAAACTGAAACTAAAAATACGGAACTAGTATATAACAAATAACAATTAACAAGTATATCCCCTTTAATATTAAAGAATAAACCTCTTATAATTCTGTTGCTACTGCGTGTCATCTTCTCTAACTTCCCTCTTCAAAAATATGTGTCACAATTTCAACAATTCGGCTTTCAAAATAACATGTGATTTTCCGGAAGTTGGTCTCTCAACAATCTCACTCTTTAAGAGTGTATTTACTTAAAGGTTTCCCTTAATAAATTTAGGTGTTCAAATTCCAATAAAACACACTCAGTAATTTATTAGTCAAGTTTGGTCCATGTGTCTTTTACATCAGTCGAGATAGTGTTTTTTTCTTATTTTTTATTTTTCCCTTGGAAATCTCAAAATGTTATAACTTTTCGTCTCGAATTTGTTTTTTTATGAAGAATATACAATACTAATATTCTTTTTCCATGTCTTTGATTTGACATCTATGATGCATTTATATAATTAAAGTTTTTGTTTTTAAATGTGAAATACATTTTTTATGATTGTTTCAATATATTTTGATTTATAATTTTTTTTTTTGGTTGTAAGATGAAAATGTCAGATAATTCAGGCAAAAAAAATAAAAATTAAGGTAGTAAAATACATTATTGAATCAGTTTTTTTGTTTGTTTGTTTGTTTTTTTTTAAATTATTAACTATAAGAATGGTAACTGATTTTTTATTTGAACATGACATTATAATACATTTTACCACCTATATGCTTTAGCAAGCAACAACAAATACGATTGTAGTTTTCTGAAGTTAATATTATTAAATTAATTACATAAATGTGACTTCCAGACAATAATTATTAGAGAAAGTTGTCATTGTTTCGCCTTTGTACGAATACATTATTACAAAAATATATTATTACAAATACTACAATCCCTACAACACACTTATTTGTGACCACTTATTACAAATTTTACTACAAATTATTTGAGATCAGTTTAAGACTACTTTTAGAGACGACTAATTAGTGACGATATATTATTATTATTATCTCTAATATTCCCTCTTTCCATATTAATTGACGTTTTAGGATGAAAGGAAATAACTAAGGATGAAATATTTTGACAGATGTATCCTCAACTAAAGATTTGACCAAATCAAAATATCTCTGATAGATTGAAAAATAGATATATTTTAGAATTGAGCATAGGGTGAAAATTGGTAAAATTGGTGAAAAATATGTAAAACGTCAATTAATTGAAAAAAGGAAGAACATCATAAAACGTCAATTAATATGAAACGAGGAGAGTATTAAAGTTGTGACAAATACTCATATGTTATGAAAATAATCATTAATTGAGATTATATTTTGTAGTCTTAAAGGACTATCTTTTTAATAGTGTAGGAAGAGAGATGAATCAATTCCAAATCCTAGTCCACGCCATTCTATGAGTTAGATAGTATATCTCAATTTTGGTTTATAGAAAAATAATGATTATATGTATATCTAACTTAGTAATATGTCGAGTTGAAATCTCCCAAATAATAACTGGACAAAGGTGTAAAGAAGAATGTGGTACGGGGTGTAAGTGAGTCGAGATAATTTGCGAGTAATTTTGGATTGACTCACAAAAATATCGAAATTGACTTAAGATAAACAAGTCGAGCTCGAGCTACTCGAATATGTGTTAAATTTGAGTTTGAGCTCCTTGATACTTGGCTCGGCAAGCTCACGAGCTTAAACGGGTTTGTGTTAAACTACTAGCGTACCCTTTCGAGTTGACATAATTATAGATATATCATACTTCTATAATAAGGTTCAATCAGCAGACATTTGTAGTATAATTAATTTATTCAAGTTAAATACATTTTTTATATTTTAAAATTTTTTTGTTGTGTGTATAATAAGTTGAGTAGAGTCGAATCAATTTCAAATTCAACAAATTTTTACTGAGTCAAGTTGGAGTTTAAAGTAATATATAGATTTGGTCGAGGTCAAGTGGGGTTCGAGCCATACTCAGAATGTAACTCAAATTAATTATGTCCCCATTTGATGCGGACAAAAACTTGAATGCATATAATACACAATAGTTTTTAATATATAATCAGATTCAAATTTGCGCGCAGGTCGCGCGTGACCCGCATGATTTTTTTTTTTTTTTTTGTGTTCTTACAGTAGATTTATTATGTTCTTGTAGTATAGTAATTTTGTGTTTAGAGTAAACTTATGTGTTCTTCAATAGACTTACGTGTTCTTGCAGTATAGTTATTTTGTATTCAGAGTAGACTTTTTGTATTCTTACAATAGACTTATTGTGTTCTTGTAGTAGAATTTAAAAAAAAAAGGCGCGACCCGCGCGGTGACCCAGTTCGCGGACGCAAATTTTTTATAAATTATATTTCAGCGATTTTTTGGAGTCCATGTGTTAAATTATAGTGATGTACAATAAGTTTATTGTACATCACATACACACAAGTGTTACTCTTTGATGCGGGCCACAAGAAGTCTGCCCTCATCAAGTCACTTCCAGCATTATACCTATTGCGAATTTCTCAATGACCGTGTATTGGTGATCACATTAGGGGTCGTTTGTTTGCTAGTAACAATAATTGATTTGGCATAATTAAATGGATTTTTGGTTGGCTAATTTATCCGAATTTGTATCACTTAAACCTCAAGTTAAAATAACTTAGGCTTATACAACCCACCTCCCATAGATTGTAATTAATTGGGTTTTGTTGTTATAAAGAACAAGTTTGATAAAAAAGTCGAACTGTCAAATGTACAACTAAATATATATATAGAGGAGTTGAGATTTATAATAAAACCTAAAATCACCAACCAAACAAGCTCCGACGGTTAATTGATTGGTCACTATTTCGTGCTCCTTTGTTAAGGGCAGCTTTCTTGCGGTCCGTATCACTATTGATCTTTCCCCCTCCGTCCAAAAAATGGCCTGGGCCTGGGATACCCTTAGAATGTAGATATATCCGATATAGGAAAAATTGGTTAAAATGACATTTATGTTTCACATAATTAGTTATATATTGTTTATGTTTTAATATTTGTTAAAATAATCTTTAGTTTATAAAAAATTGAATAAAATGTCTTGCGACTGACTATTGCTATAAATCAGCAGGTTACCGCTGATGTGACGCGAGACTTGATGATGTGGAATCATTTTTTACCCCCTCTTCACCAGCAACAACAGTTAACTAAAAAAACAAAAAAAATTCACTTTTGGGAGGAAAAATTAACCTATTTCCCTCCAAACTCCACTCTTCTTGCCCTACTTATAAAATGGAAAAACTTCAACTAATACTAATACACGGAAACAAAACCAACTGATAGCTAACAAAAATCAACGATCACAACAG
The DNA here is from genome assembly GCA_958295605.1 of Ajuga chamaepitys. NCBI lineage: Eukaryota > Viridiplantae > Streptophyta > Magnoliopsida > Lamiales > Lamiaceae > Ajuga > Ajuga chamaepitys. The sequence continues at coordinate 45,131,089 of OY282505.1, forward strand.
CCAAAAACACTCATGATATTGTCAACATAATTTTTAGGTTGTTCACGTTCCCCTTTGTACTTTTTTGCAGCTCTTCGACCCTCTATGTCAGCTCCATTATTTCCATATATAGCTCCGGAACGATTGGATTGTCTCTTACCCATAGTGGTGGAGGGTCAATCAATTCAAAAAATTCACAGCCACCTTTCTAAGATGACAGAAAAAAATAACAAATTCCCAAAAAAGAGGAAATAGATAATTCCATTGTCCATTCTTTAAAAAATCTAATTTTACTTACATTTTGTGACACCCGTAGAACGGTCTCCCCCTGTTCCTTGTTTTCTTATTTTGCATAGGACTGCTCTTACACCGCAATCGCATAATAGAGACCCCATCGGTGACATGTTGGAGTACGACATTTTTTGTATAAAGGCTGCTGTAGAAATTTGGTAAAATATGAAATTTTCAGATCTGCATATGAAAAAGAAGTGATGTGGTCCTCTATTTTATATATATAGGGCAAAAAGAGTGGAGTTTGGAGGGAAATAGGTTAATTTTTCCTCCCAAAAGTGAATAATTTTGTTTTTTGGAGCTAACTGTTGTGTCTGGTGAAGATGAGGTAAACGATTCCACATCATCAAGTCCCGCACCACATAAGCCGTAACCTGTTGATTTACAAGCAATAGCCGGTTGCAGGACATTTTATTTTATCTTTTATAAGTTATAAGTTATTTTAACAAATATCAAAATATAATGATATGTAACTAATTATGTGAAACAGGACATCCTAATCAATTTTGCCTCAGATATATTAAGCTCTATGAATTTTCGTTTTTCTGTTTTTTGCCCTTCACTAACGGGCTCTGACGACTCCAGAGTACCCTCATGAAACGGTAAATACATTAACAAGAAAATTTTGTAAATTAAAACCCGCCAAACATTCGAAATTTCGAACACTCAGTGCAGTAACAGTCTGCAGAAATGAAATTTTCAGTAGATCCATGAAATTAAATTTTAATCAATTGTTCAAATATTAGTGAAATGGTGAGTGTCATCAGCTTTCTATTATAACTAGACAAATCTAATAATTTTGGGAAAGATAACCTTTTTAAATTTGTGTTTTTTATGTGGTAAAAGAGAAACATTAATGTTTGAGTTTATTTTGTCCAGAAACCAAAAGAGAACAAATAGAAAAGACAAGCTTATATTAGGATAGGACAGGACAGTGAACGAGAGATGAAAACAACAAGTCTGGCTCCCCCTCTCCAATCACGCTGTTCTCGATCAATCCTTTCCCCAAAGCACTTATTAATCTTACGATGCTTCAATTGGAAAACTGCAAAAAAAATTAGCGTATGTTTATTTATAATTTAGTCCCGTAGATTTAGGGAGCCTAATTCTAATTAAATACACTCATTAATTCTCTAAATTAAATTTTGATCCAGCATTTCTTCAGTCTTAAACAAACGTACCCTTATGGTAACACAATCTTTCTATTCCAGTGTATAGTCAATTGTATCTATGAAGTATCCTCCCAACAAAATAAATAATTAAGGGAAAACATTGGTGGCAATTCTGATATGAGCATTACAGGTATATAATATTATTATGTGCATGAATCTAAACTTACAAAACGGGCCGACTCAATCTAAATGGACCTTATCCGTTGGATTTTGTTCGATTTCTGTAATTTTCGAATTGTGCTCAGAGTACATTAAGGTTGCATCTTAGGGAAAGATACGATGATCGATTTGAAATTAATAGTCTTAAGTCCATAATGTGTTTGATTATTATAAATTTGAAAATTCATAATTTTATTTTGAGCTATTTTTTAAAAAATTTGAGTAAATTTTAAATCTCCTCTATCTTGGATGATAGAAAATTATCAATTCTAAATGTATGCATTTTAATTTCCTTTATCCACTACAACATAAATGACTATATGTAACACTTCGTTTGTAACACTTTTAAATTTTTTACTTTTATGTAACACTTTTGTAACACTTATGAATATGTAACACTTTCATGTAACACTTTTGTAACATCTGCGAATATGTAACACTTTCGTGTAACACTTTTAGAATATGTAACGCTTTGAACGTAACACTTTTAAATTGTAACACATTTGGGTAACACTTTCAAATAAGTAACACTTTTTATGCAACACTTTTGAATAAGTAACACTTTTATGTAACACTTATAAATAAGTAACACTTGTAAATAATAAAATTATAGACTAATTAAATATTTGTGGATTATTTTTCTTATGTGACTTTAATTTTATTTGTCTCATTTGTTACATCTTAATTATCACAATAGAATATCTGTAACATAAGTGGTGAAAACAATCGACTCAGACCTACAAAAATAACAATTTATTAGAGCACCTAAAGATTTACTTATTCGTTATCAAGAATAAATTAAATTTTATTTGTGACTTATTTGTGTATGTATATACACATATTAAATTTTTACTAAACAATTACAAAATAAACTTGTAGCTTTAAAAATTTGAATACATTTCTTAAGTGTGAGAACCTAGACTTGGGATATTTGGTCATGTCTCTTCATGTTAGTAAGTTTATTTTTTTATTTAAAATCTATAAAAACACAACAATGAAGGTGTCTTAATACATAAAATTATGGTAATTAAAATTAATGAGAATGTTCTAAGATTTATATACAATAACTAGATGTATAAAATTAATGTGATATAAAACAAGTTATATATATATGTGTATATATATATATATATATATATGAGTGGATGAAAATGAAAAAAAAAAAAATTAGTGGAAACATTTTGTCAAATTGATATGAATAACCTAATTAAATTAAGTTAGATTGTAGTTTGATGAGAACTTAATTTTTAGTGTATTTTATTGATGTTACAATAAAATTTTGTGTATATATTGATTTTTTAAAAAAAATAACTAAAAAAGTCATTGTAGCCTAGTGGTTAAGACTTTGCGCTTAAGCTTCTGCAATCTAGCAACCTAGGTTCGAAACCCAACAATGACAAATTTTTAATTTTTTCTTTCAATTAAAAGTGTTACATAAAGGGAGTTATATGTAACATTTTTTTAGTGTTACCATAAAGTGTTACAATTTAAAATCTAATGTAACACTTATTAAAAGTGTTACTAAAGATCATCAAAAGTGTTACATTAGACTTTAGGTAGCACCGGCAAATGTAACGCCAATAAAGTGTTATCAGAATCAGGTTGAATTGTGTTCGTTTCGGGTACATAGATTTTGAATTTCTCTCAGTAGCTTTGAGTCCGGTTATCATGTTTGATAATTGAGCATCACCTTTCTTTGGTACAATCTTGATTGAGAAAGGATTTGGTGTCTTTTTTTCCCAGTAGAATCCTGAATGAAAAGGAGTTTGATGGGATTTGATATCTAATCTACGGTTTGGGTTACAATGTCCTCTGCCAATTAAGCTATAATTAATTCCTGTCACCCTTTCTTTAATATATATAGTCTAAATCCTTGATCTCATTATAGCATTAGTGTGCCAGTAAAAAAGTCAAAGCTAACAATGCGAAATATGAATTATATATGAATGCAAGAATCATGAACCTTGAACTACAAACTATTAAGTCATAAATCTTAAACCATGAGACAGTGAATCGTGATTGAGAAATGCACCCGGTCGCTCTATTTTCTAACAACCTAAATCACAAATGCATGGTATAGTTGCTAGCTAATGGCAAGCAAGGACATATGCACACGGACTAGTGAAGATGACCTACATAAAGTACTACAATAGTTTTAGTTCTATTATATCAAAGTCTACGATAAGAGTGACGGCTGAGATTGCTCTAACTACTCTAACTAGACCTAAATTAATGCAGTTGAACAATTATAAAAACAACTAACAATTTATAAAGGAAACTCAATTATTAAAAGTCTAGGCGAATTTACTACAGTGTGGTACTGTTCACAAAATTTGACAATTTTATTGTATTATTTGGGCTTACAGATATAAGTAAAGTCGCCCCACAATAAATGCCGCCTTTACAACTGGCGACTTTACAATTCTCTCGAATTAATATTTTTTTCTTAAAATTGCCTCCCGTACAAACGATTCAATTTGGGATTTATTTAATTTTTTTATTGTTGCCCACATTACCTTCAACATTAGTTGTAGACAAATCCTCAGATCGGTGATCGTATTGTTGGGTCAAGAGATCACTGATCACGGGTCCATACTCACCCGAGTGGTACCTCCTGCAATTACATGCCATTTAAAAGTTAGGACATCAAGTGTTTGAATATGGTAAATAAATCTTCTCCAACATTTTGTGTAATCAATGTTTTCAGAATCATTGAGTTTCCTTTATAAAGGAAACTCAATTATAATACAATTAGTGATCACTAGAGGTGGTCGGGAAGTGGTATTATGTTGTGCACGATATTGTTGCCTAGCACATGTTTGGGCCCAATCCATTTTATTTTCGATTCTAGTCGTCTTTTATCTTCCCTTTACGTTTTCTTTTTTCCTGCAATGTTGGATCATGACACAACACAAATCCTGGTTCATACCAATAGTACTTGATAATGCGCAATCTGATATCCAAGAAACTTAACGAAAACTTACGTAAGAAATATGGAAAAACACAAGATTTACGTGGTTCGATCCGGAGATCTACGTCCACGGGCACAAAATAGCACCTGCCGAGGTGTTTCTTTCACTAGATCTTTGAGTTTACACGTAGTAATTTCAGAATACAGAATGCGAACCCTAATTCAGAGTTCTTTTCTCAAATTTATACTATCCCCTACTAAACCCTAACTAACTCCCTATTGCCGCGCCTATTTTCCGCTGCGTGGCGGTTGGGAACGGATAGTGGGCCTTGAATCGCGGAACAAGCCTCAAGTTGGGCCGCGCCACATTATCTGGGACGCGTACTTCTGGACCTTCTGGGCCGGTCAGTGGGCCTAGGTATTAACCCGACCCGAAGTGACCGGGCCATCCCTATCAGATGCCCCCCTCCCCCCCCAGCCGGAGCGAGGAAGGAGCTTCGGTTGTAACCGGGGTGGAACTATAAGGAAGATGGGCCGTGGTCGCGGGCGAGCCGAAGTGTTTGTGGATGACCAAGTCTGTTCCGCGTCTAAGGTACCCCGCGGCGCAGTCCGTGGAAGCGGAACCGAACTAAGCCGAGGTACACTGAGTTGATAGCGAGATACCGAGTTCCCCAAAAGCAAGAAATTGCAGCGGAAGAAGACATTAGTCTGGCCGAGGTGAAGGGAGCACCGGAGTGTGGTCCAAATCTTCCTGACCAAGAGTAGGGTTGATGTGATTGGCGGCGCCATCATGAGAGAGAGAGATGTGAAGTGACACGCTCTGCGATTTCCAATGAACCTGTTCCCCACGCGCCTTGGGAACCGTAAAGCGCGTGAATATCACGTCCAAATCTCAATCGCTGAATTTGAATAGGCTGTATCAGAGCCGTTGGGTATTTGTGTATATATTTGGAATAATGGCACAGTAACTTCATCTTCCTCATTACGATTAGCCAGTTTTAGAAAGCGGGAAAAAAGGAGAAACCTGTTCGCGTGTGACTCATCTCGAATAAAAAACTTCTCAAACTCAAACCAAGTAAGCATGCCTTCTTCTTTATCTTCTTCTTCTGTTCAGGAAGTAGGGACTAAGAGCGCTCCGTTAGACGTGCCACCTCTGCGATTCATAATTCCAGAGAGGAATGAGGTTAGGACTGTGGATCGAGTCGATGGCAGGGAAACCAATGTCAAGATGGTCGGTTTTTACGAGTGTACGGAAGATGATTTCGAGGTATCCACAATAGCACCGCGGATGGCACGGGTGCAGATTGAGAGAGAAATCCCCTCATTTTACCTTCCATTTAACTTAGAATATATAGTACCGGACCCCGGTGATAGGGCCTGTTGCCCGCCGCAGGGTTTCATTAGTGTGTATATAGACTTCCTGAGAATATGTTTGAGACTGCCCTTGTGGGACATTGTGGTCCGGTTACTGAGATACTATAACATTGCCTTAAGCTAACTAGCGCCAAATGCAGTTAGGCAAGTAGTCGAATTCACCGTAGTGTGCAAGAATGCCGGGGTAGAACCAATCGTAGAGCTATTTAGGTTTTTTTACCAACTAAAAGCCTTCGGTAAATCCAAGGGGTGGTACTCCTTCAGTCCCCGAGCCCGAGGTGGGTTCAAGGTGCAAAACCCGAGTAAGGTGGAGGGATGGAAGGAGAGGTTTATTTTTGTGAAAAACGGAGTAGCTCTCCCGAGGTGGAGGAGGGATGAGGTGCTTGATACTGCCCCGGTGGAGGACCCGGAGGCCGAAGTCGTACATACATTCCGGTCAGTGGGGACTTTCAAGACCCTCTGTACTGAGGATGAACTGGAGGGGGCCGGACTGAGCCCGTATTATTCGGGCGATGCAGTTGCCGAGGAGGGTAGGAGTTCTCATGTTTTGCCTTTTACAAACTGTTGTTTTGTACAGGACTAACTTCAAATCTTGCATGCAGTGGGACGCTTCGGAAAAGAGCCGGCCGGAAGCCCCGCGGTGGCTGCGGCAGCCAAAAAGAAAGGAAAAGCTGCTGAGGTGTCTCCCCGGGGGAAGATGTCACCTGGTGCGAGGCCCAGCGCTGGGTCTGAGGAGCAGGTAGGAGCGGTGAGGCCCACCCCTGGATCTAAGAAGAGGCCGGAGCCATCTGGGACACCTCCAGCAACAGCAAAAAGACTCCGCACATGGGAGAGTATGGAGGTAAACTCAAGATGTGCTGTTAATTACTGTTAACGCAAATGCAGTGTATATTTATCTGTGCTGAGTTCTGTGTGCTGCTATTGGTGGCAGTTGAAGGAGCAGGGGCCTTCAAGTTTATTGGGGTTGGAGGGGGGCGATGCCGAAGAACTTCTACGCTTGGCGCGAGGAATCATGGAACTCGGTCGTAAGAGCGAGAAGGAAGGCAAGGAGGAGCTAGCGGAAGCGGCCAGAGAGCTTCGGGCGCGCAACGACAGGTTAACACAAGACCTGACCGAGGCGCGTAAGAGGGCCGCCTTGGTTGAAAATGAGGTAGCGCGTCTGCGCGGAGTGGAGGCAGAAGCCGGTGTCCTCCGAGGGGAAATACTGCAGCTGCGGGCAGAGATGGAGGCTCGGGAGGCTGCCATAGTCGAAGGTCAAGAAGCGATGCTGAAAGCATTCGCCGAGAAACTGTTCCAAACCAGCACGTTTCTTGACTTTCAGACCGATTTTGTTGCAATAGGGGACCAGGCCACACGATCTGTGCTACTGGAGCAGATCAAGGAAGTCTACCCGAATGTGGATGTATATCGTCCAGAATTCGGGTACGACTTTGATGCAGTGGCCGGGGTGGAGAAGGCCTACTACACAGCATTAGCAAATCTGCCGGAGTGGCCTCTGTTGAAGGCTCTAGCGGAGAAGAAGCAAATTTTGAAGGCCGAGGAGATTGCTAACTGTGAGGTGGACCAGGACCAGGAGTTCCTGGCATTCCGCCGGGGTGAGCTTGTCTCCAAGCCTCGAAACAAAGAACCCCCCCCTCGGATGGAGGTTGATGCCATGGCTGCGGGTGAGGCTGCCGCAGTTAATGAGGAGGAAGAAGCTGAAGCGTCGGAGGGCCGGCGAGAGGTGTTGCCCGAGGATACTGAGGGGATCGAGCGGGAGGTCAGTCGTTTCCCTCAAATTTAATGTAGTATAAAATTGGAGTAGATGTAAACTGTGTATGGAATCATGGATAATGTACTTTGATTTGGTTGAATATAAATCTTGCTTTCGAGCTGAACTCCAACTCATTATATGCTTGAGATTGATTGTTCTCGTTGATTCTTTTGTCTGTTTAGAATACCGCGGAATTGCACGAAACGATAAAGAAACTCATGCGATCACTAGAGTGGTTCCGCGGAGAGAAGGATAACCTGCAAATGCACGTAGTGCCCAGGCTAGAAAAGCGGGTGGCCGTTGCGGAAAAGAGGGCGGAGGAGGCCGAGGAACGAGCCAGGGACCACGAACTGAAATACCGGGCTAAAGCTGCTGAAATGAGCCGTGTCCTCGTTCATCAAAAGGAGTATGACCGGATATTGTCTGAGTTCGGCCTTTTGACTTTTGAGGAAGTGGAGGAGCGAGTCGTAGAGATTCAGGGCGAAATCTCAGCACTTATGGCAAACGACCCAGCCGAGTCCTCGGAGCTTGTAAGAAAGCGAGAGGTTTTGGAGCTGCTCCTCAGCATGTATGAAGGACTGAAGGGCCGTGGCAGGTGGCAGCCTTCTGCCGAGGAATTCATTGCGAGTACAAGCCGGAGCCAGGGTACTTCAAAAGCCCCCCGGAAGGGTAAAGAGAAGTCCGCGGGAAAGAGCAAAGGCATTGTTATTCGAGAGCCAGTTCCAGTGACTACGATCGAAGAAGAACCCGCTGTTGTCGCCAAAGGGGTAGTCGAAGAACTGGCCAAAGAAATCGAGGTGATGGCCCCCGAGGAGTGGGACCCTGTGCAATGGGCCCAAACCCCGAGGGTGTTTGCAAACTCATTATCAACATTAAATTTTTTTGAAAAGCACTTCAATTTAAAGGAGTGTTTGCAAACTCCTATTTCATCACTATAATCACTTCCTAGAAGTGATTTTGAGAATCCCCAAAATCCTAGCTTTTGGGTGCTTTTGACTTTTTTTACAAACAAATGGAATTATTTTTTATTTTTATTTGTTTAGAATCACTTTTTCTCCAAGCACTACCAAATTCTAAATGTACCACAAAATCAATATAAATCACTTTTCTAAAAGCACAATTATTTGCAAACACCCCCTAAGTCTCCACATATGAACTAGTATTGCAAAATGTTTTCATGAAGTTGCTTGGGTTGACACCAAACTATCGTGCATTTCACATTGCATGTGAACATGGGATTCCGTCTTGTCTCTACTTTCTGCAGATGCACTCTTGATGCATCAGTTTTACAACGTGCTTGAACAAGTCGTTGTTCCTTGCCTGAATGTTTTCACTGAAGCTATTTTGTCAGTGAGATCCACTATATACTTAGAAAAAGATGCATTCCAATCCGCTGTGACTGGTCGTATTTCTTATCTACCTCATCAGGCCATGGTTGGTACTGTTGTTGCATTTCATAGGCCAATGATAATCGGTCTAGAAAATATTTAATAGGTCGATGAAAGGTGACCTGCACTATCTCACAAATAGTGAGTCTTCTTGATTCCTTTTGCACTCCATTAAAGCACTCTAACAAAACCACTTCGCCACCCTCAATCATGTGCTCGAGTCCCTTGAGTTGCCTCAATTTCAGCCAAGTATGCATGTGCACTCTCATTCGAGGATTTTATCTGCTCCATCGCTTTATGAAACGCTGATCGTGTAGGATGATCCTGCTTCCCAACACATGTCTTTCAACTTGACGTTCTTCACCTTGCTATTACAATTTGAGCAAACATGCTGCAAACAAAATTGATGCACTCCACGAAGGGGTTGAAAATTAAGATTCTCTCAACTATTATTAGAAGGCAAGAATGTCTATAAAAAATGAGACACATGCCCTCAGCTCCGCGTGCGACATGTCTACTAAGCATTATCGGAAATAAAGTGTATGGTGCCAGTGTAGCTAGTGGCAGGCAAGGTCGATCTCATAGAGATTTCTTACCTTTCCTGAGATGGAAACGAGGAAGACGAGAGGGCTCTCTCTCTAAGCTGTGGCGTGCACTGTTGTTTTAGAGGAAATGAGGAACTAGGGTTTGTAATTGTAACAAATGAATTTGGGGCGCCAGCTTAATGAAATTGGATTATTTTGAAAAAGATTGAAAAAATCTTAATAGGCCCCATGATAGAAGGCAGTATATAAGCTATCAGGTTCGAAAGACCTGATTGTTTCTAAGGGTTTATCATGGACTTATACCGGGCCCCTTGTTTTAACACATATATACTATACCGGGTACCAAACAACCGATTAAGCCCAATATACTATAAGGTTAATTACCAAAAAAATCACGATCTTTGGTTCAATTTTCAATTACAACATGACTTTTAAAACTTATCAATGTTGATCACCAACTATAATTCTTTTTCAATTACAACATCGACTAAATTTTTTTACACTTGATTGTGTCTCCATCACCACCATTAGATGCGCCTGGACACAATCTTCATTTGCCCTCGATCAATTTCACAATCTGCCAATTCTCCTATCGTTAATTGAGAGTCGAAGAAGTGACATAATAACTTCAATCACCGATTAACGACAATGAAATTGGCGGATTGTGAAATTGATCGAGGGTAAATGACGGTCTTGTCCAGGTGCATCTAATGGTGGTGATGTCGACACAATCAGGTGTTAAAAAAATTAGGCGATGCTGTAATTGAAAAAAAGTTATAGTTGGTGACCAACATTGATAAGTTTTAAAAGTCATGTTGCAATTGAAAATTGGACCAAAGGTCATGATTGTTTTGGTAATTAACCCTATACTATATTATCTGGGCTTATAAGGGTTACCAAATGAGCCCTAATTTTAATAATTTACTCTATCTAGACTCTCGAATAAGTGATTGATCGTATAATATTCTAAACACTTAAATTGCATAAAATAAATAATTAAATACTAATTACTTGGTAAACAAGAAAACAAATAGCAAGGAAAGATTCAAATGAGATTAAGACATATCTTAGGGCTTCGATTTCAATCACGATTTCTTACGTTTCATTATCCTAAATTCTAGACTTTTACACAATCCTATCATTTTTTTGATGGCACGACTATTGATTAACCCTCCTCTCGGACGATGCTAATTTTTTTTATCAATTAGAGATAATTACCCTCTCGGGGTAACTATCACCTAAGGACTCCCACAAATACCTAGACCAATGCCTACATAAACACCCCACTTCTCGCGGACGAATATTGGTATCTATGCAATATGTTGTGAGTCTATCAACGACACTCACCTCTCGGATGCCGAATCATTAAACTTGTAGATAAATACCAAGTGATCAATTTTATAAAATCATATAGAAAACAAACACATAGATAAACGATAAAACTTGAGTCTATAATTTAAACGAATAAAGTCAAAACATAGTTAATGCATAATCTACTTTCTAACCCTAGAACACAAGAAGTTTAATTACTCATGTCTAGAGCTAAAAACCAACATACTTCATAGACAAACATTTATTATTAATAATAAATAAATAAAAAAAGAAATAAAACACAAAGTCTCTATCTCGATCTTCGTCTCTTCATTCATTGTTCTTCGATCCTCGCCTCCAAAGCTTCTCCAATGATAAAGTCTTTTTTTCTCGGATAGGGAGCTTGCATTTATAGTTTGGAATAGATTAGGATTGAAACGGGCCAAAATGCATACAAAATGCATGAATCGCCATAACTGACTTGGCCGAGATAGAAAAATAACTCGACCTAGTCGATGCTAAATAGCCTTTTCCTTGTACAACTCGACTCTTCAGCTCGACTGAGTCACTCCCTGACTCGACTAAGTCAAACTCCACAACCTATTTTCTTCTAAAACTCAAAACTTTGACTGGAACGTTCCTCAAGGCTGATTTCATGGAATTTTACGAAATATTTACTTGACCGAGTCAGTTATTGCTTCTCTTCAAAGTATTGACTCGACTGAGTCTAAATATGGACTCGACCGAGTTGGACCCTTGATTTAATGTTCTTCTTTTCTTCGTTTCTTCCCAATATCTATGCTTGTTTATTCTTCAAACTTCGTCTGAAAGGACTTTTTGGCATAAAATCACCAAAATATCCTTGAAACAAGCACACACACGTCATCCGGCATAATATAACGAATATAAGCATAAACCAACCAATTATGCATGCAAATGCTATCAAATCATCTTCTAAATCGACCTAAATGCATGCATACACGATGTGTATTAGCCACTAATGCAGGAGTAGTTACAGATGTTTACTATATTAATCAAAGAAACTTTGTCAACTTCCAAGGTGGCCTGCAGTAGTACAATCAGTATCAGCCAGTTGTGAGGAATTATCCTAATTTCTCGTACATCAATTCGAATAATTCACTCCAACCACCATCGGGGTTCATATTCACCAATGGTATGATCCATGATGGAGGACATCCTACTCAAGAAGAGTTGATGCAGTCTCAGTTTGCCAAATATGATGAGATGATTGCAAAGATTGAGAACAAAATGGATAGCATGGGCTTAGAAATAAATAATTTCATTGTTGGTCAAGGGACGGAGATGAAAGAGATAAAGATGACTTAATCTACCATGATGACTCACCTATCAAATTGCACAACCTATAGTGTCCATACACCAAAAAGGGCGATTCCCGAGTGATACAATGGTAAACTCAAAGGAGCAGTGTAATGTTATCTATTCGATGGATGAGGCTCAGTGTGAGAGTCCAAAGCTACTAATGGTCGAAGATTAGGTGATAGAGAATAAGCAAATGGAGGAAGACAACAAGGTCAAAGGGGATGGTCACGAGTTGGTAAAAACAAGGGCTAAGAAGCCAAAATCTACTTCTAAGTCAGGCACTCTTATGTATATACCTCCACCTAAATATGTTCCCCCTCTTCTAGAGGAGCCTGAAGGGAAGAAAAATCTAGACAAATTTGTGGTCACTAAGCAAAAGGAGGACAGTCGGGCTAGCATAGAAAAGAAATTTATATATTCTCCCAGTGATGATGCTTTGGAATTTTGTTTATATGATTCATTTTTTGCTGACATTGATCGTATAGATTGTGTCAGTACATTGACTTTGATGCAGGAAATACCAAAAGAGATCATTGATAGTGAGAGGATAAACAAAGAACAGTCGGATCTGCCAGCTAAAAAATCTACTAGTGCTCGAGGGGAAAAGAAGAAGGTGCACAGACAAAAAGAGGAAATGTGCAAAGGATAGCATATCCTAAAAAGTACTATAACACAAACATAAGAAGAGCACCAAAAGTAGATGATGTTGGGAGTTTTTCCTATCCCTTGCTCTAGTGGTACTCATACTTTCAGAAATGTGTTGTTTGATTTAGGATCAAGCATAAATGTGATGCCTCTAAAAATATATAGGCAATTAGGACTAGGAAAGGTGAAACAAGTCTTTACTACTATTCAGTTGGCTGATGGCTCATTACTAAAGCCATATGGAGTAGTAGAGGACATGTTGATTAGAGTGTTTAAATTTTAGTTTCCTAGTGATTTCATATTTGTTGATATACAAGGGAATACTAATGTCCTTTTCATCTTAGGTCGATCTTTCTTAGCGACTAGCCAAGCATTGATAGATGTGCATAAAGGGGAGTTAACTTTTCGTATTCATAATGAGAAGGTAAATTTCCCTATATATATATACACAAGTTTTGGGTCGTCTATACAGCGGAACCCCAAGGCTAGAACTAATATGGAAGATATGGAAAATGGGCATAATGTTCCTAGCTCAGGTTGGTTAGAATTTAGCTAAGGTGCTTAAAAGGGCCGTCTGATTAAACACGTAAAAATTAGCACTTGTCTGGATTCAACCCAATGTTTATTGTTTTTCGTCATTTATTTTTGTTACTTTTCAAGTTTTAGGAAACTAGCATGACGTGAAGCGAGTGGGTTTATGTGCAGGACCCGGTCGAGTGACGGAAAGAGAAAATTCAAAAATAGCCCCAATTTCAGGTTTTGATGTTCCAATTTCATCTTTCAGTGAGTGTCTTCGACCAAGTTTGGGGGAGGGGGTAGAGTGAGACGTCTTGGCAGGTCTTTTTTTTTATGAACTCGTTTGATTTTAACTAATTTGCATGATGTTTGTTGAGTTAGTTTTGTTGACTCAAACCTGGAGTTGTGCTTATCTTGATGAGCAAATAGCTAAAAAATGGTTGATTGACGATGATGTATCAATAAGGAAATAAATTTTAAAATTCTTATGACACGTAGACAAGCATGATAGGCACACTTGATATGAATTTGGGAACTCATGTAGAATGATGATCAGATTAGCAGTAAAGATTTGAGCCTTTAATTGGACTCCCATTTTTGGAGTATATATATTGTTTTCTTTCGGCGTGAATTGTTGGTCACCATGTATGTGTGTCTCAAAAATATGCATTGTTCTGCTTAAAAATTGTCAAGTATGCATTATGGAATTAGAAAATGATTTTAGGCAGTTCTTTTCGTTAGCCATTATTTGAGCCGAAAATTGACCTTTTTACCAAATTTCATAAAGAAATTCCCTAGTTAGAGTCTTTAGCTTTATTTTTCATAGCCATGCATTACAAGCCTATGACCGTTCCTTTTAGTCTTTGTCCCTTAACTTGGACTAGTTGAGTATGAGGAAGGTGGATTGGAAAGCGTAGTGTGAAAGCCAATGGATGAGTGGAAAAAATGTTGGGATGGTTCTGTGAAAATAATGATGTGTGCATATTGGAAAAATTGATCCCTTCTAGTTTATATACTAGTTATTTTTGTATAAAAAGAGAGAGAGAGAGAGAGAGAGAGAGAGAGAGAGAGAGAGAGAGAGAGAGAGAGAGAGAGAGGGAGAGCAAAATCCCTTTTACATACGATCTCAAAAGTTTTTAGGTATGTTGAAGAAAAAATAAAATGAGTTGTGTTGTTGTTTTATTTGATGTTCTAGGAAGGGGTTAATTAGAGAAAAAATGTTTAAAATGCCTAAGTGTTTGGAAAAGATGAGTAGTCCTAAAGAGGTACTCAATTATTATTGATATTCAGAGAAATTGGTTGATAAGGCAGTTTGCTTGTTTATATGGGATGACGAAACCATAGTTTTGGTTTTATAAGATTTGAAAAGTGAGGAAGGAGTGAACATTTTTTTAAGGATAGTTGGGTTAGTAATAACTAGATTAGTCCAAGAATGAGTCACTTTTATCCAAAATGTTGTCCCACCTTACCTTAAGCCTACATTACAACCAAAACAAAGACCTTTATGATATTATTCTTTGTTCACACGTGTGGAGTATGAAGCATGAGTTAGACAATAGGCAAGCATATGCTAGACTGTGCATGTGATTCAACTTGAGCGTAAACATATCCCATTTTATACACTTGAGAGATGAGTCATACACTTATCCGGTGAGGATCATCTATTTGAAGTGTCATGTCTCGAAAGTAGTTAATATATGCCATGTCGAATATGCTCATTAGTCTATGTTGTTAGTTTTTGAAAATATTTTGAGGCTCGATTTTTAGATAAGTCAGAGGATGAACTCAGTCAAGCTGAGAAAGTCAACCTGGTCAAGTAGTGAAGAAGTGTGACCAACTCGGTCGAGTTGAGCAAGTCAACTGAGTCGAGTAGAAAGTTCGAAGAAAGTAAGATATTTGTCTCTACACGCAACCTCGATCTAGTTGACTTAATGCACTCGGTCGAGTCGATTAGCCTGACTTGGTCGAATTGATTAGACTGACTCAGCCAAGTTGGCCGAGGGGGTTAACACGTTTTGGCCTATTTTTGGCCCGTTTCAATCCCCTATCATTCTCAACTTATAAATAGAGGTTTCCAATTTAAAAAATAAAAATCATACATCATAAGAAGCACTTCGGAGGCTTGCATCGAAGGGTAAGGATCGTGAAGCGAAGACGATCAAGATTGAAGATTCCGAGTTTTGTGGCTTCATTTATTTTTATTGTTATGAGAATGTATGGCCATGAATGTTCTTGGAATTTAATAATAAACATGAGTAGCTAAACACCCTGGTGTTCTAGGGCTAGAAAGTAGGTTTATTGTTCGAGTATGTTTGATTAATATTTTATTTCTAGACTCTACTCTATATTCTTATCGTATGTGTTGGATATTACTTTATGAATTGATTAATCTGGCCAATTAGTTTGTTTTACTTGCTTAATAATTCGACGCCCGAGAGGGAAGGGTTGTCAATAGGCACACAACACATAACATAGGTATCAATTGTCTTCCGAGAGGAGTGAGATACTTGTGCAGACATTGGTTTTAGAAGCCCTTTGGAGTTAAGTGCGTGATAGTTAGCCCGAGAGAGTAATTATTCATACGTTATCAACATGTTAACATCTTCAAGAGAAGGGTTAACTATAGTAGTGCTGCCTAATAAGAATTTGAATTCGGTCTAAAATTCTAGAAAATTACTACCATTGAACATAGGAGAACATAACTGAAATTGAACCTTAGGATACATTTCTTCATCTCATTTATTCCCTTGCGATTGCTTGTTTGCATCTGTCGATCATCTTATTTTATTTCGTTTATTATTTTTATGCACTTTGGTTTTAGTTAATCAACACACTCTCTTTATTCGAGAGTCTAGATAGAGTTGACCTATTATAATGGGGGTATTTAAATTGAACATTGGACATAGTCTGTGTGGGATCGACCTTGCTCACTACTAGCTACATTAGTACCGTATCCTTACGGTAACACTAGGGTTAGAAAAATAGTATGTCAAGCTTTTGGCGTCGTTGCCAGGGGATTATTAACTGTGTTCGAGTTCTATTAGGATAAATAGTTCAACCTTAGGCTAGATATTTATTTTCTGCACTTTATTTTCAGTTTTTTTTTTTAATTTTTTTTTGTTTTACTATGTTCTCTCGATTTTGATCTTAGGTAGCATATGCAAACCTGGTCTAAAGAAAATGACTAGCTTGTCTCTTTTGACCCGGAAGTTGAAGCGACTTCCTGTATTTACAAAACAAGGAGAATCGGATAGACAAAATGGCTAAATGACCGGAAAATGAGCCAAGAAGATATGATTAGGTGATTTTTTTAGGGTAGTGACTAATCTAAAGACTCAGGTGACTAATCTACAACATCCACATTCGCAGCCACAGGCCGAACTTGAAGGACATCAAACACCTATTCAATAAAAATGATCGAGTTGGCTAAGCACTCGGTTGAGAAATGTCATCCTTATATGGTTTTCGCATGTGAAGCATGCACGATAGAGTATGCATAATGCTCAATCGCGTAAATGTTTCTTGCGTTTCTTCACTTTTTAGCTCGTCTTTTAGGTTTATCCAACTCCATCTTGGGCCTGCCCAAGAGCTCTTTTGAGCCCACTTCTCTATTTCTTTCTTTCCAAGCATTCCTTTAATCCGATTGGTGGAGATTACACCATTAACTCCAAATAAGTGATGTTTTGTACCGGAAACACTAAAAAACCAAAAAAATAAGTGAAATCCGTCAAACATACGAAAACATGTGTTAGGATGTTTATGTATAGTTATGATGATGACAAAACTATGTTTATAAGATAGGAAAAAGTGCCCCCACTGTAGCGCCCCAATCCCATTAGCTCGGGATTAAAGTGCTACTAAATTTTCTTTTCTTTTGATTAAATAATAAATCAGAAAATGTGCGAAAGCGTGACATAAAATACTTATTGGATAAAAGTAGAAATTTCATTGACAATAAGATATTGCCAAAACATATTTACACTAGTGGTGCCAAAGTTTATAAGAAAATGCAAATCCCGGATTTGCATACACACAAACTTATTAATATATACAGAAGTGGCAAAAAAAACATCTTTGAGTTGCGGGTAAAAGGAGGAACCCGGTGACCTTTGCCGCAACAGTCCCGCCACCTTGCTCAATTAACCTGAAGATTTGTAATTATGGGCATGAGTATAAACTCAGTGGGAACTTTGTAAGCAGTTATACTTAACGAAGGTGCACAATAATAAACATATCCTTGACTTAGGAGCCCATCTTATGACTCAAAAGCCATATTGCTGGACTAGGGAGCCAATCTTACGACCCCCAAGTCCCACTCAAAAGCCAATCTTACGACTTAAGAGGTATCTTATCATTAGCCCGAAGGCAAACATATTTATCAAGTACAAGTTCAGTAGCATAATATACTTACAAATAGCCCAGTCACCCACCTTGTTTGCTTGCTTTAAAAACTAAAGGTAGGTCGCAAATGTCCCAAGGCCCGATCCGCACTACACCAAGCACATGTTGTTTGTTTAATTAGTATTACTTATCGGGTTCAGTTATATTTTAAAAATAATTAATGTAGTATCCTTTTCTTTGGATTATATCTATTTTTACAATATTTAATATATAAGCCAAGTTATTATAAATTACAATTTTAAACTAAGAAGCATAATTATCTACTAAATTTAAATTACAGACAACATTAATTAAGACATACTTAAAATTAACTAACATGCAAAATAACAACTACCTAATACGACCTAAAAGAAAACAACTAAATATTAACAATTAAATTCCTAAATTTAAATAAACTATAAAATAATGGAAAAGTAAAATTATTAAAGAAGACATACCTCCAAAGTTTTAGACACTAGACGAGAACCTCCGGAAGCACTAGTTCGAACGTAGTCGAAAAATAACTTATAAGGACCTCCTAATTAAAGGAATTCCTTTTAATTCATTCACAAGTATATATATATACAAACTGAAGGTATACTATATATAGTATAAATTACTAGTTTAATTTTACTTTTCCTTCGATGTGGGATCAAGTAAGTTTTATAAAAATATTTGTATATACAACACCTTTAGTTTGCTAAATATAGCATCTAATATGTTATAGCTTACTTATTATTATATTATTATTTAGTTAACGTTTTAGATATAGGTATAGGTATGTTATTATATTATTATTTTATTACTATAATTATTTGCCTTAGTATGCACATATCTAGATGTTTGTGTATTTATATTATGTTACGTATGCATATATAGATATGGTATTTAATTAATTTTATCTTATTTCTTAAACTCGATGTTAATTTTAAACTTCTGTTTTGTAAACTTCTAATTCTTACCCCTTTAGGTGCTAGGAGTGCAGTCGGCCTGGTATATTGCGGTCACACTTATTTTCTAAATTAAAATCATAAGTCAAATAACTTTGTAATTTTAAAATACAAACAATGTATTTTATTGTGTTTCAAAGGTTCGGGGTATCACAGTCTCCCCTACTTTTAAAAATTTCGTCCTCGAAATTGTACTTACTTGGTTTAAAATATTCGGATATTTTGCTAAGATCTCCTCTTCTCGTTCCCAAGTAGCTTCTTCTTTCCCATGTCTACTCCACTGCACTAGTACTAAGGGAATCTCTTTATTCCTCAAAGTGTGAACTTTTCTTCCTAGGATAGCAATGGGGTTCTCATCATAAGTGAGGTTTTTATTGATCTTCAGATTTTCATGATGAATAACGTGATTCGTATCTGGGACATACTTCCTAAGTACAGATACATGGAAGACATTATGGATATTAGTAAGTTCTGGTGGTAGAGCTAACTTATAGGCAACGTCTCCGATTCTATCTAGAATCTCAAATGGGCCAATATATCTGGGTTTCAACTTCCCTCTCTTTCCGAAGCGTATTACTCCTTTCATTGGTGCCATTTTGAGAAAAACCTTATCGCCTG
The DNA here is from genome assembly GCA_958295605.1 of Ajuga chamaepitys. Taxonomy (NCBI): domain Eukaryota; kingdom Viridiplantae; phylum Streptophyta; class Magnoliopsida; order Lamiales; family Lamiaceae; genus Ajuga; species Ajuga chamaepitys. Next base: position 45,150,422 of record OY282505.1, read on the forward strand.
TATTGAATTGTAGATCCTTCCTTCGTGTGTCAGCGTATGATTTCTGGCGATCCTGGGCGGCCTTAATTCTTTCTCGAATCTTAGTTACCACTTCAATGGTTCTTTCGATGATTTCAGGGCCTAAGATCTTTCGTTCTCCAACTTCATCCCAGTAAATCGGCGATCTACATCTCCTTCCATAGAGTGCTTCATATGGTGCCATCTTTATTGTCGCCTGGTAACTGTTGTTATAGGAAAACTCTACCAGCGGTAAATATGTTTCCCAGTTTCCTCCAAAGTCTAGTACACAGGCTCTAAGCATATCCTCGAGTGTCTGTATTGTTCTTTCTGACTGTCCATCAGTTTGTGGATGATATGATGTACTGAAGTTGAGCTTTGTCCCAAGGGCCGTTTGTAGACTTCTCCAGAATTTAGAGGTGAAACGAGTATCTCTGTCCGAAACTATGGTCACTGGTACTCCGTGTAATCTAACAATCTCGTCCACGTACCGTTGAGCAAGTTGATCCATGTTAAGCGTCATTCTTACTGGTATAAAGTGTGCTGTCTTTGTAAGTCTGTCAATGATCACCCAAATAGCTTCATTCCTTCTTGCTGTTCGTGGCAGTCCAGTAACAAAGTCCATTGCTATGTGTTCCCACTTCCATTCGGGAATCTCTAAAGGGTGTAAGAGTCCTGAAGGCCGTTGGTGTTCTGCTTTAACTTGTTGGCATGTTAAACATCTTTCAACAAATTGCCCTATTGATCGTTTCATATTCCTCCACCAATAGATCTCTTTTAGGTCCTTGAACATTTTCGTCCCTCCTGGATGAGCTGTGTACGGGGTATTGTGAGCTTCTTCAAGAATTTCCTTCCTTACGTCATCATCCTTAGGTACACATAATCTTCCTTCGTATGTTAAAGTTCCATCTGGTGTTACAAAGAATCCCTTGATGGTTCCTGCAATTGCCCGGTCCTTCATCTTGAGGAGGAATTGGTCAGTCCTTTGTGCTACCTTTATTCGATCTCTCAAAGTAGGTTGTATGGTTAATGCTGCGATCATAGCTGTAGTATGGCCTGACTTCACAAAATCTAGATTCAGCTTTGCAAATTCTGTCAGCAGTTGCTGCATCAAAACACATCCTAGTCCTAACTTTGAGGCATCGGTGTAAATGACAAACCCTTCTGATCCGTCAGGGATAGTTAGAACTGGCGCGGTTACGAGTCTTTGCTTAAGCTCTTGAAAGTTATTTTCGCATTCGTCAGTCCAGTGGAACTGGTTGCTCTTCTTTGTCAATTGAGTCAAAGGCCTAGCGATCCTTGAGAAATCTTGAATGAATCTTCTGTAGTAGCCAGCTAGACCCAGAAAACTTCGAACCTCATTCACATTCTTCGGAGCTTTCCAATTCATTACTGCTTCAACCTTCGCGGGATCCACTTCGATTCCATTAGCCGTGATAATATGGCCTAGAAAAACAACTCGATCTAGCCAAAATTCACATTTGCTAAATTTAGCATAAAGCTTCTCCTGTCGTAAGGTACCTAGTATAGTTCTAAGATGTTTCTCGTGTTGTTCTTTATCTCTTAAGTATACTAGGATATCATCAATGAAGACTATGACAAACTGATCTAGATAAGGATGGAATACCCTATTCATCAAATCCATGAATACTGCGGGTGCATTTGTCAATCCAAAAGGCATTACTATGAATTCATAATGACCATATCGTGTTCTAAAGGCTGTCTTAGAAATATCACATTCTTTGACCTTGAGTTGGTGGTAGCCCGATCTGAGATCGATCTTTGAGAACACGCTAGCTCCCTTCAGTTGGTCGAAAAGATCCTCTATTCTAGGCAAGGGATACTTATTCTTGATTGTTAGACGATTGAGTTCCCGATAATCAATGCACATTCTAAGTGATCCGTCCTTCTTCTTGACAAACAATACAGGGGCTCCCCATGGAGAAACACTTGGCCTGATGAACTTCTTGTCCAGTAACTCCTGAAGCTGTATTTTTAATTCTTGTAATTCCTTAGGCGCCATTCGATAAGGTGCTTTAGATACAGGTGCAGCTCCGGGCACCAAATCTATTGTGAATTCAACCTGTCGATCAGGAGGTATTCCTGGCAACTCATCTGGAAATACGTCCATATAATCTCTCACCGTCGATATATCAGCAGGTGTAACCTTAACAGTATTATTTTCCATGATATTCACAAGGTAGCCTTCACTTCCCTTTTTCCGTAACATTCTTACAGCCTTCATTGCTGACACAATACGCGGTCTGGTATTAGTTTTGGCTCCGTAAAAGGTGAATTTGGATCCTACTGGTCTTTCAAAATTTATTTCACGCTCAAAGCATCGGATTGTTGCTTTATTCTTGGTCAACCAATCTATACCCAAAATAACATCGAAACATTTCATCTCTAACACATATAGATCGGCTTCCAGTTCTTGGTTACCTATCAAAAGCTTCACACCAGTCACAATATCCTTAGTCCTAATAGTTTCTCCTGAGGGAATACTTACCGTCAACTCCTCTCCATTTGTGTTACTTTTCAAACCCAGTTTTCTTTTAAAATCTTCTGACATAAAAGAATGTGATGCACCAGTATCAAACAAAATATATGCTGGAAGATTGTAGACAAATAGTATACCTGCCATGGTTTCATTCTCCTCGGTCACTTTGTCTTGTCCTAGAGCAAAAACGCGTGCCTTCCCTGTCTTCTTGTCTGGTGTATTAACATTTTGTGGTGCCTTGGTCTGTGTGGCAGTGCATTCCCAATACCTATGTCCTGGTTGACGACACTTATAACAAACATTCTTTCCCATCAAACATTCCCCATAGTGGTGCTTATTGCAATTAGGACATATCGGAACTGCATTTGGTCCTGGTCCCCCCCTTGGAGTTGCCTTCTTCACAAAGTGGTTAGTCTTATTCTTATCTCTAAAATCCCATTTCCTTTTCCCGGGTTGCTCTTGAGGTTTCTGGTTGTATTCTAAATTCTGGCTAAGGGATACAATATGTGCTCGTTCAAACGTTTCATGGTATGTAGGTAGTTTCAAACCCGACACGATCCCTCCGATTTCTGGACGCAAACCTCTCTCAAAACGTCTTGCTTTTCTTTCATCTGTATCAACCAAGTGTGGGGCATATTTAGATAATTGATTAAAACGTCTTTCATACTCCATCACTGGAAGAATTCCCTGCTTCAGATTGACAAACTCAATTTCCTTTTGGTCACGGATAGACTGTGGAAAGTAACGATCCATCATCATGTTCTTAAAATCATTCCAGGTCATATTTTGCTTTTGTTCATTCGTCATTGTTCGCTCGTGTGATTTCCACCAGTGTCCAGCATCTTCCACAAGTTGGAATATTGCGCACGAAACTTTCTGATTTTCAGTTGATTCCATATGGTCAAAGATTCTTTCAAGCTCAAGAATCCATTCCTCAGCGACCATAGGTCCTTCGCTACCTTTGAATCTTGGTGGTGAAAAACGACGGAATTGCTCTATAATGACATTAGTATTGATACCCTGATTCTGTGGATTTGGTATATTTTGGTTAGCTGGCATTTGTTGTATGAGTCCCTGCAGAGAGTTCAAGAATTCCCGTGCAAAATCCGCTCCCTGTACTCTAACCCCAGGTGGAGGTTGCCTCTCAGCAGCTGGCTCAACAAATGGCTCATTTTCGTTTTGTATATGTTTACGTGGCCTTCCTCGCGCTGCCATACTTTTGGAAGAAGGAGAAACAACACTTAATTATATGCATATATACCCTTGTTTAACATACCATATACATAAAAGATATTAGGTTTACAAATCCATATATATATATATACAAAAAGTACATTGGTTTTTAATACTCTTACCCGTACAAAAAGTCTATTAGTTAATCATGCTTATACGAGCAAAAAGATAGCATGATCAAAGGATGACTTATATACATTCCTATTAGCAAAAGGATATTTACGATCTAGTTATGTACCTAGACATCATTATACAAAAACTATCTACTATTACTATATGTACATCCTCTAGGTTTCTAACTATATCAGAACCAATTACTGGGACCCGCCTGGTTCTCTGCTGGTGGGGTACGCATACGTCGACCCCTAGATGGTATGCTCTCATCATGGACTGATCCTATGGACTCGTTGGGCTCGGTATCTTTTGAGGGGTCCTCCTCCTCTTCTGCTACACCTGCTTCCTCCCTTTGCGATCTTGCGAACTCGAGACAGTATTCCGCCCGATCCCTAGCGTGTTCGGCAAGACGTTCATCAGCAATAGCCTCTAAGCGCTTGTTGGCGGCAACCTCGTCATAATAATTTGCCCTTTGCCTCTGTTCCTCTGCCTCCATTTCCATCTGGTCTGCAATTGCGAGGCACCTTTGACGTTCTCTAATAACCATAGCGAGGCGGACACTAAAACGTTCATAATTAATTGTCAGTCCAGTCGTAGAGTCTATCGTAAGCATTTCGTCCAATAACCGATGGGCAACATCTCTATAATTTGGGAGGACAGTGTCTGCTAAGCGCATAGAAGCCTCGTACTCAGTAATGTGATGTCCTTCTTGTATGGCGTTGTTCCGACGTCTTCGTAATATATTTATATACTCGCCTATATTCTGATATTCACCCTGTCTGGTCCTCCGGTAGACTGACATCGCGGGTGGTAAATCTCTGTTAGCGAGTATTCTTTGTCTATATACTACTGTTTTTCTAGCAGTTTGTTTTCTTCGAACCATCCTATCATAAAGAAGAAATATGGGTCAGTCTCTAATCTGGCTTCTTAATTGGTAGTAAAAGTTTCGAGGACAAAACATTTTTGAACCTATATAAAACTCATAATAAAATATACATACCTTGGAGCGAGTGTCGGTCTGTTGGCAAAGTCACGGTTCCCCTTGGTTTTATTTTATAAATCGAGTATACAGAAAAGTAGACCCGCTCTGATACCACTCTGTAGCGCCCCAATCCCATTAGCTCGGGATTAAAGTGCTACTAAATTTTCTTTTCTTTTGATTAAATAATAAATCAGAAAATGTGCGAAAGCGTGACATAAAATACTTATTGGATAAAAGTAGAAATTTCATTGACAATAAGATATTGCCAAAACATATTTACACTAGTGGTGCCAAAGTTTATAAGAAAATGCAAATCCCGGATTTGCATACACACAAACTTATTAATATATACAGAAGTGGCAAAAAAAACATCTTTGAGTTGCGGGTAAAAGGAGGAACCCGGTGACCTTTGCCGCAACAGTCCCGCCACCTTGCTCAATTAACCTGAAGATTTGTAATTATGGGCATGAGTATAAACTCAGTGGGAACTTTGTAAGCAGTTATACTTAACGAAGGTGCACAATAATAAACATATCCTTGACTTAGGAGCCCATCTTATGACTCAAAAGCCATATTGCTGGACTAGGGAGCCAATCTTACGACCCCCAAGTCCCACTCAAAAGCCAATCTTACGACTTAAGAGGTATCTTATCATTAGCCCGAAGGCAAACATATTTATCAAGTACAAGTTCAGTAGCATAATATACTTACAAATAGCCCAGTCACCCACCTTGTTTGCTTGCTTTAAAAACTAAAGGTAGGTCGCAAATGTCCCAAGGCCCGATCCGCACTACACCAAGCACATGTTGTTTGTTTAATTAGTATTACTTATCGGGTTCAGTTATATTTTAAAAATAATTAATGTAGTATCCTTTTCTTTGGATTATATCTATTTTTACAATATTTAATATATAAGCCAAGTTATTATAAATTACAATTTTAAACTAAGAAGCATAATTATCTACTAAATTTAAATTACAGACAACATTAATTAAGACATACTTAAAATTAACTAACATGCAAAATAACAACTACCTAATACGACCTAAAAGAAAACAACTAAATATTAACAATTAAATTCCTAAATTTAAATAAACTATAAAATAATGGAAAAGTAAAATTATTAAAGAAGACATACCTCCAAAGTTTTAGACACTAGACGAGAACCTCCGGAAGCACTAGTTCGAACGTAGTCGAAAAATAACTTATAAGGACCTCCTAATTAAAGGAATTCCTTTTAATTCATTCACAAGTATATATATATACAAACTGAAGGTATACTATATATAGTATAAATTACTAGTTTAATTTTACTTTTCCTTCGATGTGGGATCAAGTAAGTTTTATAAAAATATTTGTATATACAACACCTTTAGTTTGCTAAATATAGCATCTAATATGTTATAGCTTACTTATTATTATATTATTATTTAGTTAACGTTTTAGATATAGGTATAGGTATGTTATTATATTATTATTTTATTACTATAATTATTTGCCTTAGTATGCACATATCTAGATGTTTGTGTATTTATATTATGTTACGTATGCATATATAGATATGGTATTTAATTAATTTTATCTTATTTCTTAAACTCGATGTTAATTTTAAACTTCTGTTTTGTAAACTTCTAATTCTTACCCCTTTAGGTGCTAGGAGTGCAGTCGGCCTGGTATATTGCGGTCACACTTATTTTCTAAATTAAAATCATAAGTCAAATAACTTTGTAATTTTAAAATACAAACAATGTATTTTATTGTGTTTCAAAGGTTCGGGGTATCACACCCACAAACTCTGAAATCATTGTAATAGATAGGGTAGTTTTACATAGGCATAGGTCACAACAAGCATGCATTAAAATCATCAACGACACATCAAGCAAGGAGTTCACAACAAGAAGCAAGGATGAGAGACTATAAAGAGCATGTAGCAAGGAGCTTATGCTTTCGGAGCGTACACCAATGTCTGTTGTAAACTCTTGATCCTTTTGTGTGAATCTTGATTCTTGATGATTGTAATTCCACACCAGTTTAGCATTCTCGAAGAAGGCTTGTTATAACTCATCATACTCTAGATCCTTATCTTCTGGATTTCTGTTAGTGTTACATTTTGTGACACCTTCTGTAATTCATCTTCTAAACTTCTATAAGTGTTGAGGGTGGTGTTGTGACACCTTTTACAACACCTATGTCTTCGAATTTAACAGTTAATGCAGTGTGCTCCGATGCATCATCTTCCTTGTACTCTTCTTCAAGATTCATCACCACTATTGGTCACCACCAGATACAATCACCTTCGTCATGATAGTGTCACAATCTAAATCATCTATGTTGTGCAAAACTCAACCCCATGGACCTTGTTCATGATTTTTATCCTTTCAATCTCGTCCTAGAGACTAACGTCCACGCTTGAAATATTTTTGCTTCTGATTTCGGCTACGACCTTGACTTTCAAAAATTCTAAACAAAGGAGTGTACACTCATTTGGTAGGATTTTTTCTTTAGAGTTTAATGAACAAAAATTTTCTTTTGTGACGTAGGAGATTAAATCATCATCATCATTGTTTCTTTCATCGATGTTGTTCTTATCAAGTAGTCACCATCAAAATTGACAAACTTTGGAGGGGTCCATTCAACGAAATGGACCTCCATGCACACTCATAAAGAGATTTGAGCGCACATTTTGACCTATCATAACAGTTGGAACAACCCAAAAACGGACTTCTCATAACTACAATACCAGAAATTTCCATGATTCTATGGCAGGATCTCACTTAGTATTGTCAAGTGTGGGCTCTAATACCACTTGTTAGAACCTGATTTGGCGGAAACCCTAGTGTTGCGCAAGGTGTTGCAGCCAATACTGGAACACTTCGCTTCGTGTGTGCAGAAAATAGTGGAGTAAAAGAACAACGTGGAATTCAACAAACACGACAAAAAGAGAAACACAAAACAAGCAAAATAAGTCTAAACTCAAGCAATCCAAAAGCTTAAGCCTAACTTTATTACTCAACCAACGATATACATTGTTGATTCATTCCTAAAACGACTTAGATCAAGATGATGATAAATCATCAATTACCTAATCCTTAAAATCATCATCGATCTAATCCTCATAACAGATTCACACACACACACAAAGATTACGGCACAAGGATCCAACATGAATCCAGAAAAAAAAGCAGGGTAGGGCACATGTGCAATAACATGTATTCATTGGAACATCACTCACACCTGAAAAACTCTCTAAAATTCACGGACATACGCACACACAAAAGATCCAGCAAAAAAATCTTACAACCCACAAAAAAAAGATGTTCAACTTCTATCTTAGCGAGAACTTTTATTTATACATATCTGCAAATGAGCGAGAAAAATGTGGGGAAGAGATAGATAGATAGATAGATAGAGAGAGAGAGAGAGAGAGAGAGAGAGAGAGAGAGAGAGAGATCAATTGATAAGGAAGTTATATTTGAAATATAATTTCCCATGATCTTATCCCATTAGGAGAATAACTTCCTCGTAATTATAAGAATATATACTAACTACACACACACACACACATATAGGTATATGTATATACATGATTATAAAATTATGAAATTATATCAATAAACTGCGAAAAAAATCAGTAAGGCAAAATCACAAATAGATACATAAATAATGTGTTATGGAAGATGTTGCGAGACTTCTTCTGTAACATCATATTTCCTCAACATTTCCCCCTTTTTTCCTTACTGGTCAAAACCTATAAACATCTAACAAAAGAAAAAGATTAGAAAAACATGAAGGTCTAGTAAGACAAACGTATATTTACAAAAGAACGAGATATTAAAAGTATTACAGCACTGTGTTGAGACATATTGCACGACAATGTTTCAAACAATAAATAACATAGACCAAGGTTAAGAGAATCATCATTGATCTAATTCATAAAAATAATTTGCACACACACACACAAAGATCTAGTGAAAGGATCTCAGAACCCACAAGAAAAAGTGTGTGTGTGTGTGCGCGCGTGTGCAGTTAGAGATGTTGTTGGAGGTGATATGGCACTCAGACAATGTGCAAGAACATGTACGAGATGTTCAACTTCTGTCTTTGTGAGAACTTGTATTTATACATATCCGCACCTGCAAAATGATTACAAGGAGTGAGAAAAACATAGGGAGAAAGTGAAAGAGAGAGAAATTGCAGTTAAAGATCAATGAATAAGGAATTTACATTTGAAATATAACTTCCAATGATTTTATAGAAAAATAACTTATCCATAATTATAGGAAAAAAATAAGTATATGTATAATTATTAAATTATGAAATTACAACAAGAAAAGCATTCGAAAAAGATTCGTAAAGCAAAATCATAAATAGATACATAAATAATGTGTTACAAAAGGTGGTTTGACACTTCGTTTATAACACCTTATTTACAAGCATCGTCAACTAGCAATTAACTAAACCCTGTGTTATACATGTCGAAATACTAAAATTAAAAGTACCCAAATAATTAAAGTAACACAATAGACTAATTGAAATAAAGACTTAGATTTAGAGATGTAAAATTCAAGGATTAGAATATATAAGAAAACTCGACTCAAACGAACGATTAAATTTTACTGAATTCCAAATATGAATACTTTAAAATACTGTAAATCTATGGGTAATCTGATTGTGTAATTAATTTTATGTGATTATGTGATGGGTGATTAATTTAGAGTGAAGTATATGAGGAATTCGTAAAAAATAGGATGAAAATGAGTGTGTGCTTAGAGATGGGGGCGAATCCCCAAACTTAACTAAAAAACGATGCCCGAGAAAATCTTAAATGCGCAATTTGGCTCGGATGAGTGAAAATTGGCTCGGTCGAGCACGCCCCCTGGTCTAAAAAATAGGCTCAGCGGAGTGAAACATCATGCTCTAACTAAACACCATACTATTTAAATAGCATCTAAAAATTAGTCCCCGGTAACAACTCAAAAAACATAGAGTAGTTGCTAGCTAGTGGCAGGCAATGTTGTATCCCACAGAGACTAGTGAATATGACATATCTAAAATACTATATCAGTTTTAGTCCTAGTATATTAAGCCTATCAAATAACAGATAGTTGTGATTGCACTAACTACTCTAACTAAACCTTACATTAAAGCAGTTGGACAATACAAAAGCACTTAAAATTTTGTGAAGGAAATTCAATAGTAAAAGTTTATCCTAAGATTATAAATTAGTTGATCAATTACAAGTTAAACAAAGATAGTTAACTCTAATTTATTTTATTCCAGTTACTATGAGGCTTCGCTTATGTGTATCTCAGTGTCCCTCCTAGAGCGATTGAGAAGAAATATTGACATAGTTGTTAACAAAGAAACAACCTGATAGAATGCTAACACTAATCTTGAAAATATTTGCTACACAAAGAAACAAATTGACAGAATTGTGACACTGCAACAACTTATATTTAGGGACACATACGTGAATGATGCCCTTGAAAATGATCGACTTGCAATTGTACGAGAAAATATGTTTTTATGTATTTTTTACTCCATTTTATTTTATTACACATAAACACACATAATTTAGGTTGAAAAGTGTAAACTTACTTAATAAAGTAGTTTTGACAAAGCAGTTTTAACAAAATATACATTATAAATGAATTAGTTAAGAAAATCTCAATAATAATTATGCTATATAAATTTACATATGCTCAAAGCCCTCGTACTTTCGCGACTAATCAAACAAATATTGTTATTATAAATAAATAAATAAATATATATTTGTGTATATATATATATATATATATATATATATATATATATTAGAAAATGCAATGATTTAATAAGTTGTTTATAAAATTAAGCATTGGCTTTTAACCCTTAATTTAATTAAGCAGAGGGTTCCATTATTTAAGCAATGATCGCAAAGAAATATTTGTAAATACGTTTCAAATAAAATAAATTGATTTGTTATACTTAAAAAAAAAAAAAAAGCTCAACTAATAAGTTTTATAAGGGGCTTAGTAATTCTTAGTTAAGGTCTAGACTCAATTTTCTCATCCAATTCGCAATGGACACTCGAGGCTAACTCAATAATTACCTAGTAAACACTTTTTTTCAAATAAAATATCTCATTATAATATAAGTGATATGGATGTCAAATTGAAGATTGTGGAAATATGAATAATTTTATATATTATGTAAAATGGATTAGAAATATAAAAGTTGTTTACATTTAAAAAAAATAGAAAAAATCATAATTTACCGAAATTGCTAAAAACTTATCAAATTATTGTTTAAAATTTATGCGAAAAGTTAAAATGACATAATAATCCTTCACTTGGATTTTAGAAAAACTACTACTATTATCATTATTTTTCATTTTGGTATTTATATGTTTATCATATTTGTTTTTATGTTGTTGTCCTTCTGGTGAAAGGACATCCCTTACAAACATATATAGACAACATGAGATATATATAAAATGTAAAATAAGCTCCATACAAAAATACTCATGATCATTGCAAAAATTGTATTTAAGTTAGACATTTAGACTTTAGCAACAAGAATTCCATTTTTTCCCCCCAAATTTGGTTAAATTTTAATGTTTGTCTGAGTTGAGTTTCAATTTCAAGTTCTAACTGTCGAACGATACACTTCTAACTCTAATTCTTTGTTTTAATTATTCTATTGTGTTACATTACACTACAACAAAAGAGGTCTTTTGTAAGACAATTTTTTGACACCACAATTGTGGTCACTACTAATAAGTTATTTGTGACCACTTGTTGTCACAAATCTTTCTATAAATTATTTGATACCACTTTGAGACTACTTTTAGAGACAACTAGTTGCTGCAAAAAATATTTGAGATGCATTTGAGACCACATTTGTGGTCACAAATATATTATTTGCAACCGAGTTATTGAGACGACAATAAAGTTGTGACAAATGCTCATAAGTTGTGGCAAATACTCATTATTTGAGACCACTTCACTAAAGTTGTGGCAAATACTCATTATTTGAGACCACTTTTTGTGGTCTCAAAGAACCTTTTTTCTTGTAGTGTTAGTAGAATGGATAGTTTAGATTTGAGTATTGCAACACGTATAGCATATGATTTTCATATATTGCTAGTTGAAGGAACTTGTAGTGTCCAAATTATGTTGATAAATCCTATGTGTTGACTATTATTATATGCAATATATTATGATTTCTTATAGGAAGCCTATATATTGTTGATTTCATTATTTATTTACTAGATTATTATGAAAGTGATAGTCGTAGACTCTAGCCGATATAGTCGTAGGTTTAAATTTTTGTGATTATAATCTATTTATAAAATGTTGCTTAGTGCCAAATTGATCAAGGTTGATTGATTGTGACTATGTGTGGGATGGGGGATTACGAATTTATTGTTTTTGATATAAGAGTGATTAATTTATATGGGCATAATTGTTTGAGCAAGTCGGTTATTTGTATATGTAGATTATTTTGCAATCATAAAAATACAAATTCAATTCTTGTGTTTTAAATTGCAAATATGCATTCGAAAAGGACAGGAAGTAAGAAGAGTGGAGTGAATTAGGCAAGGACATCAATACACATGTATTTTCTGAATATCTGGAATATTACAACATTGTACTCTTAGTCGTAGAGTTGTAAGTCTGACCACAATGTACCATCTATCCTCAGAAACTTGTTTACAAAACGACGTCACTATAAAAAACTACATATGAAGCTTCAGACTAAATTATCTACGCAACCTTTCTATCCCAATGGCTCTAGACATTTAGAATATATTTTACTTGTCCAAGTCCTTCATCTCGAAAGATGACACCAACTAGTACAAAATGTTTACTCTTCTACATTTTTTCTGAATATGTAAGACTGTCTAACTACGTTATTCGCAATATGTAAGACTGTATTTTCACATTATTAATATAGAACAATTTAAGGACATAAACATCTGATTAAGTTCTTGAAAGAATTGAATCATTCTGCATATTATATGCACTTAACCATTTTTTATATAACCATCTTGTCTCATCTCATTGGAAAATTCTATAAGATTCCTGAAAAAGTTGGTATACATAAATTCAGTCTATGATACTCTTAAAAAATATCTAAAAACAAGATAACTATCAAGATCAACCTAAGATACCTCGTTATTTAGTGATAAATATCTAGCGACTCTTACAAGAAATAAGCTGAAATTCTCACTTCATCTCAGCATAAAATTTTCCTAATTGACTAGAATCTAATACTCCCTCTGTCCCACTTAATTTTAAGTTGACTTTATGAAAGGTGTACATTGAGGGTGGAGATTGTGAGAAAATTTTCCTTTTTAAGGGTGTGCAAAGTTATGTGGGATAGAAGGAAAATGTAAGTGTGCAAATTTAAGTGGGACAGAGGAGTATTATTTTTCCACTATTTTATCATCTTCTTCTACAGTCTCACCTACTCATTAATCAGTATATGTATTATGTTTGAGCATTTTACATCTCCTACTGAAGGTAATACATAAAAAGAGTAGATTTTGTAAATTCATATGTGTATGTTCAATGCAGAATTCCGGACCTAATAAACTACGAAGCGATTTCCATTATCTTGTCCCAAAGAACCATACTCCCATACACTCGTCCTATAAGAAAGTCATATTTATCTTCAAAAAAACCTTCTTATCAAGAACTCTATGGAAATTAAACGCATATTTTTTACAATGTCTAGATACTTCGATCTAAACCACCAAACATTTGAGGGGTACTTGGTGAGTTTAAAACCTAATTTCCATGATTGATATATGAAGGCTTCTAGTCATATTACAATTTTAAACGAGAAAAATACGTGTATATAGAGATTCGATCTTCAAGCAATTTGAAGAACATCTCATTTAAAGTTCACCCTTTACCATAAAAAGTTCATGGATTTTGGCAACTCAATATGTTTTAGAAGGATTATGTTGGATTATGTTTTAAAGTTTTCCATTTAGCATACCAACTCCACGAATTTAGTACCTTGGTAAAATTCTCCCTTAAACGCATCATTCTCGCCGGAATGCACGAACGTGCCTTGCGCTTGATATTTAAGGGCAAAACAGACTGTGGAAAAAGATGCAAGAGACTCACTTATCACTGGTATTTTTACGTACTTTATGTGCATAAATCATAGCAAAAATAACATAAATGTATGTGAAAATACACTTGTTTCCCTTACAATTTATGTGGAAAAAATCGATATTGGTCTTGTTATAGGCCTTTTGGCCCAGGAGTAGTTCTTTTGGCCCAATAGTTAAAAAAAATGGATGGAAATGTTACGTGACAGACAAATGTCTATTAATTTTAATATTTTCAATTATTTTCTCTTTTATATAATCTGAACAATATAAATAATTTACAGGCCTTTTGTCCTAGTACTAGTTAATTTGGCCCAACAATTAAAAAAAATGAATGAAAATGTCACGTGATAGACAAATGCCTATTAATTTTAATATTTTCAAATTTTGTTGCTCTTTTATATAATCTGAAAAATATAAATAATTCATAAAAAATAATTTTAATAAAAGAAAAAATAAGATTTAAACACCCCCTTCCCCCGACCAAAATTTTTTCCAACTCCTTTTAACCATCCCCATTAATAGAGAAGGTGTACTTCGATAATATATTGTTGTATTTGTGTAGATTTAATTGAGTGTAAATATAAGATAGATTTTCATACATATCTTGGGAAATATTCTATTGTAAATTTCCCTTGATTTACTCATCAGTCTGTTGTAATCTTTACAATAAATAGTGGAAATCTGATCACCATATTCACGGTGAATCAAATATCTATTCTCACATGGTATCAGTAGAAAAACACCAAAAACCCTAAATTCTTATTACTCTCGTCGTCGCTCATCTTTCTCCTCTTATCTCTGTCTCCTTCTTGATCCTTCTTCTTCCATGGTTGACAACATCTCTCTTCCCCTAAACGCTATGCTACATCTCATCAACATTCGAAATCTTCGTCGAATTATCTTCTCTAGTGTGAACAGGTTTATGCCATGCTCAAGTGTGATTGTTTGCACGTCTTTCTCAACGGATCTTTACCCGAACCACCGGCTGTTATTTCCACTACCGCCGAATTCTCCACTAGCGTTACTCCAGCCACTGCTCAAACGGCCGCCACAGCCGGTGCTACCACAACCGCTGCTCAAACGGTTGAACACCCAAACCCCGCCCCATGTCTCATGGGTTCGTTAGCACGATCGCGTACTTAGTAATCTTCTCTCTTTCCTTTCCGAGGACGCCATGTCCGAAGTCATTGGACTCCGTTCTGCGAAGGACGTTTGGGCTGCCTTGGAAGCGGCTTTCAGTCAGAGTACCCCATCCCGCGCAAATCAACTGCGCGATGAGTTACAATTTCTTAAACGAGGTTCGCAATCTGTCACCGATTTTAGTCGTCGGTTCAAATTATTGTGTCATCAATTGGCTGCTATCGGTCATCCCGTAGTTGAAAATGATAAATGTCGATTGTTTCTGCATGGTCTTAGTCCCGAGTTCTGTTCTTTTGTTGATCTTCGTCTCGCTTTGCCCTTCCTCCCCAGCTTCAATGACCTTATCAGTCAAGCGCGGGACCAGAAGCTTCGTGACAAAGCCCATTCCGCTGCCGATGCGGCCCCTTCTGCCGCTGCTTTCATCTCCTCTCGTGGTGGCTCGTCTTCGGGTCATGGCGGTCGACTAGTGGTCGAGGCAATCAAGGGCGCGCCTCTAGCAACTCCTTCCATACTAGAATGGGCCGAAACAATGGTGGTCGAGGCCCACCATCGGATTCCCAAGGACGTGGCAATTTTACTTCTTTTCCAGGTTCTCAAGGAGGTTCCACCAACCGTGGCTTCCGTCGTCCCCCTCGGTGTCAAAATTTTCAAGGTCCGTAATACGCAACTACTTGTCCGGATCGATATTCCCGACCCTCCTCTGACAGTGCAAATTTCGCTCAGGCTTTTGGCACTCAGTGTTCGGTCAATTCTTCTCCCTCCGACTGGTATGTTGACACTGGCGCTACCACACATATGACCGCTTCTACTTCCGACCTTGAAAATTTTGAACTCTACTCAGGTACCTCCACAGTCACCGTTGGTAATGGTGATTCTCTTTCTATATCTCATTCTGGCTCTCGTTTTCTTAATACTGATTTACCGCTTTTAGATGTTTTAGTTGTTCCTACTATTACTAAAAATCTTTAATCTATAAGCAAACTCACTTCGGATCTTCCCGTCATTGTTACTTTTTCTAACAAATCTTTTATTATTCAGAACCGGGAAACAAAGGCAATTTTGGCCAAGGGACGGTGTAAGGATAGTCTTTATATTCTAGATCGTAGCTGAAGTGCTTTTGTTGCTACTCTAAATTCTCGCAATTTACGTTCTTCCTTTGAGTTGTGGCATTTACGTTTAGGACATACATCTGCTTCTATTATTACTTTGTTAAATACATTAGGCCATTTACATGTTACCTCCATTTTACCAACACCCAATTTATGTTCTTTTTGTCAATTGGCTAAAAGCAAGCACATTCTATTGTCCTTAAATGATAAGCGCGCATCTCATGTTTTGGATATTGTTCATTGGATCTGTGGGGCCCCGCTCCTATTGCTACGCCTGATGGTTTTAAATATTTTGCTATATTTATTGATGATTTTTTGCGGTTTCCTTGGTTATTTCCTTTACGTGCCAAGTCCGATTTGTTTACTGTTTTGCAACGTTTTTTGTCCCTTGTGCATAATCAATTTAATTCCACAATTAAAATCTTTCAAAGTGATGGTGATACTGAATTTGTTAACAATCGTGTTTCCCACCTTTTTGCTTCACATGGAATAATTCATCTTCTTTCTTGCCCTTATACACCCCAGCAAAACAGTAGGGCCGAACGTAAACATAGGCATATTACTGATACTGGTCTCTCCTTACTTTTTCATGCACATGTTCCTGCTCATTTTTGGCTTGATGTTTTTTCCACTGTTGTTTACATTATTAATCGTTTACCCAGTGCACTTCTTGGTGATAAATCCCCGTTTGAACTCTTGTTTCACCATGTTCCTAATTATGGTTTATTCAAAGTTTTTGGATGTCGTGTTTTTCCCTATCTTCGCAATTACACTGCACACAAATTGTCACCTCGTAGTATTCCCTGCGTTTTCTTAGGCTATAACAAGGGTTTTCGGTGTTATGATCCTGTCGCCTGTCAAACTTACATCACTCGTCATGCTCAATTTGATGAGTCGGTTTTTCCATTTTTCGATAATCTACTACTTCTACTGATCTCAATTTCTCGAGTTTTCTTGATTTTCAGGACTCAATTCTGCCCACAAATGCATCTCTAGCTTCATGTCATTCTGGGCCGTCTTGCATGCCCAAGTCACGCCATTCTGGACCATCATGCATAATGGGCCTCATTCCTCATGCGTTCCTGTTGGACAACCTGTTTCACCTAATGGGCCTGCCTCTCCATAGCCCACTCTTGCACAGACCCCTGATCGTGGGCCTTGCTCACTCCAGCCCACGTCTACTGTCTCCCCTTCTAGGCCTTCTCCTTTCCAGCCCACCCTGCACAAGACTTTCCCTACTGACATCCATTCAGCCCGGCCAGATATCCCACACTCCGGCCCACTACCGCTAGCCTCTCGGTCCAACAGCTTGGCCCCTCCATCCTCATACATACTTTGTCCACCAGACCATCCCCCACTTCCTGCAAAATCAGGTTCTGCCATCTGACCCGCCTTCATCTATCTCGACCGCTCCTGCCTCACCTGCTCTGCCAACATCTCTGGTCTAGAGTGCTGAACCGCTTTCTTCACCTCCGGTTATACCTTCTCCTCCTCCGCCTGTTCTGGTCTCTACTCATCTAATGCAAACACGATCAAAGTCTGGTTTCTTTAAATCTCGTCATTTCTTAGATATTGCTTCTACTGCTCTTCTTGCTGCACTAACTAACTCTGCAGAACCTCAAGGCTTTAAGTCCGCCATGAAGCTTCCCCATTGGTTAAATGCAATGTGTGATGAAATGTATGCTCTGCACTCCAATGATACACGAGAACTTGTCCCTCGCCCATCGCAGGAAAACATTGTTGGTTCGAAATGGGTCTTCCGCACGAAGTATAACTCTGATGGCTCAATTGAACGTCATAAAGCCCAGCTGGTTGCCCAGGGCTTCACTCAGATACCCGGTTTCGATTTTGTCCATACTTTCAGCCCTGTTGTCAGTGCAGCCACTGTCCGCGTTATCCTATCACTTGCCACTCAGCCCTCCTGGCCTCTGCACCAGCTTGATGTAAAAAATGCCTTCCTCCATGGTGTTCTTGACAAACCGATCTTTATGGCTCAACCTCCAGGTTTCATCGATCCACGTTTCCCTGATCACGTGTGTAAATTGAAAAAGGCCTTGTACGGTCTCCACTAGGCCCCTCGTGCATGCTTTGAGCATTTTAACTCCTTTCTTTTATCCTTGGGATTTATTCGTAGTCGCTCTGCCACTTCCCTCTTCTTCATTCATCGTCCAAACTTTTCTATCTTTTTGTTATTATATGTTGATGATATTATTGTCACAGGTAGCAATCTCGATGTTCTCCGTCGCTTCATTGAGCATGTAAACTCCGAGTTTGCAATCAAAGACCTTGGTCAACTCAGCTATTTTTCGGGCCTGGAAATATCTCATACACCTACTGGTCTTTTCTTAGGCCAGGCCAAATATGCCCATGATATTTTATCTCGGGCTCAGCTTTTTGACTCAAAGCCGGTTTCCACTCCGTTAGTTGCTGGTGAATTTCTCCTCAGCTATGGTGATCCCTTTCATGATCCCACTCTTTATCGGTCCCTCGTGGGTGCGTTGCGATACTTGACGATTACTCGTCTGGATATTTCTTATGTTGTCAACCACGTCAGCAAGTTTCTCCAGCAGCCTACACTTAATCATTTTTCGGCTGTCAAGCGCATCCTTTGCTATGTCAAGGGCACCGTACATTATGGTCTATCCTTCACTCGTTCTTTGGATTCCACCATATTGGGCTACTCTGATGCTGATTGGGCCCGCTGTATCGACACCCGCCGTTCCACCTACAGTTACTCAATTTTTTTGGGTGGTAACTTAGTTTCTTGGAGTGCCAAGAAGCAACCTACTGATGCACGCTCTAGCTGTGAATCCGAATACCGTGCACTTGCCAACACTACTCAAGAGTTGGTTTGGCTCTCTCATCTCCTCTCCGAGCTTCGTGCACTTCCATCTTCTCGTCCACTTTTACTCTGTGATAACAAGAGCGCACTGCTTCTAAGTCAAAATCTCATTGCCCAGAAACTTGCCAAACACATAGACATTGATTGTCATTTTATTCGTGAGCTAGTTGCTGCGAAAAAGCTAGAGACTTGGTTTGTTCCTTCTCATCTCCAGCTAGCGGACATTTTCACCAAGAGTTTACGTTGTCCTTCGTTTGAGCTCCTTCGTTCCAAACTCTGTGTCGATTTGAATCCCACACTTCGCTTGGGGGGGGGGGGTAATAGAGAAGATGTACTTCGATAATATATTGTTGTATTTGTGTAGATTTAATTGAGTGTAAATATAGGATAGATTTTCATACTTATCTTGGGAAATATTCTGTTGTAAATTCCCTTGATTTACTCATCAGTCTGTTGTAATCTTTATAATAAATAGTGGAAACCTGATCACCATCTTCACGTTCAATCAAATATCTATTCCCAAACCCATCCCCCACTTCCCTAGACTAATTTTTTTTTTTCAGGCGTGTGGGTTTCGTTTGTGAAACCCCTTAAAAAACTAAAATTGGAAAAATAAAATAAAAGAAATTGAATTGGGAAGGGGTAGCTGGTGATGGGTTATGGGTGGGTGAGGGCATAAAAGAAATACATGCCTAAAAATAAAATAAAAGAAATTGAACACCTCAATCAACCTTTTGTAGACCTTACTGCAACCTTGGAAGGCTCTACCTTTTCACTGAGTTTCCTTTGAAAAGGAAATACATGCAATCAAATAGCAATTATGATTAACGGACACGAATTCTGCTAAGGTGATCATAAAATCAATCACTAAACATAACTCAATGAAATTACTTTGCTTTTAGA
Source organism: Ajuga chamaepitys (assembly GCA_958295605.1). NCBI lineage: Eukaryota > Viridiplantae > Streptophyta > Magnoliopsida > Lamiales > Lamiaceae > Ajuga > Ajuga chamaepitys. The sequence continues at coordinate 45,170,351 of OY282505.1, forward strand.
TGCTGGGTAATATTGGTAATTATTAATCTAAATATCATTCTTGCCATTAGGAAACATTTATCATTTTTGCTTCCCTTTTGTCTTGACCCTCTTTGCACTTTGTTGATAACTTTCTGAAATTGACTTATTTTTTTGCATGTTTACGTTAACAAGGTTAATGCATCAATCGGTAACAACTAATGCATTACGATATTTAGTTCTGATAAACATTCTTAGCACTTTTGTGCTCATTTATCAGCTCACTCGGGGACATTTGCAAGAGTCTTGAATTCCATGTTAACCTGAATCTCCAACTGATTCAGCCCCTAAAGCCTCAACCACAGTAATCAAGAGGGGCAATGCAAACATATGATCTCCCACGGGCATCCTAGATTTCACATTCATGTTCAAACTAGACCTTATAACAGTCAGAGAAAAAATTGATATCAAATACTTGAACATCTTATGTTCACTTTTCATGATTCTTGTGGTAATTTTCACATATTAATGTCTTCGCTACAATAAATTTGAGATTAATGCGAAATGTAGCAACAAATAACACATTAGAATAAAATCACCTATCATACACCCGCAAATGTTCAACATTCGACTCCCCGGCTAGTACAGTGGAAAATAGTTCAGTGCACACAAAGTTTAATGCTTTTTAGTAAGATGAAAAGTATTAAACAACTTTCCGATCAATAAAATTTATTCTCACCAACTGACCAGCAAACAAGACTTTGGATAGTGAATTTCCTAAGATAATTTACCGAAATGAAATAAATTTCCAAGACAATCATAGTACAAAACATTTGGCCCAGCCGGGTAAGGTCAACTCGCTCGGCTGGGCAGTGTGCCAAGGTTATTAAAACGCGACAGTCCATTATGTTCCAGGTCTTCTTCCAAACCCCCTCCCCCCGACTTCCGATTTTTTTCTTCCTTCCTCTCTCAAATTCGATACTTCCTCACTTGTACACACAGTAGAATAGCACCAAACACACACATTAAAATCACACATATGGAACACTAATAATCCGGAAAAGATGCATTTTTTAAAAAAATTAAAGGGAGTCGACTTCTCAACTTTCTCCAATTAAAATCATTTGGTGTGTGATGGCTACCACTCTACTCGTTAATTTTGTGACGCATTGTGATTATGAAGGGTTAATGAGTACTATTGATTCAAGAAATTGACATTGAGCATACATATATATAGGGTGTGTTTACTTAAGGTTGGGGGAGGTTGGAGTACTGTAGGCTGGGGGAAATAAAGTGAAAAAAGAAGATTGGGTAAAATAAAGAGGTGTTTAATGTTTTTGGTTGGAGAGTGGTTTTTAGTGTAAAAAGGTGATAAAAAGGTGATGTGATGTGTGTAAATATATTGCCAGGAACCCCAAAGTAAACACGGCTAGGTTGGCCCAACCCTCAATGGATTGGGCTAAGTAGTAAGTAAACACACCCATAGTCTTCAGCACGTGAGTGCTATTTCATGTGGGTTTGCTTAATTAATCACTTTCTTGATGTTAACTAATGGGGATATTTGTGGAAATTTTGAATTGATGATGTGGGAAGTATATGTATAGCAACAAAATTTTATTTCGATTAGAATTTTTATTGGGGAATTTTTTCGAACACCTTGTGTGCATTGATAATTACATGCTTAGAGTAGTTGTCTTCTTTGAATTACCGTTTTTGTTGAGCAAATTGATAGATAATATTGATTAAGGCATACTTTATGTTGATGTTGAAAAATGTTAATGTGGGTAGTATCTTAATGAGTCGGGCTTATAGTGCTATTTAGAATAAAATGCTCAATAATTTGTTGATTTTTGTAGATGATAACTAAACAAAGTGAGTTGTTGCTATTTTGGTATCCAACTTGTTATAGATGAAAACTAAACAAAGTGTTATTGTAGGAATTACTATGCCACCTAAAAGTTGGCAACAAAAGAAAAAACAGAGGATGGTTGAGCAACCATCAGCTTGGAAGTGAATCGGATGAGTACGGCGGATTAAGCTCTTGGAAAGCCGATGGCCCGCTTTATCAAATTGGAATCCCTGAGCACACTAGAAATCCAAACGCCATGTATGAAGCGGGATCAATCGCAAGTCAGCATCCCCTTCTAGCTGTTGAATAACTCATACACACTTCCCTTTGCACAACTCAACCAATTCTATAATTTTCCGGTCATGGGAGCTTTGCTGCTACCTCACACACAAGAAATATTGCCGACAGTGATAGATTTTAAAGGACATTTTTTGTTACAACCTAGCGAGGGACTAGTGACAGATATAGACAATAAAGCTATATGAGTATTACTAACGTTTAGAGATTGAAATTAGTTATGGATAGAATAAATTGTTAAACCACAACAAGAAAGAGCGCCAACTGGGCGGGAATCAAACACTACAATGTTGCGATGAAAAAATTCCTTCGTAAGTTTTTGCTAATCCAAACTTGTGATTTTTAGGCTCTACTGGTGATGGAATTATATCCATACTAATTAGGCAGAAATATTTTGTAATTACCCTCTTTGCAAATGAAATGTTAGTGTTTTCTTTTGTACAATTTCAAAATTACTTCTGTAACATTTTGTATAAAGAGAGAATTACATTCGTAACTATATAGTTACAGAATATCCGTCGCTATGTCCAAGCTAAAAAGAATAAATTATATGTGAGGAAAAGAGGATTCGAACCCTTAACCTAAAATTTAAATATATTTATTAAGTTAAAATTTAAGTTTTAAATTCCCCCTACGTTTTCATTGAAACATGCGCTCCTGCCTAAAGGCTTCATTTTCCCCCATCAGGTTTCATTTTAGTTTTCAATTCCCTTTTGGTTCTTTATTCGATCTTCAGATTTCACACGCCTGTACATGCGAAAGGGTTGCTCATCTTCTTTCTTTGTGTTCTCTATATCATTTTTCCACATGTGGATATCGATCGCCTAATCAATAATTAGGGATCAATCTTATTCTATAAAGTATTGTCATAAATCTGTCACTACAGGACCTTACCACAGGGAATCGAAGGACGACTGCCAAAAGAACGAAACACCTCAAAATCGCCACAAGTCGGACCGCCTCAAGAGCAACACCGGTTCGCAACCCAGGGACCCTCCCACCATCGTAGACCATCATCATTGACCACAAGCCCAAAATCCCCGATCGCCGACCCCGCACAAGGAACGATGGCAGAACGCATAATGATTGTCTCACATGCAAGACACGCGGGATACTTGAGATACCACCTCAGCAGGACCCTGTCAAGTGGCGGAAAATTAGCTTGGCACTTTTCGTCTACATATTAAACTTACAAGAGCTGCTTGAAACCTCTATAAATACCCCCCACATGTAATTGTAGGAGATATATGAAACTTGAGAGAAAAAATCTATTAAAAGCAAGATAGAGTAAGACCAAAAACATCATACACGAGAGAACAGCATGTGTAAACACGTCTTCTCAGTGAAAAATACACAATGATCGCCTTAGCTGATCATATTCTAAATTGTTGCTTTCTAATATGATTGATCGTACATCGTCTGTTTCCAAACCGTTGATCGCACTTTCATCACATCTAGTTGTGGATTAGTGGTTGCATCAATATAGTCATAATCTAAAACAATTCCAGCTAAACTCAAATCCTAACACCGATCCAAAACGGCACATTCAGAATTTGGCGGTAGCGAGAGTGGCGAATGACGAACGAGTCAATATCATTACACACTCCACCAAGGGCTGCACTATCACGATGTAATCGGAGTACCTCACTTGAGGTCACATCACCCGGTCGCGAGCTCAATAACCAGCCACCGAAGGTGGTTCCAACTGAAGCGGAATTAATCGCGAAGTCACTGGAAGGACCACACATCTGGCCGAAGTCTTGAAAAAGCAACAAAGGAGGCATGTCCCCATGGCGAGCCATCACGGGTCCAAAAAGATAGGGCACTCCCATAGAGATTGCAGGGTGGACGTACAGAGCATCTCCTGGTCGACGACGACGATTGGGATCGAAAGAATAAGGGGATCTATCGGTCCCAATACCATCAATGGATGACAAACATCATCATTCGTGAAGTATTCATAATGTCCCTTTAGGGACAAGCAAAGAGATCGTCCACATGAAGCGAATGAAAAGAATCCAGCCCCCGTTCGGGGCAAGAAGGCTGCGACTACGGCGGAGTCGAGGTCACCGCAAGGGATAATGTTTTACCATCTAGGCGAAAGTTAAAACCTCAGTAAATGGCAAAGACATCCTGCTTCACCTCGAAGGCAGCATTCAGTCAATACCCGCATAATGAGGATTGACACGTCGGTTTCTATCCTAGTGTTCCGCAAGTGTACGGATGTAGGTGTAGTAACGATAATCAAGGTCGATCCCACAAGGAATAGTTTTAGGTATTTTGATACCTCGATACTCTAGGAATGTCCTAACTAGATACTAAGTTGTAAAAGGTTGATTTTAACAAAAACTGAGGAATTTAATGAATAACTATGTAACTTATGACTTGGCAAACAAAAAGAACTAACAATCAATGAGAAATGGTATCCTAGGGCCTCGATTTCAGGATATTACTTTAATTCTGAATATGATTAACCTATAGAATTACTAATTCTAGTGTTTATTAGGCGGCACGACAATAATCTAACCCTTCTCTCGAAGCGATTAAACCGTTGATTAATTAAGCTAATTACCCTCTCGAGTCAATTAAACCTAATAACTCCCAAACGATCCTAAGCCACGACCTACACAGTCATAGACAGCTGCGCTCTATGTTCTAAGTCTGATAACGATTCCCTCCACTCGAAGCGGAATTGCTAAACTAAATTAATAAATCTAGGTGATCAAGTTAAATTCAGTTATAAGCACAAACATAGAGATAAACACGTAAAGAACGGAATCAATAAATCAAAACATAAATCAAGACATTGTAAAAGATTAAACTAGGACACGAATAGCTTAGCTACTCATGCCTAGCAATAGTCCAATACAAAATTCTATGAAAAACATTGTAAAAGATTAAACTAGGAAAGAACGACTAAACCCGGATGAATCCTTCTCGATGATCTTCGTCTTCTTTGTCCTCCAAGACTTCTTCTAGGTAGAATGATGATGTAATTGATGTTCTCTGATGTTTTCTATCTGATTTTTTCCTGATTTCTAAAGCTTGGGGTCCTTTTTATAGAGTTGGGGATGAATCCTTGGGAAGATAGGATCAAATCCTATTAAAATTAGGAAATTCTCGAAGGAAAGCCTTTCTGACACAGTCGTGTTGGCCTTGTGACGCGGCCGCGTCGGTTTCGCTCGGGCAGATTTTTAAGTCTGACTTATAAGCCATTTTTTAGGGTCTTCCGGTCATTTTTGGGATTTGTCTATTTCAGGACAAGTTGTAGCCCTTTAAACCAGCTTCCTAACGCCACCAATTGCACCTCAATCGAAGTTGTAGATCTCAAGATATGACCAAAATACTAGAGGTGTGTCAAGCTGACAGAAAACTTCAGTTTTGCTAACTTCTGACGCGGCCGTGTTGGTTGGCAGTGCGTTTTTACATGTTCTAGGCCACTTTTGACACAGCCGTGTCTATATTTGACGCGGCCGTGTTGGCCCTTTGACTCCTTTAACTCCCTTTTCATCTATTTTAACCCTATTTGACTTGTTTCCTCTTCGAACTTCATCCAAATGGAATAAAAATACCTAATTAACTTCAAAACAAGTCGAAGCACGCCAAATGAACCAAATATTATTAATATAAATAAATATTGGTCAAATATGCACGTAAATGATATAAAATGTGATCCTAAATCGACCTAAGTACATGCATAATTAACGTGTATCAAAATCCCCCAAACTTAAATTGTTGCTCGTCCCGAACAACATAACAAAAGACACAAAGAATACAAGTGATTATGCATTTGTTTAGGGCGATTAGACAATGAATTCAGTTTCAGTCTGATTTTTCTTAAAACAACTAGGCAACACAATTTATTTGAGCATATATGATAACGCGAAAATCAACTAATCTCGAGACTTTGAACTTTCGAATTATTCAAGCCTTACCGGGTAAGTGTTTCACTCATCTCTCAAGTGTTTAGGCTAAAATAATTTCCACTCATATTGAACTATATGCAAAGTCTACCATATGCTTGCCAATCGTCTAAACTAGACCTCGTACTTGATGTGTGTGAAAAAGGATCAAAAAGGTCTTTCTTGTGGTTGTAATGTGGGCTTTAAGGTAAGGTGGGATACATTTGGATATAAGTGACTATTCATTGGACTAATCAAGTTACGTCTAACCCGACTACCCCTCAATATAATCGCTCAGCCTCACTCTTCAAATCTCAGCAAATCACCCCGCAAAGTGACTTCTTCACCTTCAAAACTCCGTACAACTTAAGTGCTTTTCATTTCTGTGGGTACCACATCATTGGGACTACCCGACTATTCTAATCAAATACACAATTTAAGCACTTTATTTTATAGCCTCTTCTCAAAAGTACTAAACAAACACAAACTTTTTCTTTTGTTTTTCCACATTTTTCTCTTTTTTTTTTTTTCCCTTTTTTTCTTTTTTTTTTTTCCGATTAGAAGAGGCTATTCTTCCTTGTTTTTCACCTATCCTTTTTTTTTTTCATCTTTGGAATATCCACTAGTTTTCTCATTTCTTCCCACAAATTGTTCACCTAAAATTCCTTCCAATTTTCCTCCCTCTAACTTGATTAATCCAATTAGGGCCAAAAGAGATAAATCAAAAGGTTTCGGCTGACATTGTTAGGTTATGAATAAATAAGGCTATAAGGCTCAAGTGGGCTAACTAGGGACAAAACGTGAACTTTTGGTACAACGGGTAATTTTTACGGCTCAAAATAGGTTTAAACCACAACGCCTAAGATCATTTCCTAAATAACAACATATACTTGACACATTCACAGTAAAGACTCAAGGCAAGTTCTAGAGACTAGTACACATATTCAATCAAATTCACACCGAAAGAAAGTATATTACTCCGAAAATTGGAGTATAATTAGGAAGTATATTACTCCTAATATTCAATCAAATTCACACCGAAAGAAAGTATATTACTCCTAAATCACAACATATAATTAATTTTGATTGAATATTCTAAGTTCAAGCTCAATTTCGTCTCAAAACACCTCTCATGCTCTATTATGTGCCATTTTTTCATCTACTTCTCAAAATCATCTCATCATTAACTATTCATCATCCATCTTTCCCTATTGTTCTCTTTTTATTCTTTTCACTTGTTACCTTTTTCCGGGTTTTATCCTTCTTATGACTCTAAAAACTAAAACACTAATAAGACTCTAAACTCTAAACTCCTAAGACTCAACATGGAAACAAAATGTAAGCAAACTTGGGCTCACAGACCCAACAACACCAATAAAGCAGATAAATGGGCTCATAGACCCGATAACACCAATTGAAGCAATAAAAATCAGCACAATGGCTCACGGACCCACAATTAACAGCAAGAAACTCGACCGATCAACTAACAGAAGAAATCACAACAAAACTATAAATATAGCTGCCAAGACGTCCCACGGTACACCCCCTTCCCCCAAACTTGGCTGAAAACCAATGTTTGGAGGAAAAACGTGGTACGCCTTGGTGCTAACTTACAAATCATTGTGGCGGCGGCGGAGTTTGAAACCCCTACTGGCTCCAAAATTGTGCCATCGCCTCCTACTGAATCTGTTTCTACCATCTCCGCATCACGCCTTGAGTTTTGCCCTTTTTAAACTGCTGAGGTACTTGACGCGGCCGTGTTGAAGGTTTGACACGGCATGTGTCACATTTGAGCCACAGGTTGAGTTTCTGAGCCGATTTTGACGCGGCCGCGTCCAGCATGTGACGCGGCCGTGTTGCTTTACAGCGCTGATTCGCATCTAGAGAACACTTTTGACGCGGCCGTGTTGCGTTTGAGCCACTTTGACGCGGCCGCGTCCATCTTTCGACACGGCCGTGTTACTTCCCAGTTCTAAGAACACTTTTTAGGCACTTTTTAACACGGCCGTGTCCAAAGTGCGACACAGCCGTGTTACTTCCTCCTCATGTAGCTCGAGTTTTTCGTCTCTTCGACCCCCGTTTCTTGCAACACTCGTCCATGGTTATTCCTAAAAACATAAAACACTAAAACACAAGTAAAAACATAAAAATTAAAGAAATAAATAAAATAAAAATAAAACGGTAAACATCGGGTTGCCTCCCGACAAGCGCTTTCTTTTACGTGGTCAGCCAGACGTCCTCCTCTTATCAATCATTTTCTAGCCACCCCGAGTCGGATGTTTTCTGAACAATTAAAGAGCTATTTGGGACATGTGGATTTCCTACAGCAGCTTGGGTAGTGTAAACAATGCTACAATTATGCCTACCCCTTAGACCCGACTTATGTATTGGGAGGGTGATGGTTTCATTTTGAACACGAAAAATCAACTCCCCTTTAGGCACATCAATGAGCGCTTGGCTAGTCGCCAAGAAAGGTCGTCCTAAGATAAAAGGAAATTCATCATTCCCTTTCATGTCGACAACTAAGAAATCACTAGGGAATTCAAAATTTAACACTCTCACCACTACATCCTCTGCTACTCCCAACGGCGTTAATGAAGATCCATCCGCCAATTGGATAGTAGTAAAGGATCGTTTAATCTCCCTTAATCCTAATTGTCTATACTGCTTAAGAGACATCAAATTTATGCTAGACCCCAAATCACACATGACATTTTGAAACTCATGACTACCAATTGAGCAAGAAATAGTAAAACTCCCTGGATCTTTTGCTTTTGTTGCTCTTTTAGTTTCCATGCTTGTGTTTGCGCTCTTTTTGGGACTGCTCAGTTTCTTTTTCATTGTCTCTTTTCCATCCTTCCTCTTCTTGGTTTCCTCTTGTAATAGTTCCTGTTTCACAACAACAGTGCTAGATTGCTCTAAAGGATCAAGGTTAGCAAAGAATGAATTTTTAAAACAAAAATCAAAAGAGTCATCAAGAATAGGAGATGAAATTTTCTTATCTATGATGGTATTGACTTCCTCCTTCTCAATGTTTTTGACTTTATCGCTTGATTTCTTCGCTTCATGGTCCTTCGTGCTCATAGTACCATTGTCGCCACTAGATGCCATCTTCCTTGTATTCAGTGCTTGAGGAAATGGAGGAGGAGGTACATATGCCGGTGGAGGCATATATGCTGGTTTGTCTGCTTCGGTTTCTTGAACCTCACTTGAGATCACAACATCTTTTTGCTCCTCTAGCTTCACAACATTACAGTGCTCCCTCGGATTAACCACTGTATCACTCGGATATTGGCCCTGCTTGTGTTGAGCCCCTACAATCTTTATCAATTGGCTCATGTTTGATGACAATTCACCAATGCTAGCTTGAGTCTGAACCAATGTGTTCTCGAGCCTCTTGATGTCTGTCCCTTGCCCAGTAATATGCTTGTTTAGCTCGATAAATTTTCCTTCTACTTTCTTCTCCAACTGAGCTAGTTTCTCGTCATATTTAGCAAACTGAGACTGGTCAATCTCCTCTTGTGTGGGCTTTGTGCCCTCATGAATCATCCCATTCGTAACAATAAATCCAGGTGGTGGATAAAGTGTATTTTGCGAGTTACCATACGAGAAGTTCTGATGGTTTTGATTCTGAGGGTACTGATTGTACCTAGGCTGATTGTTCTGGAAATTGTTGAAGTTTCATTGATTCACAAAGTTTACGTCGTCAACTTCTTCCTGACCCCCTGGCTGTTGTGCTAACGTCAGACTAGCTAGCAAATTTACCTGACTCGTCAAGGCTGTTAACTGTGATGTGAGCTTTTCAATTGGCTCATTATTGACTGGCTCGACTTTCATTACATTCGCCACTTTCCTTGGCATATTTCTCTCATTCGACCATTGGTAGCTTGTTCTGGCCATAGCGTCCAGGATTGAGAATGCCATCCTCACTAACTTCTCCATCAAACTACCACCTGCAGCTGCATCTACCTGATTACTAGTTGGAGCAAGTAGACCATTGTAGAACTTGCACACTTGCTGCTTCTTGGTAAACCCATGTTGAGGGCAACTCCCGGATAAGATCCCCGAATCGCTCCCAAGCCTCTCCGAATGGCTCTTGGTCCAATTGCTTGGACTGGTTGATCTGATTCTGCAGGTCGAGCATCTTGCTCGGTGGAAAATACTTCAACAGAAAAGAAGTACTCAGGTCCTCCCAGCTTGTAATATCCTCCAATGAATTGAACCATTGTAGGGCTCTATCTTTCAGGGAAAAGGGAAATAGTCTCAATTTGACCTGCTCATCGGCACATGGTTTATCTTAATTGTATCGGCCAGTCTGCGAAACTTGATCAGATGCACATTCGGATCCTCCAAAGCACTTCCCCCGTACTGGTTTTGCTGCACTATGTTGATTAGTGCAGGCTTCAGCTCGAAACTGTTGGCATTGAGTGGTGGAGGTTGTACTCCTCCTGCCTGTTGATTTGGACTGGGCTTCAAGCAGTCACTAATAGGAGTGTCATCTTCATCGCCTGTAGCTGGTTCTATCTGAATTGGGCCGTGTTGCTGTTGTAGCTATGGCCCTTGTGGAGGTAGCTGCTGTTGTATATTAGTAACTCGATCATCCAAGCGTGCCAGAGCTGTCAGTACTCTGTTAAGTGCGTCATCCGGATTCGGATGCTGTGGTGGGTTCTCCATCTCAGACGCGAAATTCATTCTAGTTCGGTGTCTACGAGCTGTCGCTTCAATTTCTGGATCGAAAGGAAGAAGAGTTTCTTTCCCTTTTGATCTGGTGCATATGAAGCCTGGAAACACAAAAAAACAAGAACTACCGCGTAACATAAAAATTAAATAAAAATTAAAAACGAAAATTAAATTAATAATTACGAAAAATAAAATCTAGTCTAGTTTCCTCCTATTTTTCAAGATAAAAACTAAGCGCTAAATCCTATTCCCCGGCAACGGCGCCAAAAACTTGACACATCGGTTTCTATCCTAGTGTTCCGCAATTGTACGGATGTAGGTGTAGTAATGATAATCAAGGTCGATCCCACAAGGAATAGTTTTAGGTAGTTTGATACCTCGATACTCTAGGAATGTCCTAACTAGATACTAAGTTGTAAAAGGTTGATTTTAACAAAAACTGAGGAATTTAATGAATAACTATGTAACTTATGACTTGACGAACAAAAAGAACTAACAATCAATGAGAAATGGTATCCTAGGGCCTCGATTTCAGGATATTACTTTAATGCTGAATATGATTAACCTATAGATTTACCAATTCTAGTGCTTATTAGGCGGCACGACAATAATCTAACCCTTCTCTCGAAGCGATTAAACCGTTGATTAATTAAGCTAATTACCCTCTCGAGTCAATTAAACCTAATAACTCTCAAACGATCCTAAGCCACGGCCTACACAGTCATAGACAGCTGCGCTCTATGTTCTAAGTCTGATAACGATTCCCTCCTCTCGAAGCGGAATTGCTAAACCAAATTACTAAATCTAGGTGATCAAGCTAAATTCAGTTATAAGTACAAACATAGAGATAAACACGTAAAGAACGGAATCAATAAATCAAAACATAAAGCCCTTTGAATCAGCTTCCTAACGCCACCAATTTCATCTCAATCGCAGTTGTAGATCTCAAGATATGGCCAAAATACTAGAGGTGTATCAAGCTGACAGAAAACTTCAGTTTTGGCTCACTTCTGATGCGGCCGTGTTAGTTATTGACGCGGCCGTGTTGGTTGGCAGTGCGTTTTTACCTTTTCTAGGCCACTTTTGACACGGCCGTGTCCATATTTGACGCGGCCGTGTTGGCCCGTTGACTCCTTTAACTCCCTTTTCATCCGTTTTAACCCTATTTGACTTGTTTCCTCTTCGAACTTCATCCAAATGGAATCAAAATACCTAATTAACTTTAAAACAAGTCGAAGCACGTCAAATGACCCAAATATTATTAATATAAATAAATGCCGGTCAAATATGCACGTAAATGATATAAAATATGATCCTAAATCGACCTAAGTACATGCATAATTAACGTGTATCAAGGATCGCCGACATGACGACTGAAACAGGAGAGCTGAAGATCGCCAGCCGAGATATCAACCGGATCGGTACGATTGTAATTTTTGAGAACACGGCCAGGATCTTGAAGAGATCGCCCAACTAAGGGATAGTCTGGACTAATTGGAAAGGCGATCCCAGGGACCACAACTCCCGACCGATAAAGAAAAGAACGAAGGAAGGATTTTTATCCACAATGATGCCACTAGCCAATATCGCACCTAATATAATGGAGCGACGGACCCGTCCACTCATCTTAATACATATCTATCCTGCATGGAGCTGCAGTCCTTGATCGACATGACCCTTTTTTAGGTTTTTGTTAGGTTTGAGAACACTTATAACACACAAACAACAAGTTCAAACCAGAAACGAATGAAAAAAAAAATTGAAAATCGACCACTAGAAACCGAACGTAAACACAGGAAATAAAAATGAAGAACACAAACTTTTATGTGGTTCGATCAATGTGATCTACATCCATGGAGGCTCTATACACCTTAATTCACTCAACTAAACAATCAATTACAAGAAACAACCCAGAAAACTAGAAGCCCCAATTCACAATCCGAATTGAGCTCAAGAACCCTAGCTCTCTAATTCCAATGATTGAGTAGTGTTTTCAGAGGGAAAATTACGTGTATCAACTCTTCTTTACATGTTGAACAAATGTATATAACAAGCTAAGCTCGAATCAAGAAACTCTGGGAGTTGAAATCAAAATTAGTTGCAACTGTTTTCTAAACTGCTACGAGTCTTCCACAACGGTTTTTCATGCAACAGTCCAAAACCGTTGCGGATTTTTGTTATATCCGCTGCAAGCCCGGTTCATCAAATACCTTCCAAATCTGAACTGAATTTATCCCGATTCTCCGGCCCGGTTCTTCCCAACCTAGACCCGGTTCCTGACCCTACTCAACCTCTACTACACTTCATGTTCACTTGAAGAAACTGAATTGATACCTACAGTTTTCTTGGCCACCTTGGGTGATTGGGCACGACGGTGGTTCAGAGCCCAACCTCCTCACTCTAACAGGTTGGGGGGCATTTAGCTAAGCTCTTCAAGAAAAACTTTATGAAATTCAAGATGCGGATGGTCCCTAAAGAGCATCTGACCATGATTATCCAGGTGGAGTATAAACCGTTGAGTAAATGCCTGGAACCGTTTCAGCAAGCTCCTGTTAGAAAAACAAATACATGTCGGACGATGCGGTCTTTATAGTGACGATGCATGAGCTACGGTCCGAAACAAGATTCTGGTGGGTGGTGCAATTAGACGGACCATGGTCATTTGCTAATTTCATGGTGAAGGCAGATCAGTATATCGAGGCGGAGGAAAGTTAGCCCGCCTCATAAAAAAACAATGAAGCCTCAGGAAAGAAAAGAGGCGGCAGCATGGTACTGCATGATACAAAACCTTTTTGATCGCTCAAAGGTCAAGAATGGATCGACGAGTTGAAAGAAGTGTTGACCTTCTCCCCTAAAGAAGTTTTCTTGTAGATCAAAGGGCAGAGACTGTTGAAGGAACCACATAAGATACAAGCAGATCCTTCAAAGCTTAATTGTAGGAGTATTGCAAGTACCACGAGTCCATTGGGCATAACACAAATGAGTGTCGTGAGCTTATGCCTTAATTGTACATGTTGTACGAGGATGGGAAGCTCGACCATTTTATAACTCCGAAGCCAGTTGTCAGAAACGAGAGACAACAAGCGGTCGACCTACAATCCGCAAGGCCAATAGCGAACTGGCTTCAAGCCCCACAAAATCCCGGTGTACAGGAAGAAAATCCATCCCGGGAAATATTAATGTTGGAATGGATAAGCGATAAAGAAACCTGATAGAGTAAGAGGGCGCGGAGAACGCACATCAGAGCAGCCGGAAATAGCTACCATAATGGGTCTCCGATGTACAATATGCAGAGAGACGTCCCCTTCCCAAATGCTCAATGGGATCAGGGGGGCCCTCTCACATGCCAGACGAGGGTTCGCAAGGTGAATAACTGGGATCTTTTAATCCACATTGGAAGATTAATGGGCCCTCTCACTTGCCATAGACAGACACTGGAATTAACACGATCATGCAGTAGGCCCAAGACGGTCATGATCGTGCGGTAAGGGCACTCAACAGTTGCCTCCCACCAGTGAGTCAAGAAATCTTCTTCTCTAATAAGGACACGGTAGGGCTGGTATTTCCGCATAATGATGCCCTAGTCTTAGCTATAAGGAACATGGAACGCTGGTCCACCGAACAATGGTGGATACCAGAAGTTATGTGGACGTGCTGTTCCGAAACACCTTCAAAAGGATGGGACAAATCCAATCTTACCTGGAGCCATGTCCCAAAGTCATCATGGGGTTTTGCTCAGGAGAAGTTCGTCTAATCGGATAAATCACTTTCCTCATTCGTATAGAAGAAAAAGGATGAGGGGTAATACACAATATGGTCTTTAAAGTGGTCGATCAACCATCAATCTACAATAGCATGATCGAACATCTGTGTTTGATGGCATACAAAGCGGCATTGTCAATCTATCATTACTGCCTCAAATATTTGTCCCCCGAAGGGATCATCACAATAAAGGGGGATCAATAGAACGCTCAGGAGTGCACTCAGAATATTCGACCTTTCGATCTGAACGTAATTGAAGCACAAGAGGGATCTAGAGTGGGATCATATGGATCCATGAAAGGCCCAAAAAAGAAAGAGGGCCGAGCCTGCAGAAGAGCTGGTCGGAGGTCATCTAGATCTAGATCGACCTTAGATATAGATCATGGTAGGAGCAAAACTTGCGGAACCCGGACAGACTCTTTTACTAGAATTCCTGAAAAGGAATTTTGATGTCTTCACATGGTCCTACAAAGATATGGTGGGAGTTGACCCTAATGTAATATCCCACGGTTAAATATTGATCCTGAATCTCGGTCAGTCCATAAAAAATGTCAATGCTTCAGTCCTAAAAAATACGATGCACTGGAATGTGAAGTCCAAAAGTTGCTGGCAAAGAGACTCATTTGGGAGGTATTCTATCCCAAAATGGATCGTCAATCTTGTTCTGGTCATTAAATCTTTATTGATGCGTTCTTGGGATATCATAAAATCCCAATGCATCATGATGTTAAAGAGCAGACCGCATTCATCACTGATCGCGAGTTGATCTACTGGAGCCACATATCAATGCTTAGTAAACAAGATGTTCACTAAGAAAATCGGAATGACAACAAAAGTTTACGTGGACGATATGCTAGAAAAGAGCCCAGATGCAAAGACCATGTGGCTCATTTGCAGGACGCCTTTGGCATCTTGAGAGAGTTTGAGATGAAATTAAATAAAAAAAAATGTGCTTCTGGAATCGGCTCTGGGAAATTTCTAAGGTAATTGAGTGAGGGATCAAGGCCAACCCTAGGAAAATCTACGCGATCCTTGATCTACAATCACGAAGAAAGATTAGTGACATGCGTTCATTGGCCGGTAAGATCGCACCCTTAAGCCGATTTATTTCACGATCGTCGGATCGGTGCAAACATTTCTTCGAGGCAATCAAAAAAGGGAAAATATTCGAATGGCATGATCGTTGTATATCCACGTTCGAAAAATTAAAGGATTTTCTCCTTCACTGCCTCTATTATTTAAGTCGATGCAAGGGAAAAGATATATTTATACTTAGCGGTCTCAAATGAGACACTGAGTCAAGTGGTCGAGGAAGGTGTTGTTAGAACATGTGTTTCTTTCAGTGTTCTGTTAAGTGTTTCACCTTGTGTTGAAACACCCTGGGAAACACGTTCTACTCTTCCTTCCAATTTTACCTTGCTGCCCTTATACATTTGCTCTATATTTTTACTATGTTCGTATATTTAGATATGTTTGGTTTTACATATGTAACTACATGGGAAACTTATCCAAACCGAAAATCTTTCTTTGGAAGATTGGCGGTTATTTTCTTTGATCTTATCTTGCAGGAGATAACTACCACTCCTGGTGGATATTTATATGGCAGACAAGAGAAGATCGTGGGTGGAAAATAGGAGAAAGAAACCGAGTGTAGAGATCAGAATTTTTCCAAGACATTTTCGCACCAAAAGTTGAAGGCTAACTTCTTCATACTTCTCACATTCTTTGTTGTGAGACTTTGTGCGATCCCTCACTCAAAAGAGGATTGTTTAGTATGCAGGATATAGTTTGAGTGTAAATTTGATCATTTCTTGTATGATCAAATTTAGGATTTTCGAAGGCTTTGTAGAAAACTTATTCTGTTGAGATTAAGATAAAACTGCTCAGGCTTCGTTTTTGTCTGAGTTTAAATTATCTTCTCTCTGTTTATCATTTCCGGTTTTATACAATTCACAATTCAACTTTAAACAAGGAGTGTGTTCGTCCAAGTGTTACAACACTCTCAGTGACACTCTTCATGACTAGTCCATAAATTTCTTCAATTGGTACCAGAGCAATCACTTTACGCTACTAAGTGAGATTCTGCGGCAAAAAAGAATCATGGACGTGCCTGGAAAAACTTTGATGTGGCCTCCTGTTTTGGATGGAACAAATTACTCCATCTGGAAGATAAAGATGAGGGTTTACATCAAGTCGTTAGATGAACGAGCGCGGAGATCATTAGTGGTTGACTGGACTCCTCCTCGTAAAGAAGACAAAGATGGTGATATGGTTCTCAAGTCGGAGGCTGAGTGGACGAATGATGAATTTATTCTCTCATGCTACAATTCTAAGGCAATTAATGCCATTTTTGGATCGGTAGATACAGTAAGGATGCATGTTACAAAGGCAATGTGAAGGCTCGGAGAGTGTACAGTAAGGATGATAGCAACACGCTTTGAAACACTCGGAATGGAAGAGTGAGAAACTATCTCTTCATACAATTCCAGATTGTGTGAACTTTCTAACGAGTCTCATGCCCTTGGAGTCCCATTAGCAATGAAAGGTTGGTTAAGAAGGTATTACGTGCTCTTCCCGAACGTTTTAACATCAAAGTGTATCCCTTAGAGGATTTAAGAGACACATCCAAGATGTCTTTGGATGAGTTGATTGGAATCCTTCAAACTTTTGAACTAAACTTAAATCAACAACACCGAATGAGAGGAATTAACAAGACAATTGCTTTTCCATCTCATTCGGGTGAGTCTAGTTCAAATGCAAAAGGAGATAGCATTTTATTGGATGAAAAACTTGATGACCCAATTGCTTATTTAACTAGGAAGTATCAACGTTTTTTATCTAAAAATAAAAAGAAGAGTGGTTCAAAAGGTGTTTTTAATCCTGTCACTAAAGGATTTGAAAATAGAAATTCTGGAAAAGATTCTTTTGAAAGATCCTTTAAAAAAAATGATTCTCCTCAAACTCCTGGTTTTAACTTTCAAAATCAGAGTGGATATTCTCCCAGAGATGCTAAGACGATTCAATATCGTGCTTTATCTGGTTATGGTCATTATGCTAATCAATGTGCTAACAACCTAATGAAACGTGGTACAAATCTGTTTGTCACATTGAGTGGCAATGAGTATGATGATGAAGAGGGAGGAGGTAGTGCTTCATAGGATGTTGCAGCACTCATGGTAACACTGGAGGATCTAAGTGTTGACCAAAATGTTGAAACACCCCTTAAAACACCTGTGCTCTTGACATTAACTGAGAACCTTCTGAGTATGAACTCCTTCTTATGGCTTTTAGAGAAATGCATCAAGAACTTGTGGTTTCTATTAGGTTTTTAAATGAAACTAGATCAGAAAATGATTCTCTCAAACACAAAATTTCTCTCTTGGAAAGATCATTATCTCTCAAAGATAAAGATTTAGAAGTTGTAACTAGGGATCTTAAAAAGAAATCTGATTGTTTGAGTCGTTTTAAATCTGGAACTTCAAAGTTAAATGAAATCCTTTCAACTCAACAACAGGTTCTTTTGGCATAGGTTATGACAATTCATTTTAAAATTCTTTCAATTCATCCTTTGATGATTACAAAACTCCGGTGTTTACTAGAGAAATGAACAGGTTTCAAAATTTATCTTTAGAAGACACTCCTCCACATTTGATAAAATCTGATCATGACATTACTTGCTTAACTGAATAAACTGGAATTTTTTCTATAAATTTCCAAAATTATGAAGAAAGTGTCATGTCAAAATAAAAAAGGTCTAGGTCTGATGATGGAAAAAGAGAAGTTGTTTGTGTCTATTGCACAATCCCAGGACACAAAAGATCTTATTGTTTCAGGAGAAGAAGAAAGTTACTTCGTAAAGAACTTTCTAGAGTGTCACAGTCTGTGTTGCAACACTCTATCTCACACTGCACTAAGCTTAAAACCATTTCTCCTCCTGAGCAACCTTCTGATAGTTGTTGTAATATGATTTACACTTCTTTAATTGCTGATGTTAGGGGGGTATGGTACTTTGATAGTGGATGCTCTAGGCATATGAAATTTCTAAAAAAAGATGAAGATTTTGATGGTGGCAGTGTAACTTTTGGTGGGGGAGCCAAAGGTAGAATTGTTGGCAAAGGTGTCTTGGATGTTAAAGGTTTACCCAACTTGAAAAATGTTTTGCATGTGGAAGGCCTTATGGCAAACTTGATTAGCATAATTCAACTTTGTGATGAAAATCTTCATGTCAAATTTAAAAAAGACTTATGCAGTGTCTTTGATGGGGGAAATGAGTGCATTATGAGATGAAAAAGAGTCTCCAATAATTGCTATTCTATTGAGGAAGGAATAACATGTCACAAGGGACAAATTGATGACTTTGAGTTGTGGCACCAAAAGCTTGGCCATGTGAACTATCGTCAACTTCAAAGGCTTAAATCAATGGAGGCGGTGAAAGGTTTACCAAAATTCTGTGGTAAGATTGATAAAGTTTGCAGCTCATGTGCAAAAGGTAAACAAACTGAAGTGTCTCATAAGGTACTGCAACATCGTGGTACAACACACTGTTTTGAACTTGTTCATGTGGACTTAATGGGTCCTGTAGAGATGGATAGTCTAGGTGGAAAAATCTGTGTGGATGATTTTTCTAGATTTACATGGGTGTTCTTTCTTAAAGAATAATCTAAAACGGTTGATGTGTTTAAGGTTCATGCTGTTCAAATTCACAATTCATATGGAATATGGATAGGTAGAATTAGAACTGACGATGGTAGGGAGTTTGAAAATGTATCCTTTACTAAATTTTGTCAAAAGAAGGGCATATCATATAATACAAGAGTTTTCAGCTCCTAAAATGCCACAACAAAATGGCATAGCCAAGAGGAAAAATAGACTTTTACAAGAAATGGCTAGGGTTATGTTGTGTGCTAAAAACATGTCAAAAAGATTTTGAGCTGAGGCTGTCAACACTGCATGTTATATTTCTAATCATGTGTACTTAAGATCAGGTAGTACTATAACACCTTATGAAATACTCAAGGGTAGGAAGCCTAATCTTAAATACTTTCATGTGTTTGGATGTGTTTGTTACATTCTGAATGATCGTGATCAATTGAGCAAGTTTGATTCCTGAAGTGACAAAGGATTGTTTGTAGGTTACTCAAGTAACAGTCATGTATATCGTGTCTTTAACCTACGTACAAGAACCTTCCTACAAAGTGTTAACATTGTGTTTGATGACCTTACTGACATTGTAGGGAATAGAGTTGAAGATGATGTATTAGATCTTGTTAAAAAACAATCTCAAAGCTCTGAAGGTGTTCCAGCAAGTGTTGGAACACCTCCTGAAGACAATGTTCAGAATCCCAAATATCCAAACACTTCTTCTCATGATGATGAAAGGAAAATTGAACTTAAAATCAACGATGTAGATAATGAAGTCATGGTAAGAAGGGATCCACCTGGTAGAGTTCATAAGATCTATCTAGCCTCTCAAATCATAGGTAATGTTAATGATCGTGTTCGTACTCATCATAAGGAAAGAATTGACTACTCAAAACTGGTAAAACTTGCTTGCCCATCTTCTACTTACAGAAAATACATGAAACTTGCTTTGTGTCCAATATGGAGCCAAAGAATATAGATGAAGCTTCATGGGATGAAAATTGGATAAATGTCATGCATGAAGAGCTTCATCAATTCACAAGAAATGATGTTTGGGATTTAGTTCCTAGACCTCATGGTGTGAATGTCATTGGTACTAAATGGATATTCAAGAACAAAACGGGTGAGCAAGGAAAAGTGATTCATAACAAGGCTCGACTTGTGGTACAATGGTACACACAAGTTTAAGGCCTTGATTATGATGAGACTTTTTGCTCCTGTTGCAAGATTAGAGTCCATCCAGTTCTTAATTGCTATTTCATGTTTTCTCAACATCAAGCTTTATCAAATGGATGTTAAAAGTACATTCTTGAATGGTATTCTTAATGAAGAAGCTTATGTAGAGCAACCCAAGGGGTTTGTTGATCCATATAAAACTGATCATGTGTTTAAGCTTAAAAAGGCAATGTATGGATTTAAACAAGCACCTAGGGCTTGGTATGATAGGTTGACTGAATTTCTTATTTCACTTGGTTTTCAAAGGGGCTATGTTGATAAAACTTTGTTTATCAAGAAGTGGTCTTCTCATATCACTATTGCCCAAATATATGTTGATGACATTGTTTTTGGATCAACATGTGAAAAAGATTTGAAAGATTTTACTGATCAAATGTCCACATCTTTTAAGATGAGTCTTGTAGGTGAGTTAAGTTTTTTCCTTCGTTTGCAAATTAAACAGCATGAAAACGGAACCTTTTTTAGCCAATCAAAATATGCTAAGAACTTGGTCAACAAGTTTAATCTGGTCAACTCTAAATCAATGAAAGCTCCTTTAAGTTCTTGTACAAAAATTTGCAAAGACAGTGTTTCACAAGGTGTTGAAAACACCTTGTATAGGAGTATCATTGGGAGTTTGTTATACTTGATTGTTAGCCGTCCATATTTATGTTATAATGTTTCTGTGTGTGCTAGATATCAAGCTGATCCTAAAGTGACCCACTTAAATGTTGTAAAACGAATCATAAAATATGTGAGTGGAATTGGTATTCTAAGGACACTAACACTAATTTGGTTGGCTTTTGTGATGATAATTGGGCCGGAGATGTTGATGATAGAAAGAGTACTTCACGAGGGTGTTTTTACCTAGGAAACAACTTAATGTCATGGCACTTCAAGAAGCAAAATTATGTTTCCTTATCCACTGTTGAGTCAGAATATATAGCCTTAGGGAGTTATAGTACCCAACTATTATGGATGCAACAAATGCTAGATGATTATGGCCTTGATAGTGATGGTCGTTCGGTGTATTTGATAATGCCAGTGCTATAGATATCACAAAAAATCCAGTACAACACTCTCGCACAAAACACATTGACATCCGTCATCATTTCATAAGAGATTTGGTTGAGAAGGAAGTTGTGTACATAGAACATACACCTAGTGAAAGACAACTTGCAAATATTTTTACTAAAGCTTTAGATTTTGAGAGATTCTCTTTCCTAAGGAAATCTCTCGGTTTGTGCATTATTTAAATATGTAATGCTTCATAGGGTGTTCTAACACCCTAGTGTACATATGTGTTCTATATTTTCTGCTTTATTTAGTTTCTTGTTACTTTACAGAATTATATATGGAAGGACATATTCTAATAAAGATGATTTTAATGAAGCTTGATCTTGATGGGTAACCTATACACTCCCTTGTTCATTTGATGTTTTTACCAAAATCATCATCAAATTCTGATTTTCATAATGTTCAGATTCTACTGATGATGATCTATAGGTAAGTTGCAATTAAATGACAAGTTCTCTCTATATTTGGAGGAAAACACTTGAACTAAGGTGTTGCTTCAAGTGTTGGATCAATGTATAGAACATCATTTCTGGTTGGCTTTTATAAATCATCTTATGTCTTACTTCCTCTTAAAAATTATGTAATGGTATAATTTTTATTTGTTATAAAAATAAAATTTAATTTGTGTATAAAAATTCGAAAAATTAAAAATCCATAAAAATATTTTTTTATTTCTTTATTTTTATTTTAAATTCGTATTTATTGTTTTTTTATTATTCTAAAAAATCTTTATTAAAAATATCTGCAGTTGTTAAATTAGTGGTATATCACTTGAAATTATCCTAATCCTTATTTTGATGGAAGAATGGAGGTGGTTAAAAAGAGTGGTGGAACACGTTTAGGGTGAGTTATTTCTAAGGGGAAGTTATTTTTTTCCAAAATATTTATAACGGTTTTTGTGTATATAATCTATGGGCTTGTGCATTATTTGTATTCTGATTTATTGTTTTCAATATGTCGCATTCGGAAGAGGATATAGCCCGTATTTCATCCTCAATTAAAGAGGGCTTACAAAAACAAACATCCCCTTTACTCTCTCACATTCTTACTGAAAAAACTCACTCTTCGACTTTCATTCCTGCAGAAACTTCACAATATCAATCAATGGCAGATTTCACACAAAATCCACATGATATTAGGTCTGAACAGGGCATTCACCAACACTGGGAAAGAACAAACCTCCAGCCACGAAGAAGGGTCCTACCAAGGAACAACCCCACCAGCGTATAGGTTGCCTTCTGATCTTGAGGATGATGAAGAGGAGGATCCAGATTATGAGGTTCTAGTACGCACTAAAAGTGCCCAGAGGCTATTCACTGATGAAGCCAAAAAGAAAGGGAAAACTATCAACGGAAGTTCATGGAAGGGTCCTGAATATGTTGTTGAGGATAATTCAGCACCACTAGCATCCCTCTTTGAAGGTGTTCTACAACCTGAAACTCCGGTTGAAGAATAGGTGCCAAGCTATGACAGAGAACATAAATTGGCTGAATGGGTGAGGAATATGAAAAGGAAGAACAAAGTCCCTGAGAAAGTTGGAGAAGGATCCAATGTTCCAGCACCTGATGATGAAATCACCAAATTCACCACTGAAATTGATGCTGAATTAGATGTTGAATCAGAGGAAGATGGAGAAGAGGATTCTGAAGAAGAAGGGTCTGTAAAAAATACTGATTCTGGAGAAGAAGGAGAGGCAGAAAAAGAAAAGGAGGATTCATAGGAGACTGAGTCAGAATTTGAGATTCTAGTGATGTGGATGTGGTCATGCAGGAAGGTGCACAAGGAGATGAAAGTTCCAGTAAGGAGGAGGCCTTACCATTAATAAGGCCCAAACGTGTTTCCAGAGGTGTTGCAGCACTCAATGCTAGCAGAGGCTACAACAACTACTTCTATACAGAGAAGGCCCTCAAACACTGGGAGTATTTTCAAAATAGAGAGGTAATATCTGAAAGAAAACTTGACACCCTTCATTTTGAAAAATATGATCTCATTTCCATCATTGAAGCTACACACCTAGGAAAGACGCTAGAGTTTTATTGTCAGTTTGCTGATGATCTTGTTAGAGAATTTTATTGCAATTTGACTAAAGGCATGAGAACTCCAAATGATCCTCGATTTGGACAAGTGTATCTTAGGAGAAAAATTGTGTTGTTTACTCCTGCCCTCATCAATGACTTTCTCCATTTCCCTCCAAATAAAGTAGATGAAGAACTCCATGATCTAGATCATGTGATTGCCCAAGCCACGGGTGGTCACAAGAATACTTGGCCCATTAACCAGAAAATTCCAGCCTCTCTTTTAACCTCAAAGTATGCCATCCTTCACAAAGTTGGATGCTTTAATTGGTTCCCCACCACCAATCACTATGTTTCCACTAAGACTTAGATGAAATTCTTGTATCGTGTGATAAATGGTGTCAAATTCAATTTTGGCCAATTTGTCTTCGACACCATTACTAACTTTGCAGAAAGACAGTCACAAAAACAAAATCTTCCATTCCCCTGCCTTATCTGGAAGATTTTTCGGAATCAGAGGATCAAAGTTTCCGCCAATGCTCAATACTCCCATGATGTCCACGACATCACAATTGATAAGAAACTTCTCAACCCTCTAGATGTAAGGGATGTACAGCTTGTGGAGCAGGTTGAAGAAGTGGTGTTTGGTGGAGGTGCTGCTGCTGCTGGTGCAACACATGCAGGAACAGTCGTTGTCCCAGTCGTGCAACTCTTGAGCTGGGTACAGGTGGCTAGATCAAGAAGAAGGAATGCCGAGATTAATGCAGCCTATTGGGGGAGTGTGGAGAGAAACTTACGATGCATGCTTGCAGGCCAAAAAGGGGGAGAAGGGGATGAAGGAGTGACTGCTGATGTGGCTGGTGGTGATAACATAGAGGAGGATGCTGCTGGGAATGGTGGTGATGACATGGAGGAGGATGTTGTTGGGAATGAAAATAATGTTGGAAGTGTGGATATAACAAACATTGCTGGTACCAGTGGTACCAAGATTGATTGATGTGTAGAATGATGGTGGTTTCTTGATGTTGGACATCATATATGTTTGTATATTTTAATACTTGTATTTGTATGTTGGTGCAGGGATAATCTGATTAAGGGGGAGTATGTCTACTCTTCCTTATGATGGCTTTGTGTTGTTATACTTAGGGGGAGAGAGTGGAGCTGTTTGTGACCTCTCACCTCTCCCATTAGGTTGGATGTTTTTTTCATGTGGTCTTATGTTCTATGTGTGATAATATAGTTCTGTGATATGTTTGTTATTCTTGTGTTGATTTGTTTGGCTTTGGCCAGCAAGGTAAAAAGGGGGAGATTGTTAGAACATGTGTTTCCTTCAGTGTTTTGTTAAGTGTTTCACCTTGTGTTGAAACACCCTGGGAAACACGTTCTACTCTTCCTTCCAATTTTACCTTGCTACCCTTATACGTTTGCTCTATATGTTTAGTATGTTTGTGAATTCGGATAATTTTGGTTTTACATATGTAACTGCATGAGAAACTTATCCAAACCGAAAATCTTTCTTTGGAAGATTGGCGGTTATTTTCTTTGATCTTATCTTGCAAGAGAAGATCGTGGGTGGAAAATTAGAGAAACAAACCGAGTGTAGAGATCAGAATTTCTCCAAGACATTTTCGCACCAAAAATTGAAGGCTAACTTCTTCATACTTCTCACATTCTTTGTTGTGAGACTTTGTGCGATCCCTCTCTCAAAAGAGGATTGCTTAGTATGCAGGATATAGTTTGAGCGTAAATTTGATCATTTCTTGTATGATCAAATTTAGGATTTTCGAAGGCTTTGTATAAAACTTATTCCACTGTGATTAAGATAAAACTTCTTGGGCTTCTTTTTTGTCTGAGTTTAAATTATCTTGTCTCTGTTTATCATTTCCGGTTTTATACAATTCACAATTCAACTTTAAACAAGGAGTGTGTTCGTCTAAGTGTTACAACACTCTTAGTAACACTCTTCATGACCAGTCCATAAATTTCTTCAGGTGCAATTCAGCATCCAGTATATTATGTAAGTCTAACTTTACACGATGCTGGAGTTCATTACAGTGCCATGAAGAAGTTGGCTTATGCTTTGATCATGGCAGTTCGAAAATTGCGACTGTGTTTCTACCAACATACCGTTGAAGTCTTAATCTACCACCCATTACAACAAGTTTTGCAGTGACCGGATGTCGCTGGAAGGTTGTTAAAGTGGGTCGTCGAGTTGGGGCAATTTTATATTACTTATGCATCGTGGACGACGATCAAAGCACAGGCATTGACTGATTTTGTCTAAGAATGCACTCCGTCGATAGAGCCTTGGGGACCCACGACCGCTCCATGGGAAATTTACTTTGATGAACTGTCAACAACTCAGAGGGCTGGAGCTGGGAACGTTTTGTTTAGCCTAGATGAAAAAAAATAACTGAGATCAATAGTTTGGTTCGATTTCAAAGCAACGAACAACAAGGTGGAGTGCGATGCTATACTTCTTGGACTAATGATCGGAAGGTCACTCGAAGTTAAATCGGATGTTGTACATAATAACTTACAGGCAGATGCTCTTGCTCGGCTAGCCACGTCCGAAGGAGCAGAATTCTTTACGTCCGTTATGCTCATATGAGCGACCGCTCCTTTGATCCAACAAAACGATTCCTTGCAAATGGACACATAAGAGGAAGATTGGACACACAGATTGAACGATACTTGAAGATCGGCGAACTCCCGCAAAATTCCGTTGAAGCGCATTAGCTTCGTATGCGATCGACACACTATACCATGATCTAAAGTGTGTCAAGGAAGCGGACAATGATATGTTATGGCAGAGATCCACGAAGAGGTTTGCGGAAATCATACCAGGGGGCAAGCCCTTGCACAAAAGATAATGCGACAGAGTTACTTTTAGCCAACCCTGAAAAACGATGCGATCTCATATGCAAAAGAGGGCCTAGAAGGCCAAAAGCATGCACCTGTCATCTGACTTCGGCCAGAGAACATAACATCCGTTCGCAGTCCGTGGCCATTCGGGAAATGGGGGATCGACCTAATAGGGTCGTTCCCCAAAGCAAAGTGAGGTTACATGCAACCTATCGTTGTGGTCGATTATTTTACAAAGTGGGCAGAAACCGAACCTTTGACAGGGTTCACCTAGAAGAAGGTTGAGGATTTCGTGTGGAAGAACATCATCTCCCAAGTCGGGATCCCTAAATCGTTCGTCACAGATAATGGAAAACAGTTTGAGAATCAGCAATTCAGAGAGTTCTGTGATGAACTTAATATCAAAGCCCACTTCACCACACCTCACCATCCCCAGTCGAACAGACAAGTGGAAGAAGGGTCCTGTGGTCATATTGAATGACCTATATGACCCCAACTGGCGAAACACCATTCAGACTCGTGACGGGACTGAAATGGTCGTTCCTGTAAAGATCAGATCTCCAACCTTAGGAGTTACTCAATATGACGAGCAGACTAATGACGAAGCCATACGAGCCCAGTTAGTTCTGCTTGGAGAACAAACACTGGAAGTAGAGCATAGGAATATCACCTTCAAGCATAGTTTGAAAACATTCCACAATAAACAAGTAGAAATTTGACAATTCCAAGCGAACGACTTGTTATGCAAAGAGTACTGCCTCCTATGCAAACAGGTGTATTTGGTTCAAATTGGGATGGACCATATCGTGTCATCAATTGTTTAGCGAACAGAGTCTACAATCTTGAGGATCCTTATAGGAGGAAGTTAACGCATCCGTGAACCGCACAACATTTCAAAAAATACTATCCTTAGATAGGAAGTGGGAATGATGGTGAATGTAATAGATTATGTAGTTTGGAAATACTTGTAAATAAGGATGATGTTTTCTTTCGAATATTTTCTGTAATATTTAGAAGAGTCGTCCCGGACGAGCACGAAAAGTCCCGTTTATGAACGAGCTGAAAAGACTCTTCGGACGAGCGCAAAAAGTCCTGTCCATAAGCAGGCTGAAAAGACTCATCTTTGGATGAGCACGAAAAGTCCCGTCAATCCACGGGCAGAAAAGTCTCATCCAAATGAGCAAACATAAAAGCCTCGTTCTAATGAGCAAATCCAAAAGACTTGTCTAAAAGACAAGCAATAAAAGATTTGCTCATTTTAAGTTTTGAGCAAGCATAAATAAATCTTAAATGAACAATCTGATTTAAAAGCAAATGATATTAAAAAAGTTGACTCCCATCGAAACAAGAATAGATCAAGTTGAAATATATGAAAGGATCGCACGTTTAATTACCTTAGACAAAACAAAATTTAACAAGTGCAAAGATTATTCATAACAAGCGAATTTCGATTAAGATAGACTTGAAAGGGTCAAAAGAGTTTCATTTAAAAATGGGGATCAGGTCCCTTACAAAAAAAAAAAAAAGAAAAAGAAAAGCGATTTCGTACGGTTGCAAACCAAAAAGCAAAAAATGATTACAAGTATAAACTACACCAAGTCTGAGGGCTTGCGACCTTAGGACTGTCAACAACGGACTCGACCCTCTGTGGTGGAGGAGGAAGACCGTCAATCTCCTATGCAGTGGGCAGACCACCGAACCCTGCCCATTCATCCCTCTCTAGCGTTTCGCGATGGGGGTTCTGATATGCAAAGCGGGCCAAGTCCCTCCTCAAGAAGAAGATATCAATGCCCCGAGAAGCGAACGCGGACACCACTCCAAATAGGCCTAGATATATCTCGAGTTGGACCACTCCTGGCCTTCGCCGTCCGCGTAAGTCTTGACCGCAACCTTGACGGCCGCGTCAATTTCATCAGCTTTGGCGGATCTTCCATGGATCTTGCCTCTTTGGACTTGGTAGTCCATTCCTATTATTTCTTTCTCAAGGTCTCTAACATCTCGACCTAACCTCTTCCACTTTGGCCCGCGCTCGGTCTCTTTTCTCCTCAGCCTCTTTCAACAACTCCTTAAGGTAAACGACCTCGACCTCCGCATCAACCTTTTTTTCCCTTTCAGCAGTGAAAACCTCTTTAGCCTTCGCCACAACTGGGTTGAGAAACGGGTACCTTGAGGTCTCTCCC
The DNA here is from genome assembly GCA_958295605.1 of Ajuga chamaepitys. Taxonomy (NCBI): domain Eukaryota; kingdom Viridiplantae; phylum Streptophyta; class Magnoliopsida; order Lamiales; family Lamiaceae; genus Ajuga; species Ajuga chamaepitys. The sequence goes on from OY282505.1 coordinate 45,198,792, forward strand.
TAAATAGACATCAGGAAGTTTAGGGATCGCCCTAAATGGATTGTTGCAGCCTCGACCCTCTCTTCGAGGGTCATTTTTTTCTTGACGTCCGCAAGGCCCGCGACCCAGCTCTTTGCTAGGATCTTCATCACCGATCGCATATATGGAAGGATATTTTTGGCATCAATGCAATCAGAGGTTTTTGACTGGATGAAATTATTCAGAAAGGTTGGAGGGATAGCGTTGCCGGTCGTCGTTAGCTTGTCCGTAAATGCAGCTTTCTTATGATTGCACTCCATCAATGAGTACATGTATGCGAGATCCTCAGGGGTTGGTGCAGGGTATCCGTTCTTCCTGAACAACACAACGGCCGCGCAGATTGCGTGCTAGCTGTTCACAACTAGTTGAGATGGTGCAACCCTCCAATACCGAAGGTAGGCACTCAAGATCGGCGGGAGGGGAAATCTAAGACTGCCTCTCAGAGACCACAATGTAACCGCTACCAGTCGTTCGGAGGATGATTGGGCCTTTCCCCCTCCCCAGAGACGTGAAATCTTACGTTTCCCGGGACGTCAGTCTGACGTCGCGCCATATAGTTCAGGCGCAATCACAAAATTGGGATATTCGGTTGCCTGAAAAATTGAATCTTCTTCATTGACCCTCATAGGCGGTCGACGAGATATGTATATCTCAAAATCCCTAACGGAGGGAGAAATGTCACCTTAGATTGTGAGCTCTGCCGGATATTGCTAGAACGGGTGCCCTGCCACCGCATTCATCCCCAAATCCCTCTCAAGGTCTTCTGTGAACTCCTCCACCTCCTATTCGTTGATAACACCTATCGACGGACTCCCTAAGATTTGGTTCACTCGCTGGAGCGCATCGGCATCTTCCCCGCCAAGGCCACTGCATATCTTTTTTCGGGATACCCAGCTTTCCCCTAAATTTGTATTAAACCTCTTCGAGCCTCTGACTCTCCCTCTCCTAACACTTGGACCTCGAGGGAAGTCTGGATCTCTAGGGAGGCTTCCAAGACCTCCGGGGAATCCTCTGTGGAACGAGAGGACTCAAAAGTTGAAGAAGAAGAAGACATAATGAATAAAGGTTCAAAAGATTACATGAGAACTAGCTCTACAAACAGTGTAGGACGCCAAAGCTTGGCATCGAAGGTTCGATAGATTCAACGCATTGAAAATATGAAAGTTAGAAAGTGAAAAATGATTTTAATTTTAGTATTTATAGTGTGAAAAGAATCCAAAATGAATCGTCACAATTTAATGCAATTGATGGTTAAGAGGCGCCAGTAAAAGAACGACATGTGTCCGCTCCTGAGACTCATGCGAGGACACGAAACATCGCAATTTTAGAGGCTAACACCTGTCCTGCCACGTCAGTGCCACATGCCCAAAAAGGTGGACACGTGACCGCCACAACGGTAGGTTTCCCCAAAAAATGATTGTTTGAATTTTTGAAAATCCTTTTTCCTGCTCGAAAGAAAAAAAGGATCGTGAGTTCGAAGATCGTCTAAAAAACCCACTATGTCCCAACTCAGGGGGGCAATTATAGATATCAATCGCCTAATCAAGAATTAGGGATGAATCTTATTCTATAAAGTATTGCCATAAATTTTTCATTACAGGACCTTAGCCACAGAAAATCGAAAGGCGACCGCCAAAAGACCGAAACACCTCAAGATCGCTACAAACCGAACCACCTCGAGAGCAACACCGATCCACAACACAGGGATAGTCCCACCACCGAAGACCATCCTTGTTCACCGCGAGCCCAAAAGCCTCGATCACCGACCCTGCACCAGGAATGATTGCATATCCTGTAATGATTGTCGCATATGCAGAACATAAGGTTACTCGAGATGCCACCTTAGCAAGACTCTGCCAAGTGGTGGACCCGTGGTAGTTAGCTTGCCACTTATCATCCACATCTCAAACATGCAAGAGCTGCTTGAAACCTCTATAAATACCCGCACATGTATTTGTAGGAGATATATGAAACTTGACAGAAAAAAGCGATTAAAAGCAAGATAGAGTAAGAAAAAAACATTATACACGAGAGAATAGACAAGTGTAAACATATCTTCTCCGTGAAAAATACAGAATGATCGCCTTAGTCGATCACATTCTAAACTGTTTCTTTTTAATATGATCGATCTCACATCGTCCGTTTCCAGATCGTCGATCGCACTTTCATTACATCTTGTTGTGGATTAGTGGTTGCATCAACATAGTCATTATCTAAAACTATTCCAGCTAAACTCGAATCCTAAGACCGATCAAAATCGTGCATCCACACCACAAGTAAGTAATCTGTATAAAATATTAGGGTTTATGTTGGTACAATACATTATGGGAAAATTGATATAAATGCCAAATATGTTTCCCCTATTTAAATACTAGGATACTAAGTATACCACTTTTTAAAAATGTGTTCTAACTTACCAAAAATTGGTGAAAATGCCCTGTAACCGACAATAGACTGTTAACCAGCCGGTCACCTGGGAGCTGTCTTTTTATTTTTTTATGTGTCATTTAATTTACGATATTTTTTTTTCTATGTTTTTATGTTGACTCACTTATTAGGATTAAAAATAAATAAATAAAACGCAGCTTTATCAGAAAATGGAAAACTACATCAAAAAATAATCCCTACCTTGACATCCCCAACTGTTGCCGCGGCGCTGCCTCCTCCATGCTCCCCTTCCACCCTTCGACTTCCTCTCCACCGCCATCGGACCACCGCAGAGTCCATTTCAAATCCATACTGATACAAGCTCACTTGCTTGCATCGTTTTTTTTATTCAACTTTTTTTCTAAAAGAATCAAGTCAGAACTTTGGGATTTGAATCTTGTTTCCTCATTTGATGCATTTTAAAGTTGACATATGTATGTATAAAATGTATATACATTCTAAATTATACTTTATGCTTAGTAAGTTGCTTCGTTCCCAACAGGAATTTCTAGAGTTCACCTGAGGTGATTGATTTTTGGATATGTTGGAAGATTGGCTTCGAGTTTTATAGATTAGTTTGTTAGTGTGAACCCTGATTTTTTATAATTTTCTTGTAGGGAGTGAAATTATGTTGTTCTGCTTGTAAATATTCACCTAATTGTGTTATCTGATTGTAAGAGAGAAATTAACAGAATGATCATTCTTCTGCACTCTCATTATTTACATTATCTAATTCATATAAATAAATTAAATGAAACATATAAAACGTTCATGGTGGGCTATTTTGGTCCAGTGGGGTGTGATGGGTTGGGTCCGACCTAGCCCGAGAAAACTAACAATTTATTTTTTAACTTTTTAAAAGATTAATTTAAAATTTATTTATTAACTTCATATAATTATCCTAATTCATCATTTAAAATAAAATAATAAGAACATGAGAAAAGTAAAAAATAAATTTGAAAATATTAAATGAATTTTAGAAATTTTAGACAAATCCATGGAGGTCAAATCAGCAATGTCTTTACATTGTGCCCAAGAGATGACCCATTCTTCTCCCTCAACCCAATTATCCAAGTTTATGATGTAAGGGTACAACCTTACGCTATTGGAGCGTCATCTTTAGTATCTCTTAATTTCCTCCTCCAGCAGCTCCTCAATGAGCTTATCTTCTTCATGTTGCTGGGGACAAGCGGTGTTTTGTTTGGCAGCAGGTCTTAGTTCATTTCTTGCAGCGCATGGTTCATCCCCAACTTCACGAGGTTCGACCTCTGCCTGTGAAGTGTGCTGGGGGCTACCTACTAGGTTTTGTACTTGAACCAGCAGCTAGACGTGTGAAGAGGAACAGTGGCCAGTTTATTGACTCCTCTTTCCACAGATCATTATTCCGAATCTGGGACTAGGTGCACTTATCACAACTCCAAGTCTTGCACTCTATACTCCGACTACATATATCGTGAAAAAACTCAAACTCAGGAATGAAAGTGACCTTGATGCAGGATTCATGCACATATACTACTTGCTGGTTATTTGTGAACACCTTTCAGCATTCAAATAGTAGATCTCCACCAAATATCTTCAGTTGTGTTGGAGTCAATTCTTCCTCCTGCATAGAAAAGATATTGGCAATCGCTGAAGGAGTGATCTCAACACTACTTATTCTAAAGGTGCATGTGATGGTGGCTTTTTCAATCCTGGAGTTGTGAGTAGTCCTTGGAGAATTTTAGAACTCCTTCATCAATTGCTCGGAACATCTTTGTGTGTGGGCACCAAGAAAGTAGGTCAGATGATTCGAAGACATTTCTGCCATATTGCCTCGATCGCTGAGATCCTCTATTTCCCTCAGCCAGATCCGTAGATACTCGAGAGAAGCTAGTCTTCCTTCATTGAAGTTAGATTTTTTAGTTGGAGTGGATTTCAAAGATGTCGTTTCTTACTTTGGAGAAGAAGAACCTTTGAAGATCTAAGTTTGTTTGGATCTTTTAGGGTTTCTTTTTGAAAAGCTGTGATCAAAAGTCTTTTTCCACTTTCTAAGTTTAGGTAATATATAACCTATCACTATAGATAATCAGGAATGACTCTTAGTTCACTTGATAAGAAATCCGTGCGACTTGAACGGTTCAGATCCATTGATAAAAAAATGAATTTCAATTATTAGTTGTGATTTTATGGATGCATTGGTCAAATAAAAACCGCCATAATTGCCTCTAAGAAAGGTAATAGTTTTGGCGTAGTAAATGATGTGCACATTAAATGCAGGGAAAGATTTCTTAATGTTGTAACAAATATTGGAGTAAGGTAACTTGCAGTATGCTTCAACGAATCACCATATTTCAGCTTCCAGGGTTTCTCCTTATTGCGTTTCTTGCTATAGGCATTTTTATGAATCACCACATATTGTCTACGGCAATTTTGCTTACCACGCCTTTTCTTGTAGAAGGCAGCGTATCAACATGTCTTCCTTACAACATTCCTCCTTACTCCAGTAGGGTTACAGTAACCTTTCAGTGACTGTTTTAAAGCTTATTTTATGCTTCCCAGAACAACAAACTTCACTGGGTCTCCTACATAAGTAGCATCCCTAATTCGGTCCGAAGCATATTGAAATGTGATTCACACAAGGGTTTAATGAAAATATCAGCTAATTGCATGTTTGCGTGGATCTTTTCAAGCTTCACATCTTTTCTTTCGACATGATCGCGAATGAAATGATGTCTTACCTCTATATGCTTGGTCCTGGAGTGAAAAATTGGATTGTATTTGATAGCAATCGCACTAGTGTTATCACACATGATAGGAGTTTCTTTTGCGAGTATCCCATATTCCTTCAATTGTTGTTGCATCCATAGTATTTGCGCACAGTAGCTTCCAGCAGCGATATATTCTTCTTCTACAGTACATGTTGTGATAGATTGTTTCTTCTTGCTAAACCATGAAACTAGTCTATTTCCAAGATTTTGACGTGGTCCACTCGTGTTTTTGCAGTCAATCTTGCAACCTGCAATGTCGAAATCTGAGTTTCCTTTAAGATCAATCCCTCCATCTCTTGGGTACCTCAGCCCTACCCCAGTTGTGCCCCTTAGATACCTCAAGATCATCTTTACTGCTTGGTGGTGAGACTCCTTGGGTGTTGCTTGGTCTCGTGCACAAACTCCTACAATGAACAAGATGTCAAATCTGTTGGTTGTAATTTCAACATCCTTTCCATCTTCATCTTTATTAAGTCTGGTTGAAGTGCTCATAGGAACTCCTAAAGTTAAGTTGTCTTTACCAAACTTCTTGATCAACTCCTTTGTGTACTTCACTTCAGTGATGAAGATGTCATCATTCAACTGTCTTAGTTGTAGTCCAAGAAAGAAGTTTAACTCTCCTATCATGCTTATCTCAAACTTGTTTTGCATCAGCTTGGAGAACTTCTCGCATAGTTCTTTGTTAGTTGACCCAAAAATGATGTCATCAACATACATTTGGAATAACAATATACTTTTGCTATCTTCGGTCTGAATTAAGGTTCTACCTACAACACTTTTCTGGAATCCGCTTTGGACTAGATACTATGATAAAGTATCATACCAAGCTCGAGGTGCTTGCTTAAGGTCATACAGTGCCTTTTTCAACTTGTAGACTTTATATTCAGTTAAACTTTCAAAACCTGGTGGTTGTTCAACATAGACTTCCTCAGCTAGAAGTTCATTCAGGAATGCACTCTTCATATCCATCTGATATACATTGAAGTTACTGTGTGCAACATAGGCCAGTAAGATTCTGATAGCTTCAAGTCTGGCTACAAGGGTAAAATTTTCATCAAAATGTATGCCTTCCTCCTAACAGTAGCCCTTGGCAACTAACCTAGCTTTGTTCCTGGTAACAAGCTCTGACTCATCTAGTTTGTTCTTGAACACCCATTTGGTCCCAATTACACCTTGATGAGTAGGTCTAGCAACCAAATTTCATACTTCATTTCTCCAGAACCATTGAGCTCTTCCTGCATGGTTTAAACCCAATTAGGATCATTCAGAGCTTCCTCAGTGGTACCAGCTTCCATTTGAGATATGAAGCAGGAGAACATGACTGTTGAGCTTCTTCTTGTGCTATAGGTTCTGGTACAGTAACCTTGATTATAGGGTTCACAGTTATTTCAACAATTTCTTCCTCCCCTATAGTAGGCTCTTCGTTAGTAAGAATTGGTTGATGGATCTGAATATAAGGAACAGATTCCTTATCTCTCTCTAATCAGATCTTTTATACCCTTGATACAATCCCTTAAATTCCTTGTGGATTACTGTAGGGCTCATCAAAGACCACGTGTGGTGAGTCTTCCACCACCAATATTCTCTACTTGGACACTCTAAATGACTTGCTTACTGAGGAGTATCCAAAAAATACTCCTTCATCAGATTTAGCATCGAAGGCATTTAGATGTTCCTTCCCATTTGTTTAACACAAACATCTACAACTAAAGATACGAAAGTGTGATATGTTAGGCGTTCCAATCCACAACTCGTATGGTGTCTTATTTAGATCTTTGTTGATAAGGCATCTATTTTGGTTATAACATGTTGTGTTGGTTGCCTCTGCCCAGAATCTCTTAGGCAGTTATGCTTCAGCAATCATGGTCCTAGCAGCTTCTTTCAATGTTTTGTTTCTCCTTTCTGCTACACCATTTTGCTGAGGAGATCCGGCAGTGGAATACTTATGGTAAATCCTATTGCTACTGCAAAAACTCTATATGAACTTGTTAGTGAATTCAGTACCTCGATCTGATATAATCTTGACAATGTTGAGGCCTTTCGCATTCAGAATTTGCTCAGAAGGTCTGGAAGCTTTTTTTTCGAGTGTTTGATTTCTTAGCTAGAAATAAAGTCCAAGTATATCTGGAGAAGTCATCCAAACACCACCTTGGGTTCTTTGCAGACAGTGGAATAACTTTGATGGGTTCTGCTCCACTTAAGAGAGCCTTTAGCTGAGTTTTCTCATGTATCATTCTATCCCGTCTTTGCTTGTGAACATCCTCAGGGTACTTGTACACTTTGGGATGTGGGCATTCCCTTGCAAAGTGACCAGTCTTCTTACAGTGGTAGCAAAGATCTTCATCTTCCTTGCACATCCTTGGGGGTACCGAGGGCCTGGTGTTATGAGGCTTGGATGAGTTTCTCTTTGGATGCTTCCTCATAAAACGAGTGAAGCGTTTCATGAGTAAATCCATCTCTTTAGGTGATTGCTCCTCCTCAGCAGCAACATGAGATTTCTGCTTTAGAACGATGGTGGTTACTGGAACCATTTGGATCTGCTGTGAGGGGCTGCTTGCTACCGGGGCTTTTGTGATAGCAACGTTCTCTTCATCTCTTCTTCTTCGATAAATGTCATATTCAAAGGATTTGAGGTCAGAGAAGCGTTAGTGAATGCTTTTCTTACCTAGCTTCTTTGAGCTTCTCATTGGAATGGTCTTCACATCCCAGTTTAATGTGAGAGCTCACAACAGCTTGGTGACACTAACTCTTCAGGATCGTTTAGAGACTCTCTAGGATTAGCTTTGTAGAGCTAAAACTTCAGGGATGCAGTAGCCACCATGTTCTGTTGAAGTAGAGTTGAGCCTAAATAGATTTCCTCAGCAAATCCTAAATGTCCTTGAAGTCTTGCATGCCTTGACTTTACTGAAGGTTCCCTTGTCCAATGTAGCAAAAAGTACATTCTTAGCTAGATTGTCCAATTTTGACCTTTTTCCTATCATCAATAATCCATTTATTACGTGTATTTTCCACCATGGGAGGAGGTGCAGGTTCTCTATCCACTCGCACAACATTATTGATCTTCAAGATTATCGGTGGACCTTCCGTGATGACTGTCCACATTCCATCGTGCATATAGGCCAAGTCTACTCGCATCTTTATGGCCAGTCCTCATATTCCTCAAAGGAAAATATGAGAGCCTTCGTCGAAGAAGTCTCCATTCTTATGGCTTTTTTACTTAAAAATCTTTTGCTTTTAAGACGTGCTTTTTAGGTTGAAAATGGCTAGATCTGGTTTAGCTACCAATGATGAATTGTATGTGAAAACAATCACTCTAATACCACTTTTTATCCCAAGTGGAATATGCTTAAATGTTTTCTTACAAATCTATGCAGTAGATAAATAGTATGCCAGCAGCAATAATAAAAATAATATAAAGGTAGACACAATATTTATAGTGATTCAAAGGTGGGGGGTAATCCTTTTATGTCCACTCTTTTCTCACACAATGGGAGAATCCACTAAGCAGTTTACACACAATATAAGTTAGCTACTCTGAAGTCTAAGTCCAACTTAGCTCCTTCAATAGATTTTTCCTATCCTCGAAGGCTACTGCTCTATTGTACACACGTTCCTCAGAACACAAGTCAGCTTTAAATCCTTGGAATCAAACAAAAACTCCCCATTTCAAAAACCTTTCGTCAGTGTTTAATGAAAGCTTTTCTTCAACTTCTTGTAGTTGCATCTAAACATGAATACAGTTGGGATGTGGGAAGCTTCCTGGTTTGAGAGGGATTAGGACCGAAGTAAAGCTTGATAGCTAGCTTGACTTGAGAGTTGTTGCAGCTTTGGATCTTCACTAGGTAACTCGTTGCTTGTTATCTTGCTCTTGTATACTTTGCATAAACACTGGTATGATTATCAAAGTGTATACTTTGAAGATTTGAATATGAATGTTGAGTGCTTGATGCTATGTAATTCTGAATGCTTAAGTTTCGATAGCCTCTACTTCATCCTCCATCTACTTTTATTTGTAGAAGTTAGGATTTCTTCTAGTTGAAGATAGATAAATAGTAAAGTATGGAGGGAATTTGATTAGACTTAAGTAACTAAAACAGATAACAAATAAACTAATAAACTAAAGACAAATTCAAATATGAGAAAGTATTTCCGCCTTTAACCTAGTATCCCCCCAGTCTGGATTATCCTCGTAATTAATGCAGTTGTTTAAAAAAATAGTTCTAAATCCCTATCCCAAGAATTAACAAGTACGCTATGCTAACCCTTGTTACCCTTTAGGTATAATTAATCACAGGTACACTTAGCAATTAATCTTATCCGATTAAGTGGTCCTAGGATTTGATCGCTAGAACACCATTAATCAAATGCATAGAGTTCTAGGGCAATGGAATATGTACGGTGTTGTACTCGCAAGCTCGGTACAAGTGACTGCGACTTATGTTATCCTAGCGAATAAATTCACTATTTGCTACTCGTGGACATAGTGTCATAACAATCATGGTTTATGATTTATGGCCTAGCAACAATTGTATGATTACTACCCGGGTGATTAATTCAAATAACAAAGCATATAAAAGATATAAATAAACCGAATAACATAAATAATCTCATAATATAATTCAATCAAACAGTTACTATAAGAACTACGAAAATATCATCTTAGGGTTCAACATCAGTCAAAGATGGAAAGTAAAAGCTTAGTCGATCATAGTGATGGCTAAGAACAAACTAATAATAAAAGACATAAAACTAGAACACCCGAGATGACGAATCTTGATTCTTCGTGCTCTTTGGAATTCCCAAGTCCGTGCTCCCGAAATCAATGTGTCAGTCCTATTTTCGGACTTGGGATCCTCCTTATATATATGGGGACTAATTAGGCCTAATTTGGGCTTGAAAAGACAATTTTCAAGCAAATCCTGTTTTGATCAGATTTGTGTCTCGGCCGAGAGCAATGTATATTTATTCTCGGCCAAGCTAGTTCTCCAGCTAAAAAGTTGATTTTTCACTGTCCTTTTGTCTCGGCCCAGCCTGATTGTCTCGGTCGAGCTCAGCTTCCTGAGACTTGGCTCGATTCTAGCTTCGTTATTAGACTTGCTAGACTTGTTTTCTATGTCCATCCTTAGTCGAGTTCGAATTTTTAGTCTAAATTCACCCAAATAGCTTTAAAGCAAGTCACACAACATCAAATTATCCAATAATGCAAATATGAATAATACACGGTCAATTACACATGCAAATATTACTAAATGAACACTTAAATCGACCTATTATCCATGCATAAACATGTGTACCAAAATCCCCCAAACTTAAACCTTTGTTCGTCCCGAACAATGCAAAACAAAGAAGAAACACAAAAGGACACGTGTTAAGGGCGACTTAAGTGGCAAACATAGTTTTAGACACCTTTTTATAAAGAAAGATAATTTGATAATCCGAGTATATCCGATATAGCAACATCAACTACTTTCAAGACTCGATACTTTCAACAAGTAATCCTTACTGGTTAAGTGTATCACTCATCTCTCAAGTGTATAAGGTAGATTAAATTCCACTCACATTGGACTATATGTAATGTCTACCATATGCTTGACAATCATCTAAATTTGACCTCGTACTTGGCATGTATGACAGAGGATAAAAAAGTTCTTTATTTTTTGTTAATGTAGGCTTAAGGTAAGGCGGGAATTTTTTGGGTAAAAGTGACTATCTTTGGACTAATCGAGTTTTTTCCTACTCAACCACCCCTCAAAATAATCACTCAGTCCTCACTCTCCAAAATTCAGTAAACTGTCCCACAAGAAAGTTTCTTCACCCCTCAAAAGTACTTACAACAACCGAAGTGCTTTTCATTTGGGTACCACAATTTGGGACAACCTAATTTCTCTAATCAATTCAAGCAATATAGAAACTTTAGACTCCTAACCTCTCCTTTAAACAAAACAATGAAAACACTTATGTACAACGAACTCTTTCTTTTCTTTTCTCTTTTTTTTTTTCTTTCTTTCTTTTATTTTTTTCTCCTTTCTTTTACCAAATAACTTCTAGTAACAAATAGCCAATACATCACACTTCCACCCCCTCTCCCAAACTTGGTTGAAAATCAAAGTTTGTGGGGAAAAGAGTGGGATGAATTCATTCTCTAAAACAACATAATAACTAGGAGAGATTATTCGTTCTCGATTTCTTTGCCTATCATTTTATATCCTTTCTTTCTTCAAACATTCCTATATTTCACCCATATTGACCCAAGATGTTTCCGACTACCTTCCGGTCCTCCTCTCTCATACTCACTTAGTCCGATTGGGCCAAAGGCTTAATTTGAAAGGTTTCAGCTTGTAAAATAGGGCTATCAAATAAAAAGCTATACAGCTCGAATGGGCTAACTACGAAAAATTTGCAAGTTTTAGTCAAAAGGAAAACATATTAAGGCTAAAAAATAGGTTAGAAATAAAAAAAAAAAAAAAACGCCTAAGATCATTTTCTAAGTCAAAGCATTTCTGACATACTCACAATAGAGAATCAGGACAAGTTCTATAGACTACCACATATAACAAAAAATTCACACCGAAAGAAAGCGTATATTACTCCAAAGATGGGAGTACAAAACTTGGCCCAAAAACTCACAAGGCCATAATTGATCACAAGTCTCCAGTATGAGATCAATTTTATCGTAATCACATATCATGCTATATCATATGTCAACTTTTCAAATTTTACTCAAGAATCAAAATGCAATCTCGATTTTTCTTTTTCAAATGACTCGATCCTAGACTCAACTAAAATGAAAATTACATGACAACTAAACATGACCCAATTTGCAAAGACAGTGGCTGACAGGCCAGACGATCAACCAAGTAACTAGCTCACAGGCTATACAATTAATGGCTCATAGGCCAACACTCAAAAAATAAACAAGAAACTCGCAACTAGCATAAAGCAAAAAAATTACAAGAAACTAAAGCTCCAAAGCAGCCAAGTGGTCCTACTTGCATCCCCTCGCCAAAACTTGGTTGAAAATCAATGTTTGTGGGGGAAAGGAGTGGTACATCTTGGTGCTTACTTACAATGCTGCTACCAAGTTGGTGGTTGGATGTTATGTTTGCTCCAAAGTTGGCTATCGCACCCAATCGGATGTCTTGTTATATCCATCATGTTCCACTGTTACTTTGCTTTCAAGTCATGTTAGTTCCTACATACCAATAGAAAATGAAAAGAACACGCATAAAAATGAAAAATAGCAATAAGATAAAAAAATTTAAGAAGTAAATACGATAAACATCAGGTTGCCTCCCGACAAGCGCCTTTGTTTTACGTCATTGGCTCAACCGGTTCACGTTCCATTAGTGTTTTCTCCAAGGTGGTTTTCACATTGGCCCCGGCCAATTCAGGCACTTTACGTCATTTCGTCTCAAACTTCCTCTTTACGATGCCTCACCGATGTGGAACGATTCATCTTATCCCTACACCTCATCTCAAAGTTCTTTTCAACAAGAGTGTTAGTAGCATCAGGAGGGGAAATAGAATGGACATCTTTAGGACATCCCACGAAATCATAAATATTAAACCTAACAGCATGGCCATTAAACTCCATTGTGAGGGTTCCCTCACAAACGTTTATCTTTGTTTGAGAGGTGTTCAAGAACAGCCTCCTTAAAAATATAGGCGTAGAAGTTGATGTATCACCATTCATATCCAAGACATAAAAATCCACAGGGAATACTAAGTCGCCTACCTCCACTAACACATCTTCTATTACACCGTCAGGGTATGAAGTACTACGCTCAGTTAATTCAATAACTATCCTAGTTTCTTTTAATGACCCAAGATTTAGTGCATGAAAGATGGAACGAGGCATGACGTTTATAGATGCACCTAGATCTAGCATAGCTCGCTCTATGGTGTGATTACCTATCATACAAGGTATTATAAACATACTTGGGTCCTTTCACTTTGGACGAATCTTCTTTTGGAAGATGGCTGACACATTCTCCCCCATTAGTTCTCGTCCCCTTTTAACCTGCGTTTGTTAGTACATAAATCTTTAAGGAATTTAGCATACCTTCGGATTTTTCTGATCGCGTCGAGTAATGGGATGTTTAACTCGACTCTTCTAAATACCTCCAAGATCTCCTTTTCCTTATTAGCCTTCACTATCTTCGCAAGTCGACTAGGAAACGAAAGTGGATAAATGGGGATAGGTGGCAAAAGAGACTGCTTCCTCTGGCAGGGTGGCTCGACCGAGAGAGATGGTTCTCGGCTGAGATGAATTGGCAGAGGGGTTTTGTCTCGGTCGAGATCGGGTGTCTAGGCCGAGATGGACTACTCGACCCCCATGCAGTTTTCTCGATTCTTCTGTCAATTTCCTCTTCTGAACTTTGCCCCGACATTTTAGGCTCTCCAAGTTTAGTTCCACTCCTTAGTGTGATAGCACTTACGTTTCTCGGGTTGGTCTCAGGTTGAGCTGGTAATTTACCAGCATTTACACTTTCCAAACGACTCACGACAGTAGCTAATTGACTCACTTGACTCTCAAGGTTCCTAATGCTCGACTGTGTATCCCTCTGAAATTGAGCAGTGAGTTGCCAAGGTTTTGCCAATATCTTCTAAAGATGAACCGGAAGCTTGATCATTCAGTTGCTTCTGTTGGTACATGCCCCTTGGGAGGCGAGTTTGGTCTTCCAACTGCTGCGGTTGATTTCCATACCTCAAGTTGGATGATCCCTCCACTCTGGATTGTAAGATTAGGAGTAGGGGTCATATCTACTATGCCGGAAATTATCCATGCCAACTTCGTTAGCATGGGCGTCCATCTCATCTCCTAGAATTCGGCACTCGACTGTCGAGTGCTCTAATGTATCACAAATACGACACAGTTTATAACTACCTTGCTTCCTGAAGCGACTTTCATTACCAGATTCGTTGACACCTCAATCATATCACTAATGGATGAGTCGGTTGCCTCTCTTACTGGCCTGATTGGTGCATCCCTACACCCAAATTGCTGCGAGTTAGCTGCCATCTTCGATATCAGTTCTCTGACTGCAGTTGGAGTTTTATCTACTAACACTCCCCCACTAGCTGAATCTATGATGTTCCGATCTGCCAGTGATAATCCCTCATAGAAGTACTGGACTAGTAGTAAATCGATTATCTGATGTTGTGGACAGCTTGCCACCAGTTTCCTAAACCGCTCACAATATTCATATGAATACTCACTGTGCATTTGTCAAGCTCCACTGACCACTTTTCTGAGGTTTGTTGCTCTAGATGCGGGAAATATTTTTCCAAAAATTATTTCTCCATCTCCCTCCATATAGTGATGGAAGCTGGGTGAAGATAGTAGAGCCAATCCTTGGCCAAATCCTTCAAAGCGAAGGGGAAAGCCCATAGTTTGATCGCCTCTTTGCTAAAAGTAGTAGGCTTCATACTTGAACAAAAAATGTGGAATTCCTTCAGATGTTTGTGGGGATCCTCGCCCGAGAGGCCATGGAAGGAGGGAAACAGGTGGATTCCCAGCTTTCAACTCAAATGAGGTGTTCTCTCCCAAGTTAGGGAAAGTGATGCATAAGGACTGGTGAGTGGCGCCAGAGTTGGCCAATTCTTTCATAGACTTCTCTGCTGCCATGACTGTCCATCTATTTTCTGATTCAAAAAGGATGGGTTTAGTTTTAGAATGTAAAGTTTTAGTTTCCTCTCAAATCTCTCTTGCTTGTTTCCTCAGAATTCGATCTCTTCGAGTAATCTCCGGGTCGAATTGCAGATCTTTGTTACCATGTGAACGAGTGATCATTCACAACTTTAATAAGATGCAAACGAACAAGTGAATGCCCAATGTATATATAACAAAATTATAATAATAACAAAAGCAAAATTAATAATGGTTAATACTCAGACGCAATTAATTTCAACTGTTCCCCGGCAATAGCGCCAAAATTTGGCTGCACTGTACGATGCAATCAAATTAGTTATTTAGTTATTTGTTTTCCTAGCTTTCCTTTTCTAAATAGTAGAAATGGTAAGTCAGGGTCGATCCCACAGGGAATAGGGAAATTAACTATGTTTATGAATTTAACCTCGTTATGCAGTTAATAATAAGATATAATATATATATATATATATATATTAAAGTATGGGAGGGATTTGATTAGACGAATTCAAATATGAAAAAGTATTCCCGCCTTTAATCTAATATCCCCCAGTCTGGATTATCCTCGTAATTAGTGCAACTGTTTGACAAATTAGTTCTGAAATCCCTATCTCAATAATTAACAAGTACGCTCCGCTAACCCTTTTTACCCCTTAGGTATAATTAATCACAGGTATGCTTAGCAATTAATCCTATCTGATTAAGTGGTCCTAGGATACAATCGCTAGAACAACGTTAATCAAACGCATGGAGTCCTACGGCAACGGAATAAGTATGGTGTTGTACTCGCAAGCTCGGTACAAGTGACCGCGACTTATGTTATCCTAGCGAATAAATTCACTATTTTCTACTCTTGCACATAATGTCATAACAATTACGGATTATGATTTATGGCGTAGCAACAATTATATGATTACTACCTGGGTGATCAATCCAAATACCAAAGCATATAAAAGATATTAATAAATCGAATAACATAAATAATCTCATAACATAATTCAATCAAACAGTTGCTGCAAGAACTACAAAAATGTCATCATAGGGTTCAACATCAGTCAAAGATGGAAAATAAAAGCTTAGCTGATCATAGCGATGGCTAAGAACAAACTAATAATAAAAGAAATAAAACTAGAAAACCTGAGATGACGACTCTGCTCTCCGGAATTCCCAAGTCTGTGCTCTCAAAATCAATGTGCAGTCCTATTTTCGGACTTAGGATCCTCCTTCTATAGATGGAGATGAATTAGGCCTAATTTGGGCTTGAAAAGATCATTTTCGAGCAAATCTTATTTTGACCAGATTTGTGTCTCGGCCAAGAATGACTGTCTCGGCCGAGAGCCATATATAATTCTCGGTCGAGAATCGGTGTCTCGGCCAAACCAGTTCTCCAGCTAAAAAGTTGGTTTTTCACTGTCCTTCTGTCTCGGCCCAGCCTGATTATCTCGGCCGAGCTCAGCTTCCTAAGGCTTGGTCTTTATTCTCGCTTCGTTTTTGGACTTGCTAGACTTGTTTTCTACGTTCATCCTTAGTCGAGTTCGACTTTTTGGTCTAAATTCACCCAAATAGCTTCAAAACAAGTCACACAACATCAAATTGTCCAATAAAGCAAATATGAACAATACACGGTCAATTAAACATGCAAATGTTACTATATGAACACTTAATTCGACCTATTATTCAAGCATAAACACGTGTACCACTTGGTGTCTGTCCAATGTTACTATTGTTTTTTGTCAGGTGACATGTCCCCATGTTATTGGATAGTCAGTACATGGTTTTAAACTTGTCTCCGCTACCTATATATTTGAATTTGAATATCCTAACTTTTTACCATGACCTTGAATTGTGGACATGACTCCTGCTTGCTTGCTGGTTGTATTTTCCTTGCTGTAAGTAATGTTGTATGTTGGATGGGCATACACAGAGTTACTACTTGCTCAATCCATTCTCTTTCCTTGCAGTGATAGCGAACTTGTTGCTTCAAGTAACCTTGATGATCTTGTTGCTTGGTTGTTGCAACTTCTACCTCAGTAGAACAAGCCTTATCTATTACAAAGATTTACAGAATTTCTTGGGGCTGTAGTAGCAGGAGGTTTTGCCATTATCAAAACTAAACATAGATTTCCTAAAAATATTTCTAACCCCTAGTATGAATGCAAGTGCACAATGTTACTTTAGCTAGTAGTGGAGCAAGGTCAAATTCTCAAAGAATATGTCCTATGACAATATAATATCCTGATCGGAATAATCAAATTCTATCTAGACTCTCGATTTTGGTGATTGGTTTATTTAAACTAAAATTATAAATTAATGATAAAATTAGTTGGAAATAACAAGCAATAACTATGGAGAGTAAATCAGATAATAAAGACGTATCTTCGGGTTCGATTTTAGTTACGATCATCTATGGGTTATTACCCTAAAATGCTAGACCTTGAGACCAAATTCAAGTTCTCATTAGATGATCAGTACTATAGTTAACCCTCCTCTCGGACGATAATAACATGCTTATCACATACGAATAATTATCCTCTCGGGCTAACTATCACATATGTAACTCCCAAAGGATCCTTAGACCAGTGCCTACACAAATACCTCACTCCTCTTGGATGATATTGATACATAAGCTATATGTTGTAAGCCTATTAAAAATCTTCTCCTCTTAAGCGTTGAATTATTAAGCAAGTAGAATACAATAATATGTCAAATTGATCATTCATAAAATATGCACAAACGTATAAGTTAAGAACATAGAACGAGGTCTAGAATAAAATAGATAATCAAAACATAGTCAATCAAAACCTACTTTGTAGCCCTAGAATACAAAGGAGTTTAGCAACTCATGCTCAAATTAATATTCATCATATGATACACAAATATGAGAAGAAACTAAAAATAAACAATAAATAACAAAAATCGGAATTGTCTTCAAAATGATCTTCTTGTCTTCTTGTTTCTTGTTCCTAAATCAAAGACTCTAAGCTATCAATGTTATGAAAAATATGATAAAAAGTATGATTTTCGGACCTAGGTGGCCCTGTTTATAGTTTGGATAGGACAGAGTGGAAACGTGCCGAAAAACGGCCCAAGGAACACTAAAGCGCACTGGCCAAGAATTTGACCCAGCCAGGGTATAATTTATAAACAAAATTCGTGAAGAGATCACGCTGAGAAAATGGGAGGAAAGGGTCCGAAATGACGACGGAAGAAGATGGCACGCGACGAGGGCACATGGCACGCCTCGTGCCCGGAACAGGGCGAAAATGGGGCACTATCATTATGGTATCAATCGTATTAGGTTCGTTACTGGTCTCATATACCTGGCTAAAAAAGGAGTTCAGTGGATCAATGCCGGATCCAGTACCAGCACTCACAGGTGCGGTATCCTGTTCGGTTTAGCTCGATTTGAGCGTTGCCGTTTTGTATTTTAGCCATAACTTCCTTGTATGAAGTAGGATTCTGGTGCTTCATGTTTCTATATGTATCTACAACTTTGTAGTTAAGGTTGAAAGTTGAATCCGGACAGAAAATGACCAGAATTATCGAGAAGGACGAATCAAGTGCATTCAAGGGTTCCTACTAAATATTTCAGAAGGTCAAGCATACTTAAGTTGTATTTTGACCCTTTTACCCTTACTAAAGTTAATTTCCTACAGACTTTCAAAGGGTAAGGGAGTGGAATAGGACTCCCATATTAGAGTCTCCTCACCCCGAATTTCAACACCACTTTTCATTTGTAAAATTCCTAAGTTCTATTTACTCTCTCTAGAATTCTCCCAATTTTTTATCTTTAGTAAGAAAACCAGGGTTCTTCATTGTTCTTGGGGAACCCACTTAGGCTTCTTGATTTTCTTGAAGAACTTTTAGGCTTGTGCTAGGACTATTGATAGGAGTATGTTATGAACAAGAATTGAAGATTATCATTACCATATTAAATTTAAGACTAAGCGTTCTTACTCTCTCCTGGTTTATTTCTTCTTGAGTTTATTATCCTTCTTTTGCCTCTTCATTTAATGCTTGATTGTTACATTTATTATAATCTTTAGATGATATTTATGGATTGTGAGTAGTTGACTTGTGGTTTCTAGGGTTGGGTTACATTTGGATTTCTTGTTGATTACTTGGTTGATTTTTGGGAGATTTGTGATTGGAATTGTTATTGTGGAATTGTATGGCTTATATCAAAGGTATAATTAATCTAGGGTATATTAGTTCTTCTCAGGGCCCATTGGGGACGACGTGCGAACCAAAATCATTAATATCAATCTCGATGGATGTCCTAAGACCTCGCTCCTTAGGCAATATTCGCTTGGGGTGGGGATTTTAGGATTAATTAAATTACATAATCAATTGGCTTTTCTTGGCTTAAGAATTCTCTATCAATCTTTAGTAATCGGGATTAGTTATAATTGATTGATTTAATAATCCCTCTTGGTTGCGCACTTAGATTTCTGATTGGGAACATGACTTCCATCACAACCCTTAGATTAATTAGTAATCACTTGATCTTAACCCAAGGTTTAGGGTGAAACCATACCTTAGAAACTCATTTTTAGTTGAGAGTATCGTTTATATATTTAATTACTTAATCTAGGCTGATTTAGTAATTAGAGCATCTTTACATTTCCAATTTCCCTAACTTAATTGAATCAATTGACCTTTAGTGTGCTCTTCTAGATATTGTCTATGTGGATCGATAATTTACTACAACTTTCTATCTCGTACACTTGCAGGTAAACAAAAGCTCTTTCATTATTTTGAACATTAGTGTATGTTGGCTATTCATGTGGTACACAATGGTGCATAGATAGTCGTTCAGTTTGAGAGTGTTTTCAATTGACAGACAGGAGATATCTCTATTGGTGGTCTAATCACACCGATAGCCGAATTTGTGGGTGTTATTTTTGACAATATGTTGCCAGTGGAAGGACTAAAACTTCTTACTTGGGAGGATCCAGAGAAAATGAGAATTGTGAAGCTTACTGAACATAAGCACTTACCTTGGAATGTACTCGTTCGGTATTATGCTGAGGTAATTTAGAACAAGGGGCTCATCATGCTATTACCGAAGACCAAGTTAACTACTGTAGATGGATTTGATAATCAAAAAATTGTTCGTTACATATGTCTGGCCATTTAGTGTTGTCCTGGCAGCCTTCGAAAGAGGAAGCTTGATTGTTTCAGGGCATATCTACACATCAAAGAGGAAAATAGAGGGTGAGCAGAGTGAGGAAAGTGAACACACTGAAGTAGAAGGACGTACTCAGAAAAAAAAAAAAAAAAAAAAAAGGCAAAAGAGGAGAGCACCGAGACGTGAGCAGTCGTCATCAGCATTTGAAAAGTATTGGGCCTAAACTGAGGCTCGATTAGACGAGCTAATTGAAACATTTTCCAATAAGTTTTAAGTGTATGGTGAGCGCTTTCAGACTTAAGATCAAAGGTTTTAATTGTACAACAAACGTTTAAAGACTTATGATAAGCAGTTCCAAGCTTATGATGTTGGTTTGATAGTCTTTGACTGCTCAGTAGTCCATCATCACACATTAGCAGCAACAAAAGGCAAGGTTGGATTATACTTGGCCGTGAACCAAGGATTTGTAAATCAACAAAGCCAAGCCTTCCCGCAGCAGCAAGAATGGATGGAACGGCAACGAGTTCAGTTCAAGCAGATGAAATGCGTCATGCAGGATAATTCTTGATGCTCCACCACCACCACCTCCTTAGCCATGTTAGCGTTTGTAAGTAACACCAAGGCGTACCACTTATTTCCAACAAACATTGGTCTTCGACCGGTTGTGCTTAATTTTTTTTAATTGTTATTTAGCTTGCATCTTGTTAGGTCATTTAATTGTTCTGTGTTTTGATTTAGATTTGAGTCTTTGAGTCTGATTGAGTTAGAGCCATTGACCGGATTGTAATAAAATTGTGAACTTAAGGCTAAACAAGGTTGAAAGACGATGATGTGTCAGTGATAAGTTGAATTTTGAAAAAAAAATATGACATGTAGTAGAGCATGATGGGCACATAGAGATAAAATTGATCATGAACCTTGAATAATGATCATAATAGCCTGTGGAAATTTAAGCCTTCATTAGAACTCCCATTTTTGGAGTTATATATATTGTTTTATTCTTAAGTGCATTGTTGGTCATAATGTAGGTGTGTCTCTAAAACATGCTTCGAGTCTTCTTAAAGTTGTCAAGTATATGTTGTGAACTCAAAAAGTTATTTGAGACACTCTTTGTTTTTAAGCCTATACATGAGCCAAAATTGAATTTTCCACCAAAAATTATAAAATAATCCCAGGTAAGCCATTTTGAGCTTTATAACCTAATTTTTCATAGCCAAAAATTACAAGCTGATATCCGTTCTTATTGGCATTTTTCCCTTAATGTGGACTAGTTGAGAGTGAGGAGGTGGATTGGAGGGTATAATAGTGAAGGCATAAAACTTTGAACGGAAAGGATGTTTGAATAGTTGGAAAGAATTTCATATTAGAGCAGAAAGAATGAGCATTATTGACCCCTTTTTGCTATTTAGTTGTTCTTTTCGTACAAAAAAAAAAGAAAAATAAAAAAGAGGAAAACAGAGCATGTTTTATATTGTTTTTAGTTTTACTTTTATCAAAGGAATTTAATTAAAAATTCGCCTAAATGTACCATTAATCATTAAAGTCTAAGTTGTAACAAAGTGAACTTACTTATTGTTGGCATTGAAAACGTTGGGTGATGTAGTGTAGTTTGATTGAATATTGAGGTAAAGAAGCTATATTTTAGCTACTGAGAGGTGAAAAGTGAGATGGAGAGTAAGTATCATTTGAGGGGAAGTTGAGGTTAGGAAAACTCGATGAGTCCAAGTTTGAGTCACTTTTGTCTAAATGTTTCCCACCTTGTCTGAAAGCCTACATTACAACAGAACAAAGTCCTTTATGATTCTTTATTCACACATATCAAGTACGATGAATATGTTAGACGATAGGCAAACATGTCCCAAATTAAAACTTGAGAGATGAACGATAAACTAGTCCGATGAGGATCATTCATTTAGGGCGCTTAGTCTCAAAAGTAGTTGAATATTGATGATTCGTTATATGCTCAACATCTATGTTGTTCGTTTGAGAAAATTATCTCTTACACTGATCCATCGTTTATTCGCCTTAAAGTTGTGTGTTTTTGTTCTTTCTAGTTTTGTTGTTCGAGGATGAACAATAGTCTAAGTTTGGGGGTTTTGATACACGTTGTGTATGCATGGTTTTAGGCTCATTTAGAGAAACATTTCGATGGCATTTACATGCATTTTCGGTCATTTTGTGATTAAATTCATTATCTGGAGCCGAATGACATGTTTGCTTGTTTTTTTTTTTTAGTGAAATGGACATATTTTAGGACAAAAGTTCACAAGAAAGAAGTCCGAAGAAGAAACAAGCAAAAAGGGTAAAATTACGGAGTATCGTATCCAGCTCGACCAGGGACATGTCGAGCCAAAGAAGGAGTCGGTTATATAGACTTTGGTCTGGCGGTTCAAGCAAGTTACACTGAGTTAAGCCGAGTCAAGGCCTAGTTGGACCAAGTTCAGAAAGGGTTATGGCCTGGCTAGGTGAGCTCATGCAGCCTGGCCAAGCAGTGATCCTGGACTTCGCAATTTTCACCTTTTTTTGCCTATTTCAGCCCGTTTCCACTTAAAATAACCCAAGATTATTAAGAGGTTTTTAGATGCCAAAATCATCAGTTTTTCTATTTTACAACTTTGAACCCTTAGAGTAGAGAGCAAGAAACAACAAGAGGAGAAGATTAGAGCAAGAACCAGAGTTGATTTTACATAATTCCGGATTTTATCAGTTCTTTGTTTTCATGAATTTGACACTGAATGCTTGTCAATGAATATTTGGTTTTATTGTTTAAGAACATGTGTGGCTAATTTATTTACAGTATTCTAGGGCTAGAAAGTAGGTTATAGTAACTCTATGTTTTGATTGTTTTTTAGTATTTAGACTTCGTTCTGAGTTATTATCTATTAGTATGCGTTTAATTCATGAATATGGCAACACGATGAATTGTTAGATTCTACTATCTTAATAATTCGTCGCTCGAGAGGGGAGGATTGTTAATAGGCATACAATGTATATTATAAGCATTCGATAGTGACCAAGAAGTGTGAGACATCTGTGCATGCATTGGTCTTGTGATCTTTTAGGAGTTACATTTACAATAGTTAGTCGGAGATGATAACTATTTATACGTAATCTTCACGTTAACATTGTCCGATAGGAGAGTTAACTAGTTAAGTGTTCACTTAATAAAAAATGGAATTCGCTTTAAAAGTCTAGATAACTAGGATAATCTGGCATAGGAAAGTTGTAACTGAATCGGACCTTAGATTACATCTTTTAATCTAATTTATCTTCTAAAATTATTATTTTCTATTCAAGTGTCTTAATTAATTGTTTTAAATATTTAGTTTAGAATCAACAAGTACATTTTATAAATCTAGATAGAGTTGAACTGTTAAGATTAGGGTATCAATTTGATGTAATGATCCAGTCATTGTGGGATTGACCTTGCTCACCGTTGTTATAGCTACGCCGTGCACTTTCAGTGTTAGTGTGTCACTAAGGTCAACTTCGATATCTGATATAAGGTTATGTTGTCAAAAGAATTTGTGATGTGGATTAAATTGGTGGTACACTCTGCAGTAGAGCTGTCAAAATAAGTGTTAGCTCGTGGGTTGACCCATCTAGCCAGCATAATAAGTGGGGTGGGCTCGTCGAACTAAATTTAAGTGGATTTAAATTAGGTAAAGAGTTTGTTAAGTTTATTCCTAACTTGTATAGCTTAAATAGATAAACAATTTATTAAATTATAAAATTTGTTATTATAATATATTTCGATATACCATATTTACAACTCTTATTTTTTTTTAAATTTTTAAATTAATTTATTCTTTAACTTTCCCTAATTCAAAGTGTTTCAATTTTGGCATATAAATGTAGTAATATTAAAAATATTGAAAAATACACTATTCAAAAACAAATACGGCGCATAACAGGTTGACAAAGCGAAGCGAGGCGATTATGAGTTTACTTTTCTTTTAAGGGGCTTGTACCAGCCCTATAGACATCCTTATTTCTTTTCCTTAAAAAAAATTCACCTCTGGACTTTCCGAAAATATTTTACCTCAGGACTTTCCGAAAATATTTTATCAACGTTGGGTAATAATCATTGTTTCAATTTAATATTTATACAAGAGGAGGAGGAGTAGTAGTAGTCGTCCCCACCCCAAACCAATTTTTAAAATCACTTTTTTATAATTAGTGGTGTTAGCAAACCACTTTACACCCCCAAAATCAATTATGTAAAGCACTCATAGAGGGTGTTTGCAAACTCAATTGCAATGTACTAAAATCACTTTTGAAAAGTAATTCTAATTTAAAAGGATGTTTGCAATCTTATATTTGAGGTCTCAAATCACTTCATAAAAGTGCTTTTGAGAATCCCCAAAATCATAGATTTTGGTAGCTTTTAGCTTTGTTCAAATAAATGTAACTATTATTTTTTTTTATTTGTCTAGAAATACTTTTTCCCCAAACACTACCAAATTCTAATTTTATCACAAAATCAATTTAAATCACTTCTCTAAAAGCACTATTGTTTGCAAACACCCCCTTAAACTGGTTCAAAGAATCAGAGGAAGGCCAGCTTTTGGAACAGATTTGGTTTTGTAAATAACATGAACTTTTTTGTGTAATTACTGGCTGATAAGTGCTTCTTGTTTTGAAAACACCCCCACATATAAAAGCACTTTCAATTTATTTAAAATCATTTTTTCAAACACTACCAAACTTTAACTTTACTACAAAAATCAATTCTGATCAATTTTCCACAATCACCTTTGTTTGCAAACACCCCCTTTATAGGGAGTGTTTTCCATTGCTTTACTTAATCACTTTCAGCTTCTCCCAAAATTTGAGAAAATTTTGAGTGTTTGGAATTTATAGCTTGTGCTTAAATAAATCATCTTTTAGCCATAAGTTGTAAGAAACTACAACCTTACTCCTGCTTATATTTTTATTGTTTAAGAGACTAGACGTATTTATTTATCATACATTTCAATTGTAAAGTTTTTGACGAAAATCACATAATTTTCAAACACTAATCACTTTTAAGCATAAGTGACTTTAACAAAAATACTAATTTTAATCACTTCTTTAAAAGTTAAAGCAATGGAAAACACTCACGTAGTGTGGTAGGATTGATAATAGGAGAGAAAAAGAACGTGTGATAATAAAAGTTTCACATGATAGTATTTTCTTTCTATACGTTATGAATTTTTTTACCAATTTGAGAGTTCTCCACATAAATTCTTACATGTTGTGGTTATTTTTTATTTATTTATTTTTAATTTATTTTCTACCTGCATGTAAGATTGAATGTGGTTCATGGATCCCAACAATAAAACCTATATCCAAATAATCTCGGATAAGCGCCATGCCACATTGCCACTTGAGACTTTATTTTAGAATTTTTCATTGCAGTATTCATTTGTAATCCTTCAAACCAAATGAAGGAATCTAATCCGGGCAGAACACGAAGTGTTGCACAAGGTGTTGCAGCAAGTACTGCAACACCTTTGGGTCCGTTTGTGCATAAAATAGCAGAGTAAACTAACAACAAAGGAATAGAACAAACATAACAAAACGAGCAACAAAGAACAAACATAATACGTTTAAAACTCAATCAATCCAAAACCTTGAGCAAACTTCATTACTCAACAAACAAAGTACATTGCCAATTCATCCCCAAAACAATATAGACCAAACTGAAGAGCAAAACATCATTGATCTAATACCTAACTAACACACACACAAAAAAAGATTCCGGCACAAGGATCACACAACCCACAAAGAAAAGTGGGTGTGTGTGTGTGCGCTATTTGCACTTATGTATAGAATGTTGTTGTATCACTCTTTTGTGGCTCGATTTTCTCTCGCTCCAAGAGCGACAAATAAATTGATCTCGTTCTCTTCAATTTATACTACATCCAACCTACAAAATAGTAAATACAAAACGGATAGACACAAGAGAAACTTTAGGAAGAAGTTAGTTGGTTAAATATGGATAGAATTTGGTGAAATGGAATAGTTTGATTTGAGATTTGACCTTATCCACCAAATTCAAATTTTTCTTGACTACCAACTGTAAGTACATAAAAATATAAAGTATATAAGTTATAAAAATAAAAATTAAATTAATTTTCCCATAAGATGAAAATATTTAAAGGAAAAACTATCGATGTGTGTCTTGAGATTTTGCAACACCTTAGGGCACATAACACATGTTCTTACAATCTCCTCCATTTTCATCTTATTCGGAAAAAAAAAATCTGCAAACATAAAACAAATGAAAGAGATTAGTCAAACATAATGGTCCAGTAAGGCAAAAATATATTTACAAAAGTACGAGGTACGTTAAGTGTTGGAGCCCTGTATTGAGACACATTTCACCACATTATTTCCAACAATCTCCCCTTTTTTTGTCTTACTGGACAAAACCCACAAAACTAACAGGCTCTAATCCTAACCCTTAATAACCGCAAGTGTACAGGTGTAGGTGTATATAGTGGAAGTCAAGGTCGATTCACAGAGAATAATTTTATGTAGTTTGATATCCTAACTAGACACTAGAAAATGTGAACGATTGATTAAAACCAAACTATATTTCATATAAACTATTAGATGAATTAATTAACAAAAAGTGATTTTCAATCAAAGAAAATGTATCCTAGGGTATTGATTTCAGGAATTACTCTAATGAATGATTAATCCTAATTTATAAACTTTTAAACCAGTTTTAACATCTATTAGGCAACACTTAATTAACTTAAATCTTCTCTCGGAACGACAAAACCATAGATTGATTAGAACAATTACTCTCTCGAGCCGGTTAATCCTAACAATTCCTAACAGTCCCTTAACCCTTGCCTATGCAGTCATAGACAACTATGCTATATGTCGTACGTCTATTAACCACTCCCTTCTCTTGAAGCGGAATACTAAGCCTTATTGATCAGATTATGCTCAATCATAAAATAAGAACAGACTTATAGATAGATAACAAAAACTGGGGTTTATAACATCAAAGATAAAATCATACACCGTTGTAAAACCCTACTCTCTAACCCTAGGGCACAAGTAGTTTAGTTAATCATGCCTACTATCAAATAAAAACAACAATTTAAAGAAAACATTGTAATGAATTTAAAAACTAGACAAGAAATAATTAAATACGAGTAGTCGGCTCTTCGATCTTCATCTCGTCTTGCTCATCAATCCTTGCTCTCACGCCTTATCCTCCAAAGTATGTAAAAGTATGAGATGATCTTCTAAAACTCGAGCTTTGGCCTCTATTTATAAGTTGGGGATGAAATTCTCAAGAGATTAGGATCAAAATACTAGTTAAAATTCGGATTCACTTTGGAAAACCTTTTGGCGCGACTGTGGAACAAGTGACGCGGTTGAGTTGGCCTTTCCAGCTTCAAACTCCTTCACAAGGATTCTTTTGGCGCGACCGGTTGCCTTTCGGCGCGATAGCATCAGCTTTTCATAGATCACACTATCTAGCCCCATTTTGACACTTGGCACAGTCGCGTTGATTCTTCCATAGATTGGCCTTTGACTCTTGGGCCCAATGTGGCCCATTTTGTCCCTCCTTCGACTTGTTTCTTCATGTAACCTTCGTAAAATCTTCTTTTTAGCCTGAAAAACATTAAATCTCTATGAAACAACTCAATACACGTCAAATGACCTATTATATCAAATATAAAAAATTCTCGATCATTTATGCATGTAAATGTTACAAATTAAACACTTAAATCGACCTAAATGCATGCATACACAACGTGTATCAAAATTCTTCAATCTTAAACTGTTGTTCATCTTGACAACAAACAAAGTAAATAGAACAAAGATCACATGTATTTAGGGCGATTAGGCGATGAATCAAGTTTCAGATTGATTTTCTCAAAAAGCCAAGCAACACAGTATAGTTGAGCATATGTGATAACGCAAAAATCAACTACTTTCGGGACTTTAAACTTTCGACTATTCAATCCTCACCGGGTAAGTATTTCGCTCATCTCTCAAGTGTTTAGGTTAAGACATATTTTTGCTCGAATTGGATTATATACACCGCCTACCATATGCTTGCCAATCGTCTAAACTAGACTTCGTAGTCGACATGCATGACAAAGAATCAAATAGGTCTTCATTTGGTTGTAATGTGGGCTTAAGGTAAGGTAGGGCAATTTTTTTATAGAAGTGACTATTTATTGGACTAATCAAGTTATTTCCTAACCCGACTACCTCTTATTATAATCACTCACTTTCATTCTCCAAATCTCAACAAATCACCCCGCAAAGTGACTTTTTCACCTTCAAAAGTCCTTACAATTTAAGTGTTTTTCATGTGTTCGGATACCAGAACTTGGTACTATATTTTTCATCAATGCGTCATCCAACACTTTTCTATTCCTAACTCCTCCTCAAATAAAAACAGTAAAATACATATTTACATCCAACTTTTATTTGATTTTCTTATCTTTTTTTTTTTTTAAAACAAACAAACTAGGAGAGGTTGAACTTTCTCAAATTTTCACCAATATACATGTATTCCTTTCACCCTTTCATTTATCCATTACTCCACCCACTTATTCCCAAACTACCTTCCAATCCACCTCGTTCTTACTCAACTAGTCCAAATCAAGGCCAAAAGCTAAAATTGAAGGATGTTCGGCTTGTAATGTAGGGTAATCAAATAAAAAGCTAAAAGCTCAATTGGGTTAACTAAGGATAATTCTTCGATTTTTTCGGTAAAAAGGATCATTGTGAAAGCTCAAACATAGGTTGAAATCAAGAACTGCATAAATCATCTTCTAAGTCACGACATGCACTTAACATATTCTTAGTAAAGTCTCAAGGCAAGTTCTAGAGACTAATGCATATATCCAATCAAAAATCACCCCGAAAAAAAAATCATATTACTCCTAAAGTAGGAGTGCAATTAGGCTCAAATTCTCATATGGTTCATTCTGATCAAACATTCTAAGTTCAAGCTCAATTTCGTCTTAAATTTCCTATCATGCTCTACTTATGCCAATTTTGCAACATTTAATTCAAAATCGCCTCCTCATCAACACATCATCATCTATCTTTTCCCTAAATTTCTTTTTTTCACACAACTCAACCACCAGTACTCAGGTTTATTACTTCTAGACTCCAACAACAAAAATAAATAAAGCATAAAAAAAAACTACGACCAACATGACCATCAATTCAAAGAAACACAAATAGGCTCACAGACCCAATGACTCCACTACAGAAATACCAACACGCAGCGAGAACACAGGCTCATCAAAGCATAAATCAAGGAAATAAATAAGCAAAAGAGATAAAGTAAATAATGTGCAAAAAATGTAAATAGCTACCAAATCGTCCCCCTATTCACCCCCAAACACAATGGGAAAAGAGTGGTACGTCTTGGTAGCTCAACTCACAAATCATTGCGGTGGTGGTGGTGGTTGGAAACCTTGTTGGCTCCATAATTGCGCCAACGCATCCCAACGGACATCTTGCTGTTGTCTCCAAGTTCGAGCTTCATTTCCTTGTGTTATGAGCATGTTTCCTCTTTTTGAACTGATGCGACCACGTCAAGCAATCTTGGTTAGAGTTTCTTGGGAAAATTCAACTTGACCGCATTGCCTAGGTCAGTTTCGAATTACTTTCCTGGATGATTTTGACGACGCGGTCGCATGGCACTTCTTCGTGAGCTAGGCCTTTTTTCCGTCTTTTTTACCCCTACTTCTTGCTGTCACGTTCTTTCGCTCTTGATTCGTTAATGCCGGTCCCTAAAATCACAAAAACACTAAAAAAATAAAACACGTAAAACATAAAATAATAAATATTAATAAATATAACAAAATTTAAAGAAAACAATAAACATCGGGTTGCCTCCCCACAAGCGCTAAATTTTACGTCTTCAGCCCAACGACCTTTCCGGTTCTAATTTGGCTCCTTCAACCGCACTTTTCTCCTAACTACTCCTCGCATCATAAGGTTAAGCTGTAGATGATCTGGTAACGGTTTGAGGTCTGAGCAGCCTCCACACCCTTTTAGTTCCTCCTCAACCGATTTTTTCCTTATATCCCCATTGGTTGGACTTCCTTTTGAAGATTCCTGCAAGGCATCTAGAGCACTAACACTTTCCACAAGATCAAGGTTAGTAGAGTCATAGTGATCAATATCAAAGATAAAATCAACAAGGCACACTTCAGGGGTATCACAATCACTAGGTGAGATTAAGTTCATATTTAATGTGGCATCTACACACTGTATAGTAATATATGTTTCAATGTGATTAACTTTCTCACTACCGTGTTGCTGTTGAGCTTCATATATAGAAAATGTGACTTTCTCCTCGTCTACCCTCAAAGTTAACTCCCTATTTTGGACATGTATAAGAGCCTTACCCGTTGCTAAAAACGAGCGACCTAAGATATAGGAGACTTCCTTATATTCTACCATATCTAGGACTACAAAATCAGCTGGGATTATAAATTTACCAACTTTTAACAAAACATCCTCTACAATTCCCTGTGGCCAAGTCATAGAGCAATCGGCCTGTTGTAGGGCAATTGTAGTGGGTTTCATCGTGCCTATTCCTACTTTTTCAAATATAGACAGAGGCATTAAGTTGATACTAGCTCCTAAATCACATAGTGCTTTATCAAAAGTTTCATTACTTATTTTGCATTTAAGAGTAAAACTATTTGGGTCCTTGCGCTTCAAGGGTAGTTTCCTTTGGATCACTACACTACACTCTTCCGTTAAATTCACCGTCTCATAATCCTCCCACTTTCTCTTCTTTGCAATCACCTCTTTCAAGAATTTCACATACTTTGGCATCTGATGTAGTGCTTCAACAACTGGAATGTTGATTAGGACCCTCTTTAATACTTCCAAAAACTTCGCGAATTGTTCATCGATCTTCTTCGTCCTTAGGACTTGTGGGAATGGAATAAGAGGGACATATTCTGGTATGTTGGCTTTGATGTCTCGTCCCTTACTCAGTTTCGAGGTATCTTTATTCCTCTTTTGTTTTCCTTGTGCCCCTCTTTTTAACTCTAAACGCTCTTTTTCTACTACCTTCTCTTTATCAATCGAAACCTTCGGACCCTCATACTTAGTGTCACTTCTCGATCGAATCACATGACACTGTTCTCTTAGATTCACCACTGTGTCACTCGGAATTGCCCTTGCTTATGATGGGCTCCGACAATCTTAATTAGCTAACTCATGTTATTAGAAATTTCATTGACACTATTCTCAAGTCGCTTGATGTCTGCTCCCTGACTAGTCATTTGCTTGTATAGCTCAATAAATTTTCCGTCCATCTTTCTCTCTAATTGAGCTAGTTTTTCATCGTACTTGGCAAAATGTGACTGAATTATCTCCTCTTGTGTCGGCTTCTGGCCATCATATATCATTCCATTCGTGACATCGAATCCTGGTGGCGGATTGAGTGAATTCTTTGTATTGCCATAGGAGAAGTTCTGGTCATTCCGGTTAGGTTGGAACTAATTGTACCTCAGCTGATTATTCTGGAAGTTATTGAAATTCCTTTGATTTATGAAGTTAACATCTTCAACATCTTCCTGGCCTGATAACTGTTGTGATGAGGTATCAGTGTGTTGTGCTAACGTCAGACTAGTTAGCAGACTTACTTGGTTTGTCAAAGCGGATAACTGAGAGGTAAGAGTATCATTCGGCTTGGTTTCTACAATGCTAGCCACTCTTCTTGGCTAATTCCTCTCGTTCGGCCACTGATAGCTGGTTCTGGCCATTACATCCAAGATAAAGAATGTATACCTCACATTCTTCTGCATCAGACTACCTCATGTGGCAGCATCCACATGATCTCGTGCTGGAACAAGCAAACCATTATAAAATTTACACACTTGCTGCTTCTTCAAAAACCCATGTTGGGGACAACTCCAAATAAGATCCCAGAATCATTCCCAAGCTTCACCGAACGGTTCTTGATCCATTGGCTTAAATTGATTTATCTTATTCTATAGATCTAGTATTTTGCTCGGTGGAAAGTACTTCAAAAGAAATCTTGTGCTCAAATCCTCCCATTCTTTGACATCATCTGGTTAATTATACCATTGCAATGTTTAGTCCTTCAGTGAGAACGGGAATAACCTCATCTTTACTTGCTCGTGTGACACATGATTCATCTCGATTGTTTCAGCCCACCAGCGGAACTTATTTAAATGCGCATTTAGGTCTTCTAGCGCGCTACCACCAAACCTTTTTTGTTGCACAATATTTATCAGAACTAGCTTCAACTCGAAGCTATTGGCATTTAATGGTGGTGGTTACACTTTTCCAACCGACTGATTTGGCATGGGACGAAGACAATCACTTATAGGTGTGATGTCCTCGTCTACGTCATCTTGTATAATCTGAGCTTGTCTCAGCTGCTGTAGTGGTTGTTGTTGTTGGAGATTCATTACTCTATCATCCAGATGGGCTAAGGCCCCTAATATCCGATTCAGCACATCATCTTGATTCTGATTCTGTGGTGCATTCTCCATCTCGACTGTGGAATTTCTTCTCGTTCGGAATGTTCGAGTTGTTGCCTCAATCT
The DNA here is from genome assembly GCA_958295605.1 of Ajuga chamaepitys. Taxonomy (NCBI): domain Eukaryota; kingdom Viridiplantae; phylum Streptophyta; class Magnoliopsida; order Lamiales; family Lamiaceae; genus Ajuga; species Ajuga chamaepitys. Next base: position 45,231,335 of record OY282505.1, read on the forward strand.
CAGGATCAAAAGGAACAAGATGTTCTTTCCCTTTTGACCTTTTGCATGCGAAACCTGAAAACACCGAAAAAAAAAAAAAAAAAAAAAAAAAAAAAGAATACCACGTGACGTAGAAATAAATTAAAATAAATTAAATAACAAAAATTAAATTGCAATTAAATAAAATTTAGTCTACTGTCCTGCTATTACTCAAGATAAAAACTAAGACGCTAAAGTTATTCCCCAACAACGGCGCTAAAAACTTGACAGACTCTTATCCTAACCCTTAATTACCGCAAGTGTACGGGTGTAGGTGTATACAGTGGAAGTCAAGGTCGATCCACAGGGAATAAGTTTGATACCCTAATTATTTAGAATTATCCTAACTAGACACTGGAAATTGTGAACGATTGATTACTATTAAATTATATTGCATATAAACTATTAGATGAATTAATTAACAAAAAGTGATTTCTAATCAAAGAGAATGTATCCTAGGGTGCTGATTTCACGAATTACGCTAATGAATGATTAATCGCTAATTTATAAACTTCTAAACCAGTTTTAACATCTATTCGGTGGCACTTAATTAACTTAAACCTTCTCTTAAAGTGACTAAATTGTTGATTGATTAGAACAATTACTCTCCCGAGTCAATTAATCCTAACAATTCCTAACAGTCCCTTAATCCTTGGCTACGCAGTTATACACAACTACGCTATATGTCATACGTCTATTAACCACTCCCTTCTCTCGAAGAGGAATTGTTAAACGATTAGACTAAGCCTAATTGATCAAATTATGCTCAATCATAAAATAAGATCAGACTTATAGATATATAACAAAAAGTGGTGTTTATAACTTAAAAGATAAAATCAAACACCGTTATAAAACCCTACTCTCTAACCCTAGGACACGAGTAGTTTAGCTACTCATGCCTACTATAAAATCAAAACAATAATTTGAAGAAACTATAGTAATGAATTTAAAAACTAGACAAGAAATAATTAAACCGAGTAATCGACTCCGATCTTGGTCTCGTCTTGCTCGTCAATCCTTGCTCTCACGCCTTCGACTCCAAACTATGTAAAAGTATGAGATGATCTTCTAAAACTCAAGCTTGAGCCTCTATTTATAAGTTGGGGATGAAATCCTCAATAGATTAGGATCAAAATTCTAGTTAAAAATCCACTCTGGAACACATTTTCGCGCGACAAGTGACAAGCGACGCGGTCGCGTTGGCATTTCTAGCTTCATACTCCTTAACAAGGCTCTTTTGGCGCAACCGCATTGCCTTTCGGTGCAGTCGCGTCAGCTTTTCACAAATCACACTATCTAGCCCCATTTTGACGCTGTCGCATTTAATCTTGGCGCGATCGTGTTGATTCTTCAATGGGTTGGGCTTTGACTCTTGGGCCCAATGTTACCCATTTTGTCCCTACTTCGACTTGTTTCTTTATGTAACCTTCGTAAAATCTTCTTTTTAGCCTAAAAAACATTAAATCTCTACATAACAAGCCAATACACATCAAATGGCCCAATATATCAAATATGAACAATTCTCGACCATTTATGCATGCAAATGTTACAAAATAAACACTTAAATCGACCTAAATGCATGCATACACAACATATATAAAAAATAAAGTAAAAATCTAAGATGTTAGAGAAAACACAAAGGAAGTAACAAGGAAAGAGTGTTGAGACTCAAACAGTCACACTCCCCCTTAATTAACTCCCCCTACGTAAAACAAATAAAGACTCCATCTTCTGCAACATCATTCTCAACTTCTGTACCATCTAGATATTTGCATCTTCTGCAGCATCATTCTCAACTTATGTACCATCTAGAATTTTGCACCTCTAGACACACCATCAGTAACACAACACCACTTTCTCCCTCTTTTTGTCCAGGAGGCATATTCAGTACACTCCCTCATTATATAAAGAGAAAGATCTAGTTCAACACACTGGTGTTGAGGATGGTGTTGCAACACTATCTGGAATATGTTGTAGAACACCAGATCTGGTTAATGGTGATACAATAATTTCATCTTCGTTGATGGTCAGATCTACATGAGAAGCTTGCTATAAGATTCTTGTCAAGGCTGATCAACATTTCTCACAAATAGAATAGTTAGTTGTCAAAGGAAATATAAGTGGTACATTTTTCAATAAGAGTACAAAACATATGCAAAATAAACTACCCTTGTCTTCTGCAACAATAAATCTGTTCATGAGTGACAATGAAGTTATTTGAAGACTAGTTGAAGAAAACAGTTTTGTGGAGGGTATCATTTAGAAGTAAGTGATGTAATGGTGGAGTTGGTGTTTTTTGCCTCTCCGGTGTAGGACATCTAGTTGAGGTACTAACAATGATATGTGGGAGTTTTCTAAGACTTATCATCGACCAAGGAGACTTTAAAGAAGAAACTGATGATATGGAACATTTTCATAAACCCTCCCCCTCACTTAGTTAACACTAAACCTAATAGAACAAATTATATCCATAATTTTTATCAGCATGCGATTTCCCTTCACTACTTACTCAACAAGCCAAACAACTCTTATTGCACTAGTGGCATAATGAATGTTTCTTACAACTAAGCCTTCATATCCTCATAACCTACTCCTTCTTCTATCAACTATTTTAGTATAATAGAAAATAAAGTAGGCATTCATACCTTAGTGGTTCATTGGCATAAACATCACCTTGTTGATCAACCGGACATGGTTCTTTTTCTTCCTCAACTTCTTGATCTTCATCTTCCTTTTATTCACTACTTTCATCTTCCCCCCTCTTCGTATTCTTCTTCAACTGCATACTCACAACCAATAAATAGAGAATATAAGGGAGTAGAACGATTCTTCGTGTTGAGTGCTTTCTTTAGAGAAACTGTGAAGTCGGCTAATCTGGTCTCCATACCAGTGTCATCTTCAGGGACATCATGAATGGTGTTGTCATTGTGAACAACTGATGTCACATTTTTTAGTAACACGATACAAAAGACCTTCTAGAACTTCATGGATGAGGTATTGGAATAAGTGGTCCAACACCTTCAGCAGCATCTTCTGCATCACTCTCTACAGATTGAGCATATATCTCCTGTAACACATTCTTCTATCCATAACCTGATTCAATAAGTGTGGAGAAATTCCTCTTTTCCCTTTTTCAAAACTCTTCATATGGGTTGGTCTTTCATCAACTAAATGAATTCCTTAGGTTTTGATAATGAAGACAAAGTCAGATGAAATTTCAATATTGAGTGGATTTTCAGGTTCTCCAAGCAAATGGAATGGAAGCTTCTTCAGATTATACAACGCTCAAGTTCTTGTCTGAAACTGTTTGTGTTATAGAAGTTGTTGCAGCGTCACACCTAAATTGTGACACCTACATATTCAGAGCGAATAATTGAAAGAATGAGAAGATATGGATTTCGATGTTTGATCTGCAAAAGAAAATGGAATGTTAGGAATCGACAGAGAAGGTGAAGAGTCAGACTGAAATCCAATATACAAATTACGCTATAAGTGAGTCAAGAGTGTTAATCACTTCATCCACCAAATTTGACATGACTGCACAAAGCAACAACCACACAAATTAACTCAAGTAAGCACAATTTCAAGTAGATTGTGTAGTGTGAAATTTATGACATATTTTTTACACCTATACACATACACAACCCAACTCACATGACAAAGAATAAGACTGTTGAATTTTACCAACAACCCACTACTCCATACAAAGCAAGGTCACCTTAAGAAATAAGTGGGTGATTACTAAGATGTCCATGTCTTTGCACAATCACTGAGTTAATGAAATCAATCTTCCTTAACCTTCACCAAAGATCAATACCTAAATGACAATGCAGAATGAAATTTTTTTTACTAATTTTTTTTTCATTTTTTATTTTATATATATGTATATATTTATATATACACAAACATATATTGAATTCAATCAGAATGCAAACGAGAAAATAATGTGAGTAACGAAAAACTTACAAAAAATATTTTGTAGATAAAAAAACAATTGTTGACTCTCAAGTGATCCACCACCTTGCACAACACTTTTGATCAAAAAAATTTAATCATGTTTTGTAATATGATATTCCATATCTGAAAATAACAGAAAGATGAGACTTATGTAACCATGGACTAATAGTCATCACCAAGAAAAACCTGACTAGAGAAAGAAAAAATCAGACAAAGGTGATGGCTTAAAGAAAAGCCATAAGATTAGTAAGGGATTTGAAAAAGTGACAACAATCTAAAATCCATAAAATAATTAAAAAATATATATATTACTCACCTATTCAAGAGGCAAAGCATTCTGAAAACTCAATTGAGTTTAAAGAAAATAAAAACAAGGACGAAAAATATGCATGCAAAAGATAGTGTTATAACAATGATGTACAAGGTGTTATAACACTTACTGCAACACTGTTTATAGAACACAAACCATGAGATTTCCTCAAGAAAGAAAATCTCTAGAATTCTAAGACCTTGGTGAAGATATAAGTCAGTTGTTTCTCACTCACAATGTGCTTCATCAAAATTATTTTTATTCCCACCAAATTACATATATGAAACCCTAAGTCTATGTGTTTGGTGAGTGAGTGTGGAATGAGATTCTATCAATGATCCAAGATGGAAACAATCCTTCAATTCTTCTTCCAATCATGTAGATCCTCACACTAACTAAGTCAATAAACCCCCTAACCATTGTATTACTGTCTTTAGTAAAATGTATTCCAAGATCAAATGTAACATGAACAAACTTAAATAATGCTTTCAACAATACTTAAGTGAGTGACTCTAGGGTCAGCATGGTACCTACCATAAACAAAGACACTAAAACATATGGTGTGTTGGCTTTCACTTGCAGAAGGTCCCTATCGTACTTCTATAGAAGATGTCATTGGCACTTTCTACAACACTTTCTGACACACCTTCTTACAGGATCCTGGAGGAATTTTTTCATGGGCATCGAATTCTCAATGGTAAACTTTTTCCAAAAAAAATTGGCATATCTAGAATGTGACTCAACAATCTCTTCATGCAATTTAAAATATAAAAACCAAGAAAGAAGTTTAAGTCACCAATAAGCACATCTCAAATATAGAGGACATAGACTGCACATAGTCATTTAAGATATTTTACATGATGAACCAGAAATTATATCAACTATAAAGAAATGAGCGACGATAATTTCAATGTCATTTTTAATGAAAAGAGTTTAATGAATTTCACATTTTTATGAAACCAAGTTGCAGTAATGAATTAAGTCAATTTATCATACCAAGCATTGGGAGTTTGTTGAAATCCATATAGGGCCTTCTTAAGCTTGTAACCTTAGTTAGGCTTATATGGATCAACAAGTCCTATAGGTTGTTCAACAAAAGTTTCATCAGCAAAATAGTTATTCAAAAAGACTCTTTGAACAACCATTTGGTGAAAATTGATATTATGAATATAAGACACAACAAGTAGAAACCAAATAGGTTCAAGGTTAGGTAAGTTGGCAAATGTTTCATCAAAATCCACTTCATCCACATTTGCATAAGAGTAAGCAACAAATCTGAATTTATTGTAGGTTATATTACCAAACTCAACTCTTTTGTTCCCATTACAAAGATATTTTCAAAACTTGGAACAAGATCCCACACACCACCTCTCAAACATTTTTAGCATATTATGAAAATCATTAATCCAAATATCATTTAAAGCTTCAATCACATTCTTTGGTTCAATAATAGACAAGAAACAACAAGAACTTACCTTACTGAATGAAAATGTGAGCAAAAAACTTTTTTGGTCCTGTAACTTTTGACTTGTGTTATTTTGGTCCCAAAAAAAGTTATGAATTCAATTTAGTCCCACAACTTTTGAATTGGATCCCTTTTGGTCCTAATTTGACCAACGGTGACTAATTTCGCCGGAAAAGAGCGACCGAAATTTTTTGGCACGTGACCCACACGTGCTGTTTTCCGGCAAAATTAGTCACCGCCGGCCAAATTAGGATCAAAAGAGATCCAATTCAAGAGTTATGGGACTAAATTGAATTCATAACTTTTTCTGGGACCAAAATAGCACAAGCTAAAAGTTACGGGATAAAAAAGTTTTTAGCCCCTGAAAATGTGAACCATAAAAGATCTTACCATGTTAGAGTAGTATACTCTATATTTTCCTCCTAGTTCTTACTCCATCATCACCAAAAACCTGAGTTAGATGATGATCCCTTTGTATTTTGTTAGGAGAGGACTATGGTAAATATGTTGTTCCTGGTCGAGTGATTTTCTGAGCTTTGTTCTGCATCAGTTTCTGAATCTGTTGTTGCATTGTGGTTCGGTGTTGCACTAGGTGTTGCAACAGGCAGTGCAACACCTTAGGTTCAATAGTAGTTTCAGTAGACTGATTTAAGGATTCTTCTACATCAAACAAGTTCAGAATGTTATCATCCTCTTTTAGCTCACAAGATTAGAAAGATCATCATAAACAACATTAACAATTTCTTTGATATATCAAGTTTAACATTAAACACCCAATAAACACGACTATTTATAAGATATCCAAGAGAATGTTCTTAGTCGCATTTTATATCAAATTTGCCCATAGTTTCCCCATCATTCAGAATATAGCAACAACCTAATAAATAGAACTATTCAAGATTTGGTCTTTGCCCTTTGAGAGTTTCATAGGGAGTCATTGTGCACCATAATCTCAAATAGTCTCTACTCATAAAGTGATATACTATATAGAGGGCCTAAGTCCAAAGTCTTTTAAAAAGATCTTATGTACATAACCAACATGAGTCAATATCAAAACAAAATCTAGTTTTTCCATTCAACAATCCCAATTTATTGGGAGGTTTTAGGCGTTGAAAATTTTAAACAATACCCTCTTTATTACAAAGGAAATAAAATAAGGTTTTCAAAAGTCCTATCAAGAACAAATTTTATCCTAGAAATTATAACTCTGCATGTATGAAATTATTTTAAATAATTTTCTAAAGACTTCAAAATTTTATGAATTTTCAAAGAAATTCAAGCAATGTAAAACAGAAAAAGTTATTAACACAACAAATGTTTTCACAAAGATACCAACTTCAATTAGCCTAACTAAGACCATGTGAAATGGTTCAGAACCCATGTGTGGTACTAAGTGTGGTAACACTTTGTGAGACACTTCAGATATCTTACCCTTTTTGCATGAACCACATGAAGAATATTACCATCAAGCTTGGGTAGGCCTCTAATAGCCTCAAGTTTTACTATCCTATGAAAATTCCAGAATTCACTTGTGCAAGCTTTTGGCGCCATATTTGCACTTCACAATTTGAGCACAATGACAAGGTACTTCTTCTTCAATGAGCAAAAATGGTTCATTCTTCTTGTACCTATCAAAACACACTTATTATTGAGGTAAAAAATAGTGTATACATCCGTCACAAATTCGAAAGAAAGAATCATTATCACAGAGTTGATTAATGCTAATCAAGTTAGCCATTAATCCCTTAACATGAAAGACATCACTAAAGTGTGGTGAGTCTTCCACATTTAAGGTTTATGTGCCCATGATTCTTCTTATAGCACCACATCCAAAAGTAAATCTATCTCCATAACATTCTTCACAACTCTTGAGATAGCCTTTTGTACACGTCGTATGACATGGATAACGGCTATCACAATACCATGAACCTGGAATATAAACACTCAAAGAAGTATAAACAACATTACAATACACATCAGCTCATGACATCTTTGAGGGTCTACTTGACAGATAAACTTTTAATTTCTGGAGTGTTGGACAGGGTATTGAGACACTTTGGAGAATACTTCAACAAATCTTACACAAGAAAGAGATTTTGTTTTATTAAGCAATAAGAGATAATGTGTACAGAATGAACAATAGCCACGCATGAAAGTGACGTCCTTTGGTTATTTTTCATTCGAAAATAATCAAAGGAAAAGGGATTATCATTTAACAGAAATTTCTATGACTTATCACCAACAACGGAAGTGTGTTTTGAAATTGATTCTCAAATATTTTATTTTTCAGATTTTCAGTCAATTCAAAAAAAAAATAATCAAAATCAAATTGATTTAAAGAAATACAATTTTTGAAATTCAAAAGTAGTGAAAAAAATTCATCACACTTTTCAACAAATTTGAGAACTATATATTCTCCAAACATGGTATGAAGACCAGATCAACAACAAAAATAATTAAGATCAGTTTTGCAATGCATTTTATATGACAAAAGATCATAGAATTCAGAAATACTTGAGTTTTGTGTATGAATTACCTTAAATGTTTGCATCAACTCAATTTTACCTTCTCAAACTCATGATCCTTTTGTGTGAATATTGATTCTTGATGATTGTAATTCCCCATCAGTTTAGCATTCTCCAAGAAGGTTTGCTACAACTGATCATAACCTGAAACTTTATCTTCTGGATTTTTGTTAGTGTTGAGGAGGGTGTTGTGACTCCTTCTGGTAATTCATCTTCCGAAAGTGTTGAGAAAGGTGTTGTGACACGTTTTGCAACACCTATATCTTCGAGTTTAACCGTCCAATGCAGCATAATCCGATCCATCATCTTTCCAGTACTCTTCTTCTAAATTCATCACGACCAACGGTAACCACCAGATTTGTCCATTTTTATAAAGGTAGTGAAATAATCCAAAGATTTGTGTTGTATGGAACTTAACCTCTTGGACCTTGTTGTTCATGATTTGTATCATTTCCATCTCGTCGTCGAGACTGATTTCCACAACCAAAATGCCTCTGATTCTGATTTCAGCGACAACCTTAACCTTCAAATATCCTAAACAAATGATTGTACACTCCTTTGGTAGGATTTCTTCTTTGGAGTTCAATGGACGAAATTTTTTCTTCGTGACCTAGAGGTTGAATCATTATTTTTCACCGAAGTTGTTATTATCCAGCAGTCACCATCAAATTAGACAAAATTTGGAGGGGTCCAACCAGCAACAATGGGTCTCCACGCACACTCATCAACAACTTTAATATCAGCATGCATTTTGACCTTTCATATAGAATACTTAGAACCATCCAAAATTTTGACTTCTCAAAACTGTAATACCCAAAATTTCCATGATTCTCTCGTAGGATCCCACTTAGTATTATCAAGTGCCCGCTCTGATACCACTTGGAGGAATCTAATCCGAGTAGAACACGAAGTGTTGCACAATGTGTTACAACAATTTATGCAACACCTTTGGGTTCGTTTATGTAGAAAATAGCAGAGTAAACTAACAACAGCAGAATAGAACAAACACAACAAAAAGAGCAACAAAGAACAAACACAATACGTCTAAAACTCAAACTATCCAAAAGCTTGAAACAAAGTACATTGTCGATTCATCCCCAAAACAACATAGACCAAGATGAAGAGCAAAACATCATTGATCTAATACCTAACTAACACACACACACAAAAAGATACTGGCACAAAGATCACACAACCCACAAAGAAAAGTGGGCGTGTGTGTGTGTGCTATTTGCACTTGTGTATAGAATGGTGTTGTAACACTCTTTTGTGGCTCGATTTTCTCTCGCTCCAAGAGCAGCAAATGAATTGATCTCGTTCTCCTCTATTTATATTACATCCAGAGAATTGTTCAGGTCAGCAACCACAATTGCGCAACCCGTATGCGATATGGAGACGGACTAATAAGGTCTTGCCATATGTCTTTTAATTATATATTACGATTAAGTCTATTATTGAGTACATTTTTCGTAGATAAATTTATCAAATTTAAATAAAAATCTAATCACACCAAACCAATTCTCTAGTAGCACAGTAAGTCAACAACAAACACATCCACTACCCATTGTTCTGCAGCGCTGCCTCTACACCGCCGAACAACCTTCCAGCACCGCTGCATCAGCAAGATGAATTCAGGAGTCGGAAGGAGACGGAACTCTGATTCAATCCCAACTCCCTCTAAATATTTGTAGTGATAAATAGAGGGGGCATTTTCATTTTCTCAAAAAAAAATTCAAATCAGGGCAAAGGGCTTCCAATTGCAGAAGGATTTTAACCCCAATAATCATTGATGTTTAGAAAAAATAAAAGTAAAGAAACAAAACAAAAAGAAGACAAAATAAAAAGGCTCCCACTTTGGATTTCCATTTTGAAGAATTTAATTGCAATCAATTTTCATTCAAATTTGTGTAATTGGATAAGGATCAAACCTAATAGTGGCCGCCGAATTGTGGTGGCGGAGGGATGACGTGGCGGTTGTGATTGCAAGAAAAAACGAGTGGGCAAGATTTCTACCTCCGAATCCGACGCTGGAGTTCAACCCAATGGCAGAATGGTGCCCGGAAATAGAGATCCCTACGCCGGAAAATAGTGATAGAGTGCACAGGGTGGTGTCAGAGAGTAGTGATGGTGGTGACGAATCTCTAGCGGTATGTCGAACTTTTACTGAAAAGAGCGAGAATTGTTATTATTATTATTAATTTTCAGCCTAAAAATTTCATTTATTAGGTGGACACATGTTTCCACTTTATTGGTCCTCTAATTTTATCGCGGATGTCGCGTTTCTTTGTGTCGCTGCTCTGAACAATTCTCATTACATCCAACCTACAAAACAATAAATATAAAACGAATAGACATAAGAGAAACTTTAGGAAGAAGTTGGTTAAATATGGATAGAATTTGGTGAAATGGATAAGTTTGACTTGAGATTTGACCTTATCCACCAAATTCGAATTTCTCTTAACTACTAATTGTAAATACATAAAAATATAAAATAATAATTAAATTAATTTTCCCATTAAATGAAAATATTTAAAGGAAAAACTATCAATGTGTGTCATGAGGGACACACAACACATGTTCTTACACCAAATATAATTTTAGCTTCAAATTATTCCCCTTCATGAGACTCTGTTGAGATTTTTTATGTGAATTGAGTAACGTCTATTAATGATATGAGAAGGTGTCCACGAAAATTCACATATTATTAAGGAACGTAAACATGAGCATGCAATGGATGATGTGCACCATAATAAGCTAAGGAAGCGCTACAGTGAATTGGATCCCATAGCTGATAAAATGAGTGAAAAGAATCTCTGCAGGAATGCACAAATTACCAACAGTTGATAGACACGTGTCTAGGGCAAAGCTGTAACTAGGGTTTACACTGCTGCATAGCTTACTATAAATGGTGTGATGATTGTAACGTTTCATTCATTCAATTAATGCATTACAAAGCAATGTGCTGCTCTCATAAATCTGTTATGTTTCTGTATGTTTTATCTGCCATGTTTCCTTTTATGGTATTAGCGCACAGCTGCTAAAGTTGTTGCCTGATCCTGGTAAATCTTCTATCATAACCTTCCCCTTCATAAATGGCTGAAACCAAGTCAGTCACTCCACAGACACCTACCCAAAGCTTTTCTTCTCCACCAACAATTATCCAACCCCAAGCCCAACTTATAACTATCAAACTAGGAGAATCCAATTTCCTAGTGTGGAAACAACAAATTTTGGCAGCAACTCGAGGCTATGGTCTCGAAGGTTATCTGACTGGAACTATGAAGTGCCCAGAAAAACCATCAGAGGGAGGAGACACAACAGAATCTCTTCTTCTACGAGATGCATGGACCAGACAAGATCAGCTACTTGTATCTTAGCTTCTTTCATTACTTTCAGAGTATTTACTGGTTACCACAGTGGGATTAGAAACATCAAAGGACGTCTGGGAGGCACTAACGTCCAGTTTTACCAGTCAATCAGTGGCAAAGATAATGCAGTACAAGCTTCAACTGCAGAACATTAAGAAGGCCAACATGGGGATGAGAGAATATTTGAATAAAATTAAAGCATATTGTGATGCTCTCACAGCCGCTGGCCAAACTGTTTCAGAAACAGATCATATTCTTTATATTCTCAGTGGCTTGGGTGCAGACTACAACCCAATCATGGTCAGTGTTTCTGCCAAAATAGGAGGATGTACGTTGAGAGAAGTGTACTCACTCCTATTAAGCTTTGATAGTAGAATCGAGAGTCTCGATGGGGCACAAATCAACTCTGATGGTTCATTACCAACTGCCAATGTGGCAACTCAAGGAAAAGGAGGTGGTACACAGTCTTGGAGAGGTCGACGATCTTCAAACAGAGGTGGAAGAGGTGGTTCTCCAGGAAGAAATGCAGGAAGAACTAATTCTAGGGGGAGAGGAGGTAGGTACACAAATTACAAAAAATGGTGTACCTACTGCAATCGGGATAATCATAACACTGCTCAGTGTTTTTATAAAGATAATCCAGACCATCCTTGCATGTTAGCTTAACAACAAGGAAGAGGTTACACTCATTCGGGAAGAAATCCAGCAGTCAATGTTGCTTCAGTTCCTGGCAGTGAATACTACAATGAGCATGAGTGGTATCCAGACTCTGGAGCCACAAACCACCTTACCTATGACTTCAACAATCTCAACATGGCAGCTAAATATCAAGGAAATGAGAAAGTGCAGGTTGGAAATGGATCAGGTCTGTATATTTCTCATTCTGGTAATACAATAGTAAAGTCATCTCTCCCTAAATCCTCACATTCTTTCCTCCTTAAAAATCTGCTACATGTACCTGAAATAACTAAAAATCTCCTTAGTGTCTCTCAATTTGCAAGAGATAACTCATTGTTTTTTGAATTTCATCCTACCTTTTGTTTGGTGAAGGATCAGTTCACAGGGGAAATTCTACTCAAGGGGACTGCTAAACATGGCCTTTATTCCTTTGCCTTGACCAAGCAAGATCACAGCCCATATTCACTACAACAATTTCATAAATAGACAACAGTTAAAAGACAACAGTTTTTCCCAGCAGTGTTGTCTATTCATCAATTAACAACAGTTTTACCCCTATCTGTTGTCTATTAGCGACAGACATGCTAATAGACAACAATTTTACAACTGTTTTCAACATCTGTCGTCTATTAGCGTCTTTTTCCACAGATAGACAACATTTTTAACGACAGTTGCCCAAAATCTGTTGTTTATTAACAATACATTACTCCAATAGACAACACTAGTGTCAACATTTTTGCAAAATTATTGTAAAAAAGACATTTTAATTTCAATACTTTTATTATGTTGTAAAAATATGTTATGTTATTTGAAATTCAGTAAAATTAAGTTCTAGATATTTTAATAAAGTCTTCATTGTAATTTTAATAATTAATAATATATTTGAAAATATGATTTTATTTTAGGCATTTTATTTTAATAAACTCTTCATTAGAATTATCGGGCCGACCCGATAATCATAATGTATTATAGGGTAATAAGTCGGGTCGGGCCTATTAATTTTTAGCCCGATTAAATTTTGACTCGGCCCGCTCCAGCCTGAAATATGGCGGTAGCTAAACGGGCATGGCCCCGTCCAGATTTCCACCTCTATGGTTAGGTTATGTTTTTAAATTCATTTTTCATTTTTAGTATTTTCAGTAGTCATTTTATTTTTATGAGATGCCCTGCTCCCCCTCCTCCAATTTGGTCAGCAGATGGGCTTGAGGCTCCATCATCAATCGCCTATAAATAATTTCCATAGGCCTTGCTTAGCCCACCTCCACATGGGCGTCCCTATTTTGGGCTTCGTTAAATTCTGGCTCAATTCCTGTCCAAAATGTAATCGGGCCTAAAATTTATCAATCCGGCCCAAACTATCCTGTTATAATGTACAAAAATTATCAGATAGACCCGTAAATTGTCGGGCTTTTAACCCATCACTACAACAAAAAATAGATTATGAGACACTTAATTTTAAGAAAAAAATTTAAGTGTCTCAAAAAATAGGTTGAGACACTTATCAATCACATTACTAATGCCTCTACGGGCCCTTATTACAAAATACGATTAAAAATATTATTAATATTCATATCATAAAATGTAAGTGTCACACCCTTCTCAACTGGTCTCCAGTCCACGCGCGCGCACACACTCTTTTTCCCTCTTTCTCCTCCGCCCACAATCATCTTCTCTCTTTCCCGCGCAAGCACACGAGCACTCAGATTGCTGAAAATATCTAAACAATCTCAATTTTTTTTCATGAATCTCAGAATTTTCCATTAGTATTCTCTTCCAATTTATATGTTGAGATTATTCAGATCTCATCACACACATACACCTCCTGGTTCTCTCTCTCACGCACAAGCACACGAACACTCATTTCGATTTCAGAAAATTATCATCTATATCCTCTCTCCGTTCGTATACTATGGATTATGTAGATCTACAATCGTCTAGATCTTCATCAAGTGAAGTTAATCGAATAAAAGAAACAGAAGAGGTCTGATGTTTCGTATCACGCTCCTTCGGTAAGCCTTTTGCCTAATACACTTTCCTCTCACGCCTTTGCCCTAAGATCGTCGAGTATCTCCATCTGGCCCTATTCTCTCTGATCATAGCCATCATCACCTCTGCCTTTCGACCTTACAACCGCCGCGACATCCATCGGCGACGTCGGCTACGCAGTGAAATTGGAGTGGCAAAAATACACGGAGGAGATCGAACGGGAAATTGGAAGCTGCGGAAGAGTCTTTTGAAGAAGAAGGAGAGGAGAATTCGGAAGCTGGAAAAGAGTTTAATTAAGCAGAAAAAAACACACGAATCAAAGATGCTGTGAGGAATAAAATCGTCTAGTATTTTTCCAGTGAGATCTTATTTGCCTAGTTCTGCAAGTTTTATGTTGAATGCCGAGTTCTTTACTTCAGGTTATAGTTGATGTTGGTTGTGGTACTGGCCTCCTTTCTATATTTTGTGCTCAGGCTGGAGCCAGGCGGGTAAGATGCTCTTTCTATTCACTGACACTCTTTAAGTCAAGATATGAGATTCTTACCTATGTAGTTCAGTTTGCTTTAGGCCATGTTATGATTATTCTACCCAAAAGAATTTCATGTTTCCAGTCTTTGTTTGTTGTACTATTTCTCAAACTATTGGTTTCATTTTTTATGTGGAGGAAATCCATGGTAAAAGTAGAATAGAGTTCAACTTTCAGTAGATGTTACTAAATACAAACAGTTTTGTTCTGCATTAATTGGATGGAAACAGTTCTCCTTCTCCCCATTTTTTTGGGTTATATACTTGTATTAATGGTCAAATGAAAATGTGTCTGCAGCATCTCTCATGTTTTGTTTGGATGTTCGAGTCCAAATATTTTAAGTTTGTAAGAAATTAGTCTTCCCCCTCCCTTTTACCTGTGCTGGAAAATCCTAGTTATCGTTTGAGGATCAGCACATGCATCATTTTGTTTCATAGCATCATTTGATCATGAGTTGGACAAGGTTCATGATTATAAACCTCAAATAGCATGCTTTATATTCTGAAAATTGAGAGTTGAAACGTATCCTGCTTTGATGGCCTTTACTGTCTGCACCGTTATTTCACTAAGAAATTGAGGGGGTCAATAATGTTTCCCTTGCTGTGTTAAGATTTTTTGTTTGCGATCAAGTTGTTGGGCTGGTGGGCTTCAGTCCTAGACTATTAAGCAGTGGATTTTAATATGATTCATATAATAGGACGCCTTCTCTTACCTCTTGGACTTCACATTATTTA
Source organism: Ajuga chamaepitys (assembly GCA_958295605.1). NCBI lineage: Eukaryota > Viridiplantae > Streptophyta > Magnoliopsida > Lamiales > Lamiaceae > Ajuga > Ajuga chamaepitys. The sequence continues at coordinate 45,246,902 of OY282505.1, forward strand.
AAGAGGACCTACACTTCTAATCCGTAACTTTGCTTTTATTATTTAATAATTGGATATTTTACTTGAACACTTGTTTGCCTGTCACAAGGATCCTACGGAAATTAGTAGATTGATCAAAATATAATTCTATTCCGTCTGGAATAAAAAGTTTCATGGGGGAAGTTAGAGTCACCCTATAATTGGTCAATTGGTGTTTATATAATTATATCTGAAGGATAACTGTTTCTCATTTAGATCTCAACTAGTAATGAGTACTTGATTGACTAGTTTAATTTTCTGGCAAGAAATTTAATTATTTCTAGTTTCTGATAAGATCATGAGTTTCCTGTTCTCATTCTGTTACTTTAATTCCCTCACCAATAGACTTGTAATGTTAAGAAATGTGCACACTCTGAAGAAGGACTTCATATGCTTAGAAAGAGTCGACGGGAAAATTGTGAACATATTGGATGGTTTGGAGTTGCATAAAGGTGTCTTCAGTGCTGCAGAACAGAAGAGGATTGTTAGTTTTGTTGAAGAGCTACAAGAGATGGGAAGGAAAGGACAGTTGAAAGGTTAGTTGTTGTTATGGAGTTATATTAAGATATTGAAGTTTTATTCTTCTTATTATTTGCTTTACCTGGCCATCTGGTTGCAGTCATAATACCTAATTTTGTTTTGCTGAGGCTGATTAGATTATTTCGGTTTGTTTCTGCTAATATTGGCAGTAGTAATAATAATATAACTTGTTAAAGGAGATAATATCTAGCAACAAAGAGGATCTAGATTACACGGTTATTTTGGATTGCACCCTGAAAGACCATAGTTATCATCGTAACCACATCAAATTGGATACTAGGATGGAATTGATCTCATTGTAATACGATGGCTGACTTGAAAATAATGGATCTATGTTGCTCTGCTTATTTTCTAACTTTGAGCCCCACTCTCTTAGTGTAAGAGTCATCTTCCTCTCCTCTCTCTTCTTGCTTTCTCTCCCTCATTCTCATATTTTAGTTTCATTACGTGTGGAGCTTTAGTTTGTGCCTTTGGTGCTAAACACCATAAGTTTACAACAAATTATTATGATAAAAGTATCAGCTAGAACAATAAGCATCTAATAAATATGTTGGCTTATTTATGCTATATGTAAAATATACATAATTTAGGTCTCCTGTACAAGCAATGCTGTAATTGCTCATGGTTGTGTTGTGCTTCTGATTCAGTGAATTGTATCTAATGGAAGTTTTTTGTGTTCTCCCTTTTGTTATCAGGTAGTTGTGGTCGACCTTGAGCATAATCTCATTACCACATCAGAGGATATTCCTCCCATACCAGAACCAGAGTATAGCTCTTTACGTGGTGCGATATTAGAACTATTGCATCCAAATGTTTTTGGCATAGACCTCATGAAGGGCGGTGGTTCTTTCGCTGAGCAATATCCTAAAGTTGGCAGTAGGATGTGGGGAGAGGATCATGATCTCCATCTTAGGTGATTCTTTATGTCTAGTATGAACATATATGAAGTAATTAATGTTCTGATATCTTCAATTTAGGTGAGAAATTTGTCGTGTTCTAGCTACTGTACATAATACCATTTTTTTTTTTTTCTATGAGATCTTTCTACTGGGTTCAAAATGGAAACCTTTTGGGCGGTCTTGACTTATGCAATTCTTTCTCATATGCAATTCTTTCTTGACTTATGCAATTTTCTTTTGGGTAATGCATTTATCTACAGAATTGGTCCCAGATTGTTAAATATTCAGAGATTTTAGCTGCCGTTTCTTTTTCTCAAACCTATTATTCCTTGGGTTGAGCATTGACAGCAATTTTTGACTTGCATTTTTCTAAACTAACATCAATCCTTTAATTTTTCATAGTTGGTGTCTTTATAAAACCCAATGGTACTATGTTAAATTCATCACGGAGTCGAATGGTACATATTTTGTGATTGCTTTATATTTCTAAAACGCAGCTATTCCTCAAATTGGTCTTGCATTATATTTTAGAGTATTAGATGCTCAACCCTTCCAGTTCCACTTAATCTGGCCTGATGGTGCTTAGCACACAGACACACACTCACATATATATTGAGAAAGTTATCGTGATTTTTTTTCTAATGCTGGTTGTATACTTGGGATTATGTCCTTGAAGTTGGTCCACATTGTGCGTGAGTACGATAAGATATAATTGCTTTCCATCTACTCATAATCTGGATAATGCTTGAGCCCACAATTGGAGATGTATCATAAGATGGATGACTCTCTACAACGGGACCCAGAATTCTAGCACTCATAACTGAACTAGCAACAAGAATTCATATTTGATGATCATTTATAAATATATATTGGTTAATGTAGTTGTTTTGTGAGCTTTTACTTTCATTTACGTTGCAATTTTAACTTGTTTAGTCCTTCAGCTGTCTTATTAGAAGAGAGTAGGATGTAGAGAAAAAAAATTATACTATATTTCTAATGACTTCTAATTTTGCAGGATTATATTCCTAAGATGTTTTGCATCAATCTTAGGTGGCTATCGCAATTTTATAGTATGAAGCTTTACCCTGTTATTCTTATTAGAAATCAAATGTGATTTAGCAGTCAACATGAAGCAAGCAACTTAGTGTTTTTGGTTTTCCGATCCTCATCAGGAAAATTTTGCAACTAATGTCTTCAATAGCCAGGCTTTTCAGAAGCAGCGTTCTCGGTCAACAAACCAGCCTCCGGATCCAATGGTTAGTAATTGTCCATCTGCTTCAGTTGGCTGTCAGTAACTTGTGATCTGGGCTAACTTCCCATTTATCACAAAACATCAATTTCTATATTTCTTTTTTGTTTGGATATAACAAGAAACCTGAATTTACATTTGATGTACAACTTTAACAGATAAGCCAGTTTCTAGAATCCCAGGGATTCTTTGATTATCTAGAGAGAGGTCTTGGTTCTGCAGAGAATGGAAACAATCTTCTTGATAAGTTACAAGAAGCTATTGACAGGGGACAAAATCCTTTATCAATTCTTCCTTCACTCTCTCTAGATTCTGAGATCATAACTATTTCTGATGCTGTCTTGGAGAAGCCAGGTAACCTTAATATGTTCTGAACTCACTGCTGCTAGATTAGACATGTATAGATGCAAAAGGTCCTTGCGACTCTACAAACTGGACTTGGTACTAATGCATTCTCCTCTTTATCAACAGAGACGGATGCCAGATATTGCTACGATAGGTTTCCTTCAAATCTAATGAAGGAGCAGAAAGAAAAGAGGAAGCAGATTCTCACCACAGCAACTGGAGCTCTAGAGTATTCTGGAAAGCAAAATATGAGGTGCTATATACAAGAATTAAAGATGAACTTTATGCTCTAACTAGAATGATTGTCTTGCTTCTTGAAACCATAAATTTTTCTCTCTTAGTGTAATTGAGTTTCAGTTCTTGCTGGTATGGATTTCAAGCCTGAAAGCTTGATTTTCTTGCTTCTCGAAACCATAAATTTTCTTTATTTCTTTTTATGTAGCTCCTCTTCAGTTATTGTTGGTACAGATTCCCAGTCTGAAAGCCTGAGTCCAAGGGAGAGGGCTGTGAGTATCATGGTAATTCATGTAATTTGCCAACTCATCTTATATAGTTATCATAATTGGATGGATATCTATTGCTTACAGGCTGAAAGGGAGCGCATGGTTTTGGATATTAAAGTGAAGTTGCAGGTCTCTTCTTTTAACTGTCTCAGAATTCTTTCGAACATCTTTGCCTTTGAACTTGAACTCTGTTTTACGGATTTTGGATTTTGTAACATTGTTTTTATATTTCCTTGATTTTCCTAGTTCTGTAATATTGCACAACTAATATTTATTAAATATTTGGTTAACAACTTGGTGCTCAACTGCTTGCTAGGCAATTGTCTGTCATCTAGAATTCTGGCTTGATGATTTTCCTTTTCGATCTCTTTGGAGTTTTATCTGAATGCAGTTTCTGTATTAAATTATAGATAGGATAATTGGACTGTCTTCCACAGATATCCGATTGTGTTCTCCATGTGTTTGGATATAAGTTACAAGTTACAACTGATCATAATTTCATAGCAGTGCTACATACACCCCCTTCACCCTTCTCCAATTTCCCCATATGTTGTATATCCCCTTCCAAGCCAACAAATGTGACACTTAAGCCTTGAGGTAAATAAAGGAAACTAAAACAGTTCACTAATTATTAATATCAAGAGAACATGAGTGACCTTATCTTCAAATTGAGGATGTCTGTTAAGTAGAGTTTCTCACTTGCACCTTTCTTTTTTCTTTTTCTTTTCAGTCTGCTATTTGGTTTGGTGGTTTAATTTGTAGTTATCTTCATAGTTCATCCATTTTCTGATTTTTATGCACAATACATGATATTGTCAATAAAATTAATATTAACCCATGCTCTGTGTTGGCGATTGTTTCCCTTAGGTTTCATCATTTTTCTTTTGTTGAACAGTTAAATGATAATCTTCGATTAATGATATTTTCACTTTAATTGGATTACGGAAGAAATGCTTTATCAGAAGAAAAATATCGTATTCTCTTTGTTAGCTACTGAAAAGGACCTCTAAGTTTCTAACATTTTTGGCTTCCTATAAACAGCGATTGTGGTTACGGCTTTTGGAACTAGAAACAACAGATGATCTCCTTTCATCCTTTGAGTATGGAACCATTCTTGGTAAGATCTTGTAATCACCTTTCCTTAAAGTAGCATTAGTTCATATTCTTTGTTCTTTAGAATCCAATCTATGAGCAATTTACGGGCACCTGTTTATTCCTTTATCAGCTTTAATAGAGTCTGATGCTGAGGGAATAGGCGGTAGTGGATTTATTGAATGTATAAGAGAGCATATTTATTCAGTAAGCTCTATTTCAGAAGTCCACTTGATGTATGTAGTGTACATATGTTGGTATGATAACACTGTTGCTTTTTGCCCCTCACAGGGATGGAGTTGTCAATTGACAGAAGAGCAGTTTATTGCAGTGAAAGAATTGGTTTGTCAAGCTTACACTTTTTATAGAATGATCATGATTTACTAATAGTTTTTCATACTTCAAATAAACTTGTTTAATTATTTTGCCCCTTTAAAACTGAAGAAGATTATCATATTCGTTATGAATGATGTCCTCAAAAAAGCTTTGCACAATTAACTTGAATGAAATTGCTTCCATTGAATATTTTTTTCTTTCCAGCCTATGTTAAGGATTTCTTTGATATGCTCGATAACTCTGGAAATGAAAAGGCAAAACTGATCACATTGGTTGTATTATTGGATGATAGATATGAATTCCATGGCCTTAACTAGTGAATGAACTATGAATCAACGCTATATGAAAGCAAGAGGGTAAAACTTGATGTCAGGAACTGCCGAAACCAGATGCAGACTGGTTAAAAAAACCTCAGGCCATTCATTTGTTTCAGAAATCGCATGCAGGCTTTTTCTTATAGAGTTATAAACAGGAGAGTGTTGCCTTTGAACGCTGCCCCACCTTATTGATATTGCTGATAATGGCCACTTTCTGGAAGGAAAAAAAAGGAAGATGAAAAGAGCATAGAGGGATATCGATGTAATGGAGCTGTTAAACACTTTACTTCTGTTACTATGTGCTGACTTCTGAAATGAGTTCCAATCTTGTTGTAGATGCATTACCAGATAGTTATTATACTCTTCATTTTTCGAGAAAGCGATGTGACTCCATTATGTGATCTCTGGTCAGAAAAACAATAATCCTTCCTGCTACCTAATCCTCATAACTTATATGAGTTCTTTTTGGCAGAAATACTATCAATAACCTTGAAAACATAATGTTATCCTGGAAAGTATCCAAATACAAACTAAATCATGTTGAGACTTGGACCAGGTACCTAAATCATCTTTCTTTATTAGCTAAAACATGTTTTATATATGTAATTAGTGAGAAGGTATAATATACTATTGAATTCATTATCTGTCATGCTGATTAAATTTCCAATTGTTTTGTTAGATGACACTAACACTGTTAATTTGATGAATCAGGTATGATCAGGAATCCCAGATTACAGAACAAGTATTAAGTCATTTTAGCAAAGATGATGAGATGATTGTTGTAAATTCCGAGTGAAGATTAAGTTTGTGGGTATTGGATGGATGAATTTAGTGTTGTGGTTAATTTTGGTATTTGTTGGAGTGCAGGGGTGTGAGTTAGGTAAAAGGTCTTTGATGACTGCAACTGACCTCCTATCTGTTGTAAGTTCTCTAGTCTCGCCGCTGCATCAACTCTAGTACCACCTCTTCATTTCATATACACTACAAAACTTATTGGTTTGCGGAATGTTATTGTATTTGTGAAGGGTTTTAGTGGAATTACTGACATGGCTGGAGGATACGCTGCTTGGGCAACTCTAGTACCTGCAGATGCTTGAAGACATGTGTGGGTTGCTGCAGGTAGCTGATGAAAAGCGGCAAGCTGCACTTGCAAAACTCTCTCTGAAGCATCAAAAGGTGAAGTATCATCTCTGCGGGTGCTCTTTTTACTTACTCTTAGTTTAGTTTTCTTGAATAGCTAAATTTTATATAAATTTCTTGTGACATCTTGTGGAATTTTTTACTTTTTACCACACAAGCAAGAGACTAGTACTCTAGGATTGTTAATATGTTAAAGTTATTTAGGAGTCCATATCTCTTTGGTTTCTAGGCTTTAATTGTGGAAAAAGACACCAAGATCACGGACATGCACAGAGCTTCAAGTGGTGAATCAGCAAGACTTGAGCTTCCATGGAGACTTTAAAAGGAGATATCAATCACCTGAAAACAAACATGTATGAGGAATTAAGCAATCCTAGAACTTTATATGCATTTTTTCTTTTATTAATAAACTTGCATTTTTTCTAGTCTTTAACAATACAAATATTTTGGAACAGAGCTAGTGCTGATTGGTTATGGACGGAGAGAGTTGTTCAACATAATGACGCAATCCCAAGACCTTAATATATAGATTATGATTTGGTTTTGGTTTATTTATTTAGTTAGACAATTCGAATTGTATTATAGTAATTTGATGTTGTTGAGCTTATTGACATATATTTTGTATTTATTGTTCCATATTTAAATTTTATTATTTAGTCACTATTTGGTGTTCATATGAAAACGTGCATATAAACAACCGTTTATAACAATAGAATCTTTGTCTTTCAATGAAAGGCAATATATTTTTTTTGTTATCTTTGTAAAGAAAAGACAACGGGTTTTAATTGTTGTCTTTACAAATAAAGACAACAGTTTTACCATAAGATCAACAATTTTCCACTGTAGTCTGTCATTAATAGACAACGATTTTGTACTGTTGTGGACACCGTTATTTATTGCTAAACAGACAACAATTTTAAATTGTTGTCAAAAGGATACTTTTAACAACAGCACTATTAATAACAGACTTACTTTTAACTGCACAACAGATAAAATATGTTGTCAATTTGGAAAATTCTTGTAGTGATTCGTCATCATCTCCTCAGTTTTTACATTCCAAGAAGTACACTGCAGCTTACACTGCAGAATTACAGAATAAGAGCACCCTTAGTTAATGGCACTCTAGACTAGGGCATCCATCCTTTGATGTAGTGAGAAAAGTTTTGCAGCTATGTAATGTTTCAATTCCATCTAATGAAAACAACTTTTTCTGTCCTACTTGGCCATTGTAAAAAATGCACAAATTACCTTTTGCAGATTCTAGTTCCCATGATTATGGTTCTTAGAACTTGTTCATACTAACTTATGGAGGCCCTCTCCCATTAAATCTTATCATGGTTTCAGTTATTATGTGAGTTTTATTGACCATTCTACCAGATTCACTTGGCTATACCTTCTCAAACACAAATCATAAACTGTGATTGCCTTTTCCCATTTTAAAAAACTTGTTGAAACACAGTTTGGTAAGTCCATTAAGCAAGTTCAAAGTGATGGTGGGACAGAGTATAAACCACTCCTTGATCTGTTTCACAAGTCGAGTATAATTCATAAATAGTCTTGCCCATATACACCTGAGCAAAATGGGCTTGCTGAACGAAAACATAGGCACATAGTTGAGGTTGGCCTATCTCTATTAGCACATTCAGCTGTTCCAACTCTCCACTGGGACAGTGCTTTTCTCACTGCTGTCCATCTCATTAATAGATTACCCTCTAAAGCCCTCCACTACCATATTCCTTATCAAGCCCTTACTGGTAAACCACCCCTTTATTCTGACTTTAAGGTCTTTGGTTGTCAAGCTTTCCCTCTTCTCCGCCCTTATAATAAACACAAACTTCAATACAGGAGTGAATCTGGTGTTTTTCTTGGCTATTCCCTTCAACACAAGGGTTATAAAATTTATTTGCCCAAGCGACACAAAATCATAATCACCAGGCATGTTCTCTTCAATGAAACCTCTTTTCCATATCATGCGCAATCCCCTTCCCCTACAACTACCCAACCTGCCACTACCCCCTCTCCTCCTCCCCTCATAAACACACAATTATCAGTTCCTATTACCACTACTGCCTCTTCAGCTCCCTCTTCTCCCTCTCAACTTTCATCCTCCACTTCTTTTTCTTCTTCCCCTCAAACTTCTCCCCATGATGATAATACTATTGTTTTACAGAATGAAAATGTTGCTGCTCCTGAGCAAATTTCCAACTCTGCCCTTGATCATTTTGTTGATGTTGCAGGTTCTGAGCCTATTCCAAGGGGGCATCACATGGTTACAAGGTCTAAGGCAGGCATTTTCAGACCTAAAACTTATTAGACTGAGCTCAAGGAACAGCAGGAGGAGCCCATAAATCATAATCAGGCCTTGAAAGATTATCACTGGAGGAGTGCTATGGAGTATGAATATGCAGCTCTATTGAGGAATAAAACATGGAAGCTGACTGAACTACCACCTGGGCGAGATACAATTGGATGCAGATGGGTCTATAAGCTTAAAAGACACTCAGATGGTTCAGTCGCCAGATACAAAGCAAGGTTAGTAGCTAAGGGATATAGTCAGATTCCAGGATTTGACTATTTTGATACCTTTAGTTCAGTTGTGAAACCAGCTACTATAAGATGTGTTCTTTCTATTGCTGTTTCGGAGCATTGGGATATAAGGTAGTTGGACATTGATAATGCATTTCTTAATGGGGATATTGATGCAAAAATTTATATGCAACAGCCTCCTGGTTTTGAACAGGCTGGAAATCTTGTTTGCAAATTACAGAAATCAATATATGGGCTAAAACAGGCCTCTCGGTCTTGGAGCATGAAGTTTGGGAATACTCTTTTTTCTCTTGGTTTCTCACAGTCTAAAACAGATTCGTCATTGTTCTTTAAACATTCTGGCAAGTCTGTTATCTTTGTTTTAGCTTATGTGGATGACCTAATTGTCACTGGAGACAGCAAGAAAGGAGTTCAGATGTTCATTGATGATTTGAAGAGATTCTTTTCTCTCAAAGACCTTGGAAACTTAAGTTATTTCCTTGGAATGGAGGTCTCTTACACTAAAGAAGGAATCCATCTTTCACAGAAGAAATATATTCGAGGAATATTCCTTGAGAAGATGAAGATGATTGATGCAAAAGCACTTGCTACCCCAATGATCACAAATCCTGGTCTATCTAAATTTTCTGGAAATCCTATAGAGAATGGAAGTGAATACAGATCCATTGTTGGCGCATTACAATATGCTACTTTGACAAGACCAGAAATCGTTTTTAGCGTGAATAAAGTGAGTCAGTTCATGCAAGCTCCGTTGGATACTCATTGGAGAGCAGTAAAAAGGATCCTAAGGTATCTGAATGGTACTCTCGACTACCGAATACGCGAGCATCAGATAAATTACAGCTCACAGCTACTGCGATTCGGATTGGGCTGCAGACCTTGATGATAGAAAATTGATTTCAGGATATTGTGTTTATTTGGGAAAGTGTTTGGTTTCATGGAGTTCTAAAAAACAACCTATTGTGTCTCGATCTTCAACGGAAGCAGAATACATAAGTTTGGCGAATGCTGTGTGTGAGGTGGTCTGGATCAGGAACTTACTATCAGAATTACATTTTGGACAGCATTCAACCACACCAATTTGGGTGGGCAACACAGGAGCAGTATATCTCTCAGCCAATCCAGTTTTTCACTCACGAACTAAACACTTTGAGCTGGATTTGCACTTCATACGTGATAAGGTCAAGGAAGGACAAATCAGTGTCCACTACATTCCATCCCTTGATCAGATTGCAGATGGTCTTACCAAACCATTGAGTGGGCAATTCTTCGGCAGGATCAGAAATATGATGAATGTTGTCCCCAAGACCAGCCTTGAATTGAGAGGGCGTATTAAGGAACGTAAACATGAGCATGCAATGGATGATGTGCACCATAATAAGCTAAGGAATCGCTACAGTGAATTGGATCCCATAGCTGATAAAATGAGTGAAAAGAATCTCTGCAAGAATCCACAAATTACCAACAGTTGATAGACACGTGTCTAGGCAAAGTTGTAACTAGGGTTTACACTGCTGCATAGCTTACTATAAGTGGTGTGATGATTGTAACGTTTCATTCATTCAATTAATGCATTACAAAGCAATGTGCTGCTCTCATAAATCTGTTATGTTTCTGTATGCTTTATCTGCCATGTTTCCTTTTACATATATTTAAATAGAATAGCTGTACAAAAAGAGGATGTGATGAATATTCGTAGAAATGATGCAATCAAACTATCAATTTATGATTTGTCATCAAAAGGTACGGTCTAGAGTTGTTAATTATGATTGATAAAAAAAAAATATGTATCCGTTACTGATTCACGAAATGATAGATAGAAATCTATAAATATAGATTCTTACTTGATATTCCAAAATAATCGAAATGAGTTATATAAGTTGAAAAGCAATTAAAAATAATCAGTTTATTTTATGCTTTGTTCATTCGAAATAGAGTTTGAGTCGCCATTTATTAGAGATGTGTTGCTTAATTTTTTCCAACAGAATATGTGTAGTCATCAAAGTATAAGTATTTGAGTGACGAAGTTGTATGAATGATATACTCCTTATGGATCGGTTCTATAATTAAAACTTATTACTAGTACTAATTATAGGCTGGGCTATGGTATATAGGTGAAATTAATAGCTGTTGTTATTGTTGTTGAGTCCATCCAAGACACCGAAGGAAGAAAGAGAGCTGTTTGTGCAATTGTACAGTCCCTTTCCTTCATTTTGACTCAATCAACATTTCATCACTTTGAAGCATCAATCATACCATACCTTAATCACCCGCGAATATTTTATATAGCTACCTACCTAGGTAAAACCAAGTATACAATCATAAGCACTTGTCTCTCAATTTCGCATATTTAACTCTATATGCTATCTACTAGTTATATCCACATATGTTCAATATATTAAAAATGGGAATACAACATGTAACTCAAAAAATAAATATTCATATTTATGCAATACAAACCTTTAAATTACTAGTTACCTTTTTTTTCAAGATTTTCTTTTTATAGCAAGTACAAGAATTCAATTACATAAATAATTATGTAAATGAACATGTCCACAACTGAAACATAAAGGGTACAAAGGATTAACTAGACAAAATGGAGATATATAAATAATTAGGCAAAACAGTAGGTATTCCTAAATAAGTTAGACAACCACAACCACAACCTAAGTGGTCCGCGCCTTAAATAACTATTTAACGGCTTGAGTTTGAACCAAGCAACTACAAATTGTAATTGTTTTTGAGGAAAACAAAACAAATATTAAAACAATTAACTAACTCATTCGCTCGGAAAAAATCAATTCTAAGTCAATTAAACTAAAAGACATACCTTCCACCACCAGACCATTATATTAATTTAAACATTTGTTTACTGGATATTATATTTATGCAAATCGGAGCATAACATATGCTGACACAATTGTAGCCATGTTACAATGTGGCTCCAACACCAGATATATGTGCGCTCATAGCATTTGATATTCTAAAAAGTTCTTACCTATTCTTAAAAATAGTTGCTAGTAGTCTGATAGAGGTGAGTAAGAATTTCTCCTGCCATTCTTCTATGCTAAGCAACAACTAGATCACCAGGTCGACGTAGAACTGAAGGCCAGTTCTATTTTATTGTACACGTGATATATGGTTCATTTATTCGAACACGTATACACGTAGTAAGTACATAAAACGCACAATTGATAATGGATACGGATACTCTCTCTATTCATCAAAGGGTGAATTTTGTGAATCTCGAAGGATCTTGGCCGTTGGCTACATCTGTTGGAAATTAGTAATAATTAAAGTGTGGATAAGACACTTTAATGATATAATTAAGTGGTTGAAAGTTTAATTTTGTAGGAATTAAACTTCACACGATTAATCTATGGAGAAAGTAGATGATCGTAGGGTTTTAATTTACTCAAAACCGATATGTAGTGAGTGAAAAATTAATACATAAAGTTTACCACTTGATTATGTATTAAGTGTAGGATTAATAACTAAGAGTAGTTATTATCCCACATTGGTTTAAATGCTCTTTAAGTTAGTATATATATATATATATATATGAAAGCTCATCATTAAGGTGTATCAATTATACATGTGAGGGAATCCAAGGGAAGCCCACACGCTCGGCTCGGCCCCCCATGGCCTCGGGCCATGGGCCTTGGGTCTTGCCTCGGCCGAGGCCCAAGTAACTTTTTGGAAGCCCAAAATCAATTGGGCTGACGGATGAGCTTCAGGAGCCCAAAATGTGGATGGGTTTGAATTTAAATTCAAACTTGTAACATCCAACATTATGGGCTGTTAACAGCCAACAATTAAGTGACAGAATTAATTATGTTCCCCAGCTACACCTATATATACCTGCTCCCTGCATGCAAACACACACTGAATTTTTCACCTGAATCTTCATATCATTCTCTGCATTTTTTTCTCCAGTTCAGAACTCGAACTTTAGTGGTGCTACTACAGAAAAGGACGTAAACCGTTATATCTTTGGGGTCTATTACTTCGTTCCGTGAGCACTAGCCGGGAAGTAATTTGTCCTAAGGACAGTGGTCTTCCACGTCTCGGTTTTTACTTTCGTTTGTTTCTATTACCTTTTGTTTTTCCAGAACATTGTAGTAACAACATCGACAAGCAACGAAAAACCACATCACTCATGCTCAAACAAACATTATTTTCCCTAGTCACTGCACGTGTGAATCATCTCCTTCCATCCTCGCCTCTCTCCCATAAATGGCAGATCCCCTTCCCTCCTAGTAAAGTTACTTCTGAATTGGTAAGCAGAGCCGAAGTAGCTCACGCTCGGTGATGGTAACTTTAAGGCTTTAGGCAGCCCCAAAAGAAATGAAAAATTGGAATAGGGCAACCTTTTGTGTGGCAGTTCTTGCGAATACTGTTAAATGTACCACAAATGAAGTAAGATCTACACATAATTGATTATGTGGGTGTTAATAGTCAATAGTGACGATATCAAAATCTCAAAAAGAAAATCAGAGAAAAGGTAAAGGAATGAATCTAGTTGAGGCTGGGAAAGAATGTATACGTGCCACATTTTAGATCATTGATATAAGAAACGGGCAAGATTCTTTGAAATTGACTGAAATTCACCATAGGGTAAATGGCTAGACTAGCCGTTATTTCAACTAATTTCCAAGAAAATGATTTGAACAGTTGATCATGTTAAGCCAAACAGCACAACAACAGAACATAGGATTCCCAGTTTGTTGAAAAAGGCATGGTTTTCAGGGAATCCTAGGCCAAATGCAGTACTTACCATAGGGAACTGAAGACGTAGGAGTACAAAATTAGTTGCAGAAAAAACAAGAGGAACATAGTTTTGAGACCTGTTTTAGTTACAAACCTGTTTGACAAGAGAGAGAGTTACCCTTCCCTAAAATTAGAACACTAACTCAACAAACAACTGTAAAATACAACCAAACCCAACACCAAAATATATAAATACGAATGCCTTATCTTAAATACAATCACACAATCCAAATCAGAAGTAGACGCCCATCGGCATTTAGGCTATGTGTATCGTTTCTATGTTCTTGCTCAGCTCCTCCAGTTTCTTCAGCCTCAATCGCTCACTTTCGCTCACCAGCTGCGAACACTCCCCAAATTAAAACAAATAAAATAAGCACAAACGGTCTAAATGTAAGTTTAAAACCAAATAATCAAAAATCAAACTTAATTAGCTTCTCACCTCCATCAGCTTAGTGATCAGTTGTACTTTTTCTTTGTTCTTTTCGTTGAAAGCTTCAAGAGCTTCCTTGTACTCCCTCTCCTGTGGTAACAGATCAAATTCCCAAAGATAAATGTGCATATTCATCCTTGAATGGTGTTTTCCAGACTAAAAAAGAAAATATATATGACAATTATTACCTTCTTCTGGCAAGTCTGTCCCAATGGTTTTAACTCCTTGTTAACAGCATCGATTTTCTTGCGAACAAAAGACACTTCCTTCTTCATTGGATCGGCTAGAGCTTCTAATTCCTGTGGTGAGGGATCTTCTATGGTAAGTATATATACACTTGAACAAAATATTCGTTCTGAACAATTCTTCACGGAAATAAACAGTAAGATATTACTATGTCAAGAATATAATCAAGGGATAATTAGATTAAGGTAATTAATATAGTACCAGTTTTATAAGATTTTCTTGAGCGAATTCAGAGCTCAGGTAGGCACATACTCCAACAAATTCTCTTGGTAGAAATTAAACCTTCGGTTTTTATTTTTTATCTTTTTTACCTTTAGAAATTACGCTAATTAGGGGTAAAACCATCTCACGAATTACTGTTACGATCAAAGATCTGAGTCAAAATTAGAAAGAAACAAGGAACAAAAGACAAGAAACCCACAAATTACCCATAGCTTCCTCAAGCTTTGCTTCTAAACTAAGCAACAATTAACAAACAAAAAAAAAGCCGTTACCCTAAAAAATGAAAACCCGTGAAAATTGGGGAAAATATTCTAGCCCTAATTTTTTGGGTAATTAAAGAGAAAAACATGAAATTAACCATGCAAAGTCCATAAACAAGCACGAGAAACATTTTTTAGCCAAGCAAAAAGTAAAAAACAGATACCCAAGGCTAGGTCTGAGGTGTTTGTTCTAGAATTTTCAAATACTTAAGAGAGAGAAAGAAGGGTACCTCACGGATAGTAGACAAACGCTTGGTTTCTTCTTCAATTCGACCGAGCTGAGCTTGAACTTTCTCCCTAACTTCGAGTTTCTTCTTCTCAATCTCCTCCTCCTTAGCCCTAAAAGTAGAGAGCGCAGATTTGGACATCTCTTCGTCTTCTTTAGCCAAGACGCCGTTGAAACTCAAGCTACCAGAAATCTGGCCAGCCTGCATCAGAGACTGTTGGTTTTCTAGTGTCCTCTGAGTCTGCATCATTTCTGCACAGAAAACCTTCTTCTTTCTTGATTTCTTCTCTTTATTATCTCTACTGATGGCCTCTTTTTTTTTCTTTTCAACTTGGGGCTTCTTTCTCCTTTCGCTTTAGCTTTTGCTTTTGGAATGATGATGAGAGAGAAGGGAGAGGAGAGAGGGGGGGGGGGGGGGGGGACTTGTTCTTTCTTTGTTTCCTGTTTGCAGGTGCTTATGAACAAGGCTGGTTGAATGGCCTCTATGTTTAAAGTTATAAGGCCAGCTTAGCCTATGGCTTTATCACCCACTATTCAATTTCTTTAATCTTTAGTCATAACATATTTCTATTTCTTTATCTATTTAGTGCATTTAGATAGGGTATAGTTAGGTGAAATCAAATAGAGTCATTGTCTTCCCACATAAAAAATAATAATAATTAAATAATCGAGTCATTGTCCAAAAAAAATATCGATTGTATGTCAAGCACGCCACCAACACCATTGGTGTTCTTTTTTTATTTTCCCTCAAAATTTTAGAAATACATTCCAATAGCTTCTTTTTGTCGATTATTATAGATTATACATAGGTTTTAATTCAGCCAAATACATTTTAAATTTTAAAACTAAATTGATCTTCTTACAGGTATAAAAGTCGAAAAATTAGTTGTATCTCAATTGATAGAACATTTTGTCACCCTGTCAATAAAACAAGAAAATCAGAAATGTACTTAAAAAAAAAAAAGTATAAAAAGTTGTTGCTCTTTTTTGGAGGGGAGAGATGGATGGAGAGAGAGCGCCAAAACTATATTTGGTTGGTCTAAAATTTTGAGTTATGTTTCAATCATTTTAATATATGCTCATAATTCCTTTTAAAAATGAAAATTATTAGTTAAGTTTCAGTAATATCCTTATGATTTATGGTTTAACATTTTTTTATCGAAATATGATTAAACAAGTCAAACTAACAAATGAAAAGGGGGAATAAATGAATATTGATCTATTATAACAAGTTGCATCTCACGTTAATCGTTATTAACAAAAAAACAAAAAAGTTATACACTAATGAAACATCTCTCTTTTTCTTTTTGGAGATGAAGAAATTACATTATTTGTGATGTGTGAAATATAATAATTTTGTAGTAGCTTTTATATTGTATAGTAAATATTATTCTCTTAGCCTCCAAGTAAGAGCATTATTTTGTTAAAATATAGTAAATTTTTTTTTTTTTTAACAAATTAGATAAAATTACATTGCAATCTTAAAAAATCGTAAATTCTCGTTATACCACTTTGTTTACCCGTTGAAAGGACTTATTCAATCATATTTTCCTTCTTCATTTAATTAACTTTTTAATAGATATTTTAAATTAAATGATACTATGATTTTTGTGTTCGAAGTGTTATTTTTAAATTAAATGATACTGAGATTAACTTAGAAGAGGTCTACTGCTACTTATTTTACAGTGAAATTAGCAATAAAATATAGTAGAAAGAGGTTGTTATGTTTATGAGATGAAGCGTAAATAAAAATTGAATAAAGTGAATAAACCTTAAGCATGATATGTTTATTGTTTTCTTCTTCAACTGGTTTATGTTTACTGTTGGCGAGAAACTTGGGCAGAAATGGTCAACCAATATCTAGATAAATACAAGTCAATTTGCTCCTAAAATTAATTAAGTCAATTTTGAAAATCATTTTTAAGTTAAAAATGAAAGGATGAGCATAAGAGTGAAATGAGCCAACTACCAACCACTTGAAAAAGATGGGCTGCACAATTCACTTTTACTCAATGCCAGATTCCAAACCTTGTCTACCAACATCACCTCTCATCCAAAACTGTACAACCTTGCAGCACTTGTGTTTTATTCTCTAAACATCACCATTTTCTCCAACTTATATGTGCTCAAATAAATAGGCAACACATGTATTTTGTCAAAATATTCATATCTCATTTCACGTGACGGCTCAAATAAAGTATAGTAAAAAAATGAGTAATGGGAGCTCCATATTTTTCTTCTTGATTTGATAAATAAGGCTCTACCACAGAATGAGATCCGTGTCACCGCCACACACAAGACTGACTCATTTAAAATAGAGTGAGTCTCACGTATGACAGTCTCACGTGTGACCAAATACAGGAAAAAGTGATACTTTTTACAGATAAAGGTGATACTTTTGCTACAGTGACACTTTTACAGATAAAAGTGATACTTTTGCTACAAAAAAAAAAAAATTTCAAAAAAAGTACTCCCTCCGTCCCGCTCAGTTTTGCACACTTTTCATTTCGATCCGTCCCGCTCAGTTTTGCACACTCCAAAAATGGCAAATTATTTTTAGAGTTATTTACAGATTTGCCATTAATGAATTCAGTTTTTTGTTTAAGATTAGGTGTTAATTATATTAAAAAGTTGGGCTAACTTATAATTAGCAGCCAATTAATTAGCCCATATACCCAACCCAATTTGAATTACCCAGCCCATTTCCCTTAGCCCGGTTTTTAACTCAGAATTTTGGAACCCTAGTTCACTCCTACTTCAGTTCTTTCCTGTTCTTTTCTGCGCAGCCAGAGTTCATCTCTTCCACTCAAACCCTAAATGATTCACGCTGTAAATCAAGTAATCTCACTTCCGATTTTAGTCCATCTTTGATCCGTCCCTACCAAAAATGTTTCCTCTTCCTAGTTTCGAGGTTCAGTTGGACGATTCTCCGGAGATTGAAGGTTATGTCCCGGATTCTGAAGAATCGTTCGTCTGCGAAACAGAGTTCAGTGAAGCCGATCCATGTCCACTTTCAATGTCTGGCCTCGCATCCAGCCCAGATCTTGATTTCACGCCTGTTTCGGAAACGGATCTCGCGTCGATTTCTGATGTGGCTCCGGCATGCGAGTGGTTTACGGCTGAGGAGCTCAATAGTCACTACATGAAATGTCTCGGATTGTGGGTTCCGGCTATATTCAGGTCTACGTATCTAACCTTAACCATTTTAAGGGTTTTTTTGTTGTATAAGCATGACTGTGCTGGTAGTTTAGTGCAAAATGATGAAATTCTGATTAGGCTCTAAATTGCTCACTGTCTGTGCTTATAATTGAGGTTAGTTCAGGATAAGAACTGTTGTTGAGGGTACTCACGGATGTGGTTTGTTTGTGATGCATGAACTGATTATTTGGGAGTTGTTTAAGTTGCCTTCTTCGTGTCTGTTTGCTGGATTTAGGCCGAATTCGTGCAAAATTGAAATTCTGATGTTGACTGTATTCTGGCCGGATTTCAAAACTGTTAGTTTCTGTCGGCTGGATTATTTTGGGGAAAATGCTTGTATTTTGGCCGAAATGGATAAATTGTTTGCACCTAAACTCCAGTTTTAGCTGCTAACAGTATACGAAGGGAATGTGTTGGTAGCTTAGTTCAAGTGATGATTTCTTTCTGATTTACTTAAGCTGCCCATTTCTTTGCTGGAATAAATGCTGGTGGCTAACCTAAATGATGATTTTATCTAATTGTTCTCTGCCACCCGTTTATTTGCTGTAAATTGTGATGATTGGTTAATTAAAATGATGATGATGGGAGTTGGTTACTTAGAAGCTGCCCCTTTCTTTTATTGGAATGGTTTTGGTAGCCTAAATCGAGCCCGATGATGACATCTTTCTGAGGGTATAGGTTAAAAAAAAGACAACAATAAAATGAATTTTGTCTCAAAATGTTCTTCATTTACTATAGTCTAAATGTTTACAGCCTAAGCAAAACGAACACATGTATCTTGTGTTTATGCTGTAAACACAAGACTAGTACAAAATGATTTTCTGATTTGGCTAACCTAGTAATAACCCAATTCGTTTAACAAACCATCAATTTCATAAACCCCCCCAAGCTGTTCTTTCTCAATCAACCACTCAATAGCTTCTCTCACAGTTGATTCCTCTACCTCTAAAGCATGTGGCAGTGTCCCTTCCCGTGTTAACGCTGCCTTTCCCATATGAGGGAGCTTGTAATTGTTGTTCCCTTTTAATTTCATGACTTCAATCATGCACTGTTGTAGGCTTAAGAAAATGTTGTTCAGCTTTGTGATTTCTAAATCTTCATATGACTTTAGAACATTCTTGACCAAATCTTCAACATTTTTTGAGGGTGTCTCCACTTGTATGGACTGTATGGCTCTAAAATAGCCCAAATCAAGCACGTTGGTATCGGGGGAATTAGGGGGCTGACATATAAGCTGAATATTAAAACCGTCTGATGAGGCAGCAGCCCTAAAATCTGGATCATGGTTGTTGATATGTGGTTTAGCATTATCTTGCTGAATCAATATTTGTTTGCTTGCATTTTCAGGCCATTTGGCTTTAATTGCTGGAATAATCTGAAATTTCGTAGTCGGAATGCAAAAATATCAAGCAAAATATGGTAAAACATGTTGCATATGTGTACGCTTTGGGAATAAAAACATAGTAAAGTCACCAATGTAGCCGTGTATGTTGCATTTAGGAGACTTACTGATTTAAAGCTAGATGATGAAGAATTTCTGATAGCAAATTAAAAAACCTGATTTATCAAGCAATCCTTTATCACTTGCTTTGTAATTGACTCGATTGGTTTAGTAACCAATGTACCCCGTTGTCTATTTATGCTGTTTCTGAGTGCTGGTGCTTTTGTTGTGAAAGGAAAAATTCTAACCTTTCCATCAAACAAAAGTGCCCCCTCGGGGCTGTATTGGGGTCGGGAAATTGCACACATGAACATGACTTTGGGAATGTACCTCTTTGACTTGCAT
This sequence comes from Ajuga chamaepitys, assembly GCA_958295605.1. Lineage (NCBI taxonomy): Eukaryota > Viridiplantae > Streptophyta > Magnoliopsida > Lamiales > Lamiaceae > Ajuga > Ajuga chamaepitys. Next base: position 45,267,026 of record OY282505.1, read on the forward strand.
GTCCTATAGGGGTCTTCCTCCTCAGCTAATTTGTAACCCCTCTCCGATGTTCGCTGCATGTAGAACCATTTTTCATCGATGTGTATTATGTTATGCATCGTATCATACCTGATTTTATTGTTTGATGTATCCATATGCAAGCAACTGAGGCTGTATTTCAGCCTTTGTACCATATTCGGCTCGGTAAGAGCGGGCTTTATGGCATTTGTGGGTGCTTTAATCAAGCCTGATTTTACCCATCTTCCGACTTTGCTTTTGCTGACTTTCAGCTCCACAGCTAACCTTCTTATGGTGCCTCGTTTTGAGAACGGAATTGACTTCATTAATTCAGTATTGAGTTCGACTTTTTGCTTACCGCCATTTACCTTTTTGTCGATGAAAGATACCGGTGTCCTTTCTAATATTTGCTTCTTTGCAGATTCCCAAGTGTATTGAATAGTCCGCCGGGAAACTCCAAATGATGCTGCCGCAGCCTTGATTTGGCCTTTATGTACGACTCCGTCGGTGCTATGCCCCATCAAAAACTGCGAGATCAAGGTGCGGTCTGATGGAGACAATTTAGGGCCTTTCCTGTTGTTAGTCATTTATGTAATTTTTTGTTGCTGCTGTAAACTCAAATATGTTGGCAGCATTGAATGTGATTCAATGCTGTTTTTGGTGTATTTATTGAGTAGGTTTGATGTGATTAAAATTTTGGAGGGACAATTCAAATGTAATTTCAGTTTTAGTTGCTGTAATTTTGGTTCAGGTTCAGTTTTGGATTGGAGGGAAAAAAAACTCCAGTTATTTTAAAGTGTAATTTGAATTTGTTGCTGGAATTTTTAGTCTCACTATTTTCGCTGCAGTATATAGGATGCAGTTTTATTTTATTGTTTCATTCAGATTTTAACATTTAATTTGGAGCTAAAACAGGTTAAAAGAGGGGGAAAGATTAGTGTATTAATCTCCTCCCTGATTTTTCACTTAAACAGAGCAGACTTTTCTTAACCTCCGTGCCCAGCTCAGTGTGCAAAACTGAGCGGGACGGAGGGAGTAATATTTTTACAGATAAACATGATATATTTACTACAAAAAGTAATATTTTTTTCCTGTCACACTATGTGATAGCCGTGTGACGGTCTCATATAAATTTTTATCATTTTAAATATTGTTAGTAATAGTCAAAGATGTAAAAGATCTACATAGGAAGATAAAGTTTTATAAATAGTTTTTCAGGGATTTTTTCCTCTAAATTTAATATATTGCATCTAGTGTTTTAACATAGAGACACTCGTAAATAATTACTTAAAAATAATTAATTCTAGTTTCAAAAAACTATAGATCTGTGTATTTGGTGATTGGACACGTAAATTGTATATAGATACTAAAGTAGCTAAATTTTAAATATACAAGATATATTAATTAGAACTGATAAAAAACCTAGTAATTTGTTTTAGGATGTGCCTTTCTTATTTTCATCTTAAAATTAATATTTTTAAATCACAAAAATATTCCAACAAAATTATTAAGATTTGAGGGGGTTCCAACGACCCCATAACCCCCTCTATCCATAGTTTAAAAGGTCCTAAGTTATCCAAAAATACTTATAAACAGGCTCGGCCTGGGAACAATCAACTCGGTACTGCCGTAACTGGGTCACGCCGTGCTAGGGGCCCCACTTTTTTTTATTTGTTTCCTAAATATAACTGACATTGATAATATATAAAAACAAGTATCAAGAAATTAAATAACAATTAGGTTATAACCTAATTAGGTTGTCTGATCGGGCCTCAGCTTGGCTTTTGTAAGGTCCCAGATTTGGCATCTATCAATATCAGTTTATTGGACAATTAATTGAAATTTAATCTCCGGATTTTCATGTACTTAATTCTCAAATTATCTTGACTTATTACATTTAATTTAACCTAAAAAATCCACAATAAAACTACCCTAATCCCCTTTAGGTTTGTTTCCGAAAAAAGTTCTTATTTGATTTTTATGATGACAATTTATTAAGAATTGTAATCCCAAATATTTATGACTGTCTTTTAAAAGTATTCTTCTCTTATTGTTATCATCATTTTTCTCTTCCACTTTATTTTAAATACTGAAAGTAAAAAATATCTGTTTGGTTTCTTTCATATACAAAAATTAAAATTATATTGTTTCAAAATAAAAAATATTAAATTTACCTTGATTTGATTGGAAATCGGAATATAACAATTTTTTTTTTTTTTATTATTATCATATCAACTTATATGATTTCAATTAAGGAAAAAAAATTGAATAAATGACCCATAAAAAGATTCGCACCAGACATGTCAATACATTGGATCGGCTCTGCTTATCAATGCCTCTTAGGTATTAAACGCCCCTAGTTTAGTATCAAAAGTCAATTTTTTAATGATAATTGAGGGACTTTGATAAATATTATAATTGAAAGACCCTTTTTATTTTGATGGGCCGTTAAAAATATTCACAAATATTTGAGCGAACTAAATATGTATTTCCCCAAATTATACATAAATAGACAATGTAGCAATTTCCCATACATAAGGATATAATATGTGGAATCTTTGCAAATTAAACTGATTCCTCGTACAGTCTTCTTGTATGGTAAAAAATTGTTCTTCACCGCTGCACGGAACGTAGTTTCGTTAGACAAAGCTTGCTTCAATTTATATGTTCTATACCTTTATTTTAATTTTTTTAGTTCTCTTTTTCTTTTCTTTTTTCCCCTCTAAGGGTTTTACTATCATTTTTCTTTTTCTTCCTTTTTTGGCATCATTTGTTAGGTTATGCAACTTGAGCGACTGTTTTACGGTCTTAAAGCGGTATTCGAGATTAATGGACTTTTAGGACTACGGCTCAGTTTTGGTTATAAATGACTCTCTAATTCATTGTATTTGTTATTACCAAAATTATTAGTAAATCTCCTGACTTGGTAGTACCTCTAGTATTCGTCATTATTAACAAGCTGGGTAAATAAATTTGTGTTACTGTATTCAATTTTCGTTCTTATTAAATTCTGAATAATTGAACATCATTTTTATTTCTTTTGCGCTGTGTTTTCCAAAGTTGTTTTCAGTTTCTATGGGTTTGTTTATTCGATTTAAAGTTATAATTTTACTTGTAAAGCACATATAGTGGCATTGGTGAGAAGAGGCGAAGTATTAAATTAAATTAATTAATTTGTGTTAGAATAAGAATCCAGATATTAGGTAGCAGGAAAAGTGATTGTCTATCGCTGTAATTCTTGATTCGCACATGAATGATGAGCCTGTCTTTGTTTGCAACATACTTAATTAAGCTGGTAATGTAGTATGGCTACTTCAACTAACTTCTTCCACATGGGCAGCCTGACATATGATCATATATATAATTTACACCCCAAAAGCTACAATATGTATAACTGTATTTTGTCCTTATACTTTTATATTAGTATATGTTATACACACACCAATCCGTCCTACAAAAACTACTCCCATTCTCAAAAAATCTTATACTAACAAATATATCATATTCATCTATCCATCACTAGAAAAAATTTCACCAACTTTGCCCTACATGTTGAGTTGTAAATTGTCTGCTTCTGTTTTTACAAACTTTGTTCCATTTAATTTGGCCTAAATTCCGTCTATACTATAATTAGGTACTAGGCTCCGATCTACTACTTGTACGGCCCTTCACAGATTTTACATAGTTGTACTTGTATATGTGGAATATCATAACTAATTGTTATTCTTTTAACTATATATAGAATAAAATTTAGAAAAGTGAGGTTTGATGACATTCCCATAATGATAGACGCTGAATCCCTGTGTGCTCCTATTATCTTAAATGATAAAATAGTAGTATAAAATTTTTATGTATGGATCTAAAACATTTCGTAACGCAATCTTTTGGGGTAGGGTGCTCCAAAGTTGGGACAAGTCGACATGTGCAGCGGATGTTCTGTCTTTGAATCTTTTACACTAAATCAACCATTATAACCCTAATTTCGCCGCTTCCAATGCTAAACAGGGCCTATTCGGCCCATTTTGGATGGAAATAATTTTACTTTATTTTTGTTTAAATTACTCATTTTATTGCGACCAGCCTTTGTTTTAAATTATTACTACGATGAAAAGTTATCAAAAAAAATTAAATGTTTACTATCGTTTTAAATCTCTTAAAATTCTTGGCATCTTTTGTTTTCCTTTTTAGACCTTTAATTTAGCATTAATGTTAAAACTTTAATTACCGCATTCACAAATAATTTATCACTAACTTTTTTTTTTTTATACATTTATCAACTTAAAAATTAATTTTCTAAATAAAAAATTCTGACAAGACAACAGTATCCAACATTAAACATCCCTTCTTCTTTTATAATTAATATAGAACTTTGGGAAAATTTGTATAAATGCCCTATATGTTTTCGATATTTATGAATGTGCCCTCTAAATTTCGAATTGTTGAAAATAGCTAGCAAGTTACAGAAAAGTGATAAAAATGCTCTGTCACCGGCTATCAACTGTAACGCAATCAGTGACTCGTGACGTGTCTATCCAATGTTGAGCTGGATCGGTCTTCTGCCTTTTTCTTAAGAAAAAATTGGTATAAATGTCCTTTATGTTTCCAGTATCTGTGAAAATGTCCTCTAAATTTTGAATTGTTGAAAATGTCTTGTAAGCTATAGAAAATTAATAAAAATGCTATGTCACCCGTGGGGCCTACCTAGAAATATTTGGACTTAGGTCGAGTTTATCAAATGGGACCGTAGTTTTTTTTCTAGTAAATAAACTTAAAGAAAAATCTAAAATTGAAGCATTTAAACCATAGGGAGGATTTAAACCCCTTTCTTCAAACTGTAAAAAATACACAAACTATTGGACTATATCAATTGATTGTGCAAAGAAGTATATCTAAATATACCAACATATTATATATATATGTACCTAAAATCAATTCAGGCCCCTAAAATATTACAATTTTTTTGTCTAAGGGGAGTTCCGGCCATGGTCAACGACTATCAGCTGTAACTGAAACGATGACATATGATGTGTTCATAAAACTCCAATAACACTAGACAGGGACCTTAAGCAACATTTACACAATAAAAATCCTAAAATTTCGGACCCTAAATTGTATAAAATGTGGACATTAAACACCCCCCATATACAAATTTATACAACTCCAAATTTAAACAATACTTATGTCAGATTTTAAACACCCCCACCATCGAACTCTTATCCCATAATAAAAGTTCATAAAACCACAAAATTACATGTGCTAAATTACCACATTTTCTTATCATAATCGGGATATGTATCATTATGGCGGCGCACATCTCTCAGTCGCATCTTCAATTACAGGATGAAGGTAGAATTTGGAGGTAATGTAGGGAGGCGTTCAACCATTTGGGTTGTCTTACAGAAATGGATCTTCAAAATCGCGATTTTGGGAGGCCTTCGTGTGCATCTCACATGCCATGATTTCCCTCTAAAAGAAAATTCCACGTAGATAAATCTAAAGAACAAATGCCACTTCATATTTTTAATAACACATCATACATTATCGGTTCGGTTAGTTACCGGTTCAATTACAACTGATAGTCGGTGACGGTACATGTTTATCAGTTTTATGTAACTTACTGGGCATTTTCAACAATTCGAAACTTAGATGGCATGTTCATAAATAATGGAAACATATAGGAGATTTATGTTGGGATAATCAAATAAAGTTCAACATTGGATATACATAGAAAGATCATGGGGTTCATAAGGATTGAAGTATCTCCAATTGGTATGAGGTCTTTTGGGAGTTAGCCCAAGAACACAACCGTGCGGACTTGGCCCAAAGCGTACATCTACCAATATGGAGATACGGGCCTAGTTACATCCCTTTCAAGTGCTATCAGAGTCATGGTCCCAAACTGGACCGATGTGGTGGAGATCCTCGTAGCCCAAACAAAGCGACGATGGAACCTCAAGAAGACGACGGAACGACCCTACTGACCTAGTACGACTCCACTTGGGTAGGGCAGGCTCGCCGGCGGTGGAACCTCAAGAAGACGACGGGACGATCCTATGGACCAAGTATGGCTCCACTTGGGTAGGGCAGGCTCGTCAGCAGCGGTAAACCATGGACTCCATATAAGGCATGCACTCCAAATGCGTTGGAGATGGCTAGTTGACTGGATCGAATAAGTGTCTTCCGGAGTTAGGAAGACGGTGAATGTCGTTTAAGGGGAGGTTCGGTGGTCCTTTGTGACGACGGGACGACCCTATGGACCAAGTACGGCTCCACTTAGGTACGGTAGGCTCGCCAGCGGCGATAAACCATGGACTTCATGTAAGGCATGCACTCCGAACGCGTTGGAGATGGCTAGTTGACTGGATCGAGCAAGTGTCTTTCGGAGATAGGAAGACGATGAATGTCATTTAAGGGGAGGTTCGGAGGTGTTTTGTTTGAAGGGGAGGATTGTTGGGATAATTAAATAAAGTCCCACGTCGGATATACATGAGAAGATCATGGGGTTCATAAGGAATGAAGTATCTCCAATTGGTATGAGGTCTTTTTAGAGTTAGCCCAAGAACAAAACCGTACGGGCTTGACCCAAACCAGACACTATCATATCAATGTGGGAATGCAGACCCAGTTAGAGCCCAACAATTTATACCAGTTTTCCCTTAAAACTTTTCTATAGTACAATCGTAGCATTAGCACAACTTGTGTAACCAAAAAGCACAGGGACCAACTGTTGCGCATATCAATATGTACGATGTGATCGAAAGATCATATATATAGATCTAGATAAAGTCACATATGCACTAGGTGCATGGTACAATATGGGTTACATATTACTGTTTATACTGAAAGGTATTAATCATTCTGGATAAATGTAGCACTCTTTATAATATTTTTAACCAGGACAAGTCATACATTTAAGCATGGACACTAATACATTTTCAGTATAATATCTTATTTAAAAACAAGTAATACATTTAAGTATAAATATTAATACATTTGCATGAAAATTTGCCTATAGTCCGAATTACATGTATTAACTAGTGTAAAAATTCATACTCATAGATCTAATGAATGAGAATGAAATGGTTATATATATATATATATATATATATATATATATATATATATATATATATTTTATACAATGATTGTGCTATAAAAGAACATTACAATATAATATAATATATTCCTCAATTTGCCCAAAATAGTTAAATGACTATCTACTTGTTTGATAATATTCAGAAATACAAGGCCATGAATCAATAAGGGTGTATTTGTTTATGGATTCTCCGTCTGGGTGGAGGATGTGACAATTTAAGTCAAATAACGTTATTAATTTTTATCTAAATTTTTTATATTTTGATCACTTTTTTATGATCATTTGATAATATCTTATCAAAATTTTTCACATTCCTCCCCACAACAAACATTAGATTTAGAATTTATGCAATTAGAATTTTCACGTCCTGATTGTCCACGTTCCACTCAATCCATAAACAAACATAGCATAAGAGTCGAGGAAAAATAGTGAAACAAGGAAGGTCATGCACCGTTACGAACTTTTTTTTTTTTTTTGTTTTTAGCAAAGACAAGAATCTCATTACTTAAAAAATGTTCATAAGTACAAGACTCTCGATCTAATCAGTAAAATCATGCCCCATCCAAACAGGCGGATATAATAGAAGAAAAAAAAAAAGCGTCAAATGATATGCACCCGAAGAATGCGCTGTTGTGCGACTGCATGCATAGCAAGTAAGGAATCGAAAAGTCACCACTATGATACCCAACAATTAAACAACATATGTCATTTAAAACACACACACAAAAAAAAAAAAAAAAAAAAAAAAAAGACACACTAACCACAACGACATCACGCGGCAAAAAGACTAGAAGGGCCGGTAAAAGTTCTCTATCGACGGGAAAAAGTCTCACGCGAAAAAAAAAATCTAATGGAAAGGAGAAAACTGCTACAGAGGTTTTTTTACTAAATTAAATAAATCGAAAATAGTGTGTTAGCTATCATGAGTTAAAAGATTTATGAATAAATATATTTTTCTTGTTTCTAAGAAAAAAATGTTTATGTATATTCTATCTTCCTTTTTATAACTAAGACTTCCTTAATAAAGGTCAAACACTTGAATCGTGCAGCCTTGGGCAAGCTCCCCTCCCCCACAAACCCTAGTCGTGTAACACGATCAAGCATCATGCAATTAACGCAATGGAATTGCAAAGAGTAACATGTAATTGTATCATCCATGAATCATGATCGAAAAAAAAAATTATGATCATGTTGCACAATAATATCTCACCCATTAGTGTTGTATGTTGGATTTTGGAGTGCTAATTCGCGACACGGTCCGTTTGATCTGACACGACCAAATTCAAAAAAATAGAGGATTAAGGTTAATTCTAAAGAAATTTTGGGTCACACACAGGTCAACCTTGGCCGGCATGAATAAAAGAAATTTTCAGATTCATACCGAATTTCGATTATTCTTAAACTAATATCTAAAGTTAAACCAAAAAAGGGGGTACGATATAAATGGTTATTTTTTTCCTTCGGAACATTTTGGTCCAGAGTTTCGGATCTAAACATAACGATTCAATTCGATTCAATTCAATTAGGATAAATGGGAGTTTCCTATCTGCTGAATTATATATTCAACTTAGACAAATATATTAATATCTAACCAAAATAAATAATATTGTTACATCAAATTTGTTTGTTTTATATTTACTAACTTGATTTTTTAAAAATATAATAATTGAATACAATGTTTCTTTAATTATTTATATTAAACTCATCTGATTATACACTACAACATTAATAAGCTCATGTAACACCCAAAAACTGTTACATATATACAAAATGTGTTACTATAGATTTTAGGTAACACTTTATTGGTGTTACATTTGCTGGTGCTACCTAAAGTTTAATGTAACACTTTTGATGATCTTTAGTAACATTTTTACTAAGTGTTATATTAGATTTAAAATTGTAACACTTTATTGTAACACTAAAAAAATGTTACATATAACCTCCCTTTATGTAACACTTTTAATTGAAAGAAAAAGTTGAAAATTTGTCATTGTTCGGTTTCGAACCCAGGTTGCTAAATTGTAGGAGCTTAAACGCAATGTCTTAACCGCTAGGCTACAATAACATTTTTAGTTATCTTTTCAAGAAAAACAATATATACACAAGATTTTGTTTTAACATCAATAAAAAACACTCAAAATTAAGTCCTCATCAAACTACAATCTAACTTAATTTTATTTAGGTTATCCATATCAATTACACAAAGTTTTCATTAATTGTAATTCCATTTTCATCCACTCATATATATATATATATATATATATATATATATATATATATATATATATATATATCACAGTAATTTTATACATCTAATTATTGTATATAAATTTACGACACTATTATTAATTTTAATTACAATAATTTAATGTGTTTACTTGTTATACATAATTGTGAAACACCTTAAAGTCACCTTTAAAGTAATTAAGTGATTAATTACTTTTGTTGTGTTTTATAGATTTTAAATAAAAATAAATAAACTTACAAACATGAAGAGACATGACCAAATGTCTCAAGTTTAGGTTCTGACACTTAAGAAATGTAATCAAATTCTTAAAGCCACAAGTCTATTTTGTTATTGTTTAGTAAAGATATAATGTATGTATATCTATATACATACACACAAATAAGTCACAAAAAAAAATTAATTTATTCTTGATAACGAATAAGTAAATCTTTAGATGCTCGAATAAATTATTATTTTTATTGGTCTGAGTTGATCGTTTTCACCACTTATGTTACAGATGTTCTATTGTGATAATTAAGATGTAACACATGAGACAAATAAAAATTAAAGTCACATGAGAACAATAAGTCAACAGATATTTAATTAGTTCAAAATCAAATAAATAATTTTATTAATTACAAGTGTTATTTATTTATAAGTGTTACATACAAGTGTTACTTATTTAAAAGTGTTGTGTAAAAAGTGTTACATATTTAAAAGTGTTACCTAAATGTGTTACAATTTAAAAGTGTTACGTTTAAAGCGTTACTTATTCCAAAAGTGTTACACGAAAGTGTTACATAATCGCAGATGTTACAAAAGTGCTACATATTTATAAGTGTTACATAAAAATCAAAATTTTAAATGTGTTACAAATTAAGTGTTAAATTTTTTTCCCCTAATCTAAGAAAGAAAGAAAAAACCCTCCCCTCCCCCCACGGTGACTCGAACCCAGGACCAAAGGCCTAGGTAGTAGATGCTCTACCACTTGACCTATCCAATTTGTCCATTACAAATTAAGTGTTGCATAAAGCCATTTATATTGTAGTGATAGGGGTCATTCTAGGGTGCAATAGTTGCACTTGTGCAACTAATGAACTAAAGGGTAATTTAGTTAATTTTCAGAGTTCAACATATGGGCCCATTCAGTTATTTATTCTAGCACACTAGAATTGTCAGAATTTTCCTACTCCCTATGATTTGGACGGTGGAGAGACAGAATGGAAACTCAGGGACCGTCGTATGCCGGGAGTTTCTGTGGAGTTGAGACGGATTGACGACGGGCGAATAAATTACCAAGGGTTATTTCCGTTGATAACCAATTTGGCTGGAAAAAACCCATGTGGCGTTCACGTGTCTCATTTTCCTGGGTGATTCTTAAATGCGTGGCACCGGCAAGTGACGACGAATTTAAAAAAAAAAAAAATTCCTCTTTTTTTTTATTATTAATTCAAACTCACTAGTCGGTGTTAGGTATTTAAAAATACACCAGAAAAATGAGTCATGTGACCAGGACTCGTAATTTCTCGGGCAAATTGGTCACTGGCAACAAGAAAATGAGTAAATCCCGACCAATTCTAAAGTTACGGAATTAAATTGAATTTCTAACTTTTTTGGAACTAAAATTGTATAAGCGAAAATCTAAGGGGATATTTGGATTGGGATGTAGTGGAATGTGCCCCGTTCGCTGGGGCACATCCACGGCTGGTACATCCATTTAAATAGTAAAAATGTATTTTTGTTTAAGGATGTAGTAGGATAGGATGTGTAAAGTGATGTCAAATCAATATGTATTGAGATGATATGTAATGATAAAAAGGTGTATTGGGAATTGTAAAAGGTTATGTAGGGTGTTAGGTAATGATAAAAAAGTGTATTGGGAATTGTAAAAGGTGATGTAGATAATGATTGGATGATTATGTAATGATGAAAATTTGTTAGAGTTAGATGGAAATTGGCTGGGAGATCCGGATTGGCGATCCATAAAGTGAAATACCTTTAGGCTGGGCCATCCCACATCGGGCTAGCAACAGTCTAGTCCAAATATCCCCTAAGGGAACAAAAACAATTTCAGCCCGTCATTTTAGTATACCAAATTTCTAATCCGAAATTTTTCGACATACCAATATTTTACTTGATGCAATAAGTAATCACATAAAAAAAAAAATAAGAAATACTTGCTCAAAAGAAGGGAAAAGGAAAAAAAGCAAAACAAAAAGAATGGAAAAACAAGAGTAGAAACGGTGGTCTATTGTACTCAGTAAAATTTGCTGGTTTATTAATCAAGCAGAGTTATATGGAAGAGTTAAAGAGGGAAATGTCAACTTCACCCTTTTCTTTTTCTCATAAAAATTTAAACTAATGAATGGTCAAAATAACACATTAAAAGATCCAATGATTAAAAGTAGAAAGTTGAACATGTGCAACTATTGCACTAAAGTAAGACTCTTTTAATTTTTATTTAAATGGATTTTATAGGGATAATTTACTTTTAATTTTATAATTTATATTTTTATTCAATTGTTTGGTGCGACTTAATACGATTTTCGATTCGAAAAATTGGGAAATCTGAATTCATATCAACAAAGTAATTAATTCAGTTCAGAAAAAAATTAAATGATGAACAATTGTTTTTAGTTTGGTACTTGTTCGATACAGGTTTGTCTAAAACTTTTAATATGTTTGACGTGCAAAAAAGGTAAACAGTATTACATCATATATACTGGTTCCCCTAAAAAATAATGTCCATACCTAGTTTGGTGTAAAGTGGGAAGAATGGGTTGAGCCGACTCACCAACACCTATCACCTATGCCATACCACGGGGACTTTATTTAAATCAGAAAACCCCTAACCAACCAAATCTCACTTGCTTAACTAACAACTCACAATTCACTAAATAAATAATAATTTAACACAAACTTTACAATTTCGATTTCGAAAGAAGAATCTCCTTTTTCCCTATATATATTAAACTCAATCTCACATCATGTTTTTGTCTTTTTCTTTTCTTAATTATCTTCTCATATAAAAACAATTTAATATGTTACTCTGCTGTGATTACCAAATTATAATTTAAAATCAGTAACATTAAAACCCAAACTAATAAGCTTAAACGTTATGAGATTTTCCATTTATCAAACATAATTCTCTTTGAGTGTGTGAACTTAAGGTTTGACTCAGTAGGTTTAAGGGTTCAAATCTCGATAAAGCACACTCATTAACTTCCTTAGCGAAGTTTGACTTTGTACTTTCCAGTTTTAAGTAAGCACATCCTTTGTTTTGAGACAAAGAGTGTTACCAAAATAACTAGAACTCTTGATTAATATAGGGATAGATGTGTCATTTTAGTGTTAGGTTAATCGTTACAATCTTTCTTTAATTGCAATTGCAATTTCAATCAATTTTCTCTACTTTTTTTTTTTTTTTTCTAAAACAGCGACAACAAAAAAAATGTTTTGAAGTTGTGTTTCAACCACAATTTACTGATGGGTTTTTTGTTGGTCAGTCGTCAAATATTTTCGGCCTACTATTAATTAATGTGCAGTATCATGTTGTATATATAAAATGACTTGAAAATAAAATGGAAAGAAAACAAAAATGAAAAGGATATGTCTTGTTTTTGTTGGCTCAAAATTAAGTTTTCTTGGCGTGTAAAAGATGGAACTAAACTTGTAATTCTAAACATCAGAATGCTAAACCCTAAGTAGAAACTTAAAACCCTTTTCTTGCAAGTGACTTCCTGATCCAACAACTATTTCATCTTTGTTCCTACTCTATAATTAGTACCGTGTCATATTTTTATATGTGAGGTTACCATAATATTATTTTATATATGTTGTGAAAATAAGAGATGAAACACCTTCTCAAATAGAGAAACTAGAATCCTAAATTCTAACAACTAAATACATAATAAAGTAGATCTCAAAAAATTCAAACTGATTTTTCAATGTTACTGCAAACGATCATTCGAGGTGCTAATTGACCAATAATAAAACCAATTAGATGATATTAATATATAATGATATAATCAGTAAAAGCTAATGCGGATCTTAGCTTTTTTATGTGTTTCCTTTATGTGTGGGGACAAATTCTTATCACTTGACTCTGTCAAGATTTAAAAGTTACACAGAAATTGAATTTTCTGTACCTTCAAATATGGTTTAGAAAAAAAATAAAAATAAAGATGAGATATATAAATTTCCTGAAGATGAACAGTCAAAGATTTCATGATATAGAAATTGAAAGGTGAAATTGGAGTGGGTCAGGCATTGGGATTGCTCCCTGTCTCCCTGTGTACGAACAACCATCTTCACCATTCCCTCCTTTGCATCTCCTGTAACTAAAGTGACAACTCAACTGCATCTATATATTTATAGCTCATTCTGCTATATATTCTGCATTTTCTCATTCTATTTGTAGAACAACGTCCGTGAATCTGCTGTAAAAGATCGCGACTAGCTGTTGGGAATTAAACTCACCTACAACCACGACATGACAAGATAATCAAAAAGTAAAAATAATAAACAATCACACAATAACATAGCAATTTGGTAACCCAATTCGTTACGATGTGAGAGCGACACCAAGTCAGGATATGCACTAATATGATGAATTTTCCAAATACAATGAGCGGAGAAGGATACAGCTATTTATAATTATCCCAAAACTTGTCCCCCAAGTTTCAGCCACATCAACGGATTGCAACCGCGACCATGATTCGCGCCCGCGAGGCGTATCATCAGAATTGACGTTCGTGCCCGCGACTAGTTGACAGATCAAGGCCACTACTTCTCGCTCCCTTGGTCGCGGCTGCGACTCCTGTCGCGTCCTTTGGATCCTCCTGTACGCACCTTTTGTCACGGCCGTGACTCCCAGTCGCGGGCGTGGCATTCTCTGCAAAACTTTAGGCTCCATATCCAACAATCTCCCACTTGGAGACTAAGCATCCTCTCAATTCAACTTCTCTTGAGCTTGTCCTCCCGTTTCCGCTTGGTATCACCATCTCCTCTTCTTTTTCAAATTCCAAGGCCAATCGAAGTTATGCACAACCTCAATTTCTCTAAGGCCACCACCTTAGTAAACATGTTAGCTGGATTCTCACTCCCGAGAATTTTCACAAGTCGCAAGGCTTTCTTTTCCAATAGGTGTCGGATGAAAAGATACTTCAATTCAACGTGCTTCATTCTCGAATGAAAAGTTGGATTACTAGCTAAGAAAAATTGCACTATGACTATCGCTGTAGAGTACACTATTTTCATGCTCCTTTCCAAGTTCATCCAAGAAACTTTGCAACCACACCATCTCCTTACTCGCCTCCATCACGACTACGTACTCCGCCTCCGTGGTGGACAGTGCAACCACCTTTTTGCAACTTCGATGTCCAAGAAATCGTCATACCACCGTAAGCAAAGACATACCCGGTCGTACTTTTTCTCCCATCAAGATCGTTCGATGCTAGGTCCGCATTAACGAAACCAACTAACTCAAAATTTCTTCCGCCAAAGCACAATGCTTTATTTGTGGTACCTCGCAAATACCTTAGAATCCACTTCACCGTCTCCCAATGTTGTTTCATCGGATCACCCATGAACCGGCTCACTACTCCCACTACATGCGCAATATCCGGACGAGTACAAACCATGGCATACATGATACTGCCAATTGCCGATGCATATGGAACATTCATCATTTGGGTACGTTCCTCCTTAGTACTCGGCGACTCTTTCTTCGACAGCTTAAAGTGACCCCCAAGGGTACATTAATCGGCTTTGAATCCTCCATGTTAAACCTTTCCAGGACCTTCTGGATATAATCCGCCTGCGAAAGATACAACAAATTTGCCGTTATATTCCTCTCGATTATCATACCCAAAATTTGCTTCGCTTCTCCAAGATCCTTCATGGAGAACCTCTCAGATAATTGTTTCTTCAACCTCTCCAACTCCCTCGGCTTCTACAATCAACATATCATCAACGTCTAGTAATAGGATAAGATAGCTTTTACCAAACCTCTCATAGTAGTAACAATGGTCGCGTGGCATCTATAGTAACCAATCTCTATCATGAAATTGTCGAACTTCATATAGCATTGCGTCGGTGCTTGCTTCAACCCATACAAGCTCTTCTTCAACTTGCACACAAGATTTTCTCTTCCATCTATCACGAATCCCTCCGGCTGTACCATGTCCAACTCCTCCACTAGATCACCATGAAGGAAAGCCGTCTTCACATCCATCTGATGCAATAACAGGTTCTCCGCAACCACCATACTCAACACCATGCGAATTGTAGTCAACTTTACAACAGGAGTAAATACGTCCTTATAATCAATACCGTACCGTTGCTTGAACCCTTTCGCAACTAACCTCACCTTGTAGCGCTTGCTACCATCGGCCTCATTCTTGATTCGGTAGACCCACTTGCTGTGCAATGCCTTCATGCCCTTGGGAAGCTCAGCCGATTCCCAAGTGCCATTCACACGAAGAGACACCATTTCATCTTCCATGGCAGCCTTCCATCTTCGTTTATCACCAACTTGCTCTGCCTCTGCAAAGCTCTCAGGTTCATCATCATCAGTCAATAATAAATAATAGTTAGAGGGCGAATAATTATCTAGTGGCCTTCGATCTCTAACTGGTCTTTGAGGTGGTAGTGGTGGTGTTCTTGGTTCTTCATCAAGAATCTCCTCATCAACCGAACTCCCCTTACTCCCACTCGAGTTCAGATCATCTAACTCGGCAGTGCGGGGCTTTGCAATATTAGTGCCCAAATCCTTCAACTTGTCCTTGTAAATAATCTGTTCATTGAATATTACATCCCGGCTGTGAATTACCTTTCGGCTTTGCTCATCCCATAGCCTATAGCCGTACTCATCACCTCCATACTCAATGAACGTACACTTTATGGATTTTGCATCTAACTTACTTCTATCAACAGAATCAACAAGAGCGTAAGCAACATAACTGAAAATACATAGTTAAGACAAGTTTACCTCATTTCCAGTCCATTCCTTCTCGGGTATCCGATTGTCCAAGGGAACTGATGGACCTCGGTTGATCAAGAACGCAGTTGTGCTCACTGCATCCGCCCAAAACGACTTAGGTAAGCCGCTCTTCAATCTCGTACACCTTGCTCGCACATTCAGTGTTCTGTTCATTCTCTCGACCACACCATTCTGCTGAGGTGTTCCACGTACAGTCCTCTCCGTACGAATCCAATGTTCAGCACAATAATCCTTGAACTCCTTGAGTTCATATTCACCTCCATTATCGGATCGTAAAAAATTTACCATCAACCCTGTTTCATTCTCAACCAAGGCTTTTCACCTTTTGAAAACATCAAATGCATTAGATTTACTTTTCAAGAAATAAATCCATACATTTCAAGTCGAATCGTCAATGAACGTCATGTAGTACAATGGTCCTCCAAGAGATGCTACCGCCGCTGGTCCCCGTAGATCGCTATGGACCAACTCTAACTTCTGTTTCTTCGGGGCCTTGCCACTCCTCGAGAAACTAACACGCCTTTGTTTCTCTAATACACAGTCTTCACACAGACCAACTTCCACAATTTGTAGGCTAGGCAATATACCCTTCGAACACATCAGTTTCATCCCTTTCTCACTCATGTGGCCCAGTCGACAGTGCCACAAATCCACATCACCATTACCATTCATAAGATCAAGGGAATCCTGCGAATTACTAGTCATGTACAACGTTCCTTCCTTCTTACCCCGAGCTACTACCATAATTCCCTTGGTAATTGTAACGCCCCAATCCCATTAGCTCGGGATTAAAGTGCTACTAAATTTTCTTTTCTTTTGATTAAATAATAAATCAGAAAATGTGCGAAAGCGTGACATAAAATGTTTATCGGATAAAAATAGAAATTTTATTGACGATAATATACTGCCAAAACAAATTTACACTGGAGGTTTCAAAGTTCCTCAGAAAATGAAAACACCCAGACTCAGTGTCATGTAAACTTATTTTTATACATTGAAGAGGCAAAAACATCTTAAAGTTGCGGGTAGGAAAAAGGAATCCGGTGACCTTTGCCGCAACAGCCCCGCCACCTCGCTCAACTAACCTGAAGATTTGTAATAAATTATGGGCATGAGTATAAACTCAGTGGGAACTTTGTAAGCAGTTATACTAACGAAGGTGCACAATAATAAACACATCCTTGACTTAGGAGTTCATCTTACAACTCAAAAGCCATATTGCTAGACTAGGGGCCAATCTTACGATTCCCAAGTCCCACTCAAAAGCCAATCTTACGACTTAAGAGGTATCATATCATAAGCCCGAAGGCAAACATATTTATAAAGTACAAGTTCAGTAGCATAATATACTTACAAATAGCCCAGTCACCCACCTTGTTTGCTTGCTTCAAAAAAAACTAAAGGTAGGTCGCAAATGTCCCAAGGCCCGATCCGCACTACACCAAGCACATGTTGTTTGTTTAATTAGTATTACTTATCGGGTTCGGTTATATTTTAAAAATAATTAATGTGGTATCCTTTTCTTTGGATTATATCTACTTTTACAATATTTAATATATAAGCCAAGTTATTATAAATTATAATTTTAAACTAAGAAGCATAATTATCTACTAAATTTAAATTACAGACAACATTAATTAAGACATACTTAAAATTAACTAACATGCAAAATAACAACTACCTAATACGACCTAAAAGAAAACAACTAAATATATTAATCTATTTAAAACAATTAAATTCCTAAATTTAAATAAACTATAAAATAATGGAAAAGTAAAACTATTAAAGAAGACATACCTCTAAAGTTTTAGACACTGGACGACAACCTCCGGAAACACCAGTTCGAACGTAGTCGAAAAATAACTTATAAGGACCTCCTAATTAAAGGAATCCCTTTTTATATTATAATATATTTCTTACTTGTTTCCTTATGTTTTGGTAAAGGAGTTGATAACTTATTTATACACCAAAATTGATGAAATTCTTCAAAAATATATCGATGTGGGACTCAATTCTTATTCACGCACAAATCATCAACCTTAACTAAATATTATTATTATATTGTTACATTTATTTGTTTTCATACTCACGCACAGATCATCAACCTTAACTAAATATTATTATTATATTACTATAATTATTTGCCTTAGTATACACATATCTAGATGTTTGTGTATTTATGTTATGTTACGTATGCATGTATAGATATGGTATTTAATTAATTTTATCTTATTTCTTAAACTCGATGTTAACTATATACCTTTATATTGTAAACTTTTAATTCTTATTATTATTATTTTTTTAGGTGCTAGGGGTACAGTACAGTTGGCCTGGTATATTGCGGTCATACTTATTTTCTAAAATAAAATCATAAAATCAAATAACTTTGCAATTTAAAATAAAATTGGTAACAATATTTTAAAATGCAATCAATGTATTTTATTGCATTTCAAAGATTCGGGGTATCACAGTCTACCCTACTTTTAGAAATTTCGTCCTCGAAATTGTACTTACTTGGTTCAGGATATTCGGATATTTTGCTAAAATCTCATCTTCTCGTTCCCAAGTAGCTTCTTCTTTCCCATGTCTACTCCACTGCACTAGTACTAAGGGAATCTCTCTATTCCTCAAAGTGTGAACTTTTCTTCCTAGGATAGCAATGGGGTTCTCTTCATAAGTGAGGTTTTTATTGACTTCCAGATTCTCATGATGAATAACGTGATTTGAATCTGGGACATACTTTCTAAGTACAGATACATGGAAGACGTTATGGATATTAGTAAGTTCTGGTGGTAGAGCTAACTTATAGGCGACGTCTCCAATTCTATCCAGAATCTCAAATGGGCCAATATATCTTGGTTTCAACTTCCCTCTCTTTCCGAAGCGTATTACTCCTTTCATTGGTGCCATTTTGAGAAAAACCTTATCGCCTGTATTGAATTGTAGATCCTTTCTTCGTGTGTCAGCGTAAGATTTCTGTCGATCCTGGGCGGCCTTAATTCTTTCTCGAATCTTAGTTACCACTCCAATGGTTCTTTCGATGATTTCAGGCCCCAAAATCTTTCGTTCTCCAACTTCATCCCAGTAAATCGGCGATCTACACCTTCTCCCGTAGAGTGCTTCATATGGTGCCATCTTTATTGTCGCCTGGTAACTGTTGTTATAGGAAAACTCTACCAGCGGTAAATATGTTTCCCAGTTTCCTCCAAAGTCTAGTACACAGGCTCTGAGCATATCCTCGAGTGTCTGTATTGTTCTTTCTGACTGTCCATCAGTTTGTGGATGATATGATGTGCTGAAGTTGAGCTTTGTTCCAAGGGCCGTTTGTAGACTTCTCCAGAATTTAGAGGTGAAACGAGTATCTCTGTCCGAAACTATAGTCACTGGTACTCCGTGTAATCTAACAATCTCGTCTACGTACCGTTGAGCAAGTTGATCCATGTTAAGCATCATTCTTACTGGTATAAAATGTGCTGTCTTTGTAAGTCTGTCAATGATCACCCAAATAGCTTCATTCCTTCTTGCTGTTCGTGGCAGTCCAGTAACAAAGTCCATTGCTATGTGTTCCCACTTCCATTCGGGAATCTCTAAAGGGTGTAAGAGTCCTGAAGGCCGTTGGTGCTCTGCTTTAACCTGTTGGCATGTTAAACATCTTTCAACAAATTGCCCTATTGATCGTTTCATATTTCTCCACCAATAGATTTCTTTTAGGTCCTTGAACATTTTTGTCCCTCCTAGATGAGCTGTGTACGGGGTATTGTGAGCTTCTTCAAGAATTTCCTTCCTTACGTCATCATCCTTAGGTACACATAATCTTCCTTCATATGTTAAAGTTCCATCTGGTGTTACAAAGAATCCCTTGATGGTTCCTGCAACTGCCCGGTCTTTCATCCTGAGGAGGAATTGGTCAGTCCTTTGTGCTACCTTTATTCGATCTCTCAAAGTAGGTTGTACGGTTAATGCTGCGATCATAGCTGTAGTATGGCCTGACTTCACAAAATCTAGATTCAGCTTTGCAAATTCTGTCAGCAGTTGCTGCTGTTGTGTTGGTAGAGCGATCATGTGTCCTTCATTTTTCCTGCTAAGTGCATCAGCTACGACATTTGCCTTACCTGGATGATAGTGGATGGTACAATCATAATCCTTTACTAGCTCCAGCCATCTTCTTTGGCGCATGTTGAGTTCTTTTTGTGTGAAAAAGTACTTTAAACTCTTATGGTCTGTGTAAATTTCACATTTCCCACCATAGAGGTAATGACGCCATATCTTTAATGCGTGAACAACAGCAGCTAATTCTAGGTCATGTGTAGGGTAGTTTAACTCATGGGGTTTCAATTGCCTTGAGGCATAAGCGACGACTTTTCCATGCTGCATCAAAACACATCCTAGTCCTAACTTTGAGGCATCGGTGTAAATGACAAACCCTTCTGATCCGTCAGGGATAGTTAGAACTGGCGCGGTTACGAGTCTCTGCTTAAGCTCTTGAAAGTTATTTTCGCATTCGTCAGTCCAGTGGAACTGGTTGCTCTTCTTTGTCAATTGAGTCAAAGGCCTAGCGATCTTCGAGAAATCTTGAATGAATCTTCTGTAGTAACCAGCTAGACCCAGAAAACTTCGAACCTCATTCACATTCTTCGGAGCTTTCCAATTCATTACTGCTTCAACCTTCGCGGGATCCACTTCGATTCCATTAGCCGTGATAATATGGCCTAGAAAAACAACTCGATCTAGCCAAAATTCACATTTGCTAAATTTAGCATAAAGCTTCTCCTGTCGTAAGGTATCTAGTATAGTTCTAAGATGTTTCTCGTGTTGTTCTTTATCTCTTGAATATACTAGGATATCATCAATGAAGACTATGACAAACTGATCTAGATAAGGATGGAATACCCTATTCATCAAATCCATGAATACTGCGGGTGCATTTGTCAATCCAAAAGGCATTACTATGAACTCGTAATGACCATATCGTGTTCTAAAGGCTGTTTTAGAAATATCACATTCTTTGACCTTGAGTTGGTGGTAACCCGATCTGAGATCGATCTTTGAGAACACGCTAGCTCCCTTCAGTTGGTCAAAAAGATCTTCTATCCTGGGCAAGGGATACTTATTCTTGATTGTTAGGCGGTTGAGTTCCCGATAATCAATGCACATTCTAAGAGATCCGTCTTTCTTCTTGACAAACAATACAGGGGCTCCCCATGGAGAAACACTTGGCCTGATGAACTTCTTGTCCAGTAACTCTTGAAGCTGTAATTTTCATTCTTGTAATTCCTTAGGCGCCATTCGATAAGGTGCTTTAGATACAGGCGCAGCTCCGGGCACCAAATCTATTGTGAATTCAACCTGTCGATCAGGAGGTATTCCTGGCAACTCATCTGGAAATACGTCCACATAATCTCTCACCGTTGATATATCAGCAGGTGTAACCTTAACAGTATTATTTTCCATGATATTTACAAGGTAGCCTTCACTTCCCTTTTTCCGTAACATTCTTACAGCCTTCATTGCTGACACAATACGCGGTCTGGTATTAGTTTTGGCTCCGTAAAAGGTGAATTTGGATCCTATTGGTCTTTCAAAATCTATTTCACGTTCAAAGCATCGGATTGTTGCTTTATTCTTGGTCAACCAATCTATACCCAAAATAACATCGAAACATTTCATCTCTAATACGTACAGATCAGTTTCCATTTCGTGATCACCTATCAAAAGCTTAACACCAAACACGATATCCTTAGTCCTAATGGTCTTTCCTGAGGGGATACTTACTGTCAACTCTTCTCCATTTGTGTTACTTTTCAAACCCAGTTTTCTTTTAAAATCTTCTGACATAAAAGAATGTGATGCACCAGTATCAAACAAAATATATGCTGGAAGATCGTAGACAAGTAGTATACCTGCCATGGTTTCATTCTCCTCGGTCACTTTGTCTTGTCCTAGAGCAAAAACGCGTGCCTTCCTTGTCTTCCTGTCTGGTGTATTATCATTTTGTGGTGCCTTGGTCTGCGTAGTAGTGCACTCCCAATACCTATGTCCTGGTCGATGACACTTATAGCAAACATTCTTTCCCAACAAACATTCTCCATAGTGGTGCTTATTGCAATTAGGACATATTGGAACTGTATTTGGTCCTGGTCCCCCCCTTGGGGTTGCCTTCTTCACAAAGTGGTTAGTCTTATTCTTATCTCTAAAATCCCATTTCCTTTTTCCGGGTTGCTCTTGAGGTTTCTGGTTGTATTCTAAATTCTGGCTAAGGGATACAATATGTGCTCGTTCAAACGTTTCATGGTACGTAGGTAGTTTCAAACCCGACACGATACCTCCGATCTCTGGATGCAAACCTCTTTCAAAACGTCTTGCTTTTCTTTCATCTGTATCAACCAAGTGTGGGGCATATTTAGATAATTGATTAAAACGTCTTTCATACTCCATCACTGGAAGGGTTCCCTGCTTCAGATTAACAAACTCAATCTCCTTTTGGTCACGGATAGACTGTGGAAAGTAACGGTCCATCATCATGTTCTTAAAATCATTCCAGGTCATGTTTTGCTTTTGTTCATTCGTCATTGTTCACTCGTATGATTTCCACCAGTGTCCAGCATCTTCCACAAGTTGGAATATTGCGCACGAAACTTTCTGATTTTCAGTTGATTCCATATGGTCAAAGATTCTTTCAAGCTCAAGAATCCATTCCTCAGCGACCATAGGTCCTTCGCTACCTCTGAATCTTGGTGGTGAAAAACGACGAAATTGCTCTATAATGACATTAGTATTGATACCCTGGTTCTGTGGATTTGGTATATTCTGGTTAGCTGGTATTTGTTGTATGAGTCCCTGTAGAGAGTTCAGGAACTCCCGTGCAAAATCCGCTCCCTGTACTCCAACTGCAGGTGGAGGTTGCCTCTCAGCGGCTGGCTCGACAAATGGCTCATTTTCGTTTTGCACATGTTTACGTAGCCTTCCTCGCGCTGCCATACTTTTGGAAGAAGGAGAAACAACACTTAATTACATGCATATATACCTTTGTTTAACATACCGAATAATTTGTAAACAAATCATATACGTAGAAAATATTAGGTTTACAAATCCATATATATATATATACAATAAGTACACTGGTTTTTGATACTCTTACCCGTACAAAATGTCTATTAGTTAATCATGCTTATACGAGCAAAAGATAGCATGATCAAAGGATAACTTATATACATTCCTATTAGCAAAAGGATATTTACGGTCTAGTTATGTACCTAGACATCATTATACAAAAACTATCTACTATTACTATATGTACATCCTCTAGGTTTCCAACTATATCAGAACCAATTACTGGGACCTGCCTGGTTCTCTGCTGGTGGGGTACGTATACGTCGACCCCTAGATGGTATGCTCTCATCATGGACTGATCCTATGGACTCGTTGGGTTCGGTATCTTCTGAGGGGTCCTCCTCCTCTTCTGCTACACCTGCTTCCTCCCTTTGCGATCTTGCGAACTCGAGACAGTATTCCGCCCGATCCCTAGCGCGTTCGGCAAGACGTTCATCAGCAATAGCTTCTGAGCGCTTCTTGGCGGCAACCTCGTCATAATGATTTGCCCTTTGCCTCTGTTCCTCTGCCTCCATTTCCATCTGGTCTGCAATTGCGAGGCACCTTTGACGTTCTCTAATAACCATAGCGAGGCGGACACTAAAACGTTCATAATTAATTGTCAGTCCAGCCGTAGAGTCTATCGTAAGCATTTCGTCCAATAACCGATGGGCAACATCTCTATAATTTGGGAGGACAGTGTCTGCTAAGCGCATAGAAGCCTCGTACTCAGTAATGTGATGTCCTTCTTGTATGGCGTTATTCCGACGTCTCCGTAATATATTTATATATTCGCCTATATTCTGATATTCACCCTGTCTGGTCCTCCGGTAGACTGACATTGCAGGTGGTAGATCTCTGTTAGCGAGTATTCTTTGTCTATATACTACTGTTTTTCTAGCAGTTTGTTTTCTTCGAACCATCCTATCAGAAAGAAATATGGATCAGTCTCTAATCTGGCTTCTTAATTGGTAGTAAAAGTTTCGAGGACAAAACATTTTTGAACTTATATAAAACTCATAATAAAATATACATACCTTGGAGCGAGTGTCGGTCTGTTGGCAAGGTCACGGTTCCCCCTCGATTTTATTTTGTAAAGTAGGTATACAGAAAAGTAGACCTCGCTCTGATACCACTCTGTAACGCCCCAATCCCATTAGCTCGGGATTAAAGTGCTACTAAATTTTCTTTTCTTTTGATTAAATAATAAATCAGAAAATGTGCGAAAGCGTGACATAAAATGTTTATCGGATAAAAATAGAAATGTTATTGACGATAATATACTGCCAAAACAAATTTACACTGGAGGTTTCAAAGTTCCTCAGAAAATGAAAACACCCAGACTCAGTGTCATGTAAACTTATTTTTATACATTGAAGAGGCAAAAACATCTTAAAGTTGCGGGTAGGAAAAAGGAATCCGGTGACCTTTGCCGCAACAGCCCCGCCACCTCGCTCAACTAACCTGAAGATTTGTAATAAATTATGGGCATGAGTATAAACTCAGTGGGAACTTTGTAAGCAGTTATACTAACGAAGGTGCACAATAATAAACACATCCTTGACTTAGGAGTTCATCTTACAACTCAAAAGCCATATTGCTAGACTAGGGGCCAATCTTACGATTCCCAAGTCCCACTCAAAAGCCAATCTTACGACTTAAGAGGTATCATATCATAAGCCCGAAGGCAAACATATTTATAAAGTACAAGTTCAGTAGCATAATATACTTACAAATAGCCCAGTCACCCACCTTGTTTGCTTGCTTCAAAAAAAACTAAAGGTAGGTCGCAAATGTCCCAAGGCCCGATCCGCACTACACCAAGCACATGTTGTTTGTTTAATTAGTATTACTTATCGGGTTCGGTTATATTTTAAAAATAATTAATGTGGTATCCTTTTCTTTGGATTATATCTACTTTTACAATATTTAATATATAAGCCAAGTTATTATAAATTATAATTTTAAACTAAGAAGCATAATTATCTACTAAATTTAAATTACAGACAACATTAATTAAGACATACTTAAAATTAACTAACATGCAAAATAACAACTACCTAATACGACCTAAAAGAAAACAACTAAATATATTAATCTATTTAAAACAATTAAATTCCTAAATTTAAATAAACTATAAAATAATGGAAAAGTAAAACTATTAAAGAAGACATACCTCTAAAGTTTTAGACACTGGACGACAACCTCCGGAAACACCAGTTCGAACGTAGTCGAAAAATAACTTATAAGGACCTCCTAATTAAAGGAATCCCTTTTTATATTATAATATATTTCTTACTTGTTTCCTTATGTTTTGGTAAAGGAGTTGATAACTTATTTATACACCAAAATTGATGAAATTCTTCAAAAATATATCGATGTGGGACTCAATTCTTATTCACGCACAAATCATCAACCTTAACTAAATATTATTATTATATTGTTACATTTATTTGTTTTCATACTCACGCACAGATCATCAACCTTAACTAAATATTATTATTATATTACTATAATTATTTGCCTTAGTATACACATATCTAGATGTTTGTGTATTTATGTTATGTTACGTATGCATGTATAGATATGGTATTTAATTAATTTTATCTTATTTCTTAAACTCGATGTTAACTATATACCTTTATATTGTAAACTTTTAATTCTTATTATTATTATTTTTTTAGGTGCTAGGGGTACAGTACAGTTGGCCTGGTATATTGCGGTCATACTTATTTTCTAAAATAAAATCATAAAATCAAATAACTTTGCAATTTAAAATAAAATTGGTAACAATATTTTAAAATGCAATCAATGTATTTTATTGCATTTCAAAGATTCGGGGTATCACAGTAATTTTCCAATTGCTACAGCCGAACGTTACCACGTAACCTTCGTTGTCAAGATGTCCAACTGAAAGTAAATTTCTCTTCAATCCAGGGATATGTCTCACTCCTTTCAACATCAGCTTTGATCCGTTTGATGTCTCAACCTTTACGTTTCCCTTTCCCACGATTTTCAGGGGTTCATCATCCGCCAGATATACCTGTCCAAAATCGCTGGAAACGTAATCTTGCATAATACCAATATTACCTGCAGACACTCAAGACCAACGCATCGCCATCATCTTCATCTGTGGCTGTGTTCGTTGTCTTCTTGTCTGCCTGTTCCCTCTTGTTCTTCTTCGGTGCCTTGCACTGTGTGTTTGAAGTGACCAAGCTCGTCACAATTCCAGCACTTCACAGAACTCATGTCCTTCTTGTCTGACTCTTTTCTCTAGATTTCGACCTCCCGCTAAACTGCCTTCCCTTTGATCTGCCTTTGTTTTCGGCGTTCAGCGCTGACCTTGAGGACTATCCTGATCCTAATTCGTTCCTGTGAATCTCTTCCCTGATCATCAGATCCCTCACCTTGTCAAACTTCAGCTTAGTGTCTGTGGCGCTAACGGCTGTCACTATACCGGCCCAACTGTGTAGTAGGGACGATAGCATAATTAGGGCCCGAATCTCATCATCAAATTTAATGTCCACCGAGTCCAACTGTGAGGTTAGCATGTTGAACTCATTTAGGTGCAGTTGTACCGGTGTTCCCTCCACCATCCTCAGATTAAACAGCCGTCTAATCAGATGGACTTTGTTCGCCGTCGATGGTTTTTTATACATCTTCCCCAAGGTTTTCAGCATCTCCCATATAGACTTCGCGTCTGTGGTACGGTAGGTCACTTCCTTGGACAACGGCAAATGCACCGCGCTCATCGCTTTCCTGTCCAATAACTCCCACTCCTCCGCAGACATCTTAACGGGCTTCCCCTTGAAGGGCTGGTGCAAATCCTTACCATAGAAGTACTTTTCAATTTGCATCCACCAAAAGCCATAATCAATTCCATCGAATAGTTTTACTTTTAAAAATGTAAAATTATTTTGTTTATATAATTAGGTCGGAACCTTTTGGATTTATGAGAAGATTGTTGAAGTTGAGTGTTATGGTGATTGGTGTTTTGCTTCTTGTGAAAAGTGTTTGCGTATGTTGATTAACCGAGAAGGGCAATTGTGGTCTATGAATTGCTCATGCTGGGACACAAGTGGCAATCTAATGTTGTTATTTGGGCATAGTATTTTATTAAAAGTTAATGTCAATTATTTAAATATTTGTTATTTAATATAAACTCAAAAAATATTGTAGGTACAAAATTAAGGTTTTGGTATTAGATGGAATAAACAGTAGTTCTTTTATATTATGGAATGTCGTTTGTATTGAACTTCTTGACAAGACAGCTACACAGATGCACGACTCTTGGAAGGATGTAAGTTTTATTTTTTAGTTATTAACAACAAGAAAGGTTTTGATTTTTAAACGACAAGAAAGGTTTTGATTTTTCAGTTATATTAACTTATAATTTATATTATTTATGTAGACACCTTTTGATGATTTGTCCGAGGACATTCGGGATCTCATAGGTCGGGAAATGATGTTCAAAGTTAACATTAAAGCTGATCAGATTTGATTGATCAATAGTTCATTCAGTGTTGCGAAGGTTAATTTTGATCCGAAGGTTGTTGAGAAATACTCGGCAGAGTTATGTACTCAACAAGTATGTATCAATTTTAATATTAATATCATATTAATTTTAAAAACTAAATATTAATGATAATGAAAAAATTATGATAGGAGTCCGATTATTTATCCAAGATGGTTGGTGATGAAAGTGCTAAATGTTCAAAGGTATATTTTATTTATTGTAAACATGATTTTGTATAAATATTTTTATAATATTTAAACCAATATTAAGATGTTAATTCACATCTTACTTTATGACTGCTTTTGTTTTTTGACAGGCTGATCAAACAGTGATGAAATCGATTCTCCCGACAAGTTTATCAGTAAAATGAGTCAGTTGTTGATCTAAGCGAGGATTGTGCTGCTAACAGAGTTCTGTTGGAAGATATATGTTCGAGTGTGAGTTCGAAGAAGTTGAAGTCCATGGTTATTAAGACTGAAAAAGATTAAGAGTTTTATGATTATCGTTGCATGCATTTTAAAACAATTTTAATTCCGTTTTGTTATTTTATGCTTTACATTTTGTCAATATTTTTTTAGACAATTTATCTCAATTTTAAGTCGTGCTTGTCTTATTATGTCTGAAGTTCATACTTAATTTAATTATATATCAGTAATTCAATTACATAACCTACAAGCATATAATAAAAACAAATATTTAATCAGAAATATAATTTAGACTCCTTTTTCTTGCTTTAAGTTATAAACTATTTTTTTAAAATATATTATAAAATTTTGTTAATCTCAAAACTAAACTAAAGCATATAATTCATTTTATAGACATATTTTCGTATCAAGATGTTACTTTATAAATATATTTCAAATGCAATGTGATAACATTTAAATTTGTACAATTGAAATCGATACAATTTCCAGCAATTATATGTTGGTTTATTTTATCATAATTATGGTAGTAGTTTTCCTAGGAAAATATTTGCCCATATTAAAAACATCTTTTTATTTTTTAATTGGGTATGAAAACGTATTTTAAGGAATTATTTTCCTAATATATACTTCCATTTGTGTTAAGTCAAACACAGATATTTCATTTAATTTTTTTATATTGGAATGTTACAATTTTTTTATTTAACTTTTAAATCACTATATACATTGCATTCAGATTGGTTTCTTATCATTCGGTATCATTCATATTTGTACATTGAAAGATTCATTTCAATTCTTTCAATGAGAAAACTTGAAGGTTCTGCTGTGCTAAACAAAACATGCACAAGATTAGATAACTTGAACAAAGGTATGTATTCATTATCAACTTTGTTATCGAAACATAATTATTAATTTTGTTAAAATTGTTATTGTTTTTAATGATATATTTTGTATTAGTTCGTAAGAAAGCATAATGTTTCTCTTTATTTTGTAAGTCTAATTTATCAACATTTTCTAATTGATGTGTTATGTTATTAATGTTCTCTTATAATTTTGTAGAGATTTATTATTTATTCATTTTCTTATTAATTCGATATAACTCTATACACGATATTTATAAATTGGAAGTTATATCTTGATTCAATTTAACTTTATTGTATATACTTGTGCTAAGTTTATTTAAATGTTTATACAATCTGTTATAGAGATATGATTAGCATTTTAAGTTGTTTAGTTTAGGTTTTATGTTGTGAACTTAGTTTTCGTTAATTTAAATCTACTGCAAATATGAAATGTCAAATTATAATTCTCTAAAAATGATCCTTTTAACATGTTTTATGCGTGGATAATGTATATTATTTGTCTACGCAATTTTTATTTAAGGTAAATACTATTGTTAATCATGTTAGTTACAACGAATGATGTTGTTTTATGTATATTTATAATAATGTTATTGTAAGAATAAACTTTTACTTTTTTTTCCGAAAGTAATCATTAAATTATTTGAGATTAAAAAATAGTGAATTTAATTGTAATGTAATATGTACGTAATTAATTTATTTTATTAGCTATGAGCAAATTGGTTATAATATATTTCTATATACTATTATGAACTATTATACAACAAGATTGTTACATATGCAAGACTCATTAACAAATAGGATGGCTATTCGCAGCCCATAAGTTCTCTTAATGTAGCCCACTAATTTAATAAATTAGAATGCTATTGTAAAAGACTGCAATGCCCTTAATTAAAAAAATAACATAATTAACTAAAAACAGTATATATATAATTTGGAAACATAAGAGAATATAAAAAATATATTTTTTCTTTCTTCTGCGTTATCTGTTTTTCTTTTCCTTTTTCTACCAGAATTTTATAAACCCTAGTTCTTCAAGGTTTCATTAATGGAAGATATACATAATAACAAAAAATTACTTAATACCGACAAAGTATATATCGATAAAGTGAGCTCCGTTTACTTTTTTTTGTAGTTGTTTTACGTTTTACCGTGTTATCTTATGTATTTTTAACATATAAAAATAAATTTGTTGTGATCACCATTCGATCGTACCAGATCAAACGCTTCTTAGAGCGCCAAAAACAGAAAAGACAAACGATAAAAACAAGATGAGAAGCGCAGTATAATGATTGAAGTAATTGCAACATTGATCGAGCTAATGAGATATTATTTCCAAAGATTAATTGCGACCAGTAAATCAAACTCCAAAACATGTATTGACACCAGACCAATCTACTACAACATTCCACTTCCAAAGTAGAGTAGCTTCAGCCTTCAATTGAGAAATACTCTGCAGAGTTATGTACTCAACAAGTATGTATCAGTTTTAATATTAATATCATATTAATTTTAAAAACTAAATATTAATGATAATGAAAAAATTATGATAGGAGTCCGATTATTTATCCAAGATGGTTGGTGATGAAAGTGCTAAATGTTCAAAGGTATATTTTATTTATTGTAAACATGATTTTGTATAAATATTTTTATAATATTTAAACCAATATTAAGATGTTAATTCACATCTTACTTTATGACTGCTTTTGTTTTTTGACAGGCTGATCAAACAGTGATGAAATCGATTCTCCCGACAAGTTTATCAGTAAAATGAGTCAGTTGTTGATCTAGGCGAGGATTGTGCTGCTAACAGAGTTCTGTTGGAAGATATATGTTCGAGTGTGAGTTCGAAGAAGTTGAAGTCCATGGTTATTAAGAATGAGAAAGATTAAGAGTTTTATGATTATCGTTGCATGCATTTTAAAACAATTTTAATTCCGTTTTGTTATTTTATGCTTTACATTTTGTCAATATTTTTTTAGAAAATTTATCTCAATTTTAAGTCGTGCTTGTCTTATTATGTCTGAAGTTCATACTTAATTTAATTATATATCAGTAATTCAATTACATAACCTACAAGCATATAATAAAAACAAATATTTAATCAGAAATATAATTTAGACTCCTTTTTCTTGCTTTAAGTTATAAACTATTTTTTTAAAATATATTATAAAATTTTGTTAATCTCAAAACTAAACTAAAGCATATAATTCATTTTATAGACATATTTTCGTATCAAGATGTTACTTTATAAATATATTTCAAATGCAATGTGATAACATTTAAATTTGTACAATTGAAATCGATACAATTTCCAGCAATTATATGTTGGTTTATTTTATCATAATTATGGTAGTAGTTTTCCTAGGAAAATATTTGCCCATATTAAACATCTTTTTATTTTTTAATTGGGTATGAAAACGTATTTTAAGGAATTATTTTCCTAATATATACTTCCACTTGTGTTAAGTCAAACACAGATATTTCATTTAATTTTTTTATATTGGAATGTTACAATTTTTTTATTTAACTTTTAAATCACTATATACATTGCATTCAGATTGGTTTCTTATCATTCGGTATCATTCATATTTGTACATTGAAAGATTCATTTCAATTCTTTCAATGAGAAAACTTGAAGGTTCTGCTGTGCTAAACAAAACATGTACAAGATTAGATAACTTGAACAAAGGTATGTATTCATTATCAACTTTGTTATCGAAACATAATTATTAATTTTGTTAAAATTGTTATTGTTTTTAATGATATATTTTGTATTAGTTCGTAAGAAAGCATAATGTTTCTCTTTATTTTGTAAGTCTAATTTATCAACATTTTCTAATTGATGTGTTATGTTATTAATGTTCTCTTATAATTTTGTAGAGATTTATTATTTATTCATTTTCTTATTAATTCGATATAACTCTATACACGATATTTATAAATTGGAAGTTATATCTTGATTCAATTTAACTTTATTGTATATACTTGTGCTAAGTTTATTTAAATGTTTATACAATCTGTTATAGAGATATGATTAGCATTTTAAGTTGTTTAGTTTAGGTTTTATGTTGTGAACTTAGTTTTCGTTAATTTAAATCTACTGCAAATATGAAATGTCAAATTATAATTCTCTAAAAATGATCCTTTTAACATGTTTTATGCGTGGATAATGTATATTATTTGTCTACGCAATTTTTATTTAAGGTAAATACTATTGTTAATCATGTTAGTTACAACGAATGATGTTGTTTTATGTATATTTATAATAATGTTATTGTAAGAATAAACTTTTACTTTTTTTTCCGAAAGTAATCATTAAATTATTTGAGATTAAAAAATAGTGAATTTAATTGTAATGTAATATGTACGTAATTAATTTATTTTATTAGCTATGAGCAAATTGTTTATAATATATTTCTATATACTATTATGAACTATTATACAACAAGATTGTTACATATGCAAGACTCATTAACAAATAGGATGGCTATTCGCAGCCCATAAGTTCTCTTAATGTAGCCCACTAATTTAATAAATTAGAATGCTATTGTAAAAGACTGCAATGCCCTTAATTAAAAAAATAACATAATTAACTAAAAACAGTATATATATAATTTGGAAACATAAGAGAATATAAAAAATATATTTTTTCTTTCTTCTGCGTTATCTGTTTTTCTTTTCCTTTTTCTACCAGAATTTTATAAACCCTAGTTCTTCAAGGTTTCATTAATGGAAGATATACATAATAACAAAAAATTACTTAATACCGACAAAGTATATATCGATAAAGTGAGCTCCGTTTACTTTTTTTTGTAGTTGTTTTACGTTTTACCGTGTTATCTTATGTATTTTTAACATATAAAAATAAATTTGTTGTGATCACCATTCGATCGTACCAGATCAAACGCTTCATAGAGCGCCAAAAACAGAAAAGACAAACGACAAAAACAAGATGAGAAGCGCAGTATAATGATTGAAGTAATTGCAACATTGATCGAGCTAATTAGATATTATTTCCAAAGATTAATTGCGACCAGTAAATCAAACTCCAAAACATGTATTGACACCAGACCAATCTACTACAACATTCCACTTCCAAAGTAGAGTAGCTTCAGCCTTCAATTGGGCATAACATATGCAAGGATGACTAAACTTTGGACATCAGCTTTAGGTAACACTTGCCAAATCAAAGTATATGTAAGTTAATTGTCCCTAAAGGTTGGTCAACCTGCTTAGGGAAAGCTTCATCTTTCTTCGTCCTCCCTTTTCTGATAAATCGTTGATGCTCTATTTTCTTTCCTTTTCTTATTCTTTTAGGTTTCTTTTAATGTTTTAATATTTTATCTAAAATATTTAATTTAATAAAGAAAGGGTGTAATTGGTATTCAGTGGGTTGTATTTAGAATTTTATATTGAATGTTAGATAAAATGGGTTGCATTGAAAAGTGGGATGCATTAAGAAATTTTGTGGGTTGCGAATACCCGTTGCCTAACAAATATTATGTTTACTTTTTTGTTTATTTGATAGTTGTAAAATTGAGACATCATTCCATAATTTCAACTATATGACGTTTTTATAATGTTAAAAAGTGTTTTTACAAATCATATGATTCATTTAAAAGAAATAAAAAAAAAACTTTTTACAAAAATGTTATCAAAACCAATAATTAATTATTCAAATGTATCATCAAATTTAAGTACTTATGATTGAAGACATGTATTATTTGTCTTTTAATTTTATGTTCTTCATACACTTATCTTTTTAATTAAGGACTAAAAATATTTATGTTTTATATTTTTAGAAAATGTTTATTTTAATGCATCAAGGAATTTCGAATCAAATTCCGGTTCAAGGATTCGTCATGTGTTTGGACAACCTTTTAAAGAGTCTGTGCATAGCACTTTATTTGGCAACTCTTTAGGTGATATTACAAATGGTTAGTTCTTTCTTTAGACATTTTGTATATTCAATTCGTTTGAAATTTTACCTTTTTATTTATTGTTTTTTTTAAATATAAGATTTGCCAAGTTGAATTGCTTATTTTCAAGTTGTATTACAGAATAGTTGGAACTTCTCAAAAAATAATTAAAGATTGTGATAAGGCGAAACATACTTCTGAAAAAAAAAAAAATTAGCATTGTTGGTGATCAAGGTATGTGATCATATTTTTAGTTTACAATTATTTTATTAAGTAATGTTATACGATGTACTTTGATTTGTCAAAATTTGAAACTAGAGTTTTCATTAATTGCATTTGTATATATTTAAATGTATGTTCATCTATACAATTAATTTTTTTCTTTAATCAATATAATTTATGTTACATAGGATCGTTTCAAACAATTTAGATATACATAAAAGAATTGTTCATTTAATATGTATTTTCAATGCAGGTTTTGATATAAATAATCCAATAATCTTAGACGATGACAACATAATTGGAATCGACAATTGTGAGATAATCTCTTATTCTTTGAACAATTATTATTTAGTTAATTAGATAGTTTTGAACTTTTATTTTGTTAAAACATGTATTATAAATTTAGATTCAAGATTCAAATCCACAATTCCGATTGTTTCGTCGTTCTGTCCAAAAATCAATGTGACCACTTGTTGTAAAGATATTGGTAAATTATTTATCTATGTTTTTATTTGTAAAGTATTTATTTTTTATAGTATTATATTATTTTATTAAATTAAAAAAAATTATATATTTATCACTTTTTTTATTATTGTAATATAGGTGAAAAAGAGAGTGTGATTGGTTCTTCTTATGGTTCAAGTAGTAATCAGTCGTCGATACAAAGGGAAAAAGAATTTTGTGAAACATTGCAGCCAAAAGTTGTAGAGATTGAGATTCAAGAATTGGCTAATAGGGATCCAAAATTTAAAGAGCTTTTGTCGTTGAATGACGAAATTCCTGAAATTGTTGAGCTTGATCCGGATGATTCATGCTTTCCTGAAACATTCAACAAAAGTTAGTACAAATTTGATTTATTTTCAATTATAAAAATTGATCTTTTCTTTTCAAATATTCAATTATGATTTATTCAAAGAAGTTTGTATTATTATTTTAACTGCAGATTATCTGAACATTGGTGATCCATCGTATAGGTGTCAATATTGTGGTGCACACTTTTGGTATGACGAGAAGCTTAGTTAAAAAAGCATCAATAATGTCCCGAAGTATTCGCTTTGTTGTCTTCAAGGAAAAGTAAGACTGCCGCCTATCAAGAAAGCACCTGATGTTCTTCATGATCTACTACATGGGGATAGTGACAAAGTAGGCCCTTTTGGAGAACATCCGTTCATATAACAATATGTTTGCCTTTACATCATTGGGAGGAAAGGTTGTCAAGACAAAAAATATAGGAACATGTCCACCTATTTTCAAATTGAGTGGACAAAATTACCATCTGATAGGTTGTTTATTGCCTCATGTTGGAGATTTTCCGAAATTTGCTCAGCTGCATATTTATGATTGTGGGGTTGTGTTCAATATCATCAAGGTAATGCTTGTATGGAATATGGTATGTTGGGGATTCAGAACCGGATTCACAAGTCTAAGAACCGGACTAGAAGAACCGGATTTGATCGAGTCAAGAGAAGGGTGTATAACTGGACCGGGTTTTTGGGCTAGAAGGGACAGGTGTACAAGATGCCAAACACAACGGTTATCAGCTAGCAGAAACCGTTGTGACTTAACCGTTTTGTAACAAACTTCAGCTCGTAACTTGTAGCAGTTAGAACTCTCTCCTCACGAAGATTCGAGACACACTACTGATATAGGCTTGACGTTCTTGAGAAGGAGAAGACAATTATCACATTTTCCCTTTGTATATAATACAGTAGAAAGAGAATTAGAGATCTAGGGTTCTTGACCTAATTCGATTTGTGAATTAGGGATTTGCTGGGTTTTGTATAATTCTTGTAATTTTCACTTGAGTGAAGTGAATTGAGGTGTGTAGAGCCTCCGTGAACGTAGATCATTTCTGATCGAACCACATAAAATCTCTTTGTGTGATTTTGTTTCTTGATTCTGCGTCTTTGAGTGTTCGACTGTTCTTGAGGGATTAAGTCCGAACAAATCATCATTTGTTCATTCATTCTTGTGCATCTTGTGTCCGAATGTGATCTGGGGTATTTTATGTGAGGTGTTTATCACACCAAGTGGCACCATCTGTGGGAAACCACTCTCACACCAGAAGAAGAAGAAGACATGGTAGGGATGAAGATGGATTTGGACAAGTTCTGCGGCAAGAATGATTTTGCATTGTGGAAGATCAAGATGAATGCCATCTTGATTCAGAATGGGCTTGCAAATGCTCTTAAACCCATTGATCAGTGGTTGGAGGCTGAGAAACCTAAGTTTGGTGATATGGATTAGAAAGCTTTGAGTATGATCATCCTGTGTCTTGGTGATAAGCCATTAAGGGAGATTTCTAGGTCTAAAACTGCCATAGAAGCCTGGGCAAAACTGAAGGAACTTTATCAGTCAAACTCAGTTTCAAACAAGCTCTTCCTCAAACAGAAGTTGCTTTCTTTCAAGATGAGTGATGATAAGGTAATTTCTGACCAACTAGATGAATTCACAAAGCTGATTGATGAACTGGAGGATTTGGACGTTAAAATTGAAGAAGAAGATAAAGCTCTGACGGTGTAAAATGCACTTCCAAGATCCATGGAGAGTTTTAGAGATACTCTCATGTTTGGAAGGCAAGAGAAGTTGAGTTATGACTCAATTATCACTGCCTTGAAAACCAAATGTCTGCAGAATCAAGGTGAAAAGAAACCTAATCAGTCTGGTGAAGGTTTGAATATCAAGTTCAAGAGAAATAATCGAAGGAAGAAGGGCCAAGGTTTCAAAGATTCAAAGGATGGGAATGATGGCTCAAAGAAAGCTGGAGATTGGGTAGAGAAAAGGAAGTGTTTCAGCTGCAAACAGGTTGGACACTTGAAGAAAAATTGTCCATTAAAGAAAAAGAAGAAAGAAGGCCAAGGTGCAGAAGCTGCAGCAGTTGAGCATGAAACAGATCCTCCAGAAGTTCTA
Organism: Ajuga chamaepitys; assembly: GCA_958295605.1. Taxonomy (NCBI): domain Eukaryota; kingdom Viridiplantae; phylum Streptophyta; class Magnoliopsida; order Lamiales; family Lamiaceae; genus Ajuga; species Ajuga chamaepitys. The sequence continues at coordinate 45,304,290 of OY282505.1, forward strand.
AACATTACTGATTCAAAGATGGAAAATGAGTGGGTCTTGGATATTGGATGTTCTTTCCACATGTGCCCACATGAACACTGGTTTCACGACCTCAAGAAGGAAGGTGGAGGAAGTGTGCTGCTGGGAAATGACCATTCTTACAAAGTTCTAGGCACTGGTTCAGTCAAGATCACCATGTTTGATGGTGTTACAAGAACCATTTCAAATGTAAGGTATGTACTTGGACTTAAAAGAAATTTACTCTCCTTGGGTTCTTTAAATGCAACTGGATATGAGTTCAAATCAGTGGATGGTTTCTTACACATTACAAAAGACAAGAAGCTGGTGATGTTAAGTAATGGATTGTTTATCTTGATTGGACAACCAGTTTGTGGTAGCTTGGATAATGTATTAAGTAAAACTGGGCTTATACTGTGGCATAAGAGACTTGGACACATTTGGGAGAGAGTTCTGAAAGAGTTATCAAGAAGAGGCATAATTAGTAACATGGGATCAGAAACACTTGAGTTTTGTGATAAATGTGCATTAGGCAAGTCTCAAAAATTGCCTTATGGTAAGGGTGTTCATAAGCTTTTGATTATGTGCATTATGATATCTGGGGACCATCTAGGACAAAAACACATGGTGGAAGGAGATATTTTATGACATTCATTGATGATTTTAGAAGGAAAGTATGGGTGTTTGTGCTCAGAAACAAAAGTGATGCATTCAATAAGTTCAAAGCATGGTTGAATCAAATGGAGAACTTAAAGGGCAAGAAGCTTAAACACTTAAGGACTGACAATGTCCTGGAATACTTGTCTACTGAGTTTAATGAGTTCTGTGAAGAGAAAGGGATCACAAGACACAAAACTATGCCAATGAATCCACAACAGAATGGAATTGCTGAAAGGTTCAATAGAACCATTCTTGAAAAGGTGAGATGTATGTTGCTTGATGCTGGTTTACCAAAGGTGTTTTGGGGTGAGACAGTGAACACTGCATGTTATCTCATCAACAAATCAACATCATCATCATTAGGATTCAAAACACCTGTTGAAGTATGGAATGGAAAGCTTAGTAACTATACAGATTTGAAGGTGTTTGGCTGTCTGGCTTTTGCTCATGTTAAGCAAGACAAACTTGATCCAAGGGCTCTCAGATGTGTGTTCTTGGGTTATCCAGATGGGGTAAAAGGGTACAGATTGTGGTGCTTGGAGCATGGAAATCAGAAGTTCATTGTGAGTAGGGATGTGAAGTTCAATGAAAGTGTTATGGGATATACTTCTGCTGGTAGTATGAAAGAGTTTCAGGATGTTGTTGAGGTGGAGTATTCACATGATAACACTCAACCCAGAGATGACAACCTGGATCATCACTCAAGTGAAAGTTCTTCAGAAGAAGATGAAATATAACCTGAGACACCAAATCTGAGGAATTACAGCATTGCTAGGGATAGGCCAAGGAGACAAATCCAGAGACCAGATTTCTATAGACAAGCTGGAAGTGTGTACTATGCACTCAGTGTTGCAGAGGACATAGAACACCATGAACCTCAAAGTTTCAAAGAAGCAGTAAGTGGAAATGAAGGTGAACACTGGAGTAGTGCTATGATGGAGGAAATGGAATCTCTGGAGAGGAATAACACCTGGAAGCTGGTGGATAAGCCAAAGGGGCAGAAGCGAGTGAGTTCTAAGTGGATTTATAAGAAGAAGATTGAAGCTGGAGACACTGAAAAGATCAAATACAAGGCAAGGCTGATAGCTAGAGGGTTTACACAAATGGAGGGTATTGATTTCAATGAAGTATTCTCTCATGTGGTGAAATATTGTTCTATTAGACTTATGTTATCAAAAGTAACTCAAGAGAATATGGAATTGCAACAACTGGGTGTAAAGACTGCATTTCTACATGGGGACTTGATTGAAAACATACATATGAAGCAACCTGAAGGTTTTGTGGTTCCAGTTGGTGAAGAGAAGATGTGCTATCTCAGGAAGTCACTCTATGGTTTAAAACAGAGTCCAAAGCAATGGAATAAGACGTTCAATGAGGTTATGTTACATGCAGGATTCACCAGAAGCTTATATGACAGTTGTGTTTACTTTGATAAGGATTCTAAGGTTGATCAAGTATATCTGTTACTTTATGTGGATGATATGCTTATAGCCAGCAATAGTAAGTACAAGATCCAACAACTTAAGAAGAGATTAAGTTCAGAGTTTGATATGAAAGACCTGGGGGATGCAAGGAAGATTCTTGGAATGGATATCAACAGAAACAGAAAAGTTGGAATGTTGTTCTTGTCTCAAAGGAATTATCTCCAGAAGGTGGTAAAGAGATTCAACATGCATGAATCCAAGACTTTAAGTGTTCCAGTGAGCCAGCAGACAAGGTTATCCAAGGATCAATGTCCCAAAACCACTGAAGAAGAAAGATACATGAAACATGTGCCATATGCAAGTGGTGTTGGAAGCCTGATGTATGGTATGATTTGCAGTAGACCTGACTTAGCCTACTGTGTTTCTTTGGTGAGTAGGTTTATGTCAAATCCTGGAAAGGCTCATTGGAAAGCACTGAAGCAAGTATTGAGGTACCTAAAGGGATCGTTGACTTTAGGATTAAGGTTTGAGAAGCAAGTTGAAGATATTGTTCCATTGTTGGGTTTTGTAGATGTTGACTTTGCAGGGAATGTGGATACAAGAAAATCAATGTCTGGGTATGTATTTACATTGTATGGAACTGCAATAAGCTGGAGAAGCATACAACAATCTGTAGTGGCCTTATCCACTACAGAAGCAGAATATATGGCCATCACTGATACTATCATAGAAGCTGTATGGCTTAAGGGAATTCTAAGGGATCTGGGAATTGTTCAGAAGTGTGTTATTGTTCTTTGTGATAATCAAAGTGCACTTCACTTGGTGAAACATCAAGCATTCCATGAAAGGTCAAAACATATTGATGTTAGACTGCATTTTGTGAGGGATGTAATTGATTCAGGGTCTGTGGAGGTGAAGAAAGTGCATACATATGATAATGCAGCAGATTTCTTAACTAAGGCTGTACCAGGTAACAAGTTGAGACATTGCTCGAGCCTAATCAGGCTTGAACAATTTGTTTGAAGCATAAGGTGAAGGGCAGGATGAGGTAATGATACACAATTGATTTCATTGAGGTGGAGAATTTTGGGGTTGTGTTCAATATCATCAAGGTGATGCTTGTATGGAATATGGTGTGTTGGGGATTCAGAACCGGATTCACAAGTCTAAGAACCGGACTAGAAGAACCGGATTTGATTGAGACAAGAGAAGGGTGTATAACTGGATCGGGTTTTGGGGCTGGAAGGGACAGGTGTACAAGATGCCAAACACAACGGTTATCAGCTAGCAGAAACCGTTGTGACTTAACCGTTTTGTAACAAACTTCAGCTCGCAACTTGTAGCAGTTAGAACTCTCTCCTCACGAAGATTCGAGACACAGTATTGATACAGGCTTGACACTCTTGAGAAGGAGAAGATAATTATCACATTTTTCCTTTGTATACAATACAGTAGAAAGAGAATTAGAGATCTTAGGTTCTTGACCTAATTCGATCTGTGAATTAAGGATTTGCTGGATTTTGTATAATTCTTATAAGTTCAGCTTGAGTGAAGTGAATTGAGGTGTGTAGAGCCTCCGTGGACGTAGATCATTTCTGATCGAACCACGTAAAACCTCTTTGTGTGATTTTGTTTCTTGATTCTGCGTCTTTGAGTGTTCGACTGTTCTTGAGGGATTAAGTCCAAACAAATCAACATTTGTTCGTTCATTCTTGTGCATCTTGTATCCGAGTGTGATCTTTGGTATTTTATGTGAGGTGTTTAACAATAATGATACAACAAATGAAGTAACAAATCGAATCAGTGTTGTAAGGTATTTATTTTCTGTTAGTACAACTTTTTATTAGAGCAAATCATATCTTTTTTACTATGAGGTACTTAATGTTTAATTTAAACAATTTTTTTGTTATTTTTTAATCAGGCAAAGGGATGACATAAACAGCTTGCATGCTGAATTAGTTGTTGATTCAAAGAACATGCTTGATGAGCGCAATGTTCTTGTGAAAAGCTTTAGAATGGTTGGTCAAAAGATTCAGAAAGGTGAATTTGACATTAAATTGAAGCTACATGGAAAGAGGAACGATGATAGCATGATGTACAATCTTCCTACTGCATCTGAAGTTGCAGCATTGGTCGTTGGAGATTTTGATGAGTCATTGGGCAATCGTGATATTGTTGTTGAGACTCAATTGGGATACTTGCCACGAATAAACAAATTAAATGCTGCTTATTTAGCTTTGCAATATCCATTGTTGTTTCATTATGGTGAGGATGGCTATAGAGAAGATATTGCATATGCTGATTTCATTATGGAAAGACCCAATGGGCGGAAGAGAGTTAGTGTGAGAGAATTCTTTTCATACCGTTTGCAAGAAAGAGATGATGATGCGTCGACAATTCTTAGTTCTCGAAGACTTTTCCAGCAGTTTATTGTTGATTCATATACATTGATAGAATCTGGAAGGCTAAAATATATCTGCACGCATAAAAAAGAACTCTGTTGCGAGATGTATAGAGGACTTGAGGATGTGTTGTTGAGCGGCGAGATCGATGCTCGGACACAGGGCAGACACATTATTTTGCCATCTTCCTTTATTGGTGGTGCTCGTTACATGATTTAAAACTATCAAGATGCTATGGCCATTTGTAGGTGGGCAGGTTATCCGGATTTGTTCATCACATTTACGTGCAATCCAAAATGGCCAGAGATGGAACGCTTTGTTTCTGAAAGAGGTTTGAAAGCAAAAGATCGTCCAGATATCGTTGTTAGGGTCTTCAAGACCAAGTTAGAAAACCTCATGGATGATCTTCGAAAGAAAAAAAAAACATTTGGAAATGTTAAAGCAGGTATTAGTTTACTCTAATATTGATAATTTAAAATGTTTTCTATTAAGCAGTTTTAGTCATAATTATCAATTCTAACATTTTACTTATTTGCAGCAATTTATACTGTGGAATTTCAAAAGCAAGGGCTTCCACATGCACATATATTATTGTTCTTAGACAACAACCATAAAGATCCTACCAAAAGCGACATTGATTGTATCATTTCAGCTGAAATTCCTGAAGAAAATGTTGATCCAGAGTATTATGCTACAGTACGTGATTTCATGATGCATGATCCATGTGGTGCAACAAGGAAAGAATCACCGTGCATGAATGAGGAAGGGTTTTGTATAAAATATTTTCCAAAAAGGTTTGTGGAGAAAACTACTATTGACGATGATGGTTATCCAGTTTATAGGAGAAAGAATGATGGAAGGAGAGTAACTAAAAGCGGAGTTGAGCTTGGCAATACATTTATTATACCTCATAATCGTTATCTTCTCATGAAATATGGTGCACACATGAACATGGAATGGTGTAATCGATCAAGAGCGATCAACTATTTGTTTAAGTATGTGAACAAAGGGCATGATAATATCACTGCAGGTTTTTATCGAAGAGTGCGGGATCCGAACACTGGGAAGGATGTTGACGAAGTTCAAATATACTATGATTTTCGATATATCTCCCCATGTGAGGCTGCATTGAGGATTTTTTGGGTTTGTAATTCAATTTAGAGATCCTCATGTTGAGAGACTTAGTTTCCACTTACCGAACGAGCAGAGCGTCATATTTTCTGATGGAGATGATTTGGTATCCTTGATGAACAAACCTTATGTGAAACAAAGTATATTTTTGGGCTGGTTTGAGGCAAACAAGACATATCTTAAAGGCAAGGATTTGACATATGCCCAATTTCCCACAGCAATTTGTTTGACAAAGGGATAAAAGGAGATGGGTGAAGACGACCAAACGGTTTGCTATTGGCCGAATTTGCTATATTCCACTTGGATCTGACAAAGCTTATTACTTGAGAATTCTCCTTAATGTTGTTGAAGGTTGCAAATCTTACGAAGCTATTCAAACTATAAATTTGTTGTTTATCCAACTTTTTGGGATGCATGTTATGCGAGAGGTCTTTTAGACGACGATAAGGAGTACATAGACGAGATAATTGAAGCAAGTCATTGGGCATCTGGAAAGTCGTTGAGGAATTTGTTTGTGACACTTTTATTTTTGGGGAGTTTGAGCAGGCATGAGATCGTTTAGGAAAAGACTTGGAGCTACCTATCTGATGACATTTTGCTTAGACATCGAAAAATAACGAATTTCCTAGGTACAAAAATATGTTATATTTGGTAGACATAAACTTTGTTCATTTGTCGATAAAAGTACCTTCATAATTATAACTTTAAAATGATTTAAAACATACCATTTGTTCTTCTTTGCAGAGTTGGTGATGTCGGAAGATGAAATCAAGAATCTAGCTCTACTAGATTTTCAGAGTTGCAACCACTTAGCAAATCTTTGCAAGACTTCAATGGAATGTCTGTTCCTGATTCAGAATCTGCCACAACTTTTCTCAACAAAATTCTTTTCAATGTATTATGTTACAATAGAGTTGAACTTCAAAAGGAGTATCTTGAGTTTTTGAATAAGTTGAATGATCAACATGTTCGTGTGCATGATGAGATTATGAGTTCTGTTTGTAGCAATAAGTGTGGCGTGTACTTTGTTTATGGCTATGGAGGAACTGAGAAAACATTCCTATGGAGGACCTTATTTGTAACTTTGAGATCAAAATGAGAGATTGTTTTGAATGTTGCATCCAGTGGAATAGCATCTCTACTTCTACCTGGTGGGAGAACTGCTCACTCATGTTTCTCGATTCCTTTGGACATCAATGAAGACTCCACATGCAATATCAAACAGGGAAGTCCTCTATCACATCTTTTGATGAAGTCTAAAATGATTATTTGGGATGAAGCTCCCATGGTTCATAAACATTGCATTGAACCGTTGGATAAAACTCTTAAAGATGTCATGCAGCTAAGTGGATCGCATAATTCTGATTTTACCTTTTGGGGACATCTTGTTCTCGGAGGTAATTTTTGGCAGATTCTTCCTGTTATACCAAAGGGTTGAAGACAAGATGCCGTGCATGCTACTATTAATTCTTCTTATTTGTGGGATCATTGCAGAGTGTTACTACTGATGAAAAACATGAAGACACAAAAATGTGTCTCCAGTTGAACACGCGTAGAATTGGAAGAATTTTTCAAGTGGTTGGAGTCTGTTGGTGATGGGACACTTGGTGAAGTAAATGATTGTGGTGCTCAAATCCAGATTCATGATGATATGCATTTGCAAAAACGTGAGGATCCAATACAAAGAATTATTGAAAACACTTATCCGAACTTTCAAAATATCATGGACGATCCATCATTTTTGAAGTGTAGAGGCGTTCTTGGTCCAACCCTCGATGTTTTTTATTTAATAAATGAACACTTGATCAATCTCAATGCAAACATATCGAAGACGTATTTAAGTTCTGATAGTGCTTGCAAGTGTGATTCGAATAATGATGTGTTAGTTGAGCTTCACACTCCTGAATTCTTGAATTTGTTGAAGTGCTCTGGAGTCCTTAGTCATAAGTTGAAGCTTAAAGTTGGAACACCGGTGATGTTGCTTGATCATTCCAAAGGTTTGTGCAATGGTACAAGGTTGCTTCTAACTAGGGTGAGAAGACATGTTCTTGAAGGAAAAGTTTTAACTGGAACTAATTCTTGTGATTTAGTAGTCATTCCCAGACTATCACTGACCCCATTTAACCCGAGGTTGCCATTCAAGTTCCAACGATGACAGTTCCCAATCATTGTGTCTAAGGGCATCTCCAACAATCTTTCTAAATTAGTGCATATTTTGCATTATTTAAGTGCAAAATCTGCACTCCATCGCCAACCATCTGCACTACTTTTTGCATTAAAAAAGAATATTCCTTATAATTCATTTGTTTTATCTTTACTTTTATTTCTTTTGTAATATAAATCACAATTATGTATAAAATCACATGGAATATAATATTTTCATATTAATATTTCCGTTCATATTTTAAATTAAATCAAATTAAATATAAAAACACGTAAACAAGAAAATTGGAAAACGCGAAATTAAAATTGAAATTCACAATAACGTGGCATACAACAGATTGAATTACAAAGTGGAAGCATTGTATTCGGCCCACAAATGCTCGATTAATGCATTTCGAAGGGTAAAATGCGTCTGTGTGTCCTTAATTTCTCTATGACGAGCAAAAAAATTCTGGAAACGAGTATGTTTATTTTCAGCAAATTCGACGTCTGGAGTTGGCACTTGCCCGAGCTCGCAAATTGGAGCATTAATATCCCGTTCATCCTCAATTATCATATTATGCATTATAATACATGCAGTCATAATATATTTCAAATCATTTTTGCTCCAAAAACGGGCTGGGTTTGCCACAATTGCAAATCGACTTTGAAGGACCCCAAATGCACGCTCTACGCTCCACAATTGCAAATCGACTTTGTATTTCCGTTTTCGTAATGTTGTCTTTGATCTTGTTTAGTAATTTTCTGTAATTGTTATTTACATGTTTCGTACTTATTATGTAATTTTATATTTCACGTCCGTTTGTAATTTTATCTAATATTTGCCTTCTGTAGTAATTTAATAAATCATATGATGTTTTTTCTTGTTATTGTTGTTTTTCTTTTTCAAAATTTTATTTAATTTTTTTTTTCAAATTCGATACAAAAATACACTATCCAATACTTTAAAATATACATCACAATTAAATACAATATAAAAGAAGTAATAAAAATAAAGAAAAAAGAATAAGAAATAGATAGTGCAGCAAAGTAGTGCGCACTATATATAGTGCCAGAATTGTATAAACACTGAAATAGTGCTTGATATAGTGTACCGTTGGAGACGAAAAAGTGGTGTTTACCACCAAAATAGGGGACCCTTGGAGATGCCCTTACACAATGTCAATCAACAAAAGTCAAGGTCAATCATTAGAACATATGGAGCTTTTTCTGAAAAAAACTTGTATTCAGTCATGAGCAGTTGTACGTAGCAGTATCGAGAGTAACGAAACATAAAGGTTTGAAGATATTGGTGTGTTCTGATGAAGACAATGTCGATCAGAATTCAGCTAAGAATGTTGTGTACCAAGAAGTGTTTTGTAATTTGTAAGTTTTACTTTTTTTTGAAAATAATGTTAGTGTTAAAAAATGCATATATGCTATTGTTTTTTATTATGAGTATAGTTGGTATGATTAAAAAATTTAATGTTATGTTTTAAATTAATAATAATAAATCTCAACATCCGTGCATTTTGCACGGGCGAAGAACTAGTTTTTTAAATCTAAATGAGCTACATTGAGAAATGGGTTGCGCTTAGAAATTTTTGTTGCGAATAATCACCACTAATAAAAAATCTATTCACTAGGATAACTAAATAAGTTCTTAAACTAAAAGTCAAACACAATATAATAAGGAAAACGAAATTAAAAAAATATGAATATATTGGTAATATATTACTAAATAAATTGAAAATTTAAAAATATTAATGTAATTAATATATACGGGCCGAGTTTAGCAAAATCCACAACTCAATTCATACTCGTTTGATCGAATTTTTACCCGCTCCACATAAAGCGGATTTATTACGAATTTCAAACCGATTTATTATCATTCCTAGATTGTATTATGAAGTTTGTACTCATTTTAAATGGGAGTGGGTTATATTAAAAATTAAGTTGCGTTATTTTATTTTTATTTTTTTGTTGGATTTCGAACAATAGGTGACAAAATTTAAAAAAATAAAAACATATCAGCTAAAACATTTAAAAAGGCAAAAAACGAAAAGAAAAAAAATGAAGTGGTGTTATGTGCTGGCGGTTGCTCTACGCTAGTCAATATAGGTTTCAAGTCAAATGAACTACTTAACTTACCATAAAAAAAAAAGAGTAGAAAAATAATATCTGAGAGGAATCTGTAATTATTGATTTCAGACTTTAGAAATGGTCCATTATGTGCTGTATTACATGGATTCCACCCACATTGCGTCATTTTGCGTACTTATTAATCCCAATTGCGTATTTTATCGGATATATATTTTACTTCATTTCAGTTTTTAATTAAGTACTCCTTGTCAGAGTTGATAAATCCTACCAACCTCAGATTTTAGTTTTTTATTTTAAGCACAGATGTGATATTCGGAAATATTACGCTGATGCGATCACCGATGAAAGTTCTACTAACCAGCAAATAGTAAATTAGAATTCTCGTTTCTCTTATGATACGTTTTAAATATTTACCTAATTACTATGACTTAAATTATGATTCTTTAGTTAAGCTTTAGCTCGGCCTAAATTTGTCATTTTGCGCTTCGTTGTATTCTTCTTTTTTTTTTTTTTTTATAAAATGTAATTTAGTTAATTAGGATTCAACAAAAACCCACTTAAAGGGCTCCAATACAATAAGATAATTGTTCAAAAAGCAATACTTCAACCTCACATAAAGTTCCTACAAATACAAAGCTCAACATAACATTCGTTTTCACCATAATAATGTACCAGTGCAAAATAAATTCGACCGCTTATCCAATAGGTAATGTAATCCATGACAGCAGACATAGCCAGCAAAACAAACTCAATCGACTATAGGATGAGTTTTACCGTGAAAAAAAGTATAAGCCAGCCAAATAAATTCAACCTATATGTCATCTATTAAATTTGTGGTCATTTTCTTGTTTTATTCTTTGCCTCTCCGTTTCTCTTTCTTAATTTTCTAATTTATACTTTCTTTTTATTTTTTGACTAAACATATGTGAGTGTGTATAAAAGAATTTTAGCTCACCACTTACTAGTTGATTGAACTTTCACCGGTTATCACATCGGTGTGAAATTGTCAAAATTTACATCGGTGTTTAGAATTATAAAAAGAGTAAAGTTCCTCAATTTTATACATGTCAATAAATTCAATTTCTATTCGAATACTTTGTCAAGAGTCCTTGGTACAGAAATGTAAAGCTGGTATGAGAATATGTAGATAAATTTATTCGGTAAAAGCGTCAAAGTTCTGTAAATTGATAAGGGAAACATGTGAACTAGTTGAAGTATATCCGCTCTTTATTCTCCATGATTTCAGGAACAAAGGGTCATAATCTTTATGAGATCATATGTTATATTTATATGTTTCATCTTGTATTTCATTTACTTACGAGACGTATATTGAATGATGTCATTAATTCATACGTATCGTATATTTAATCTATTCATAATTTAGTATCCAACAAGTTTTTGTTTTTCTAGAATGGAGAATAGTGGATTAAAATTATTTTCCAATAATATAAAAATGTCTTTTCGATCTATATATAAAGTAAATTGTAACCATCCGTTTAGGATAGGAGACTCCGCATCGTAATTTGGAGGTAGTTAACCAACTGCCTTGTATCTTTTCTCATCATTGTTTTGGATAAACAAAGTATGATTATTTGATTAGATTATGATGTTTTCTTTTAGTAAAAGTATAAATGTTAAAAAAATGGCACAACTTAAGTGATATTTTGGATATTTGTACTGTTACGTAACATTGAAAGAGCTTGTATTTCAAATTAGTACATAGAAAGAAAGATTAGGTTGCGTTTGCATGGACAAAATTATTTCGAATAAAAGTGTGTGCTCGCGTACAATGTGTATAGTGTGGAAAGTGTTTGGAGTGCATATATGTGTAATTATATGGTCATATTTTTATTGTTGGGATTTTCAAATAAAGTCTCATGAGCATATAATGAAATATGTATCTTCATTGGTATAAAATCATTGAAAGTAAGTCTAAGAACAAAACCGTTTAAATGTCGTTAAAAACACGAATAATATCATGACAATATGGAAGGTATCAGAGTCATGATACTAAAAAAGATGTGACGAAGATCCTTAAAATGCCAAGTGGAATCAAACAAAATTCCACATCAACCAAATTAGAAAAGGATCTTTGGACATAAAACTTAACTAAACTTTTAGCAAGGAATTAAAATTAACTAATTTGAGTTTTTAATCAAACAATTCAACTGAATGACGTCCGACTATCCATTCGGGTCCAACTCAAAAACCACCAACATATCTGCCTTTTAAACCTATACACCGTAAAAAAAACGAGGCTCATTCACCAAAACTGGTAGAACATACTCCCTTCATAATAATTGATATTTTATGATGGAAGTGAAGAATTGAAAATGACAAATATATCCCCAGTTAAATTGTGGAATGAGAGAGGGAGCGAGAAGAATTTGATCAAATTTGTGATAGGTTAAAAGGTAGAAATATTTCAGAATTGAGTTTAAAAAGAAAATTGATAAAATTTGTGAAAAGTATTTAAAATATCAATTAATTAGAAAAAATAATAAATAGCTAGAACGTCATTATTATTAAACGGAGGGAATAGTTAACAAAAAAATATTGCAATAGGCAAAACAAAGATATTTCACTTGGCTAAAATTCCGGGGCTCGCTTTGTGTTCCTCATAGAGCAACTATTCCCTTCATTTTTAATTGATTTGGTAGTTTCTTAATGATATTTTGAATTAATTGATCTTTTAATTAATTTTCATCATTTCTCTCAATTTTGTCATTATGTCAATTCTAAAATATCTCTTACTTTTTAATTTAAAGATAGACTAGATAGGTACCCACGCAATGCGTGGGAAGATGTTTTAATTGATTGTCCGTATCTATAGTAATATAAATTTTACATGCATACTTTATACATCATTAGATTGGTGCATGTGTAGAGATAAAATCAAAGATTAATATTACTTTGATTCACATCTACACATGGACTAATCCAATGGTTCATAGTGTATACGGGTATTACTCACGGAAGTAGGGTAAAATTAACCGTTATTTTATATTGTTTGTGCATCTTGATCAAAATATCATTTGCGTACTCCACACAAAAAGAAAATTACTTGCGTACTCACTGTTAAGCTTTTGTCTAGTAAATAGAATCATGATATGTTATTTCACATCCAAACATATATTTTAGTTATCTCATGCATTAATTTGAAAAGATATGAAGTTTATATCTTTTTATTTTTTGTTTGAAACCGTCATAACTTTTTATTAACTTAGAATGTTAAAGTGCTGCGAAAAAGTGGGTATGTCATTGTTTCCAAGAAATCTAGTCAAAATCTAAAACTTCCCTAGTGTTTGGGCGGAAAAAATGGAGGGAAATCTTTTTCTTTTTTCCTGGTGATTTTTATTTCCCAAATTGGCAAGCCATATGGGCGATAAAATGATTTATAAAAAAAAATATGTCATTTGTTATTATATATACATATATATATATAAAATATAGAATATAGATAATAAATATGTTTCTAGTTTATATAAAGTAATAGATCATAAATAATATGTTTAAATTTAACTTACTTTTTTAGTCAAATTTGCCAATAAAATTTATTCATTATTAAAATATATAAAGGTAGAATTCATAAACATGAACTCTAACGCTTCTGGTTCTCCATTTTTTTGGTGAAATCTCATTTTTTTTTTTTTTAAGTTAATTATGATTTCACCATAGTTAGTCATTTTAAGCTATTTATAACTAAAAGAGAACGAAAACTCATGTATGAGGCAAAATTTATTGTAAGGTATACGAAAAAGAGGTTTATTAACCAAAGCTAACAACTTTATAATTTAGTGTTATTCCTTTTTAGATGAGTCGTTTACTTTATTAACTTGTAAAATTTATTTTTATAAGCTTAGTTTTAGGAGTTGTTGTAAGATATAACTTAGATACTATATTTTAAGATAATATTGTACAATCTTTTTTTATAGAGAATATAGTTTTATCTTAGATACAACAATACAATAATCATTTAATCTAGTTTTTTCAAATAACAATATTTATTTTAAATTGAAAATTCAAAAATCACCGATTACTCGAAGCAAATAGATCCCATCTGCAGAAGGAACTGATAGGTGGAGTGATTCTGGAGATTTTATTAGAAATCTCCGGATATTTTTGAATTTTAGTTTGGTTCCGAAAAATTTTGAATTTCCAAACCGCTACGCACGATACTCATCGTAGCTCCTAGTCACTATTCTGAAATTTTTTTTTTTTTTTTTCTATATTGTAAAATCCTTTGGTATCACTATATATAATAGTATAAATTATTAAATCCTCTAAAGAATATAAATTATTAACCTGGAGGATTAGTTGGAGAGGTTACAGTTCTGTTGATAAACTCACATATACATCTTTCTAATTTTTTTTTTTTTTTTAAATTTGTATAGTTTAGTGGTAATTTATTTAGCCCTTGGTTTTCTTACCCTTATTGTAGTTTGAAAATTTTATTCTAACTTGATAGGAAGATTTTTCTAAAAACAACTTGATAGCTCATACGGAAAAAAGAAATTGATGAAGAAAGAGAAGTGCATAAAATTTGCAGAATTGCATTTAACCCATATCAACTGAAGAGAAAATAGAATGAATAAAAATGTGATGCATGTTAGTTTTTGATGCTATTATATAGAAATGTAATCGAATCAATGTATATGCTCGAGTTTGATGACTGGAAAACTGAAAGATTGAGTCTCGATTTGAACTCGATCATCCTCATTTTATTGGTGTCGAGAAGGAAAATTTATAATCTAACATCTATTGTTAATTCAATTAAAAAAGATTAAAATAAAACTATATATACATGTAAATAACTAAATATACATGTACAGTGGTCAGAGCATTCTTAGTCCAGAAAGCTCTAAAGGAAAGGAAAGAAAAATAGATTGCTTGGGCTAAAGCTTCTTCCGAGCCTCGTCCAGATGCCACATCAGCACCTGCAAATTCGTGCCTCAAAGTTGATGACAGACCTCCTGCATTCATATCTTCTACTTGTGTTACTTCTCGCGAGCATGGTGAACCATCGCATTCTTCTTCTAATGATTAACCAAAGACTTTGTCGAATGAAAGCAAGAAGAGTAGCGATAGGATTCGGGTCGATTCGACCGAGAGTATATGGAAATATGGAAGTGTGTTTTAGGGAAAAAAATGATCTAGTATTTAAACTAACAGGGTTTGATGTTAATTTTTTGCACCCTAATTATGTGCAATTATATTTATTTAGAATCTTTTGATATTGTTTGGGTTTGAATGTGTTCTCAAAACCCCTATTTTTTGCTAACAAATCTATACAGATTTTTTTTTAAGAAAATGATTTGTTTAACAATATAGATGAATGTAGACACATTGTAGTTACTATATTATGAATTGATTTTTTCAGTTTTTTAAATAGAGAGAATATCTCAACAAATTTATTTTGGAATAAAATTAATTATGTTTTAGGTTAAATGTATAAAAAGATTAATTTGTTAAAATTAAGAGATTTCTCCAGATACATCAAACAGGTTGCCAATTAAATTGGATTGTTCTGTTTTGCACAATATTTTGTTTCCCAATTACGTATGTAAAATGAGCGGGAAAAAAATGTTTTTAATTGTGGAAACAATACATTTTGTTATTATATATATATATATAGATATAGATTAATTCATTTTAATTAAAATTGATACTCTTTTGATATCAACAAAGAGTGAAAATCTCAACCATATATTTTATAGGGGGAAATTGATTTTGTTCTCAAACTAATGTATAAAATTGTAACAAATTACCAAATAAAAGAGATTTTGTCGGCTATTTTAAGGGATCATCAAATCATTACGATTTCATTGTTTTTACATGTTTTCTTTCCCAAATAAGTAATGATAAATGGGCGGGAAAAACACTTTTTTCCAAAAGTAGTATAAATTCATTTTGTTTTTATATATATATAGATGTGAGAGAGAAAGGAGATTACCTTGAGTATATTTGGAAAAAAATTGAATTCTTAATTCTTCCATTATTTTTTTCATAAGTAACTAAATCTAAAATTTGTTTTTTATGGAACGGGGTTCTTTAGTATGACCATTAATTTAGTTAATATGTTATGCTAATTGCCATCTTTCGTATTTTTATATTAAAAGTGATGTCATTAAATTATAAGATCGGGGTTTGTTATAGATTGTGTTGATCCAGGTGAAATCTTCAAGAAATTTAAGTTAACCCAATAAGTCCTTTTCTAGATGAAGTGATCTGCACTCAAGAATCAAGATTCTGTTTAAACGACTTTAATTAAAACGAGTTTAATACATTATTTTTAATGATTGAGACTTTTATAGTATAGTAGTTACAATCAATTACTAATTTGGAAAAGGCAGTCAAAACTCATAAGATTCAGCGGGCGCATCTACCGCCGTATTAAATGCTACTTCGGTTAACCTATTTATTTTTAATTCACACGCATATACTGTATCTTCCTAACTTCCAATGCCTCTTTGGACTCTTCTTATTTGGGTTGATTGCACAACATGATGCATCAATCAATTTATATAACTTCCCCGCGTTTTAATTAATTGATATTTTAGATATAAGTAGAAGAATCAAAAATCAAATGCATTCCAAATATACCCAGGTAATGAGATTTCGTCAAATAAAATATTAATGAAAAATTAAAAATTAAGAGATATTTTTCGAATTGGCATAGAAGCAAAATTGAGAGGAATATTGAAAAATAGCTAAAACATCAATTCGAAAATCATTAAGAAATTAAAACATCAAGTAATTTGAAACGGGTGAAGTATTAATCACATAAGAAAAATAACAGTGTTTAATAAACAAATCATTTTATCATAAAAACTTCATTTTTTCAATATTACCCCTAAACATATTCCAACAATTGTGGAATGATGAAAGAGAGTGATTAAAATTATAGATAAGAAAAGATTATTATGGGAAAAAATATATTTGACATGAAAGAAATAGATTAAATAAGGACCATTCCAATAACTCTTTATTGTTGATGAATATTTTTTTACTAAGCAAGTATGAACTTTAGGATAACAAAAAAAAATCTATCAACTTTCATCTTTTTTCTTCTTTCAACTCCAACATAGACCACGTATTTTGAAATCTAATCATGTTGTCACGACCATCATTAAATTCTATTGAGTATGGTGTATAGTGGTTATGAGTTTATTTGTGCAATGAATAATTTGATATTAAATATGGTGTTCAAATTATTTTCACGAGAATCATTTTGAATTTTCATATGTCCTTAAATTATAGGAATATTATAAATCGAGTGTTTAAGATGTTAAACACGGAAATATTTGAATCATAATTCAATCCTAAGTATATTGTTTATATTTAGTAAATTAATTTGAGAAATTTATTCTAATAGGATCGTCTCAATAATTCATTGAAGTTTATCTTTAACTTGAAAATATAATTGTGGATACATATATGGTGTATTGGACAGGATCATATGATATTAAAATTGTGATTTGTCCATACAATTTAAATTCATTGATTGATGTATGTATTACTTTAATATAAGTGAATATTGTAATTTTATTAATGACTTCACATTTTTTAGACAACAATGAGTCGAGATCGCGATATTTTGGGAGTTAAAATAAAGTAATAATGACGTACATTTACTATATTGGAACCATATAAAGTTCAACCACTTTAGTTGTTCGGCACCCAAGACCATTTCTTTTGTGGATTAGAATTTCTTAGAAAATGTTTCTCAATTCTATTAAACATTTAGGATATTTAATTTATTTTCTTCCATGATCAAAACTTCGTCATTTTCAAATTTAATTTGAAGAATACAATTATTTAATCATAATCTATTTTATGAAAAGAAAAATTCAAAGTATCAAAGATAAAAGGTGAACTTACCAGTGAAGAGTTATGAACAGATTATCATGATTTGTGCTTAAGTTTTGTGAGGATTACTCAATTATTTTTAAATTTTATTAGATGTCCTCTCATGCACAAGGTGAATATTTTTTTTAATTATAATAACTATACAATTACATAATCGCTTATATATTATTTAAGAATGCAAAAAGAGTTCATGTGTCCAATTTTATTTCTCCCTTCTACATATATATATATATATATATATATATATATATATATATATATTTACATTTTATATCTTCCATTATCATAAATTTAAACAACTAATTAGATTTCATAAATTTCATAAATTCAATTTTTTATGTTTTTATATTTAATACCTTTCAACATCACAAAATTGAAACTCCCAATTATATTTTCATAAATTTTGTTTATTCAATTATTTGAATGCATGATTTGATGAAGCTGAATATTTCAAATGAAATTTTAAATACAAACTTGAAATTTGATTCATCTCTCTCCCTATTATTTCACCGGTGCATTATACGAGTTGTAATAATTACATATTCGTAGAAGGACAAAACAATGTCAAATATTTTGAATAAGTACCATTTGAAAGCCATATATATTAAATAACATAATATTAATATAAGAAGCCACGACCATATTAGTTACTTAATTATATGAGTGGTAAACTATATTCTCATGTCATATTCAAATAATTTAGCAAATATATCGAAACGTGTTTTTGTTGTAAAGTGTAAACCTAACAAATTTGTGTTTTTTATCAATTCTTTTTAAACAAAATAATTTGCACTATAAAAAAAATATTAAGATAAAAAGCGGTAAAATTAAAGTAAATAATATTAATCTGCTAAAAAATCCATTAAAATAAAAATTCTTTTTGAAATTATATCACATTTTTTATTTTATATACAAATGTTTAAAAATTAAAATAGCATAAGCATCCTAAGAAATATTTTAAACTTAAAAATCAAAATTTTAATTAGTACATATGCATCATGAATGTCAAATCCAAGATCGTGAAAAGAGGATGGTAAAATTCTTATTAAAAATTAAGTTAAGACAATAAAGTTATAAGACATTGAAATTTAGAAGGGAGAAAATAAAAGAATAAAAGTAAAAAGGAAAAGCAAAAAAATTAATTGGAGGAGAAGAAGGTGGAGGAGCCACATGTCTTCCTCCTTTTTTAGGGCTCCCCCTTAATACATAATAAGGATAACACACTTAGTGGTAGCAGTTTTAAAAACTTAAAACAAAACAAGAACTCGGCGAAAAACTGAGTTAGCGACATGTGTTTTTCCTTATTTTCTTGCAATGTTTTAGTATTAAAGGTTGATATTATACCCATATCTTGTTGTAGTTATATATTTATACTTCCTCTGTTCATAAATAAATATTATTTTAGAGACATTCAGGTGTAATTTATGAGCAAAAGGAATGGACAACAATATCCTTAGAAAATCTATGTTTATAATCTTAACTTCCATCTTTATCTCCATCAATTCTATTTATTACTATAAATTTCTCTTTCTCTTTTCCATGCCTTTATTAATATACCAATTGAGAGATCATATGTAATAATAATATTATGCAATGTGTGTGGAGATTTTCTTAAATTTAGATAAGGACAATGTTGGAAGAAATATAAGAAAAATGTTAGAATGACACTCTTTTGTGAAAGAATGATTTTCTCTAAAAAGTCACTTATTTGTAAACGAATGGAGTAATAGTTATAAACTGGAAGAATGAAAACTGTTATGTACTCCCTATGTTTACTTTTAATTGGTGTTATAGCTAGTTAATTAAGAATTTTCCTAATCAATTGTTCTCTTAGATAGTTTTCATTGTTTCTCCCAATTTAGTATCTATGTCAATTCTAAAATTTTCTTTACATTTTTCTGCTCAAAGAAAAAAGAATATTCCTTATATTTTAGCTTACCGTATTAAAGAGAGATGGAGTGAAAAATTATTGGGAAAATGAATTTGGAAATTAATAAAAGAGGTGGATGATTATTGAAAAGGTACATTTGTCAATTCATTTTGCTATGAAAGATGAACTCTCTTTGATATATTCCAAAACTTAATTTACAAGATTGTATCTCCACCTATATATAAGAATAGAATGATAAGAAACAAGTTGAAGGGTTCCCTTTCTTGGTGAGCACATGTGTCATGCACATGCATGATACACGTTAATTATGCATGTATTTAGGTCGAGTTAGGATAGTATTTTATAGCATTTACATGCGTATTTGGTCAGGAATTGTATGAATTTATGTAATTTGGACCATTTGACGTGTGTTGGTTTGTTTTGTAGTATTTTCATAGTTTTCAGGACAAATGAAGACTTGTGAGATAGCACGAAGAAACGGGTCGAAGAAAGGACGAGATGGGTCATGAAATGGGCAAAAAATAATCCCAAGGACAGAAGTATTGACGCGGTCACATCAATAGCATGACTCGATCGCGTCATAAAGGGCTGAAAGGCAAGTCCAGAACTGACCAACTCGGTCGCGTCACTGACCAACTCGGTCGTGTCAAGCAGTCAACAAGGGCAATTCCAGTAGCAACTGACACGATCGCGCCCAAAAGCTCGATTTTGAAGTTTTTTCTGTTTCAAGTAGGATTCGGGTCCTAAACTCCCAGGACTATTCCAAAGTCTATAAAAGGACAAGAGATGCTCTCTTTTCAGATACTTGCTACATCACATCATACACATATTGAAGGAGAATTAGAGAGCCATTGAAGAATGAGAAGATGAAGATTGACGAGCCGACTTCATCGGGTTTAATTATTTCATTTCTAGTCTTTATTTCTTTACGATGTATTCTAAGAATTATTGTACTGAATTAATACTAGGCATGAGTAGCTAAATTACTCGTGTCCTAGGGTTAGAGAGTAGTGTTTTACGACGATATTTGATTTAAGTTTTGATTTATAGACTCCAGTTTTTAAGTATCTATCTATGTGTTTGTTTTATTTCATAACTGAGCATATTTTGATCACTTTTAGGTTTAGTTTACACGTTTAGAAATTCCATTTCGAGAGGAAGGAATCGTTAATAGACGTACAATATATAGCGTAGTTGTCTATTACTGTGTAGGCAAGGGTTAAGGGTCTTTTGGGAGTTGTTAGGATTAATTGACTCGAGAGGGTAGTTGTCCTAATCAATCCATGATTTAGTCGCTTCGAGAGAAGGACTAAGTTAATTAAGTGACATCTAATAGATACTAAAAATTGATTTAAAAGTCTATGAGTTGAACTTAATCAATATTGAAGTAATTCATGAAATCGACACCCTAGGATACATTCTTGTTAATTGAAATTCGAGTGTCTAGTTAGGATAATTCTAGAAAATTGGGGTATCGAACTGCCTTAACTTGTTCTCTAAAGATCGACCTTGACTTTCCTTATTCACATCTAGACCCGTATACTTGCGGTATTTAGGGTTAGAAATTAGGTCTGTCAAGTTTTTGGCATCGTTGCCGGGGAATAGGTATAGCGTCCAAGTTTTTATCCTGAGAAATAGAAGGATACTAGACTAGACTTTATTTTTTGTAATTTTAATTTTTTTTATTTAATTGTAGTTTTTATTATTTATTTATTTTATTTTAGTATTACGTGGTATTTCTTTCCGGTGGTGTTTTCAGGTTTGCATGCAAACCAGATCAAAAGGGAAAGAACATCTTGTCCCTCTAGATCCTGAAACTAAAGCAACTGCTCCTAGATACCTAACGAGAAAAAATCCCACATTCGAGATGAAATACATACCGCAAAATCTGACCCAAGAGGAAGCATTGACTCGGATATTAGGGGCTCTCGCTAATCTGGATCATCGAGTCACCAATCTGCAGCAGCAGCAACAACCACCACCGTAGCAGAGACGAATTCATATTGCACAAGATGAAGCAGATGAGGATATCACTCCTATAAGTGATTGTCTTCGTCCGACGCCGAATCAGCAGTTCGGAGGAGTACAACCTCCACCATTGAACGCGAATAGTTTTGAGTTGAAGCCATCACTAATAAACATAGTGCAGTAGAATCAGTTTGGTGGTAGTGCTCTGGATGATCCGAACGTGCATTTGAACAAATTTTGCAGGTTGGCAGACACTATAAAGATCAATCATGTGCCGCATGAACAAGTCAAGATGAGGTTGTTCCCATTCTCACTAAAAGATAAAGCATTATAGTTGTACAATTCATTAGATGACGTCAAAGAGTGGGAGGACCTGAGCACAAGATTCCTCTTGAAATACTTTGCACCAAGCAAGTTGTTGGATCTACAAAATAAAATAAACCAATTCAAGCAGATGGATCAAGAGTCGTTTGGTGAGGCTTGGGAACGACTCTGGGATCTTATCCGGAGTTGTCCTCAACATGGGTTCTCAAAGAAGCAAAAAGTTTACAAATTTTATAGTGGGTTGCTTGCTCCAGCACGAGATCATGTAGACACAGCTGCAGGTGAAAGTCTGATGGAGAAGACTGTGAAGAATGCATTCTCGATTTTGGATGCCATGGCCAGAACAAGCTATCAGTGGCCTAATGAGAGAAATCAGCCGAGACGAGTGGCTAGTGTCAAGGAAGCAGAGCCAGTCAAGAATGAGCCAATTGAAAAACCTTACATCTCAGTTGACAGCTTTGATGAGCCAAGTAAGTTTGCTAACTAGTCTGACATTTGCACAACATAATGACACTTCACCGCAGCAGATAGTGGGCCAGGAGGAGGTTGAAGATGTGAATTTTGTCAACCAGAGGAACTTCAACAACTTCCAAAATAATCAACCAAGGTACAATCAATACCCTCCGAATCGGAATCACCAGAATTTCTCTTATGGCAATGCAAAGAATTCACTTAATCTGCCACCCGGATTTGTCATCGCGAATGGAATGATTCATGATGGCAAAGACCCAACACAAGAGGAGATAGTGTAGTCCCAATTTGCTAAGTACGATGAAAAGTTAGCTCAACTAGAGAGAAAAATGGACGAAAAATTTATTGAGCAAAACAAGCATATGACTAGTCAAGGAGCGGACATCAAGCTACTCGAGACCAGTATCAATGAAATATCTACCAATATGAGTCAGCTAATAAAGATTGTTGGAGCTCAGCATAAACAGGGGCAATTCCCGAGTGATACAGTTGTGAATCTGAGAGAGCAGTGTCACACAATTCGAGTGAGAAGTGATATTGGGTATGAAAGTCCAAAGCTGCAGGCTGATAAGAAGAAGGAAGTGTAGAAAGAGCACTTAGTGGAAGAAAGAGGATTAGAAGAAGAAGAAGAAAAGAGGCCAAAAGCCAATTTACCAGAATATGTCCCTCCAATTCCATTCCCACAAGTTCTGAGGAAGAAAAAGATAGATGAGCAGTTCGCAAAGTTATTGGATGTGCTAAAGAAGATTCAGATTAATATACCTTTTGTTGAGGCACTACAGCAGATGCCTAACTATGCGAAGTTTCTGAAAGAGGTGATAGCCCAAAAGAGAAAATAGGAGGACTACGAGACGGTGAATTTAACAGAAGAATGCAGTGCAGTTATCTAAAGGAAGCTACTAATAAAATGCAAAGATCCAGGTAGTTTTACTCTTGAATGCAAAATAGGTAGTTTAACTTTTGATAAAGCACTGTGCAATCTAGGAGCAAGTATCAACTTGATGCCTCTGTCTATATTCGAAAAATTAGGAATAAGGACAATAAAACCCACTACAATCGTCCTCCAAATGGCCGACCACTCTATAACTTGTCCATAGGGCATTGTATAGGATGTTTTAATAAAAGTTGGTAAAGTTATAATTCCCGTTGACTTTGTAGTTCTAGATATGGTAGAAGACAATGAAATTCCCTTGATTTTAGGTCGCCGTTTCTAGCAACGGGTAATGCACTTATAGATGTTAAAAATGGGGAGTTAACTTTGAGGGTAGATAAGGACAAAGTCACGTTTTCGATATATAAAGCTAAAAAATAACACGGAAGTGAGAGAGCAAACCACATTGAAACATGTGGCTCTGTACAGTGTTTAGATGCACATTAAATAAGAACCTGATCTCACCTGGTGATTGTAATACCCCTAAAGTGTGCTTTATTGATTCTACATTTACTCTTTATCACCAAGATTCTACTCATCTTGATCTGGTGGAAAGTGTTAGTGTGCTAGATGTCTTGCAGGAACCTCCGAAAAGAAGTTCAACCAAAAAGCATAAAAAGAAAAAGAAAGTCGAGAAGGCATTAAGAGAGAGTAAAGGTTGTGAAAATGCCAAACTGTTACCTATGCATCTACAGCTAAATCCAATGATGAGGAAAGCAGTTAAGAAGAAAGTGCGGCTGAAGAAGCCGAATTAAAATTAAAAAGGTCGTCGGGCTGAAGACATAAAATTTAGCACTTGTCAGGAGGCAACCCGATGTTTACCGTGTTATTATATTTTAGTTGTTTTTATTACTTTATGTTTTTACTTTTTCTTTTAATGTTTTGATGTTTTTAGGAACCAACATTGACAAATTCAAATCAAGGAAAAAAAGGAACGCGATAGCAAGATGCATGGGACGAAAAGAGGGTTACAAGCAGTACGAAGCGACGCAGTCGAGTCACATAGTCGCGTCAAATACTCAAGATTGACACATCAAAGGTCAGTACAAAGCGACGCGGTCATGTCGACATATGATGCGGTCGCGTCAAAACCCTCCACATAACCACAGGTTAGTAAGCAGCGATGCGGTCGCGTTGAACTACGACGCGGTCGCATCAAAACCTTCATCACAGCGCAGGTTAGTATGTAGTGACGCGGTCGCATCACTTTACGGCATGGTCAGGTCAGTTTGCAACATTGGGTTTGAAGAACCGGCAGCACAGAAGGTCGAGGAGCGCATTTGGAGACAGCAGCAAGATATTCGATGGGACACATTGGCCCAATTTTAGAGCTAACATGGTTTCCAACCACCTCCACCGCCACAATGACTATGAGTTAGCACCAAGGCGTACCACTCTTTTCCTCGAAACATTGGCTTTCAGCCAAGTTTGGGGGAGGGGGTGAACCGTGGTACGTCTTGGCCGCTATGTATCTTTTGTTGTTTCTAATTTTTTTCTTATCGCTTGATTCAATTTGCTGCTGTTTGATTTGCTTTGGTTTGATCCTGGGGTCTGTGAGCCCAATTGCATAGTTGCTGTGTTGAGAATTGGGTCTATGTGCCCAATTATTTATTTTACTTGCTTTGATTTGGAGATTTGGGTCTATGTGCCCAGTGATTTGTCTTGTTGGTACCATTGGGTCTGTGAACCCGGTTTGATCTTTAGTTGTTATGTTGAGTCATAGGAGTCTAGAGTTTTATTGTTTTAGTTTTTAGAGTCAAAAGAAGAGTTGAACCCGAGAAAAAGAAAAAAATAGTAACAAGTGAAAAGAAAAGAAAAAGAAAAAAAATAGGGAAAGATAGATGGTGAATAGTTAATGATGAGATATTTTTGAGAAGTAGATGGTAAAAAAAAGGCACATAATAGAGCATGAAAGGTGAGTTGAGATGAAATCGAGCTTGAACCTAGAGTATTCAATTAAAAATTACCCTTGTGAGAATTTGAGCATAATTGTACTCTTATTTTCGGAGTAATATACATTCTTTCAGTGTGAATCAGATTGAATATGTGCACTAATCTCTAGAACTTGTCTTGAGTCTTACTAAGAATGTGTAATATGTGGTGTGATTTAGGAAGTGATCTTAGGCATTTTTGTTTTAAGCCTGTTTATTGAACCATGAAAAATTGTCTTTGTACCATAAAGTCAATAATTATCCCTAGTTAGCCTACTTGACCTTTAAAGCGTTAATTTTTTTTCTTCATAACCTAACAATGTCAGCTGTAAACCTTTCGATTTAACTCTTTTGGCCTTAATTGGATTGATCAAGTTAGAGGGAGAAGAATTAGAAGGTAGTTTAGATGAAGAATCTGTGGGAAGGAATGGGCAGATTAGAGGATAATTTCAAAGATGAAGGAAATAAGAGAAGAATGATAGGGGAAAAACAAAGAGAAGAATAGCCTCCCCTAGTTGAAGAGAAAAAGAAAAAAAAAAAAAGAAAGAAAAAGAAGAGAAAGAGTTTGTTGTAATAAATTTCCAAGTACTTTGAGGAGAGGCTAGGAAATCATAAAAGTGCTTAGATTATTTGAGTTGAATAAAACTATCGGGTAGTTCCAAAAATGTGGTACCCTTGTATTGATTAGAAAAACACTTTAGGTGTAAAGGTTTAGTGAAGGTGAAGAATTCATATCTTTTGGGATGAGTTGCTAAAAATTGGAGAGTGAGGTTGAGTGATGTTATTGGAGGGTAGTCGGGTTAGGAATAACTTGATTAATCCAAAAGTAGTCACTTTTATCCAAATATATCCCACCTTACCTTAAGCCAACATTACAACCAAGAAAAAGACCTTTTTTTATCCTTTTTCACACACATTGAGTACGAGATTTAGTTTAGACGATTGTCAAGCATATGGTAGGCTTTGCATGTAATTCAATATGAGCGGAAATGAAATTAGCTTAAACACTTGAGAGATGAGGGAAATACTTAACTGGTGAGGATTGAATAACTCAAACGTTCAAAGCCTCGAGATTAGTTGATTTTCACACTGTCACATATGCTCAAGTACATTGTGTTGCCTAATTGTGAAAAGAAATAGAAAATCGGTCTGAAACTGAATTATCATCCAATCGCCCTAAATCATTGCATAAATCACTTGTATTTCTTGTCTTTTGTTATGTTTTGTTCGGGAAGAACAACAGTTTAAGTTTGGGGAGTTTTGATACACGAAAATTATGCATGTATTTAGGTCGAGTTAGGATAGTATTTTATAGCATTTACATGCGTATTTGGTCAAGAATTATATGAATTTATGTAATTTGGACCATATGACATGTATTGGCTCGTTTTGTAATATTTTCATAGTTTTCAAGATAAAATGAAGACTTTGTGAGATAACATGAAGGAACGGGTCGAAGAAAGGATGAGATGGGCCATGAAATGGGCCGAAAACACGGCCCAAGGACAGAAGCAATTGACGCGGTCACATCAATAGCATGACTCGGTCGCGTCAGAAGAGGCTGAAAGGCGAGTCTAGAACTAACCAACTCGGTCACGTCACTGACCAACTTGGTCGCGTCAAGCAGTCAACAAGGGCAATTCCAGTAGTAACTGACGCGGTCGCGTCAGTTTTGACGTGGTCGCGTCCAAAAGCTCGATTTTGAAGTTTTTCCTGTTTCAAGTAGGATTCGGATCCTAAACTCCCCAGGACTATTCCAAAGTCTATAAAAGGACAAGAGATGCTCGCTTTTCAGATACTTGCTACATCACATCATACACATATTGAAGGAGAATTAGAGAGCCATTGAAGAACGAGAAGACGAAGGTTGACGAGCCGACTTCATCGGGTTTAATTATTTCATTTCTAGTCTTTATTTCTTTACGATGTATTCTAAGAATTATTGTACTGAATTAATACTAGGCATGAGTAGCTAAACTACTCATGTCCTAGGGTTAGAGAGTAGTGTTTTACGACGATATTTGATTTAAATTTTGATTTATAGACTTCGGTTTTTAAGTATCTATCTATATGTTTGTTTTATTTCATTACAGAGCATAATTTGATCACTTAGGCTTAGTTTACACGTTTAGAAATTCTGCTTCGAGAGGAGGGAATCGTTAATAGACGTACAATATATAGCATAGTTGTCTATAGAATTACATTCTCGTTAATTGAAATTTACTCGTGAATCAAGTTAGTTGTTAGTTAAAATAATAAAGTTTATTAAAGTCAATCTTGCAATTCGAGTGTTTAGTTAGGATAATCCTAAAAAATTGGGGTATCGAACTGCATTAACCTATTGTCTGAGGATCGACCTTGACTTTCCCTATACACATCTACACCCGTATACTTGCGGTATTTAGGGTTAGAAATTGGGTCTGTCAATTCACTACTTACCTAACTATAATAACTAATTAGTATCTTAATGCTAATCTATGATAACCTTATTTATACTACAACATGCTCTTCAATTTGGTCATGGGTGAAAATTAGAGCTTAGCAAAGTACTCAACAGCTATAAGCGATTTGCAGACAAACTTTTAGTCAAGATGTTTGTTGTTTATGACTCGGTGGGGACATACTTCACCTAAATGTTCCTCTCCTTGACTCTTTCCCTGATGAAGTGCACTTCTAGCTCTATATGCTTAGTTCTGGATTGTAAAGCAGTATGAGAAGATTGTTGTATGGCCCTTTCATTGTTACTCCGAAGAACAGTTGGCTTTATGACTTTAATGCTTATCTCATCTTGGAGATTGTGGATCCAGATCACTTCAGTTGTGGCCAGAGCAAGCGCACGATGCTTTCAGTGTTGTTGCATTCTACTAGAGATTGCTCCTTTGAACACCTCACAACTGGACTTTCTCCAAGATAACAGTATCCACTTGTACTCCTTCTATCATCCGGGCAGCTTGCCCAATCTATATCAACAAACCCTTTTAAAGTTTGTCTAGTAATTGGTTTAATGAACAGACCACGTTGTAGTGTACCACTGAGATGTCTAACGACTCTTTTACAAGCATTCCACTGATTGATAGTGGGAGCTTGTAAGTTTGTTGACACGAAAACACAAGTCAAGCCTTGGGAGTTGTAAATATTGAAAGGAACCTACTACTCTCCTGTACAATGAAGGCTGATCAAAAAGTGAGCTATTAGTATGAAGTTGGACATTAGTACAAACAGGAGATACAACCAGTTTACATGATGTCACGTCTAGTGATGTACTTTGTTTGTTTAAGGAAGATCCCTTCATTAGTTCTATGAACTTCTATACCTGGCAAGTAGTTTACTTGGCCTAGGTCTTTTTGCTTATCAAGCAGAGTGACAATCATCTTAACATCAGAAGAGTTAGAACCAGTTATTAAAATGATATCCACATACACAAGTAAGAAAGTGAGATGACTGCCTTGTTTCTTATAGAACAATAAGGAATCAGCTATAGATTTTTTGAAACCAACGCTGATAAGAAAGAATCCAAGTTTATTTTACCAAGCTTTTGGAGCCTGTTTTGATCCATACAAGGATTTCTTAAGTTGACAGGCATAATCAGGATGAGAAGAAGGCAATACCCTTTTGGCTGCAACATGAATACCTTTTCTTTCAAATCACCTTTAAGAAAGCATTGTTGATGTCAACTTGTTGTATGCCCAACCCTTTGTAACAGCAAGAGACATCATAATTCTGATAGTGACTGGCTTCATAACTCGACCATAAGTAGCAAAGTAGTCAACTCTAGCTGTTTGTTGAAATACCTTGCCACTAATCTAGCTTTGTGTCTGTCAACAATGTTATCTGGCTTATATTTTATTCTGAAAACCATTTACATGTCACAGTATTTGTAGCTTGTTGGCTAGGCACTAGATGCCAAGTACCATTACTCATTAAGGCACTATACTCTTCATCCATGGCTTTCTTCCACCTAGGTGATGTCAATGCTTGAGCCACAAATGTAGGTCCAGTGTTCTCAGTATTAACCACAGTAAGAACAACTTTCGTTTGTATACCCTTGCCTTAGACCTTGTAGTCATAGGATGAACATTAGTCACTGCAGGGCCAGAGGATGTGGAGGAAGAAGAGTTATTACCATTATTGTAATTTCCTATGTCAACAATTAATTTCGTTGTTGTTGTTGTGAGTCAGCGTGACTAATTTGTTGTTGTATATTGGTTGTGTCATTTTTTTTGTTGTGAAACACTATGTATGTCACCACTAGATGAATTGTGATGGCTGGAAGAGGTACTGAATAAATGTGTGGGAGAGTGAGCAGCTGGATTAGATCCGGTTGGAATAGGTAGGCAAGGTAATATAAGATGTGTGTGTGTGTGTGTGTGTGACTCAGAAGCTTTAGTAGTAGTCTTAGAGGCAAATGTAGTCAAATAGGGATACTCTTCTCAATTGAACTTTGTAGTTCTTGCTGCGTACACTATACTAGATTCACTTATGCACCTATAGCCTTTGTGTAACATACTATAACCAATAAAGACACATTTGCTATTTTGAATTGAAGTTTCACATTATTGTAAGGAGTTAGACGAGGATAACATGCACAATCAAAACTCCTCAAAAAATAATACTCTGGAACTCTGTTATACAAATTTTCATAAGGAGACAAGTGATTTAGCACAACGATTGAGAGTCTGTTTAGAGAGTAACATGCAGATACAAATGCAGCATACCAGAAGAAAAAGGGAAGAAGAGACTGTGAGAGAAAGGTTAGACATGTTTGCACCACATATTGGTGTTTCCATGCAACAGTACCATTATGTTGATTTTTATAAGGGCATGAATACCTGTACAATATACCTTTTTGTTGAAAGTAAGGAGTGAGACTTCTATATTCCCCTTCAAAGTCTGATTATATCATTTTAACAACTTTGCTAAATTGTCTTTCAACAAAAGTTATGAAGTTAATAATAGAATGATGTACTTGAGACTTAACAATAAGTGGAAAAATCCATGTACACCTAGTATAGTCATCAACAATCAGCAAATAATATCTAAAGCCATCATTTGAGACAGTGGCAGCAGAGCCCCATACATCAATGTGTACCAACTCAAATGTCTATGTAGTGTGATGTGTAACAGAAGGGAAACTGGAAATATGCAATTTTCCAAACTGACAAGGCTCACAAAAGCTCATTTTATTAAGATTGCAAGGTACATTTAGCTTTTTTAGTACAGTGGACAAAACTGAGTTACAAGGGTGGCCTAATCTTCTATGCTATTGAGTAGAAGTGATAGCATTACACATAATATTATCAGAACTAGAACTTGGTACATCAGAAATAGAACCAAATACAACAGAAGCAGAAAAAGAGACATTAGAGACACCATGTTCAGCAACCAAGTGTACATCATAAACAGTATGAGCAATAGCAGCATGAGCAGATCCAAAATTGCACACAACAGATCTATTAGCGTCCTTGTCAGGTAGGGAAGCAGTTGGAATATCTAGGTTATATAACCCCTGTCTAAGGGAACCTTTGAGAAGTACTCAGTTGGATTTCAAGTCCTTAACAAAATAACAAGAGTCATAAAACACAATATAAGCAGAGTTATCCTTTAAAAAATGAGATATACTTAATAATTTTTTGGTAATAGTGGGGGCAACCAAAACATTCTGAAGAGACATGGCTTTACTAGGACATGGAGTAGGAAAAGAAACAGATCCAATGTGACTGAAAGAAACATGAGACCTATCTCCAACAACAATTTTATTATTACCTTGATAAGGAGTATGATGAGCAAGATTACCCATGTTGGAAGTCATATAGTGTGTTGCACCACTGGTCACGTATCATCGGACGTGCCAAATTAAATAGTATATATATAGATGAATATATATACTAAACCTTAACCTATAACTCTAACTAGTAGAGCGATAAGTAAGGGTCGATCCCACGAGGAACGACAGTCTAATGTTATTTCAATAGGTCAAGCAATTGTAAAATTCAAATAAGAACAAAACAAGTAACGAAAGCAATAAAGGTGGGGGGTTTTGTGTGTCAAACTATAAACTACCAAGAACAACTATTTAACTATGGTCAACAAAACTTAACATTCAATTAACAAAAGACGACAAGATAAGTAGATTGATTTTTGGGTTTTTTAAAGTATGATTAAAGTATTCAACCCTTGATCAAGTATCCCCTTGTTTCAAACAATCTATGTAATTAATGTCATTACTCAATTGGTTAGCTTTGAAACTCCTACTCCAAGATTGATAACAAGCTCTATCAATCTTGTTGTCTCTTAAGTATGACTAATCAAAATAAGCTCTTCAATTAATCCTACTCAACTTATCAAATCCTAAACAAGCTCTTTAAGAATCAATGATCGAGTGCATTACGAATTAAGACAATAGAGTAGATTCGACATAAAACTCGTAAGTTCGGTTCTATTGGTCGAAATCTATGTTATCCCTAATAAAATAAATCTATTGTTTGCTACCCGGGAATCGGATTCATAAAAATTACGGATTATAAACCAAATTCTAGCAACACACTAATAAATATCCAAATGGGCGATCAAACCACAATTCAATTCATAAGTGGGAATCAACAATCCCAAATAACATAGAAAATTCCAAAAACATAATCCAATCGATTAACAACCATAGAAATTACATAAAGATTCTCAATCCAAGGTTCAACTAATGATCAAGGGCTGAAATAAGGGTGTTAGCCACCCATTACTCCTAATGAAATCAGTAAATCAAAAGAAATACAATAAGACATGATAAAATTATAGAAGAAACCAAGAACTTGGGTTGAGGAATGAAAGGCCTTCAATATTCTTCCCAATGGAGTCCTTGAGGATGATGGAGGCTGGAAAATGTGTTATTCAATGTCCAAAGATAGGTTAATTTCGAAATGGAGGATATATATAGGGGCAGAGTTGTTACTTCAGTTTAAGGCAAAATCACGTTCAAAAATTTAAAAGTAAAGGATCTCGGCCGAGACGTGAAAAAGGGGTTTTTCAGCTTGTGAATTGAGGTTTGATCTCGGCCGACATGCAAATGTGTCTCTGCCGAGACGTGAGAAAAGAGAATTCCAGGCTTTTTAGGGTTTGGATTATCTCGGCCGAGATTGGTTTTCATCTCGCCGAGATCTTTCTCTTGAATTTCTGGACTTTCCCTGGAGGGTCATCTCGGCCGAGATCTTCAGCTTCTCAAATTTCAGGATTTCCCTGGGGAGTCATCTCGGCCGGGATGCAATGCTTGTCTCGGCCGAGATCTTCAGCTTCTCAAAATTTTAGGATTTCCCTGGGGAGTCATCTCGGCCGAGATTTGCATCCTGTCTTGGCCGAGATCAAACTTTTAGCCCTGTCCTTTGTTGCCTCGATCGATCCACCGACTCCGCGATCGTTTGATGCTTTTTTTTTCGATCCCTTTTCACATATTTTAACACAAACATGAACCAAACGCATTATTTTGCCCAATGAGAATAATATGCACGAAATACACATGAAATTGCACAAAACAACACTAAAATGACCCTTAAAGCGTCCTAAAGTGTGTGCACGAACACGTGTACCAACCACTGTCAAGATACCATTCAGTATTGTTGACATCTTGAACCGTTGAAGCCACTTCAACAGCATTAACCATGGCACTAGAAGAACAACCTTCTTGACTGTTTGACCGACCTACAGCAGTGAGATGGACTTGTTGGCTCTGTTGTTTACTCTGAAGAGCAACAACTGGATCCAAGCCAAAGTAATCCTCATTAAACTCCCAACGATTAGCTGCAACATGTTTGTAATTTCCTCTTGATCCACCTCTAGCATTCCCACCTTTGTAATTGAAACTGCCTTGTGAATTTCCCCCTCTAGATCCACTAAAGTTTCCTTTAGAACCATTATAAGACCCTCTTGAACCACCTTTATAACTAGAATTACCACTCAAAATTTCGCATAAAAAAACCAGCCAAAAATAAATGAATCTGATCGCAAAAAATAAAATAAAATGATGGTTTAGTTCAGACAAACGATGATTTTCCCTCTCGGAAATTAAAAAAAAAAAAAAAAAATCCACATGTTATGATATAAAATTTAAAAACAAACCCTAGGTCGAGAGAATCCTATTGGGAAAGAGTCGAACTACAACTGCTACAGATCGCTATTTGTGTATTCATGTTGTACATCCTTTGAAGGGTGGAATTCAAGGAGAAATTGAAGATTGCTTCGAAAAAATTATCGTGCCCGTGACTCCTTGTCGTGCCTGAGACCAGGTATGCGAAGGCCTTCCTCCAGCTTCGTTTAGTTTATCGCGACCGCAACCCCCAGTCGTAGATGCAACCCCAACTCTTCAAAAAACTAGAGGTTAACCTCCTATCCCAACTCAACCACTTCCGTTTCTAAGATCAGTTACAAAAGTAGTGGATAAGAACAAGGATAAAGAGATGTTGACGTGTTCCGAAAAGTAGAGATCAATATCCCTTTGATTGATGTTGTAAAACAATTCATGAGGTATGCTAAATTCCTTAAGGATTTATGTACCAATAAAAGAAAGCTAAAGGGAGATGAAAAGGTGATCATGGGAGAAAATGTCTCCGCAATCTTCCAAAAGAAGATTCCACCGAAATGCAAGGATCCCAGTATGTTTGTCATTCCTTACAAAATAAATAACAGAGAAATTGAACGTGCCATGCTAGACTTAGGAGCATCAATCAATGTCATACCTCATTCCATTTTTCGAACCTTGAACTTAGGGCAACTAAAAGAAACATGAGTCGTCATTTAATTAGCCGATCGAAGCACTTCGTACCCTAATGGAGTAATCAAAGACGTGCTAGTTGAAGTTGATGAACTAGTGTTTCCGGTTGATTTTTATGTTTTGGACATGCAAGGCGATTCATCAATATCCACGCCTATCTTATTGGGGAGCCCATTTCGAAACACCTCCCAAACTAAGATAGATGTTCGTGAGGGTACACTTACGGTGGATTTTGATGGAAGAACCGTGCAATTCAATATTTTTTATGACATGCGATTTCCCGAGGATGTTCATTCCGTATTTTCTATTGATGTGATTGATCCACTTGTGGAGGAGGTGTTTGAGTTGACATGTAGGGATTCCGTGGAAGTTGTACTTACCACTCAATTAGAGAAAGGTGAAGAAGAGGTTTGGGAGAAAAATGATGTGTTTGTGGAGTTAGTGACACATTTGCACACCTAAGCCATCTCACCAAGATATGAGCAAAAGTCCATTCCGTTCCCGAACTCATTGTGCCGTCGACAAGGAGCTTGTCGTCGCGACCTTCAGTAGAACAACCGCCGTCATCGCCACTCCATTCTCCAAGATTCAGTTTGCCTTCAACCTTTAAAAAGCATGATCATGATGACTAGTAGGTATCTTGCTCAAGGTGCCGATTTCTGGATTTTTGGTAGGGAGACCAACCTTCAGATTCACTTTCATGGTTAATTTTAAATGGGTTGCAGAATGACCCTTGGAATTTTGAAGAAGAAGCACTTTAGCCCTACGACTCTTGTTGTCTTTAAGTGGGAATTGATGATGTGGATTTATTAATCCTATTTGTACAAGAAAAAAGAAAAGAAAAATTAAAATGCAAATCCAGCGTGTCATTCCAGTACCACGTGGGCAAAAGCCCCAAATTTATGTCGGCACGTGTTCAGCACATGCTTTTGTCGGCGAAAAATTGAATTTTGGGATGAAAATTGGATAATCTCAAAATATATGGGACGAAATTGAAAACCTAGATTTCTACGGGACTTTTGGCAGAAGTTGCTATAGTTATGTGACGATATATGAAGTTTTCTCGATATATATCCGATGCCACGTGGGCAAAGGCCCCAATTTTATGCCAACGGGGCGAATATTCTAATTTTATAACTAAAATTGGATAATCTCAAGACGTATGGGGTGAAATTGAAATAGCAGAAAGATACAAAATATTTAGTGGATGTGTAATTTTTATGAGACTATATATGATTTTTACATTTTTAATTAACTCTTATAAAGGAAAGACAGTATTTTTGCAACGATATGATCTTATTGATCTTCGTTTCTTATTAACATAGCCTAGTACCAACTACCAAGAATACCAATTTTTTCAGATTAATATGATTTTGTCACCTTAAGTATGAGCATTTACTTTTTTAATTTGGTATCTAATGTATTCTTTTTTCTAATTGCAGCCAAAAGTTCACGATTTATCAATTCGACAACTCCGGCAACGTTTTTCGAGTAAAAACTAAAAATTATTTTAAAAATCATAAAATTATATTATAAACATGAAAATTGTGTTTACACCTTTAAAAATTGATTTAAAATATCAGAAAATCTATTGAAAAATGGTAAAAAAAAATTAAAAAATAATAATTTCTTAAGAAGTATAAATAATTTATAAAAATATTTAAAAGTTAGAAAAGATGTTTTAGAAATTACATTTTGAAAATGCTTAAAGTATCTTTCAAAAGTTCAAGTTACATCATGAAATTAGTGTTTTAAATAAAAATATTATTTGAAAAACTTCATAATATTATTTGTAAAATCATAAGATCATCAAAGAACAATAAAAATAATTATATATTTTAAAAAAGAAACAATCTGAGTTTATGAAATGATTTTAACTTCTAAAAGAACAAGTTAAGGATATTGGTCCCAAGTGGTAGAGGTTTACAGGGAGGACGTAAACCTCTAGCTCGAATTTTCTTTTTCAAATACTTTAGCAGTAGTTTGTTGCTTACTGCAAAAAAATTGTTCTTACAGTATAACTAATACAGTAAGTTGAATTAAGGCAGTAGGCACGAAACAGAAAGCCTTAGGTTACTTAGAGTAAGCAAGGCTCAGGCAGCGTTTTATGCAAGGAATATTGCAAATCTGTTTTCTTACAAATCGATACAGTGTGTAAGTAGTAATCCGGCAATAGTAAGTAAAAGACAATATAAAAATAAAAAAAAAATATTATAGTGGTTCAAAGGTGGAGGTAATCCTTCTACGTCCACTCTTCCCTCACATAGGGAAAATTCACTAAGATGTTCACACAGTACAAACTTAGCTACGCCAAAGTCTTAGTCCAACTTAGCTCCTTACAGTAGTTTTTTCCTGGCCTCAGAAGGTTACTCTTCTACTATACACATGTTTCTAAGAACACCTAGTCTACTTTGAATCCCGTATTCAAACAAAGACTCCCCATTCAAAAATCACTCGTTGAGATATTTTCTTCAACTTCTGGCAACTAACTCTAAACTTAACTCAGTTGAGATATGGGCAAGCTTCCTTGTTTGAGAAGGATTAGGACCGAGGCAAGCTTGAGAGCTAGCTTAACTTGAGAATCTAGATGCTGCTTGAATCTTCACTTGAATGCTTTTGTTGCTTGCTATTTGCTCTTTTGCACAAACACTTGAAAGAATTTCAAGTATTGCATGTGTTGAAGCTTTGAATAAGAATGCTTGAGTCCTTGGTGCGAAGTAATTTCAGTCGCTCAATAAATCGATAGTCTTTGCTTCATCCTCCATCTCCTTCTATTTATAGCGGTTGGGATATCTTCCAGTTGAAGATGAGAAAATATTCCCATTGACATTTAATGCTCCTCGTACAGATTTAGAGCCATTTTTCCTTTCTACAAAGACTAAGTTAGAGTGCGACTTGATGTCAGTGTCCAGTGTTGCTTTTACTTTTGAAATTGATCCTCTTACTTTTGAACTTTGATCGTTGACAATGTAGACATGACTACTGCTTGTTTGCTGGGTGAATCTTCCTTGCTGCAAGCAATGCTGTATGATAGACTAACATAAGCAACCTTCCTGTGCGCTCACTGCAGTTTCTCTTTACTTACTGCTTCCTCGGACTTCCTTGCTGCTATGTAGCCTGGATGTCTTTGTTGTATGCTTGTTGTGACTTAGCCTAAGTAGTACTAGCCATTAACTATTATTACAATGCTTACGGAAATCATGGAGGCAATAGTTCCTACCTTACAATTGAGGTTGCCATCATCAAAACTAAACATAAATTTCCTAACAAAGGATTTTCCAAATTATTATTTAAAAAAGTCATTTTCCGAATTTTAAGTAATTTATATATTTTTCAAATTATTTAAATTTTTTAAGCCTGTTTGAAATTTTTTTGCTCTAAATGTGAGTAGGTAAGGTTTCGTGTCTTTCTCAGTATTTATAACCGTGAGATTCTATTTTGTTGAAGGAAGATAGAATCTTTGACATTTAATGCTCTTGTACATCTAGCGTCATTGGTTGTTCTTTTTTATGGCGGCATGTCAATGGTATGAGATCTTCTACAACTAGGGGTGCAACATCTTCTACAACAAGTGATTAATCGTATGATAAATGTATAATATGATATCATTATTATATCAGCAGTGATTATGTATCATGTAATCAAGCACTTGTTGTAGGAAATGTTACACCTCTGGTTGTAGAAGATCTGCATTACAGGTCTACAGTTGCTTTTGCTTTTTGTCAATCTTCGTGGCATCACGACGTTGACTTACAAGTGCGAGATTTTGTCTTGGCTCTGTTGACTACCTATTCATTGAAATTGAACTGACTTTTGACTTCTTTTATTCTTCCTGCTAGAATGTCTATTGTTGGATTCTTATCTTCCTTACAATGTATCTTCTAAAAGAAATTTGTTACACGCTTTTGATGGCCCTGGCTATAGTCTTGCTTGCTTGCTGCAAATGAACCATTCTTCCTACAGTTGTGGACTTTGTTGCTTCATGCTTGGTGCTTGTTGTATTCTCTACTCGTATTGACTTCTTCTACTTGCAGGGAACTAGCCCTAATATAAACTATTACAATTCAAAATTTGGGCATTTTGTTTATATTATAAATTCAGTTAAACATCACAAAATCTAAACATAATTTTTCTAACAAAATC
This sequence comes from Ajuga chamaepitys, assembly GCA_958295605.1. Lineage (NCBI taxonomy): Eukaryota > Viridiplantae > Streptophyta > Magnoliopsida > Lamiales > Lamiaceae > Ajuga > Ajuga chamaepitys. The sequence goes on from OY282505.1 coordinate 45,342,432, forward strand.
ATGAGAAGAGAAAGAGGAATTCATACCCCGGATGCATCATCAGAAAATCACCAATCTAAAGGTCGTTCTTGGTGATACAATTGATAAGCCCCTTAGAGAAACCAACTGCGTGAAAATAATTCACCATACGAAGGCATGAAACTGCACCATGTCACAAAAATTAATTATGTACCTCACCAATAGAGATATGCTTTGAGTAACGAGCCGAGTAAAAAAAATCCAATATTTGAGTAGGAGGCTTGAGAATGAAGGAGTTGCCAGCGATGAGACCTGGTGAAATTTTAGAGATGCCTTGATTGATAGTATAGTTAAAATGGTGGATTGCTATAACAACACCAAGTGAAAATAAGTAGAAAACTAATACTAAATTCACTAAAATTAAAGCACACAATTAGAAAATAAAATGGTTCACCAATGTCAAATTCTAAAACATATAACAATACATAGGCCGTTGAAAATCCCTTAAGAAATTCTAAGTCAATTAAATCACACAATTAGATTGCTCTGCATTTAGAAGTAATGGTCGTCCGTAGCAAGTTTGAGTCTGGCAGCGGCGAGTTTTAGCGAAGTAATTATATTATAAGAAAGCAATAGTGATTTATGCGAGAGTTGAAATATGGTATGGTAGGGTTTCAGTTAGGGATAACATCGGGGTGTTGAATACGGGGAACCAAATGTACAGGGAAAGACGAGAAATATCAATAATCGTGGAGGATGTGTGGGGATAAGTAGAAGAAGAGCAGAGATTTGCATTGGAGATCAGCGGAGCGTGACAAAGAGATGTAGAGATAGGTGGAGAATAAAGAGGGGAGATCGGCAAACAGGGGGTGAGTGTTGGAGAGGAGAAGTTAGCAACTGAGGTTGGTTTTTTTTGTTTTCTCTGTTATTTCCCTCTTAATTGATTTTGTTATTATTCCTAACTAGTAGAATTAGTTGATAATTTATGCATAGGACCTACGATTAGTTTCTTTTTTTTTTAGGGTAAAAAATAGTCACCCCAAATTTAGGTCATTTAGCAACTTACTATATTATGTCTTAAAGTTTGTCATTTACCATACTAAGTTCTTGGATTTTGGCAACTCAGTATAATTGACCAGGTACATCACTATTTGTATTTTTTCTTTTTTATATTTTTCAGTTTTTTCTTACTTTATGTTTCTAAAAAATATAAAAATATAAAAAAATTATAAAAAAAAATTTAAAAAAATCATAAAAAAAACACCCACCACCCCATCTCACCCATCCACCCCTACCCCTACCCCTATCCCCTACCCCCTACCTCACCTTCAAGTTAATTTTTTAATTTTGTTTTTTGTTTTTCAATTTTCATTTAATACCACTCTAAACCTCCCCCCGCCCCCCGCTTCAATTTTTTTCTGATTTCTTTTTAAGTATTTTTTCCTTAATGCCCTTACCTACCCATAACCCACCATCACTCAACCCCTCCCCCTCCAAATCAATTTTCTTTTATTTATTTTTCAATTCAGTTTTTAAGTGGTTTTCACACACGCAACCCACACCCCTGAAAAATAAAATAAAAAAATTTGAAAAAAAAAATAGCCTGGGGAAGTGGGGCATGGGGACGGTTAAAAAGAGTTGAAAAAAATTTGGTCCAGGGATGGGGGGTTTTAAATCTTTTTTTTTATTAAAATTAATTTTAATAATTTTTATAAATTATTTTATATTTTTCATATTATATAAAATAGGAAAAATATTAAAATTTACAGGCATTTGCCTGTCGAGTGATATTTTTATCATTTTTTAAACTTAGGCCAAAAGGGCCTATAACAGGGCCAAAATCATTTTTTTCCCACATAAACTATAAGGGAAACAAGTGTGTTTTCACATACTTTTATGTTATTTTTGCTATGATTTATACAGATAAAGTACATAAAAATACCAGTGATAAGTAAGTCACTTGCATCTTTTTCCACAGTCTGCTTTTCCATTAATAACATCACGAGCAAGGCACGTTCAAGCATTCCTGCAAGAATGGCGTGTAAGGGAGAATTTTACTAAGATGCCGAATTCTTGGAGTTGGTATGCTTAAATGACAAATTTTAAAACATAATCCAACATAATCCTTCTAAAACATACTGAGTTGCCAAAATCCATGAACTTTATATAGTAAAGGACGAACTTTGAAATATAGTACCGTAAGTTTCTAAATGACCTAAACTTGGGATAGGTATCCTTTTATTATTTTATATATTTTGTACTTTGTGTATGTTATCACGATTCTGTTGTTATCCACCAACTGATACTTTATGTTTCATTCTCTTATTACTACCACCGACCGAAAATAAGTCAGTAAGATTTTGCCAATAAACATTCTCTATTTTATCGTATAAAAAGTTAGTACATTATTTTACTACTAATTACCAACAGGAAAAATCGGACACTAATATTATGGTTAGTCTGTTGGCAACTCGGAAATCCGTTTGTAAATTCTATTTTCTAAATATTATTTGTATTGGTATATGGCCGTAATTTTGTCGATACTTGATGACAGACTTTCCATTGTTGAATTCGTTGCTACTAAGAAAATTTCTTGTAGTGGAAGGAATTCAAAAGATGTGGTTCTGGAGAAAGGAGAATTTAAAGAGAAATAAGATAACTAAAGATGTCGTTTTGAAAATTTCAAACATTAAAACAAGAAATGTAACTTTTGTATAATTTGGTTATTGAAATTATTTTTAAGAAAAAAATATTTCATTAATTTCTGAAATCAACCAGCACTAATTGACAGATGACAAGAAGGGAGAGTCCCAATTAACTGAACGATATTATATGATTTTGCAAAACTAGCTGAAGAGTGAGAGATATAATTCTTCGTCCGAGAATCCAGAAGAGGGACCTCGGGTTAACTAGTGAAGTAATTGTTGAATATCATGAAGCACCGACAAGAAAATTCCGGAACAATTAACGTCTCTTAAAGAAGCCTTGATGATGACCATGATCGAATCACCAACAATGTGAAAACCATGGAGACCCAATTGGATTGCAATGAGAAGAGCCTCATGAAGGGCATAACTCGCCGCCGATTCAAAATGAACATTTTCGGGGAATACGCTTGGAACGAGGAAACCTGAAACTACCATCTAAATCCTGAACATAGACTCATACGCAAGAAAGGAGTCGGTTGGCTACTGTAGCCCCATTAAAATAAATTCTAACGTCATGCGTATGGGCAGTTACACGAGATAATGGTTCGGGAGAGCTAAAGAAGAGGCAGGATTGGCTCGCCTGAATTCGGACAGTAGCCAACCAGCGTGAGGCACTATAATATAAGGATCGAATCTTGTTTCACTGAAAAGATAGCTATTTTGGTTATGCCAAATGCAACTGACAATTACGATAAAATACTCAATGACGTCTCTATCTCCGGAATGAAAAATGTCTCTAAACCAAAGTTCGTCGTAGATTGAAAGAAATAGACGACGAACTCATGAAGACCAGTCGCTTGCCAGATGATATAGTACAAGTAAATAATAAATGAGTCATAGATAAAGCAGAAGCTTAGCAGAAAGCACAACATATAGAACACAGGAGATGGCGGCACATTAGATTTTCACTGGATCGCAAGGAGTTAATACAACCGTGTCAGACAAAATGGAGAATGCAGCTTGGAAATTGAAGCTTCCATAAATGTTTCCAAGTGGGATTAGGGCCTGAACTAGCGCTAGAATTAGACGGAAGGCCAATTAGGTGATGCAGCGAGAACGTAGTGAACACACGAGGGGTTGGGAGATTTCCTGGGGTTTTCAATATTGATCAAAACATAATCATAAAAGTTTGACTCCAATGATATAAATACTAGGGTTTGGGCGCACAAAAGCCCGACTCAACAAACTTAACAAAAAACAAAGAAAGGCCATAAACAAGTAAGTCTAACCATAAAAGAAATTAATTGGAAATTATTAAATTGCGGTCTCTTCTCCATCATTTCCTCCCCCGTCGCCATCGAATCAGCACCGGTCTCTTCACCAAGCAACCAATCACCAACATATGGAACCAAATGTTTGACATTAAACCTGCACAACTGTGGAGGAAGCCATAGATAGTAAGCATTTGGATTGATATTCTCCACCACTTCAACGGGCCCAACTTTCCGAAAGGCCAGCTTGTTGTACCCATGCACAGGAAAACGGTCCTTATTAAGGGCAGCTCAAATGAGGTCACCAACCTCGAACTCCATATGACAGCGGCGGGAATCCGCATGCGCTTTATAACGCGCATTACTCTCCCTCCCCCCCCCTCCCCCAAGGAACGCGTGACGTGGCATGGACCTGCTGCAGATTCTCAACAAAATCAACGGCGATACCCGCCACGACCCCTAGTCGCGGTGGTGAGCAGGTCAACCGAGCCCTAGGGGACAAAACCATACACCACTGAAACGGACAATACCTAGTGTTGCAGTTAAGAGCAGAATTGTGCGCAAATTTCGCTTGGCTCAGCTTCATATCCCATGACTTGATGTCATCCCCTACCAACCAATGCAAGTAATTACCCAACGAAAGGTTCACCACCTCAATCTAACCATCAGTATGGGGATGATACACACCCCTAAAATGGAGCTCGGTGTTTACCATCTGCCACAGGCTTTACCAAAAGTGGCTCAAAAAATGAGTGTCCCGATCCGGTACAATAGACGATGGCAACCCATGTACGCGATAAATCTCATGAAAAATAAATGTGCAGCATGCAAAGCATCAGAGGTATGCTTAAAGGAACGAAGAGTACTGTTTTGGAGGAGTGGTCGACCACCACAAAAATTGAGTCAAAGCGTTGGCTATGCGACAAGCAGACCAAAGTCCATGTTGATATCTAATGACAGGGTGTCGAGCATGGGGAGTGGTCGGTAAAGCCCAGCATTAGAAGCGGTTCCTTGGACACTTGACAAATGCGGCATCAATCAACAAATCGCGATACATCGCGCCGAAGAGACAGCCAAAAGAATTGTCATTGGACGAGGTCATATGCTCTATTGCGGCCGACATGGCCCATGCCATGTAGCTCAGAGATCAGCTTAAGGCAAAGGCTGCAAGCTGTTAGGCACAGGCGAATGTTGAAAACATAAAAATTTATCCAACAAAGTGAAAGACGAAGCATCACCCGAGGCCAGACGAGATAGAACCGCGGCAAAGTAGGGGCCAGACTCGTATAAAGCCGTAAAACTATGGAGACACGTATGTCAAGCAGTAGCGCATGGCGGCGGCTGAGCACGTCGACGACGCAGTTCGCAGACCCCGATTTATGAAAAAGTACAAAAGTAATTTTTTGGAGAAAAGCGGCCCATGCGGCATGACGCGAAGAGATATTATCTTGGCTACCGAGATACTTCAACAAATCATAGTCAGTAAAAATTACAAATTCGCGTTGAAACAAGTAATGGAGTCAATGGACGACGGCATAAAATTCCACATTATACGCGCAGTAGCAGACCCCCAGGCCAGTCAATTTCTCGCTAAAGTAAGCCACGGGATGACCTTCCTGACTGACAACATCACCAATTCCCACCTTAGATTCATCGCATTGGAGCTCGAAAGGAACCGCAAAATCGGGCAAGATAAGGATCGGGGCTGATGTAAGCTTCTGTTAGATGACCTGAAAGGCAAAATTATAGCAGACATCCAAACAAAAGTCTTCCCCCACATGCAATCGGTGAAGGGGGCCATGATTAAGTTGAAGTGCGGGATAACTCACGGATAAAAGGAGGCTAATCCATGGAAGCTACGGAATGTTTTGATAGAGGTGGGAATTGGCCATTCATGAATCACACTAATTTTCCCGTCATCCCCCTAATACTGGCGGAAGAAATCCGGTATCCCAAGACAGGACAAAGGGCGCGAGAACACACATTTATTCGGCACACCATAAATTTCTCGGCTCGGAGAATATGAAGAATGCAGCGAAGATGCTCGATATGGGCGGCCTTAGAGTTGTTGTAAATAAGAATGTCGTTAAAATAAACCATGACACACATGCCGATAAGAGTTCGAAGGGCCTTGTTCCTGACGCGCATGAAAGTACTTGGCGCATTAGACAAGCCGAAAGACATAACGAGCCACATAAAGAGGCCCTCCTGGGTTTCGAACACGGTTTTCCACTCGCCACCTAGCCGAGTCCGAATCTGATGGTACCCACTGTGTAAGTCGAGTTTAGTAAACACGGAGGACCCGTTCAACTAGTCCAATAAGCCATCCAAGCGAGGGATTAGGAATTGGTAATAGAATATAATTTTGTTTACTGCGTGACTGTCAACACACATGCGCCACGAACCATCTTTCTTGGGGGGTGAGCAGCGTTGGGACCGCGCATGGATTGATGCTTTCGTGGACCAAGCCACGCCGAAGGAGCTCTTCGACCTGGAGGCCAAGTTTAGTGTGCTCGGCAGGGCTCATACAGTAGTAAGGTCAGTTCGGTAAGGACGCTCTGGGAATAAGGTCAATTTGGTGTTGTATATCACGAAGAGGCGGTAGAGCCTCGGGCAATTCCTATGGGAAAACATCTAATCCTTGCAAAATTGGGTGAGCCACAAATAGAGACTCAAATATACCAACTGTGTCATGGGCAAGTAAAATAAATCCAAGGTTACCACCGGATGACTCGCGTTCGAACGCAACACGAGACAACAAAAGCACCGGAGCAGCTACTGGCGGAATAAGCGGCTCTAGAGCCGAAGAGTACAACACATATTTCAAGTCATCAGCCATAAAAGTATAAGTGTTCAAGAAACCATCATGCACAACGCGACGGTCAAACTGCCAAGGACGCCCCAATAGGAGGTGGCAAGCGTCCATGGGCATGATGTCACACCACACTACATCGCATCACTATACTTTCCACAGACAGAATAATTCACCAAAACCAGATCAGTAACCAACACAATAGTATCACGGTTTAGCCATGCAATATTATAAGGGTTAGGGTGCGAAATAGGAGCAAGATATAATTTAGGCATGTCGTTGGGTGGAGTCACCATCGAGCTTAGGCGAAAAAAAGGCATGTCGCACGACCAATAAAGGACTAGTGTCCCCTTGCAAATGAGTTTTAACTGGTTCCTCGTCGAAAATCGACGGGCCTGAGTACGATCCATCATCCGTGAGTAGAGCACGAGGACTGTGAGGTAGTGTTCAATCTCATCAAGTGAGCTATACTTGGTAATATGGTGTGTTGGGAATGTGGAACCGGGTTCAAGAGGTGAAGAACCGGAGGTTTGGACCGGGTTTGAGCATCAAGAAGCAAAGCTGGTCAGGATGAGCCGGGTTCGTGGCAGTTGTGAATAACCGCTGATTGTGACGAGTTAGTTCAGGATTTGTGACGAAGAAAAACCGTCATTTTTGTCCGGTAGCTGAGCTCAACTTGATTCAGTTAGAACTTTTTGTACGGTTACATTCGAGCTTCAATTCATATATCATTAAAAAGCTCTCATCAAGGAGAACAACACTACGTTGAGCAATTTTCCAGTTTCTTATATTAGAGAGAGTATTTTGATAGGGAACGATTTCTACCCTAATTTGTTCCAGAATTGGGCATTTTGATTTCTGAGTGTATTCTCTATAATTGATTGGATTTCTTAGTGGATTGAGGTGTGCCTTGCCTCCGTGGATGTAGTTCATCTTGAACGAACCACGTAAAACTTGTGTGTGATTCATTTATATTTCCTGTTCTGCGCAAGTAGTGTTCGGTCACAACTTTGACCGAATTAAGTGTGTGTTTTCAGATTGATCTTTGTGCTATTTCCAGATTCAGTTTTGCTGTGTGTTTAGGAGTTGAAATCACTAACAAGTGGCGCCGTCTGTGGGAAATCAACTCTCACAGCTTGAAGAAGGGAAGGAATGGCTGGTATGAAGATGAATTTTGAGAAGTTCACAGGAAGGAATGACTTCACATTGTGGAAGATCAAGATGAATGCAGTATTGGTTCACAATAGCCTTGATCTTGCATTGATACCTCTGGCTTCATGGGAAGAAACTGAGAAATCCAAGTTTGCATCAGTGAATAAGAAGGCCCTAAGTCTTATCTTCCTATGTTTGGGTGATAAACCGTTGAGGGAGGTCTCAAGATGCAAGAGTTCCTCAGAAGCATGGAGGAGATTGGAAGAACTGTATCAATCCAAGTCAGTTTCCAACAAGCTGTTCCTGAAGCAGAAGATGTTGGCCTTCAAGATCACTGAAGACAAGGTAATTTCTGATCAACTTGATGAGTTCATTAAGATGATTGAAGAATTGGAAGATCTGGATGTGAAATTGGAGGAGGATGACAAGGCATTGATGGTGTTAAACATTCTTCCAAAATCCATGGAAAGCTTTAAGGATGCCTTGATGTATGGGAGAGATGAGCAGCTATCCTATGATGGAATAGTGAAGGCTCTGAGGTCTAAATGCTTCCAGACTCAAGGGGATAAAGGCATGGTGCAATCTGGAGAAGGCTTGAATGTCAAATTCAAGAAACCTTGGCAAGGCAAGAAGGGACAGAATGCTAAGGATCCAAAGTCTGGGGATTCTAATCCTAAGAAGGGGAATGACTGGGTTGAGAAGAGGAAATGCTTCAAGTGCAAGCAGCCAGGTCACTTGAAGAAGGATTGTCCTAAGAGAAATAAGAAAGGTGGAAATCAAGGGGCAGAAGCTGCTGCTATTGATCATCAAGAAGACCCTCCAGAAGTATTAAATGTTACTGAATCAAGAATGGTAAAGGAATGGGTCTTGGACACAGGCTGTTCTTTCCATATGTGTCCACACCAGTCATGGTTTGATGAACTGAAGAGAGAAGATGGTGGAAATGTTCTCCTGGGAAATGACCAATCATGCAAGGTCAAAGGAGTTGGATCAGTGAGCATAAGGATGTTTGATGGTGTGGTAAGAGTCATCTCAAATGTAAGATATGTTCCTGGCCTTAAAAGAAATCTCTTATCTCTCGGTTCTTTAGTAACCAGTGGATGTCAGTTTAGCTCAATAGATGGATTCTTGCATATCACAAAACATGGGAAATTGGTGATAAAAGGTAGACAGCATAATGGATTGTTTATCTTGATTGGTTCACCTGTTGTTGGAAGTGTGGATATGGTCTTGAGCAGTTCAGAGCTTGCTAAATGGCACAAGAGACTTGGACACATAGGAGAGAAAGGGTTGAAGGAACTGTCAAGAAGTGGAGTAATTGGAAATATGGGAAATCAAGAACTGGAGTTCTGTGATCAGTGTGCTTTGGGCAAATCCAAGAAGCTGCCCTATGGAAAGGGTGTTCACACAACTCAAGAGCCATTAGATTATGTTCACTCTGACATATGGGGTCCTGCAAGAACAGAATCTCATGGTGGTGCAAGGTATTTCATGTCCTTGATTGATGATTACAGCAGAAAGGTGTGGATCATGTTGATGAAGAACAAGAGTGATGCTTTCCATAAGTTCAAAACATGGTTGATTCAACTGGAAAATGTCAAAGGGAAGAAGCTGAAGCACCTTAGGACTGATAATGGACTGGAATATCTCTCTATTGAGTTTACAAATTTCTGTGAAGAAAGAGGAATCAAGAGACACAGGACTGTTCCAATGAATCCTCAACAGAATGGAGTTGCTGAGAGACTCAACAGGACTCTTCTTGAAAGAGTGAGGTGTATGCTGGGTTACCAAAGGTATTCTGGGGAGAAACCATTGCTACAGCATGTTATCTTATTAACAGGTCACCCTCATCAGTGATTGGGTTCAAAACACCTGAAGAGGTGTGGAGTGGACAGAAACCAAGTTATGAAGGGTTAAGGGTGTTTGGGTGTCTTGCTTTTGTCCATGTCAAGCAAGACAAGCTAGATGCAAGGGCTCTCAGATGTGTATTTCTTGGATATCCGGATGGAGTAAAGGGCTACAGATTGTGGTGCTTAGAGAAGGGAAATCAGAAGATAATCACAAGTAGAGATGTAAAGTTTAATGAGAATGTGATGGCTTACTCTTCTACAGGCTCTAAGGAAGAATTTGATAGTGATTCATCATCTGAAGAAGAAGAACAAACTGGACCTTCACAAAATGTCAGAGAATACAGCATTGGAAGGGACAGGCCTAGAAGAACAATCAACAAACCTGATTTCTATGGTCAAGCAGGGAGTGTTTATTATGCCTTGAGTGTTGCTGAAGACCTGGAATCACAAGAGCCTAGTAGTTTTAAAGAAGCACTAGACTATGAAGAAGGTGAACACTGGATACAGGCAATGACTGAAGAGATGGAGTCCCTGGAAAAGAATCAGACCTGGATATTGGTGGAGAAACCAAAAGGTCAGAAACTTGTAAGCTCTAAATGGATATACAAGAAGAAACTAGAGACAGCAGGATCAAAACAGGTGAGGTTTAAAGCAAGATTGGTGGCTAGGGGCTTTACACAAAGAGAAGGGATTGATTTCAATGAGGTTTTCTCTCCAGTAGTAAAGCATTGCTCAATCAGGTTGCTTCTATCAAAAGTCACACAGGAGGACATGGAATTACAACAACTGGATGTAAAGACAGCATTCTTACATGGAGAACTCAATGAGGAGATACATATGAAACAGCCAGAAGGCTTTGTTGTTCCTGGAAAAGAAGACAAAGTATGTTTACTGAAGAAGTCACTATATGGACTTAAACAAAGTCCAAGACAGTGGAATAAGAGATTCAATGACTTCATGATCAGTGTTGGCTTTGTAAGAAGTCTTTATGACAGTTGTGTTTACTTCAACAAAGGTTCAAAGCAAGATAAAGTTTTCCTTCTATTGTATGTGGATGACATGCTAATTGCCAGCAGGAACAAGAAGAGGGTACAATGGTTGAAGGATAGACTTAATGCTGAATTTGACATGAAAGATCTGGGAGAAGCCAAGAAGATATTGGGCATGAACATTCTAAGAAACAGAGAAGCTGGAGTGCTTTGGTTATCTCAGAGGCAATATCTACATAAAGTATTGGAGAGGTTTCATATGCATGAAGCCAAACCTCTCTCCACTCCAGTTAATCTACAGAAGAAACTTTCCAAAGAACAATGCTCAAAGACTGAAGAGGAAATCATACATATGAACAATATTCCTTATGTAAGTTGAGTTGGAAGTCTTATGTATGGAATGATTTGTAGCAGGCCTGACTTGGCATATGCTGTGTCTTTAGTAAGCAGGTTCATGTCAAATCCAGGAGTTGAGCATTGGGAAGCTTTGAAACATGTGATGAGGTATTTGAAAGGATCAGTGAATTTGTCACTGAAGTTTGAAAAAAGAGTGGATGGAAGTACTGTTGCATTGGAGGGGTTTGCTGATTCTGATTTTGCAGCAAACATAGACACAAGGAAATCCATTTCTGGTTTTGTGTTTACCTTATTTGGAACAGCCATCAGCTGGAGAAGTGTACAACAATCTGTTGTGGCACTATCAACAACAGAAGCAGAATATATCTCTCTAACTGAAGCTATCAAAGAGGCAATCTGGTTGAAAGGGGTTCTGAGAGATTTGGATATCAAGCAGAAGTGTGTGGCAATCTACTGTGATAATCAAAGTGCTTTACACCTTGTGAAACATCAAGCATTTCATGAAAGGTCAAAACACATTGATGTTAGGTTACATTTTGCTAGAGATATCATTGATTCTGGTTCTGTGGAGGTGAAGAAGGTACACACATTGCATAATCCTGCTGATTTTCTTACAAAGGGTGTACCTGGAAACAAAGTGGAGCATTGCTCGAGCTTGCTGCAGCTTGAGCAATGTCATGAAGAACAATAACAGACAGGCAGTGGTGAGGCATTAAGAGGAACACTTGATTCATTGAGGTGGAGATTTGTGAGGTAGTGTTCAATCTCATCAGGTGAGCTATACTTGGTAATATGGTGTGTTGGGAATGTGGAACCGGGTTCAAGGGGTGAAGAACCGGAGGTTTGGACCGGGTTTGAGCATCAAGAAGCAAAGCTGGTCAGGATGAGTCGGGTTCGTGGCAGTTGTGAATAACCGCTGATTGTGACGAGTTAGTTCAGGATTTGTGACGAAGAAAAACCGTCATTTTTGTCCGGTAGCTGAGCTCAACTTGATTCAGTTAGAACTTTTTGTACGGTTACATTGGAGCTTCAATTCATATATCATTAAAAAGCTCTCATCAAGGAGAACAACACTACGTTGAGCAATTTTCCAGTTTCTTAGATTAGAGAGAGTATTTTGAGAGGGAACGATTTCTACCCTAATTTGTTCCAGAATTGGGCATTTTGATTTCTGAGTGTATTCTCTGTAATTGATTGGATTTCTTAGTGGATTGAGGTGTGCCTTGCCTCCGTGGATGTAGTTCATCTTGAACGAACCACGTAAAACTTGTGTGTGATTCATTTATATTTCCTGTTCTGTGCAAGTAGTGTTCGGTCACAACTTTGACCGAATTAAGTGTGTGTTTTCAGATTGATCTTTGTGCTATTTCCAGATTCAGTTTTGCTGTGTGTTTAGGAGTTGAAATCACTAACAAGGACCGAGCATGCGGGCATCTGGAAAAACGGTGGACCGGGTCACCACAGTTGAAGCAGCGGCCATGCATGGAGGTACAAGACCTACCACGGGAGGCTGAGGGGATCGCGACGGTTGACTAGATCCCAAGTCAATGGAGGGGGACTTGGCGTTGTTGGCTGGTGGGACAGGGCTAGCAGTGGGAATCGCCGATTAGGGGGCCCGGGAAACGGAGCGGGTCGATATTTGAATTGCGATTCTAGAGTGATCGCATGGTTATGCGCTTCCATAAGAGACGACGGGCACATAGGATTGAGCATGTCTTGTAATTGCACACGCAAGCCTGTTATGTAAGGTGGAACAATCTGAGATGGGGTTTAGTGGATGTCAATCCGCGTGAGCAACTGATAGAAATCGATGGTGTAAGCTTCAACGGTACGAGGGCCCTAGCATAAGGTCTGGTATTTCTGGTAGTGCAATCAATCGTAGTTCATGGGCAAAAACTCGTGATTCATATGTTTCTGGAACTTATCCCAACGGGGTAGGGAAAATTTATGTTGGCGGTTGCGGGTGACCTTTAATTGGCGCCACCACGACGAAGCACGACCACGGACTCGGGTCGCAATGCGAGCAACCCATCGATCAGCGAGAACCGACTTAAAGTCGAGAAGATCTTCAATGGTGTGAATCTAATCGAGGTACTCATCCAGACTGTTGTTATCCCGAAACTCCTAAATATCGAGGCAAAATCCAAATTCCCACCGGTTATCCATCGTGGGGTTATGGCGGCCTCGGCGATCCAACAGCGCAAAGGGGTTGTCCACAGTGAGAATATCTTCGTCATCCATTGGTTCGACTTGATCAGAAGCCTCGTCGAGAGGCTACGACTAGTGGGCAGTAGCGCGGTGGCTCCCAATCCGCTGGTAGCAAGCAGACAACGGTGGCAATGTCCTCCTCTTGTGTCCACATGTCTGCAAGTCCCTGGGCAACCAGGTCAACTTGCTTCCGAAGTAGAGCGAGTCATGGCGATCGTCACATTATGGTGGCATCGTGGTGGCCAGGTGCTGACTCTGGATACCAACTGATGTAGCAGGAACGTAGTGAACACACGAGGGTTGGGATAATTCCCGAGGTTTCCAATATTGCTAAAAATATAATCACAAAATTTTAACTCCAACGATATAAATACTAGAGTTTGGGCGCACAAAAGCCTGACTTAACAAACTTAACGAAAAAACAAAGTAATCTCATAAACAAGTAAGTCCAACAATAAAAGAAATTTACTGGAAATTATTAAATTGCGGTCTCTTCTCCATCATCAAGTCAGTAGCTTCATTCATAAGGAAACATTAAGCAGCGGAAACCATAAACTTCTCTGACCGGCTAAAATTCTAAACCCAAAAGTCTTCATCGGCATGGTGACAAAGAGGTAGAGACAGAATATCGGCTCCCTCAGAAGAGCTGAAAATCTATCGAATGAGGCCTTCGTTTCAGCCCGTCGTGGGAGAAATCCCAAGAGAGTTAACATTCATTGTGGGCGGAAGAATGGTGCAGCTATTGTGAGCCATGAATGCAGGCGAGTGGAGCAGCCATTTTTTGCCTTCAATGCGGTTCGGTTGCCGAAGAAAATAAGACTTCGACACCCTTGGAGAACCAAATTCTTACTATCCAATATGCTTCGCCAAGTATACAAGGGGCGATGGCCTATATAAGCTTCTAGAAAAGACATGCCCATATGGTATTTGGCTTTGAGGATACGAGCCAATAAAGAAGATGGATTAGTTAATAATCGCCACACTTGCTTCCTGAGCATGGAGAGATTAAAAGCCTTGAGGTTGTGGAAACCAAGGCCCCCCGCCGACTTAGAAAATTGCAATTTATCGCAAGATAGCAAACGTTTTTCCTCAAACCATTACCGTCAACCCCACCAATAAGATCAAGCTAGGGATTCTAGACCATCCGAAGTACCTTCTGATAATGCGAAGCATGCTGTGGAATATGCAGTAATAGCTTGAACAACGGCTTTAATCAGGACTTCTTTACCAACCCAACTCAATATCTTCTCTTTCCAACCCAAAACACGCTTCCAGACTCTATCTTAAATGCTACAAAAAATCTCTCATTTACTAGACCCTAGAACCGATGGCAAACCCAAGTACTTGGCATGAGAAATGGCACATTAAATTTTGAAAATAGTGCAAATCTCATCAGCAATATCCATCGGAGTATTCGGACTAAACAAGATGCCTAAATTATCATAATTAATATGTTGCCCAGAAACACTCTCATAAAGTTGAATAATGTTCTTGAGGTGGCGCGCCTCTTTGATAAGTAGAAAAATGTGCATTATTTATATTGATAGGAATGTGATTTTATTGCATTTTATTTACTATGCACTGTATTTTTCTACTTATCTACACACTTAAGTCAAATACTCCAAATTTGTGTTTATTGTAAAATTGCAGTGAATTCGGAGTGCTTTTGGTTTAAGTGGAGTGGATCGACAAGCAAAGAAAACACTGGGCCGGAATTGGCCCAGTTAAAAAAAGAGTCGTATGGAAAAGAAAGTTGGGCCTGACAGAAGTCCATAAAGTTTGATTTTGGATGGTGAAGGCTATTGGGCCTAATTGGGAGAAAAAAAGGGACGATGGCCCATTTTCTACAAATTCCTAGTTGAGGACGGAAAAGAGGGAAAGCCCAACTAAGGGGCTTATAAAAGAAAAGGAGGCATCGTATGGAAAGGTGTCACATACGGGAATTGAAGGCAGGGAGCAGAAGGCAGCAAGCGTTGTTTCGATCGTCAACTCCGTTTGATTTTATTTTCCGTTTATTTTAATTATGTCTTTCTTTTATCAAGTTTTAGACAATAGTTTAGTTATGAGTAGCTAATTTACTTTATACTAGTTTGAAGGGATGTTGAACCCTAATCGGTTTTATGATTAATTGATCCGTAGTTGAATTCTGATTTATTATTTCGCAACTTATTTGTGTTACTTGTTCTTATGACCCATGATTGATTGATTGATTGATTTGATAGGGCCCGTCGAATTAGGTTATTAATTTATCACTGCTAGGTTATAAAATTATAATCTGTAATTGTTATAGGTTTATAATCGCGAGTAGCAATAACGATTAATTCGTTAGGGGTAACACAAATCTAGGCCATCCGGATCGAGCGTGTGTATTTGGAGTCTAGTCTGACCTATTATCCTAATTACTAATGCGTTTAATGAATTAAACCTAGAGAGCGTGTTCTAGGCTGTTCAATTAAATAGGGTTAGCTAATGATCGTATCTTAGTTGACTATTCTTAAGGGATAATTCGGGCCGATAGAGCTTGTTGTCGGTCTAGGGTTAGAAGGTTGAGGGATAATAATCAGGTTTAATTAGTTAATTAATTTGTAGACGAATAGGGGGATACTGAACTGAGAACTAGTATTACTTTTGATATTGATTTAAGTCGATTATTATTTGTTTAATTGAGTCTTTGAGATAGTTAGTTATTTAATTGTTTATTTGATTACTTTAGTGATTAGAATAATACAATCAAAAACCCCCCTTTTATTTACTTTTATCGTTTAGCTATTAATATTAGAAGCATAATTAATTCATCAGCTCCTTGTGGGATTCGGCCCTTACTTATCGCTGCTACTAGTTAGTAGAGGTAGAGAAGGTAATTAATTTGACGTGCCTCGACAGCGCGGCAAATTTTGTTAGGGCTTTTGTTCCGGTGGTGAAGGGAGCAGGGAGATGAAGAGGGGTGTTCAGAATGCCAAATCGACATAATATCCGGCTCCACAGTCCTACCCATGCCACTCGGTATCACCAGCTTGATCGGAGACAGGTAAAATCGAACTCTTATCTCGATGACAGTTTGCTTCGACAGTTGGGTTTGTATGATGATGTTATTGGTTGTTTTGATGTTGTGGGATTGACGGGTTTGGTAACTGGAAATTTGCCTGTTTATGAAGATTTAACATATGAATTTATGAGTTCCTTGATTGTTGAATATGAGGGTGATGGGTTGGTGAAATTTCGTTTAGACGGGCAGGGGTATGAATGGAGTATGGATAGGTTTAGGGAAATGATAGGTTTGGTTCAGCCGGTTGATGATGTGGAGGTCCCTAATAGTGAGATTTGGCAGGAAATAACAACTATAGGCAGTCCATACGAGGCTAGGAGTGCACGTTCCGGTCATATTCGGAACCCAGTAGTCCAATATATTCATAGGTTGTTGGCTTCCACAGTTTTTGGACGGGGGACGAATAAAAATGTGGTAGAAAGTGTTGAGCTGAGAGTGATGTGGGCCATGTTGCACGGAAAGAGGATAGCTGTGGCACCTCTAATTTTACGCCATATGGAGCACGTAGTTGAGACGAAAGGAGAGATTTATGTAGGGGGCACTATTACCGCTATAGCTATAGCTGCCGGGGTAGATGTTGACAGCCGCGTTCCGAGTGCCAATGCTGAGAAACTGGACGTTTTAAAAATTTGAAAAATGTAGTTGTTGACGGCTGACAAGGACAGGTTTATGTGGAAAATTTCGGAAGACGAAACCATCGCCCTTCCCAATCCGGAGTTCACTACTCCACCGGGCGGACTCAATTTAAAAATGCAATATGACTCATTTCCGAAGTTTCCCGATCATCTTCCGATCGACCCAGTTGGGTCGACCCCCGTGCCCGACCATGAGCTGAGCATTCGAGAGCAATTGGAGCGCATTCGGGCGGATCAGCTGATACTTTCTAGGAAAGTAGATGAGATCCTTCGTCTGTTGAGGGCACAGCAACCTCCGACTCCTTGATCCGGTGATTACCTTCCTTTGCTTTACTTTATTCGTACTTATGTTTGTTTTGCTTGCACATGCATGAGATGAAGTTTGGGGGGGTGATTAGCAGCCGAGATAGTTGTATATATTCGATTTAGTTGCTTTAGCTTTGCATTTTAATTTCTTATGTTAGGTTGCTATTTTATCCTTACGGCCCTTTTTGTGTTAAAAAAAAAAAAAAAAAAAAGAGAGAGAGTAAAGTAGGAACTCGCGATGATGACACGAGTATTTTTTATTTATTAGGGGTATGTTGCTTCGGTAGAAGAGGTCGGCTTATTTAAAAAAAATATTCCGGTTAAATTTGCTGAGATTGAATGACCCTAAAGCTGTGTGAAAGGGATAACATTGTGTCTGAATATGTCCCGATTAAGTTGGTTTGTCAGAGTATGCTTCACATGTTAAATTTTTATTGCGTTATTTTATGTTTATAATAAGTTGGACTTGAATTGGTAAAAGATGGAGTAGTTGTGGATACCACCCCCAAAGGATGGAAAATAATTATGTTTGGGTTAATGGTGTTTAGTTGAAAAAAATTGTGAGAAAAGATGGTGAGGGGCTGAATCAACTGCCTGCTCGTAGGGGTTCGAGTGTGAAAATCAAACAAAAGCAAAAATTGCAAATCAATAATAGCACACGGACTAACCTACGAGTGGTGTGGAGCTGCCGACCTCACCCACAATGAGAAAAAAAAAAACAAGAGAAAAAGAAAAAAAAAAGAGAAGAAACATTGGAGAAATAAAGGGGTGGTCCTCGATACAAAGTCTAATCCAATGGTCCGACTAGTTCTTGTTTCGTTAGTGTATAGATAGGAAAAATAAAAAAAAAATAAAAAAAAAAGAGAGAGAGAAAAAAAAAAAGAAAAAATCGAAAAAAAAGAAGCATGCTTGACAAATTTTTGGTTCATTTGCGGGAAATTTGGATTGCGATGCCCTTTTCACCAATAAAGTTTAGTGGGGAGTTTGATTTCAGTCTGGAATTTTGTATGTTTTAAAAGAAAGTTTGTGCTTCTTCCTACCAAGTGACGGAATACCCAAGTGTGTTTTGTAAGGTGTCTTAGCGAGTGATAACTTTGTTCATTTTCCCTAGTTTGTTTGTGTGCTAAATTGCTTGAGGACAAGCAGGGGTTTAAGTTTGGGGTATTTGATAAGTAGAAAAATGTGCATTATTTATATTGATAGGAATGTGATTTTATTGCATTTTATTTACTATGCACTGTATTTTTCTACTTATCTACACACTTAAGTCAAATACTCCAAAGTTGTGTTTATTGTAAAATTACAGTGAATTCGGAGTGCTTTTGGATTAAGTGGAGTGGATCGACAAGCAAAGGAAACACTGGGCCGGAATTGGCCCAGTTAAAAAAAGAGTCGTATGGAAAAGAAAGTTGGGCCTGGCAGAAGTCCATAAAGTTTGATTTTGGCTGGTAAAGGCTATTGAGCCTAATTAGGAAAAAAAAAGGGACGATGGCCAATTTTCTACAAATTCCTAGTTGAGGACGGAAAAGAGAGGAAGCCCAACTAAGGGGCTTATAAAAGAAAAGGAGGCATCGTATGGAAAGGTGTCACATACGGGAATTGAAGGCAGGGAGCAGAAGGCAGCAAGCGTTGTTTCGATCGTCAACTCCGTTTGATTTTATTTTTCGTTTATTTTAATTATGTCTTTCTTTTATCAAGTTTTAGACAATAGTTTAGTTATGAGTAGCTAATTTACTTTATACTAGTTTGAAGGGATGTTGAACCCTAATCTGTTTTATGATTAATTGATCTGTAGTTGAATTCTGATTTATTATTTCGCAACTTATTTGTGTTACTTGTTCTTATGACCCATGATTGATTGATTTGATAGGGCCCGTCGAATTAGGTTATTAATTTATCACTGCTAGTTTATAAAATTATAATCCGTAATTGTTATAGTTTTATAATCACGAGTAGCAATAACGATTAATTCGTTAGGGGTAACACAAATCTAGGCCATCCGGATCGAGCGTATGTATTTGGAGTCTAGTCTGACCTATTATCCTAATTATTAATGCGTTTAATGAATTAAACCTAGAGAGCGTGTTCTAGGCTGTTCAATTAAATAGGGCTAGCTAATGATCGTATCTTAGTTGACTATTCTTAAGGGATAATTCGGGCCGACAGAGCTTGTTGTCGGTCTAGGGTTAGAAGGTTGAGGGATAATAATCAGGTTTAATTAGTTAATTAATTTGTAGACGAATAGGAGGATACTGAACTGAGAACTAGTATTACTTTTGATATTGATTTAAGTCGATTATTATTTGTTTAATTGAGTCTTTGAGATAGTTAGTTATTTAATTGTTTATTTGATTAGTTTAGTGATTAGAATAATACATTCAAAAACCCCCTTTATTTACTTTTATCGCTTAGCTATTAATATTTGAAGCATAATTAATTCATCCGCTCCTTGTGGGATTCGACCCTTACTTATCGCTGCTACTAGTTAGTAGAGGTAGAGAAGGTAGTTAATTTGACGTGTCATGACAACGCGGTCACTCTTCTATTTGTTGCTTCACCAAACATATTCGTACCATCCGCAAAAAAAAAAAAAAAAAAAAAAAAAAAAAAAAAAAAAAAAAAATGATGAGAAACAGGCGAAGCTGATCGAGATATCTAGAGGCCACTAATTTGACCACACGTCTTCAATATACATGAAAACACGTCTACATATAAGATAAATAAGTGTGGGAACAACGGATCACCCTATCTGACTCCTCGCTGAGGTAGAAGCAAGCCAAAACGTTGCTCATCTAAAAAGAAACTGAAACTAACCGAAGAGATATAAATTCGAATCAAATTACAAAAGGAAACCCCATACTAACTAAAATATCATAGAAAAACTACCACTTCACCCTCAAAGTCCTTGCTTATATCTAATACGAGCCTTACTACCGAGGTTTTAATCGTTGAGCTTTTTCCTTTCTATCGTAATACGAGCCCTACCTCCAGGGTTTGGTGGTTTACACGATGTGCATATTGGGGCCACTTTGCTAGGGTTTTCAGATCACCTTATTTCATTTTTTGCGGTTAATTCTGTGATTTTGGTTTATTTTCATTCAGGTGTCCCTACCGGTAGCCTGGTATATTGAGATTATCGAAGATGACGAAGGAACGTGGTGGGGGCCTGATGGTGGATTTGGATGAGATGGCAACACAAACGGGTCTGAGTAATACGAACGAGACAGTGTGTATTAGAGGAATGGTGTGCTGTGATAAATTCTGGAATCTGAAATACATGGAAGAAGTCATCATTCGGGCTCGGAAACATAAACAGGGGATCGGAGTGACTGACTAGGGCAATAAGTTATTACTGTTACATTTTAAAAGTCGGGAGGATAAAGCATATTTCGTGGAGCACCAGCCATGGCGAACACTTTGTTTGCTATCAAGGAACTCCGAGGTACAGAATAGCCATCCAACGTAACAATTGATCATGCATCTCCGTGGTTGAGTTTATGATGTTCCCCCTTGTATGCTTAAACGAACTGATTGTTAGAGCCTTAGCTGCAAAGATTGGTACACTTGATAGGCTTCATAAGAGCTCGGTGAATGGACTCGAAAAAATTCATTCACTCTAAGGTCTGAGTACATGTTGGAAGACCACTAATAAGAGGGTTGACAATTAAATTAAAAGAAGTGTTGTGCTCGTCTATAAATACGAGTCTCTATCGATATATTATATTTGTTGTGGTCATATTGGCCGTGTTGTGAGAAACTACACAAATTATCATGGAAATGAGTGTCGCGGCATTGTTAATCTAAAATACAGACCACTCTTAAAAGTGTCACCCTTACGAAAAGGAAGAGAGGATGATGGTTTTGGGGACAGATGATGATCTATTTCTCGAGCACTGTTCCAAAAAACAGAAGGTACCACGGGGACGACGAGTACATCGTCTGAACTGGCAAAGAAGGAGAAGGAACTTTTAATATAATTGGAAATTAATGTAATGACTAAACATTTATCAACGACAGAAACACTAGTTGAAAATCTGACGTCTAGTTTTCAGATAAGGGAGTGACCGTACTGGATAGTGGTTCAACCTCAGTACGATCTGGAAAGAAACCAATCCTCTCACAGCCACATCACCTAACACAAACCAAAAGATCACAACTTAAGCCGAAAAAACCTACATTCAAGAAGTTGGGACCTTCATCAAAGAAAATATTGCGTCGAAAGTAATTTCCCTTATCCAAAAACCTTATACACCAAGACCAATCTATACACTGCCCGTCAAAGTTCTCAAACTCGCAATCCTAACTTGAATCGGTTTGGATCGTTGAATCGGATCGTTGAATCGTAAGATTCTACAAATTATGGAAATATAAATATATATTTATGTACATATACATCTCAAATATGCTTATATATATATATATATATTGAAAATTGCATTCAGTTGGTGAAATGATGATTAGAAATAAAGATTTTGATTCCATTATTGCATCTTGCTTAAAATCTCTTCACAAATGTTTCTTTGTTTTTCCTCTCAAACTAAAATGATCTTTAAAATTGATGTTTAGGCATAAATGACTAGTAGAATAGTAGAATAGTAGAATCGTAGAATCATACAAGTTGAATTGCGAGTTTGACAACATTATTGCCCATACCCCTAAACTGCACCCGTGCCCGTACCCACCAATACCATAAATAATATCCGCTCCATCTACAACCTTATACCTTAATCCAGCTTACAAAACTTACCGACAACCAAACCAAAAGATCCATTCGCCTGACTACCCACCACAATGGGCCAAAAGAAAATCCAAACAGAAGAACAATGACCTCATAAAACCTTTAAACTCGACAAAAAGAAAAGTGTTGTAATTAATAGATGAGTTGGATTCTAAGCAACCGTTGAAGAAAGGCAGACCAGAGAGTGATGGAATTCGTGATTTGAATAAGCTATCAGCGGAGACTACGGGGATGCAGTCCCACCGGATGCAATGAGTTGCCTCAGTTATAACTTTTGGGCTTGGGAACTAACCGACAATAAATGAGCTCAAATGGTTACTAATTCTTAAAGTTCTCCCCCTAGTTTTATTCCTTATTGAAACTAAGTTATTAGTTACTGATGTTCGAACAGTGGTAAGGCAAGTAGCCTATAGACTGATTTCAGCAGTGGACTGTAATATGATGGGGGAAGAAGTGGTGGCTTATGTCATTTAGGGAAAGAGACAGTGGGGTCGCAGTACTTGATAGCTCCTCCAAGTTTCTGGATTATCGTATGGAGGAGCTGGGCGGGACGTGGAGGCTGACGGAAGTGTATGGATGGTCGGAGGAAGCTGTTAAATTAAACACGTGGGAGCTTCTACAGGCTCTCTCTGCCAAGTCCAATCTCTCGTGGTTATGTGTTGGAGATTAGAATGAGATTTTATATGCGCATGAAAAGATCGGGGGCAGGCCTCGAGAGAGTGCGAAGATGAATGAATTTCATGAGGTGATTATTTAAGAAGGTCTTAAGGGGAGGGTCATGAGGGGTTTAGCTTTACATGGTCTAATGGAAAAAAGGCGGGGCGAATATCCAAGAAAGGCTTGATCGGGCACTGAGTTCGAGAACTTGGAAATCAAAAATTTCGAAATGGAAGGTGGAGCACTTAGACTGTAGACAATCGAACCATTGTCCAATTTGGGTGAGCTGGTATAGAAAGTGGAAAAATGGTCTAAAAATAAGAGAGAGAAGATACACCGCTTCGAAACGAGGTTGTTGCAAGACGAGTCTTGCAATGTCGGCAGTTGAGCATGCACGGGATACCTCGATAGCTTCTTATAGCCCAGTAGGCTTGAGTGAAAGGATTGAACAATGGGCTCGAGGCTTTTGGTTTGGAAAACTATCCATTTCAGAATATATCAAAGTTCAACTGCAAGAGTATGAGGTAAAGTTATCTAAAGCATGAGCTAAACTAGTTACACAAGACACAATTGAGCTCATTAGCCTATTGGAAAATAAGCCATCAGAATTACAAGCGAAGCAAGAAATTGTGAGGCATCAGCAAGCTCGAGTGAATTGGATCGGGGATAGGGATAAAAACACAGCATTTTTCATAAAACTGCATTTGGGTGACATGAACAGAATTGGATTGAGCATATTAGAAATTCAAATAAGAAGCTGGTGGAGGAAGAGGAGGAGATTGTGGAGGTATTTAATGAGCACTTCCGAAATTTATTTAGAGCGGGCAATAATCTCAATATGGCCAGAGCTATCAAAGCAATAGGGCCAAAAGTTACAACTAAAATGCAGGCATGATGGCAAAACCATTCACAAAGGAAGAGGTTTTGGAGGCTCTAGAACAAATTCACCTTATAACGGCTCTGGGCCACGACGATATACCGGCTATCTTTTATTAAACAATTTGGTCGAAATTGAGTTCTGATGTTGTTCCTAATACACTGGATATCCTAAATAATAATGTTAGTCCTGTAGCTTTGAACCACACCTATATTGTCTTAATCCCCAAGAAAAAGACCCTGAATTCGTTACTAACTTTAGACCGATTAGCTTTTGTAATATTATCTTAAGATTACTATGAAAACTATTGATAATAAGTTTAAACAGTTTCTACCAGATGTTATCTCCATTAACCAATCAGCCTTTGTTCTGGTTCATCACATCACGGATAACGCATTAGCTTCCTTCGAACTTTTCCACTACATGAGTCATAATAGTGTTAAGAATGGAGGGAATTTTATTTTTAAATTAGACACGAGTAAGGCGTAAGATAGAATTGTATAGTTGTTTCTGGAGAGGGTTATGCTTAGGTTGGGTTTGAACTGGGATTTTGTAAAACTGATTGTGAGATGTGTTTCGCCAATTTCATTTTCAGAGCATGTGAATGGCCAACCGGGGGATCCTTTTGTCCTACTAGAAGTTTCTGCCAAAGGGACCTTTTATCGCCTTATCTTTTTTTTTTTTTTCTTCTTTTTTTTTTGCAGAGGCATTCTCATCTTTGATTAAAAGAGCGGAGAATTGTTGTAGGTTGCGGTGGGCGTGCATTAGTAGGGGTGCTCCAGTTATTTCACATTTGTTTTTCGTAGAAAACAGTCTTATTTTTGGAAGGGCAAATTAGATGAAGGTGGATATTAAAAGGGACATTATTCGGTGTTACTAGGAGGCCTCATGATGGCTTATACCTTTTGAAAATTCCAAAATTTGCTTCAGTAGGGGAGTGGAGATGAATTGGAGAGAGGTGTTAAGTGTTAGCAAATTGGATGGGAGTGAGGTTGGTGGATCAGCATGCTATCAATTTGGGTTTTTCGCCTCACGTTGGGCGGTCGAAATAAGTTATTTCCAGCTCGATTGTGGCGAGGGTCTTGAATAAACTGAAAAACTAGAAGAATGGCTTCCTCTCAAATGCAGGGAGATTGATTTTAATCAAAGGAGTTGCTTAGGTAATTCCAACTTATTTGATAAGTTGCATTCTACTACCTCAAAGTATGTATCAAAGGATTCGGTCGATGATGAAAAACTTTTGGTGGGGACAGCGGGCCATATTCTACTATGTACTCTTAATAGTGGTGATGCCTTGAGCACTGGGCCATATTGATAGTCTACCGGATCATGGCATTCGTTGCAGTTATATCGAGAGCAAGCCCTAAAGACATGACCAATTATTCCACTAGCAGTATATCAGGAGGTTCTCTTATTCAATGGAATTGCATGTGTTATGCTTGAACTTTTTCGTTACCCCTCGTTGGAGCAGTTGCATTATGTTCACACTCACAACATCATACTCCTCCTTGTTGCCAAGATGTCTTGCAATAACTATCAAGAACTTCTCAGCCATGCATGATATCGATATGTCGTAAGCACATACCCCGAATGAGGCACTTTCGATTTGCACTATCAATGGTCGCTCCGTTCTACCGAATGTTTTAATTGCAAACATGGAACCTTCATAGTGCCATGGCTAATTATTCAAAACCAATCCTTATCCTCAACATCGTCAAAGCCGAAAAAGAAACATATTATGTCCCCTATTAATAAATCATCATAGGCTTTTTTCAGATTCCATCCCTTCTTCTTAATCTTAACTACAAATGAAAAGCTTCGAACAACATAATAACTTCATCCCCTCATCATCGGTCTCCATAAGTCCTATGATCTCAATTTCTTTCCCGTCCTAACCACTCATAATCTTCGTCAATCACGCAAACCCAAATATGACACAGCGAGACCTTGCAAAAATAACAAACCCAAATGGAAAGTAAAAACGTAAACAAACAAAGAAAACTTATTAGTGGATAAAAAAAGTCAAATCACGCTATGGAGCCCGTAACACCAATAAGCAAAACGTGGTCATAACCCCACGAATAGACAACATAAGACATGAGAAGGAAAACCTAACCCTAACCTTCATAAGCGACGAAACTCCTTAGACGAGGAGGACAACGAAATTGAGATCGTAGCAGGTGGAATTTGGGTTAATATGACATTTGTTTGATTCAAATCAGGTGTAACAGGTGAATTATAAATCAAGCTACTAAATTGTAGTCCCCCCGTCCTATATATATAGGCAAGTATTTTTTTTATGTCTCAATTATATAATCCAGTTTCAATTTATAGTAGCGTCTGTTTAGCTCATTTACTCATTCACCCCTATTTAATATGAGCACTAAATAGCATATTGGATAATATAATACTCACTAAATATGGGAATTTTAGGAAATCAATTTTTTTTTGTTGTCTTTTCCAACAACTTTCTTAATCCTTCTGAAAAGATCATCGATCCATATACATGGGGCATGGGGAGTATTATTTTTTGGAACCAAATTGTACTTCAAAAGTTAATCTCGACCAGCTTGAAAATTGAATATTGTTTAGCAGAGCAAGGATTGAATTTATTAGAAACTTCAATAAAGGTCAAATATCTATCTAATTTCATTTTTTACCCCGAAATATTCAAAACCCTTACCTATACAAACAAGTCATGACTGCCATTGTCCCACATTTCCACTGATTATAGTTGATGAAGTCTGTCATTGACGATTTGGTTTCCACAATGGTCGACCTTTTTTTACTAAGGATTTGCTAGATCTACAACACACACAACCCCACACACACACATAACTACAACCTTCCATCCATGTTTATACTTCTACTTCTAACCAATTTCACAACATCGTGATCCAAACATTTGTTCCGAGATTTAAAAATTCTCGTAATCGAACCAAAGTTCGAAGATATTCAGAAGTTTCATAAAGAAATCCAGAATCAATCGATGTACCAATTATGTTCCTTAAAGATATTTCGAAAATTATGTGCATTTATGTTTCATTATAAAACAAATATCCATAAAATCACGACCTTTGACCCAACAAGACTTTAATACTTATAAATGTTGGTCACCAACAAATGTTTTTTAAATTACATGGAACATATTTTCCAACATTTGATTATGTTGCCACCACATCATTAAATGCATATTTACTAGATCATCCTACATCCACCACCTATTTTGTCATTCACTGTAAAAATATAGTGAATCAAGGATTTAACTTATTGTTGTCATACCTTACATGCCCTATTCACGCCAGTGCTAGTGGTATCTATTTTGTCATTCACTGTAAAAATATAGTGAATCAAGGATTTAGTTATTGTTGTTATGCCTTACATGCCTTACTCACAACAGTGACAGTGGTATTGGCAATGACAGCAGCTATATGTGAGATTGATTGGGGATACATGAAGGTCTTGTCAAGATGCATCTTGTGATATTTGCGGTGACACAAATATATGTCGAAATATGTGGTTAATGTTTTAATTGAAGAAATAAAATTACAGTTGGTGTTAGCATTGATAAGTTTTAAGAGTCGCTATCATTTAAGTTGAAGTACTCATCGTTATTTATTTATTTATTTATTTAATTTTGTAAGGAATTACAAAAACATACATAAAAAATTATATAGTTCCATATGAAGATAATGCAAAATTCTCCGAGGGAAAATTTGTGCATTATTAAACAACTTAAAACATAGTACAAGTCACATTCTCAAACTAATAAGACAGACTCTACAAGTTACTAAAATATGTATCTCTTAAAAATACAATAGCACTAAGTTATAAAGTTATTAGTTTCAGTTTCACTTCTTTATACTTTATTTACTAGTTGTTTCTTGAAGCTTCCATATCCAACCTCTTTTGTGTATCATTTAATAAGATTTGGCTCATATACGAGTTTCTGCATGCTTTGGGTCGGGGGACGAGGGGAATAAGCTAGGCTAACCAACAGGGCCATGGACTACCTAACATCTGTACTAGTTTGACCTAGTCTAGTCGAGCATAGACTTTTTGTTGGACCTATTTACAAAAATAGGTCATGCATGTGCTTTCTATAAGGCTTTCTAAGCCTCATAGTCCAACCCACTTAGAATTTACCTATATAAATAAATAAATTATGTGTATTATGTATCAGATACCCAACATACAAAAAATATTCATATACTATAACATATTATATTACATATTTGTATGATATAAATATTATGATTGCTCCATTTTATACAACTAATATTCCGTTGAAACTAATGTTTTATGTTTGTGTATATTACCTAATCTAACAGGCTTTAAAAGGCTTTAACTAAGCTCATGTCATGCTTAAATCGGAAATAGATCATGCTTGACCTATAAAGAAGTCTTTTACTATTAGGCTGCCCAATGTTTGTAAACTAGACCCAGGTCAAGCTCGTCCAGTGTAAAGTCTAGCCTAGTCTAGTCTATTCTCACTCGTACTCTTTAGTTGTAACGAAATAAAAAAGATGAATTATTAAAGTGAATAAACAAGATTAATATGAACAACTAGAAGTGAGAATCAAAATTGGCTTCAAAAGAAGAAGAAAAAGAGGAAGAGACGACTACTAGTATTTGTGTGTGGTAATCTAAGCTTTTGCCTTTATATATTAATAAATTTTATTGAAAAGATAGATGGAGGAAAAATATAGAATGGATTTATACATACTGAAGATGAATTATATAAATCTGATTATAGTTCCTTCTTTCGAGTCTGCTCTAATTTTGATTTTTTGGGATCGGAACAGTTCATATTAATCAACAAATCCCGAAACTTTGGAGGAGTCAATGAACAACAAAAGAAAATTGAAAATACACTTAAGTTTCATCGAAAGTTTGAACTTTTATTCAAAGATCCAATTCCGAAATTCAGTTTAGACCTTTCTTTATCGGACCTGAATCCTCTGTAGTTAAGGTTTGTGCATTTCGATGTAATTCCCTCACATTTTCTCTATATAATGTAGTTTTGTAGAGAGAGAATGTGATAAAACTCCACCAAAATGCACGGCCTCAATTATCGAGGCTCCAGGTCCCTCTTTCATTGGCTTTACTTTGGCATATTATTTATTGTCAATAGTCCCATCAATCACCATAAAAATTTTCCAGAGTTGAAATCGGGATTTTGGATCACCAAATTCCCTCTGACTGTGCTTTACTCCTCTCTTATCGACTTCGGTTAGTTTTTATGTCTTTATTTGTTTATTTTGTATTTTCTCAGATCTTAATAATTTTCATTCACTTTTCTCTAAATATTAAAAATTATACTTCTCCATCCATAAAAATTGTCTAGTTTCAACAGCATTTTTTTGTCACGTAAAAAGAGTATGGTATCAACTAACTACATTTATTGGTTAATGTAAAATATGGTGAGATGAAGTTGGATAGCTCAAGTGTCGAGAGCATCCTATACTTAGACTTTTGTTA
Organism: Ajuga chamaepitys; assembly: GCA_958295605.1. Lineage (NCBI taxonomy): Eukaryota > Viridiplantae > Streptophyta > Magnoliopsida > Lamiales > Lamiaceae > Ajuga > Ajuga chamaepitys. Next base: position 45,371,417 of record OY282505.1, read on the forward strand.
CTGATTCGAGTCACCTTAAGAAAATCGGATGAATTTTTTTTTTGTTCTTAAATTGGAAAATTTTCTTATTAAAGTAAAATACGAAGAACTTTAATTCCACAACTAAGTTACATATTTTTTAAATAAGCCACATCAACAAATAAAAGAAGTTGAATAAAAAAGATTTATAGTTTATTGAAGGTCATGCATTCGTTATGTCTCTACCTAAAATGACTTTTTTTAAGAGACGAAATGATTTTTATTATTTTAAATTTCAATGTTATTTGTAATTTAAAGATTTTCCTTTTTAATTACTAAGGATTCAACATTCTCATCTTATGTTCACTTGTTATACTTGTAGACTATAGTAAATTGCTGCATTAATTATGGACACAGAAATTTAGAAAGCGTTTACAATTGCTTCTACTTTTGAAAAAGTGATTACATTAAGTGATAATTAAAAGTAACAATATTTAGCTTTCAACTTTTGACTCTAATCAACTTAAATTTAAGCAAAAGTTAACTTTGCAAACATTATTCTCAGCTAATATAAAGCAAAATGTTTAAAAGTACTTATTTTTAAGCTTTTGCAACCCACTAGGTAGGGAATGTTTTCCTTTACTTAACTTTTGAAGAAGTGATTAAAAGTAGATATCTTAATCAAATTACTCAAAATCAAAAGTAGGTAGTGTTTGTAAATAAAAGTGATTTTAGACAAATGTAAAATCTGGAGTATTTGATACTTGAGCACCTTTTAGCTTATGAGTGAGAAAAAACTTTTAGTTATTTACCAAAATACCAATAAATTGAAAAATCAAATATTTTCTATTTTTAACTTTTGGCCAAAAATCACTTCTATCAAAACTAAGGTCTCATTTGGATGGAGGGGTTTAATTTACCAAGGGATTTAAAATCCATGAACTTGAAATCCCTTGTTTGTATTTATGGTGAATATGTGAAATGATTTTTAAATCTAAAATTTTCAAATCCATGATTTGGCAAAAAAACTGATACATTTGTAAAATTTAGTTTTTTTTCTTTAAAGTTTAAACTCACAATTTTATATTTTTTATTAAATAAAATAATATTTATCTACATCTAAATTAACCGAATAATTCTTTTGTCAATTATATATATATATATACACACACATATATATACATTTTATATAATATTATATCCCAAATAATTATTAGGAGCATTTTATTGGAGATAAAATAAAAAAGAATAAAAAAAGAATACAACAATAAAAAATACTAGGAGCATTTCATTGAAAAACGAGAGAGAGAGAGAGAGAGAGAGAGAGAGAGAGAGAGAGAAGTAAGTAGGAAGAGATTTGTAAATGACTACATTTGTCAAAGGATTTGAAATCCACCAAAATATAGTGTAAAATGGTGAATCTCAAATCTTGGATTTCTAATTGGGTTGATTTAAAGATCTGAATTTACAAATTCACTCATTTAGTATTTTATCCAAACACATGGAATGGATTTGACAATGGATTTATTAATCCATAACACAAATCCCACCATCCAAATGGAGCCTAAAGTTGTTTTCTCAAACACTCGAAAAAATATTTCTCAAGTTAAAAGCTAAAAAACACTTGGAAAAAGTAATTGCAAACAACCCTTAATGTTGTAGCTACATGAGCGACAAACCCACTCTATGCATGCATGTCTATCGAATGAGTAGTTATTTTGTACACCAATTATACAAATCTTAGATTCGTGTAATCCAGGTCATGGATAGTTTTTTGTAAATATATATCATTATTATTTATGCTGAAAAGTCTAACTTGTTCTAAAAAAATGTATTACATTTTCCTAGATCCGTTCATGACCCGAATTGCACAAATTAATTTTCATGCACCTAGAGCACATGAGAACTAGAACATATTACTTAAAAAAAAATCACAAATTAACCATGAAATTATAGTTAATTTTGAACTAACACAGAAATAATCAACTTTTATTTTTAGTTGGTAACCTAACTGTTAAAAGAGAAATGAGCAAAATAGAAGATGCAAAGAGCGCGACAAAAAAGAGGAAAAGAGAGGAGAGATCCCTTGGTTACAAAATTACCAAATCCAAAATATAATTCAATTATTCTCAAAAATCTGATCACCTAAAAATGTGAAGAATTAACGACTCCCAAAGCAAAAACTTGATAGAATCTTAACCCAATTTCGATATTTCCTCCATCAATTCAGATTTGTCTACTAAAAATGTCCCCTATACGGTACAATCAGACTTCCTTCTTCTCTTTTTTCTTTTTGTCACCCCTTCATAAAATAACAATCATGCTCTAATAATAAAGTAGCACAACACATTAGGTATTTTTTATATTTTAAACAATTGAGTTGTGTAAAACAAATGTTATTTTATATATTTAGAATAAGACTATTAAAATTTAACTGTCTGACATGGCTATTTCTAAAAATTTCCCTTAGTTGGTGGCCAGTTTATAATTCCCTAGTACCATTCAACGAAAACTATACTTTTGGTAAAGAGAAATACTTGTTCATAGTATCAGTTCTCACTAAGTAAACTAAACAAACAAAAGTAGTACCTTTCTGATAGACATAATAAAACTAATATTTTTTATAATTGCTTGAGCGTATTACTCTTTTATCAAAGAATTATTATGTTATCCGTGCCACAATATACTGCGCGGATCGGCATGCCCCGTTTACACATGCAACAGTGGCACAGAGTCCTGCTTCTGACTAGAATATCACAAATTCATCCCATTAATTAAAATTAGTGCGTAAATATAAGTATAGCTTAAAGTAATATATCTTGGCTTGCTAAACTCACATTACAGTACTGCTTATGGAAGCAACTATCTCATTTCCCTACCATCATATTCAATTTTCAGTCAATAATGTTGATGCTAATAGCCGTCATTGGCAGAATATGTTCATGTTTTTTACAAAATGAACACGATTCCGAAAAAGATGCATTTCTAGTTTTCTACAGGTAAGGCTCAAATGGGATCAAATATAACAAAGAATGTTACCTGCTACTCCAATTATTCTGGGTTACTGCACATTTAGCTAGAGTGTTCAGAGATAACCTGGAGGACAAAAATAACAATAAACAGAAAACAGAACACCCATGATTAAGAAGAAGAAGGAAGACCTCATGTATTAAGGGCTTGGCATTTTCCTCCCATGCTGTTGCCCACCTAACCAAAGACAACCTTTCCACCAGCCTTGACCTCATCGACTGCAATGCATCACATCTTTCAGGAAAACCCTCGAACAACATCTGTAGGAAATGGATAAAGATGTTAGCCATTATCCAATGATACTTCGCAAATATTTTTAGTGTGGAAATCCACATCTTTTCGATTAAATGAATGATATTCTACGGAACTAATTGAGAATCATAACTATAAGGAAGTTTTGTTTTCTCATCCTCGGTCTGTCCCAAAAGTGTTTGGTTAGTATTGGAGTACATATATCATGGAAACATTTCTTTCTAATTTAATTCTACACAATTTTAAATGTTCACAATAAACAATTGAGTTTACAATAAAATAAATGTTATGAAACAAATTGTATAATACAAGTGCACATTGTGTTAATGAGGAAACAGCGTAAAAGAGATTAGCTTTGAATATGAAAACAAACGCATGATCTGAGCTTCTACATACAAATTATAGAGAATTGTGTACGTATTTTTATTTATATCCATGTTATAACCGCAACCAATTCAGATATTAGCTATGATTAATGAATTTATGTGTAATTACAACTGAGTAGAGCAGACTCTATCTAAAAAAATTTATACATTCTCTCAACTGAGGGGCCTTAGTATATATTTTGCTTTCATAATATGAGTGGTTTCCAATCCAAGTATGTAATTAGCACACCATACAAGCAATAGTACCCCATTTCCGATTTTATCTATATCCAATGGCCAAACAACAAGACAGAGAAGATCGGTCCGGGTGAAATCTCTTTGAAGTTTCAACATTCCACCTAGAATACCTTTGATCAGTTTTCAGTAGCAAACTTGCTTACTGTATCTCATCTCATCTCAACCCCCAAACAGGACATGAAGGCAAAATTTGGAAGAGTTGAAGAATTTATGGGAAAGATAAGTTCTCTTGAACGTACTACAAAGAAGCTTACCATGAGTTCGTCAGCCAGTTCTGAAGATGATGAGAAAAGGAGGCCATTCTTGTTGGCATCTATCAGCTCCTTTATGCTAGAAATAAACCCAAAATCAAGAAAATCTCATTAGATTTTACTACTGTTAATATGTAGTCTTAAAGTAAGGTGAACATACAAAGAAGATCTTACCAAGAATATGAAACAGCACAGACAGGTAACCCACAGCCAAACATATCAACGACCTAATTACCAACACCTCCAACTATGAGAATCGTGCATAGGTACTATCTAATAATTCATTTAATCAAATTCTCGATTCGTAAAGGACAGGACTTCATGTCATATTAACCCTGACCTTCATGGGTAGATCCAACCCTGATGATGAAGTATGCAAACAGACACCTAGATCTGCAGAACCTGTACTTATAGAAAGGAACATAAGTAAATCGATGAAAAGAATTTTAGAAACTACCAAGGGTTACAATTTACCAAGAAGCAGTGGATAGTCCTCCGCTGACAGCCACATAGTACGGAATGCTACACGCCTGAGCCTAAGTTTCCTTACCTTTTGCTCGTATTTTTCCTTCTCGGGTCCTTTACCTTCATTATGTTCTACAATCTTAGTGTACCAAAAAAAAGAAAGAACAGAAAAGAAAAGAAATTTGATTGGTAGGCAAAGCTGATGGGCTTTAAACCTAGGCATTACCAGTAATTATGAACAGCAGCCTCGGGTATGAGAATTGTTCTCCATCACAAATTCTGTCCCAAATAACTTCATCACCAGTTGAATCATCCTCACCTAAATGTGCAGCAACACGCCTGTCGTACATAAGTGCAGCTTCTAGGAGAATGCCAAAATCTTCATCTGGAGTCCTGAACCAAATCAATGTTTATTATTGAAATGACAATCTAACTTATATAATCATGTCCTTGCCCAGTCTAATAATTGAGGACAGTATCAGTACAAGGAGATGTGGCTGAGCAAATTTGCTTCACCGATCTGAGATCTCTATATATGCCAACCCGATTTTTTTCAAAAGCCACAAGGATAAAAGGAGTAGAGAGTAATTTGTGGAATCATGCAATCAAATGAAAAAGAATATACCAGCTTGTACTGCTAACGATGATTGCTGGTCTGTTTTGCTTCAATAATATGTCAGTACCAACCTTGGTTGTAACTTGAGTTATAGTAGGATCATTGTCATATGGTCCCGTCAAACCTGCAACGTATGCACTTAACCAAATTTTGCAGGACATGCTTAAAATTATTTAAAGTGGCAAGAGACAGTATCTCTATCCTTTACCATTGCTAATGCAATCTCGATGACCATATGGATTCGTGAGACTTTTATGGATCCTGCAAAAAAGCTAGGTCATCGTAGATTTTAAATTTTGTAAATTCACTGCTCTTTTGAAGCTAATCTGTATGCGTAAATTTGCTCACATCATGCTTCTCCTCGAGTGAAGCGGGCCGAAAAAATTCAGGAGGCTGATCGTACAAAACAGTGGCTCTTCAAACAACAGAATAAGACAATGATCAACAAAGTAACCAAGTAAACAAGTTACCACAAGAGCAATATAACACATGACAATTTATAAAATCAAGCTCTTACGTAATTCCCCAATTGTGGGACAACTCAAGTTTCATTGCCCTCGTCACACACAAGGAACCATGTGCCATCTTGCCATAATATTTCTCGATCCTAGTCATGGACAAAATACCACAGCCATTATATTACGCAAAACCAGGTCTTCGAAAATCAATAAATAAAAAAACTCGGCTGCAAAAATCCCCAACTAGCACCAATTAGTCCCCGCCTAGGCTCTATCTCATTAAGCGCTTGTTTTATTATTTCTCCCCGCCTTAACACGCTTATGCGCCACCTAACCCTGAGTAGGTACTAGGCCCTTGTCTGCCGCTAGAAACTTTTACAACATTGTAAAAAAATCACAATGTAGATTTACCAACGATATATCATGACAAAGACACTACTCCTTCCAAGGGATAGCGCAAGCAGAGTATATCCAAAATTATGCCAATCAACAATAAATGCTGATTGTTTCCACCAGCTGGCCCACTTGACAACCACAAGAGTAGGAACTGATGGTGGATTCTGCAGGAGCATCACTATGTAATTTTAGGGTAGGTTGCTGATAATAATATTAGATACGAGAAATATATTATATTCGAATAATATTTATAAGGATTAACTATGAACAATAATCTGTTGTCATGCAGTGTCTCCAAAACATTCAACTGTCCAGAGCAAAGAATCTTAAACAAATTTTCCCTGGTTTTACATTTTTCCATTGTAATCTTCATTGCATGCCAAATTCATCACCTTAACAACAACAATATTATATTCCAATAATATTTATAAAGATTAAGATTTTCAAATAAATCAAGAAAAGAAAAAGCAGCAGCAGCATTAGACATCACAAAACTCATGCAACTTGATTATCTTCAGACAGAGGCAAAGCCTATCTATAATAAAAGCAAGTATTGAGAAAGCATAGGATGGATAACGAACAGTTGCTGAACATAGAATTAGCATGAGGCAGTAAATGTAAAATATGAAAATTAAACGCTAGATAAAGCTCACCTGCACTATGAAAGCATCAGGAGCAGGTATCTTGACACAAAGGTACCAAAGCAGCACAAGAAACTGAAATATAGGCTTGAGAAGAAGAAATAAGGGACGAAGTATTTCTGCAAGACCTCGAGGCATTTTGGGCCATTCTGGCTGTGAAAAGAAATAAAACTTCTCTCAATACCATACAAATTTGAGTAAATTCAATCAATTCATTACTAACATCCTCATACCATTTTGTGTATATGGATAGACGGGTGCTCTAATAACGACATGTGTGGATCAGTACCTACAGAAAGATCAAATTTCAATCAGGAAAACAACCAAGTTTAGAATTCATCTTTTTCAGTAAATGCAGTTTGGTAAAACAATATAATCATATACCTCTAAGAACAGGTAGAGCATTATAACACGTTTTAGTTTCTGTAGTTCAAAAACTATGAATATTACTCCAGTAAAATTACAGATAGAAGGGAATCTTGCAGTTGGTTTTTTGAATAAGAAACAAAGATTTTATTAATAAAACAGCCAAGGGATGAGAAGTCCCTGGCCAAAGTACACAAGTCAATTACAAAGTCGGAGAATAAAACATCACACTGCAAAGCATAACTCCAACTCCTAACTAAATCCATTACATTGGTGCCTCTAAATTTCCTATGCAGATGGTTACACCATCCAAGAGTAAGTTGAGAAACTTCAGGAGCAGTAAAGTACGAATATATTTCAAGATCATTTTTTGTTTTATGTCATAGTAGACAGTTTTATTCCTGACCTTCTTTTGTATGATTCATATAGGGATTATTGGAGTTGCACAAATGGAAGTTGATGCTAGCAGCAAATGCACAAATGTACTACTTTGATTAAAATATTATGTACATAATATGAGATGATCTAGAAAGTATGCATAGAAGGTATAAGATAGATAAATTTCAAGCATACGGAAATCATCTTGTACATAATAGAAAGTATGCATAGAAGGTATAAGATAGATAAATTTCAAGCATACGGAAATCATCTTAATCTTTTATGTATCACGGTACCATATTCAACATGAAATAAATCGATAAGTCGTGCAATGCATTAGGGGATGCGATATGATGGATAAATTTCATTAGGAAGCGCCTAAAACAGGTGGTACATTGGGAATTGGTCGTAGCTCAGTTGCTAGAGCAGTCTATAACCCAGAAAATTAACCAGGGTTCAACTCCCACCGATCCCACCCCAATCAGGATTTGTACTAAAAAAAAGGTGGTACATTTATGTGACAGGGGCAATTATTAGGATGTTTCGTTTTTAACTCATATGGAGTGCTTTAACCTATCCTTCTTCTTACCTGCAACAAAAGAATCTGTTCCGAAAGAAGTAATGCACTACTCTAGGGATCTAGATTTTGACACTATCAGACATAATAAAAAAGAAAATTGCAATAAATAACTGTCTAATAAGCTCTGTGTAAGCTGCTGCCGTCTCCAATGCCAATGTAATAGCAGAGGAAGAAAATGAACACATTAAACCCGAAACACGAAATAAAAACAGCAATTCAATTGATAAAATAGAAATATCAATAAGAAGAATGTACAAGATGAAAAACCATTAAGAAAGTCAATCTGCTCCAGTAAGTTTTTGTTCAGTTCCATCTACATATAACCCTTAGTCACATTCTTGTACCATTAGGAAATGTTGATTGGATCAGATAAAATAATCAGGCTTAGGCGAAACATTATAGAACATTATAGATATTCCACTAGGCCACGAAAGACGGAACTGTACCTCCATATGCAACAATATCAACATCAATAAAAGCCTGCAGAAAAGTAGAGTTCAGTATAGCAGAATTCCAAACAGGATAAAGATTCAGGGCCCGCTTGGGGATTAGGGATAGTAATGGGAATGAAAGAGGACCGACTCCTATTTATCATACTTGGTACATATTGAATAAGTTAATCATTACCTCATTTTATCAACAACTTCCCCCACATTATTCTATAGTATGATTGATTGACCCCTCGTTCATACCCATTACCATTGTCATTCCTAATTTTATACCAAGCGGCCCCTCAGTAGTTTCACTGAGAAAGCAACTGCTATTGCAGACAAACAAATTATTCTTATTTTAGTAATGTTTTATTCCCAAACCTTCAACCTGTTTGGTTTCCAAAATGATTTTCCTTTAGACGTTTAAGATATTGCTCCAAAAAATAGATATGATTTAGATCAAGTGGTGGCTTAAAACAGGTTAATTCAACGAACATGATGCAATTGCACATGACTAGGAGGCAGATTAATATGCTGGTGAACTTTCTGACTTATTATCAAATGATAAAGAAAAGATAATTCGTCCACATACATGATAAACATACTTAGAAAGAGAATTAGAGGCAAGAGACACATAGTAAATAGCTAGATTGCGATCACAGGTTATATAATTATGGCTCAACTATTCATAAACACATATAACAATTCCAAGTAAGTCTGTATAATTCATACCTCGCTTTATTTTATGCATAAAAAGTACTAACATTTGAGGTTTACCATAGCCATTCAAACAAGGGTCGGTCAATTACAATTTGCAACATGAACTATAAGATTTCTGCAAGTTGGTGCCTAAAGAAAAAACTTTCCAGAATGCTTCCCATTGTATACAGTATCACTCTTGCAATCTAAAGAATCCTTTAGGTTTAGGCTACTTTTTCGGGATGAAAATACAAAAATATTTAAAAGGAGTCCGTAAAAAATTCAATAAATTCTGGATAACGAATGGGGGGAACTAAAAATTACAAGTAATATTGAAAAAAATTGGAAATAATTTTATAATAATTGCAATAAATTTTGAAAGATAAAAAATAAACTTGAAAAGTATAGATAGTTTCTGGGAAATTAGAAATAATTTATGATAAACTACAAATAAATTCTAAAAACCACAAATAATTACAGGAATCCAAAAAAAAAATCTGAAAATACAAAATAAATACGAAAGATGACAAATAAATTCTGAAAATTTATAAAAATCTGAAAATTTAACGGGGACTGTCCGATCTCATATACTATGGAAAGCAATCTAATAATTTTCATTAGGTACCAAAGTAAACCTGTCAATCAAATTAGGCGACGAATAATGAGAGAGAGGGACCAAATTTAGTATAAACTCCAGTAATATGACTCCTATGACCAAGCATCCAAAATACTTTCCTAATACCAATTTTCATATTTTTGCAAGTTTTCTCCTGAAAGCAATTCTATCAATCTCATATATCCTGCCACTTCTTATTTATCAAGATGAAAGTCAATAGTAATACCCATCTATGATCGCCAATTGAGATATCCCATGTTAGAATGAGAGAGAACGACATCAAACTTAAAATCAATAGCCACAAATCTAATTTTCTTGTTCAAAATTACATGTGTCGATATATGTTGGCTGTTCTCAGCACCAAAGCAGAGAAGCAAATAAGTTTTCTTAAGCCCCAATAGAAATTGATGTTGTCTGATAAATAGTATAACTCGATACATCAATAACCATCACAATACAAGTAAATAAATTTCATCTATGGGCTATATGCTCACAAAAGAAAGCATATATTTCGGGTAATCTTTACAGTGATAAAATATCCAAAAGATATACTAATTCTCCAGACATAAGTGAGAGCAGGAGTTAAGACAATTAAAAATAATTTTGCATGCATAAACAAGTATACATGAGCATATAGACAGACAAATACCTGTCGAGCAAGGGAAAGTGCATGGTATTGCATTCGGGGGCTCCGACCGATGTCGCCAAGCACAACCACAGCGGCCCTATTTCTCTTTCCCATTGCAAATCTTTTGTCCTACTAAATAAAGGGAAACAGAAACTCTGTATCTTAGATATACCAAATATTAGTTTGACACAGACGGCTTTATAATGATTGTATACGTTGATTATATTTCATTTTATTGCCCAACTGCAACATCACCATTTTTTTGTCGGACAATTTCATCCATTAATAATTTAATACATTATTGAGTAATAAAAATAGAAGTGCAAAACAAATTAATTCATACTGAAATTTGCTAATTTACTTATAAAAATATACATCAACATTTGTTCTGTCAATCCAAATGAACTGATCAAAAACTTTGCAGAGATCGGCTCAATATCCATAAAAAGCTAAATTTTACTGAAAGTGCTGTTTCTTAAAGCATTAAAATTCAATCCCATACAGAAAAGCTACTCTAAATCTAAGTTAGCGCATTAGCACTGGAATATTGTTTCAACAATATCAGTTACATTGATAACCAGAAGAATTATTAAAGAATAATTGCAACAGCATACATCTTATTAATGCATTTGGCAGGCCTGGATTTCAAACCTCAAACTTTGGATGCTTTAACTTAAACATCAACCTAGATTTACTTTACATGAAATTAACTCCCACTGGTTTTTTGAACCAAAGAGTGTTATATAGAAACGAATTGACCTTAATCTTTAAAAAACAAAAGCCATTAGCAAGTTTTCACAGTATTACTAGGTCGATCGGTGGCCTTTTCTAGGAAAGATGTTCTTTCAGGGCTCGCTTTGGTAGGCATGTTAGGATATGACAAGATAGTTAAGTCAAGATATGTATCATAGATAAGAGGAAATATGTATTATATTTTTGTGCTTGGCAGGCAATATAAGGAGATTGTATGTCATAAATTGGTTGTATAGTATCCTAGATAATACTCAGGATTATCCCTGCAAGGGGCTCTTGAATCTCACCAGCGTAGGACTCGTGTACACACGGAGAAGAAAAGAAACGAAGAAAAAATACAACAAACAGATATCCATTAAAATACAAAAACATTCAGAACTGTTTCGAAGATAAGATCAGATTATTAAGTAATGTACTCCATATATCTCATTCCCAATCTGTACAAAATATATTCAGCAGTCAAGAATTATTCGGAGAAAAAAAAGGAAATTGAAAGAAAAGGATGAAAATCGACCTCGATCTTGTAATGGACCCAAGAAACGTGAAAAAGAAAGTTGTCCATTAGCTTGATCTTGTTTATTCAGTCTAGAATTCCGTCGTAGTCGATTCTGGGCATAAGATCGGAGATGAAAGATCGAGATCGAGCAGATTAGCACGAGGGAGTATAATACTCCCTCGGTCCCACTAACTTGTCACATTTTTCATTTCGATTCATTTTATTTAATTTTTTACATTCATAAATAACAATTAAAGTCAACAATTCATGCCCTCAAAATCTTCACATGCAATCTTCACCTTTAAAAAAGTCAAAAATTTCACAAAGTCTATTTTTTCTCAACATTATGTCCGATCAATTGTATCAAGTTAGGTGAGACGGAAGAAGTATAAACTTGCGGCACGTTTGCTTGGGCCTAAGTGAAGCAAATAAGAACTTATACGGTTTACAATGATGTTAGCACGTGATGTCATCATATATACAGTGGCGTGTAAAGGTTGTTTTGGAATACAATATGAAACACACATCATGTGTTAGTTAGTGATGTCATCATAGATAAAAACTTACGTAATTCAAAAGTCCTTCCTTTAAGAATTCGTCTCTCTTTTTCACTCTTACAAAACACTAAGGCCCTCCCCAATGGGAGGTTTTTTGCTGATGTGGAAAGTGGGTAAATACCTCAAAATTGGGTATTTACCATTGGGGGGTATTTGGGTTGGGGAGGGTTATTCCCGGGTAGCAGATCCGCTACCCAGGAATTTGGGTGGGGCCCGCGCGTGGTGGAGGGGGCTGGCGGCGCTGAACGCGCGCTGATATTGGGGCAGCCCAGGCGCGTGGGCGCCACGCGCGCGCAAAGCGCGTCAGCGGTCGGCCCCGCGGCCTGCAGGCTTGTCCCCCACTATCCTTTATTTTTTTTTTTCGTTTTTTTTACTTTTTTTTTTTTCCTGGAATATGTTAGTTTTGTGTGTATATTTGAGATATGTGTGTGTTTTGAAAAATAGCCGTTATTGCAACGGCTCCAATTTTTTTTTTTTTTTTTCTTTTTACTGAAATTATGTAGTTTTTTAGAAAATAATTTTTAATTTTTAAAAAATTAAATTTGCCCTATAAATATATCTTCCCACTTCACCATTTTCCCCACATTTACCTACTACTCTCAAATTTCAACTTTTCAAGATAAATTTCTTCTCTTCTCCTCTTCACACCCAAAAAAAAAATAATAATGGATAAAAATCCATGGACGCAATGGTTCAATTCTTCGAATTCCGGAGAAGAAGCATCGCCTCCAAATATCAACTTTCGTCCACCTGTTACCAGCTTCAATCCTCAAAATCCTAATTTTCCAACTCATTTTCCTACTCATTTCCCAAATTATCCGGAAGGTAGCAACAACCAACCTATGCCCTTTACTCCATCTGGACCAGCATTTTACATGCATCCGAATCAAATACCGTACATGCAACCTCCTCCGTCTGGGTTTCGTCCGATGATGGGCATTAATTCATTGAGAAAGGCCGGTAGTGATAGTTCTGATACAGACAGAGACACTCCGACCCCGAACTCTCAGCGTTCGTCTCCTTTCTCGTCTCAGTTCTCCCCAGTCGGTCTAGATCGAATAAATCTCGCTTCCGACTTTGAGGCTGCTGATAATCCACCCAAGGCTCCAGCTCCACTTCCACAAAAGAAAACTTACTCTCATGATGAAAACGCCCTTCTCTGTAGCTGTTGGCTTGATATCATCACAGACTCGGTTGTTGGAAACGATCAAAAGCTTGATCAAATGTGGGTTCGGATCGCCGAGGCATACAACAGGAACCGTCCAAGCGGCACGCTACTTAGGACTCATGGCCAGTTGAAGACTCATTACTATACTCTGCAGAAACAAGTGAGATGGTTCTGTGGCTGTTACAATATTGAGAAAAAGGCCTGGGGAAGCGGTTGTAGCGATGCAGATATCATAGCGAAGGCGAAGGTTCAATATACTGCAAAACATGGAGGGGAGTTTATTCATATGAGTTCTTGGTATGTTTTGAAAGATAGCCCGAAGTTTGCCAATCTAGACGACGATGTTCGCGGCTCAAAAAAGACAAAAGTATCGGCATCTGGAGAGTACGTGATATCTTCAAACACCGACTCCAGCGCTGGAGAGGAAGTGAGGACGGAACACGCTCGTCCAATGGGGAGGAATGCGGCTAGGCGACTGAGCAAGGGCAAGGGAAAAGCAGGCACATCTAATGCCGGAGAAAGCCTCGACGTTATTGAACAAAGACTCCAGGCCTTAGAAGAACAAAACAAACAAAAGATCGAAGGATTGAACTCTATTGCCACTGCGAAAGAGTATAAAACAGTGATGAAAGATACCTCGAATATGACGGAGGACCAATTGTGTTTCCACCTCCTTGTGGTGGATAAAATCAAGAAGAAGTGGGGGATGTAGCTTTGGAAAAGTAGTCGTTGTATGCAAAACTAGCCGTTGTATTTCTTTCCGTTATAAGACTAGCCGTTGTATTTCTTTCCGTTATAAGACTAGCCGTTGTATTTGTTGCCGTTATAAACTAGCCGTTGTATTTCTTTCCGTTATAAAACGAGTCGTTGTATTTCTTTCCGTTATAAAACGAGCCGTTATAAAATTAGCCGTTGCAAATATAGTCGTTGCAAAACGAGCCGTTATAAAACTAGCCGTTGCAAATATAGCCGTTGCAAAACTAGCCGTTATAAAACTAGCCGTTGCAAATATAGCCGTTGCAAAACTAGCCGTTGGTAATATAGCCGTTACAAAACTAGCCGTTGTAACTATAGTCTATAAAAGGTCCTATCCAGGTTGTTGCACATCTCAAACTATAACATTACACTCCTCTATATTCGAAAATGTCTTCATCTTCTAAAGAAAGTGATAGTCTTCTTGAATTCTTAATTGATGATACGACTGAGCAAGAAATACAGTCGTTACTTAAAAAAAAAAACAAGAGTTACTTGTCAATGCCGGTACTTCTGACGGCAGAGCTAGAAAACGAAGAACGTATGTTCGCCGAGATCGTGAGGCGGGGCATGCAAGACTCTACCTCGACTACTTCTCTGAAGATCCGATATACGGAAGCGATACATTTCGCCGGCGTTTTCGTATGTCGAGAGAGTTATTCTTGCGCATAGTTGATGCATTGGAAGGCCACGATGAATATTTCCGGTTGAGGGTCGATGCAACTGGACAAAAGGGGTTCTCTCCACTCCAGAAGTGTACGGTTGCCATCCGCCAATTGGCGTATGGGGGACCTGCCGATCAATGGGACGAGTACCTACGTGTTGCCGAAACAACCGCTGTGGAATGTCTATTTAAATTTTGCCGCTGTGTGATCGAAGTGTTTAGTGGATACTACTTGAGAAAGCCTAACACCGATGATTGCCAGCGGCTGTTACAAATGCACGAAGAAAGGCACGGATTTCCCGGAATGCTAGGAAGCCTTGATTGCATGCACTGGGAATGGAGGAACTGTCCGGTAGCTTGGAAGGGCCAATTCACACGAGGTGATCATGGCGTCCCAACAATCATGCTCGAAGCGGTTGCCTCTGCCGATCTATGGATATGGCATGCCTACTTTGGAGTAGCAGGCTCCAACAACGACATAAACGTGCTCAATCAGTCTCCTTTGTTTACGGAAACGTTGCAAGGAGTTGGTCCCTCCATTAATTTCACAATCAATGGTAAGCAATATAATCAAGGATACTATCTCACCGATGGAATCTATCCAGAGTGGGCTACTTTTGTGAAAAGCTTTCAATGTCCCCAAGATCCGAAGAGACAACATTTCAAGGTACTGCAAGAGGCTGCTAGAAAGGACGTCGAACGAACCTTTGGAGTGCTTCAAGCGCGTTTTGCAATGATTCACGGTCCTAGTCGTTTTTGGTATAAGAATAACTTGAAGGATATAATGTTAACTTGCATTATATTGCACAACATGATTATCGAAAATGAAGGAACTGCAGCGATCGATTGGACCGACGATCCCAATTACGCCATACCGCCGCCCCAGGTAAGTCAAGGCTCAACTGGAGCATTCGCTGACTACGTTAGAAGAGGTGCCCAACTTCGGGATAAGCATAAACATCTCCAGCTTCGGCAGGATTTAATTGAGCATGTTTGGGCTCGATCTGGAAATAATTAGCTAGATTTAAAATATGTCGGGACTTCGTAGGCGTTGCTACTGTCGGGTTTTTTTTTGTTTTTTTTTAATTGTACGGTGTGAGCTTTCAATTTGTATTTTTACTATTTACGTAATAAAAAAAATTAATATTATTTTTTTGGCATTTTTTTTTTTCGAAAATATCCTAAAATATTAAAAAGTTAAAATAATCAGAATATTTAATTATTAATTATTTATCCGATATAAGTTAATTATAATATAGATGATAAATAAAAATATGAATGGGATAAATAGGAAATTATGGTGGGTCCCACGGAAATACCTACTTTTTGGGTTTATTGTTGGGGAGGAGTTTTGTTTTGGAGGTAGGGGTATTTTTGCTTTTGAGGTGGCGCTGATGTGGCAGCAAAATACCTGCTTTTTATGTTTTACCATTGGGGAAGGCCTAAAAGAAATATTTAATAAAAAAAAGAATCAAGCTAGAAATGAAAAGCTCAAGACTTTCTTTGGTGTACAACTAAGGTTCACTGAATTCCCTTAAATAAAGGAGAAAGAAAAGACAAAACATAACACGACATCATGGCTTACATAATCAAATTATTATTTGATCAACTTTATTTGAGTGGGGAAGCCGATAGTAATCTTTAACATATGCCTTTTAGGTTTTTCTTGATTTATATTTGAAATAAATCCTCTCCTTCTGCGTAGGGGTCTTGAGCATCTTGCTCCAGCATTTCAGTATCATCAATATCTTCAATTTTGCCTTTTGAGGTAAAAGAAGTAAACGGAGACGATGATTCCGTTGTAGATTTTAAATTCTCTAGTTCTTTGTTTCCAAAAACTTATTTCCAAGTTGTAGTTATGGTATCTTTTTTCATATGTTGGAATAATTATTTGAGAAGCAACTCATGAGTAGCCCTTTCGAAGCCATAACTTTCATGACTTGTCTATCAGACTGAATAAAGAGGTTCCTCTTCAATCATATGTTTTTCTTTCTGCAAAGAAATCTTCTTTACCCCCACCATTTAATTTGTATCGTTTCTTTTGGTTGATCTTGAAGTTGATAATCCCATTTTAGGATCCAAGGTACATTATAATTAATAGCAAACTGTATAACAACTGGTAAATTTTCAATATGATTATTGATTTTCTGGAATTTTTTCCAGATAATTTTTACATTTCTTGGATAGATACTACTTACCCATGAAAAGTAAAAGGTTTTGAACCAAGATGGTATTGTTTGTGTTGGATTGTCTAGGAGGAATTTAATCCACCATAAGTGTTCTCTCTGACTATTTTCATAAATAAATACATTATCTCATGCTTTGATATAATCGTGATAACTAAATAAATTGGCATATGTTGATAGCTTTGTAATTGTCTTGCTTGGCTAAGAGACAATCCCCAATTTTCTGGAATCATTATCATTTTAATAATCATTTTAGAAAATGCGTACTTTATTTGTTTGCTCATGGTGTTGGATTTCAACAAACCCAGTTTCTACAATTGTTTCAAAATATTCTGGAGTCTTCTACCCAAAGATAGGTAGAAGATATTTATTTAAATAGCTTTGAGCTACATGGATTGGAGCTGAACCTTTTAGGTTTTCATCAACAGGGAAACAATTTGTGTATTCAGAAATTATATAAGGATACTTCAGATCTTCTTTAGATCTATGTTGTGCAAATATTGCATCATTATAATAATGTATATCATACGCTATTTCATCATTTTCAAATTCTTGAATAGGATTGAATTTTTTAAAATCTATGCTACTTTTAGTGGGTGTTAGTTTTGTTTCTCTTTTAGGTTGTCTATTCATGGGTTTCTTTGAATTTGCTCGTTGTTTTACGACTGTCCACCAAAAGGGATCCCTGCAGAAATTCTCGGGTTAGAGAATTTGGTAGAGAATTAAATTTTCCAGCAATATGCTCAATATTAAAATCAAAACAAGCCCGTATTGACTACCATCTAGCGAAAATTTGTTTAGAAGCAATAATTTTTACATCTTTTTGTTATAATATCTTATGCAGATTTACAATCCATTCTTAATAATAATCTTATTAAGTAAATCACTTTCAAATTTAGTGATACATTTAACAATAGAAAGTAATTCTTTCTTTATAGTAGAATAATTATTTTGAGCATCATTCCATATTCCTGAGGTATATCTAACTAGAATTTCTCTTGAATCTTTATTCATTTTTTGTTTTAAAATTCCTTCATATCTAATTTCAGAGGCATCTGTTTCTACTATTTTAAATGCTTCAGGATTATCAATAGATAAACAAGGAAATTCTTTAACTTGTTCCTTAATCTTACAGATCGTAAGAGTATGACTATTAATCCATGGCAAATGATTTTTCTTTAACCTTTGAAATAATAATTTACAATCTAGAGCGAGATTTTTATAGAAATCTCCAATATAATTAAGACTTCCAAGAATTTTTTGAAGCTGATTAATATCAATAATTTTGTCGGGAAATTTATCAGCAAAAGATATTAGCCCTTTCAATTGGGACTATGACCCCATTTTCTACATAATGCCCAAGAAACTTAATCTTGGTTTGGAATATTTTTATCTTTTTTGCGTTGACAGCTAACCCAGCCCTGTTAGTGACTTGTAAAAAGATACTTAGATGTTTAAAATGTTGTTCTATATTTTCCGAGTAAACTAGAACATCATCTATATAAACAATAATATATAATCCATAAAAGGATTAAATATTTCGTTCATTATATTTTGAAATTTCATTGGAGTACTTTTTAATCCGAATGGCATAACATTACATTCATAATAACCAAATATTACAGTAAAAGTTGTTTTATATTTATCTTCTTATTTTAAAAGAATTTGATAAAATCCAGATTTTAAATCGAAAGATGAGGATATTTTTCCTTTAAATAATCTGTTAAACAAATCTCTAATATTTGGTAAAGGATGCTTTATCTATTTTAAAGCTTTATTTAAAGATTTATAATTAATAACTAATCTAGGAGCTCCTCTTTCTAGTTCAGAAGCATTTTCAACATAAAAAGCTGGACAACTCCAAAGACTATTATTAGATCTGATAAGATTCTTTTTAAGAAGACTATCAATTTCTTCTTTAATTACAATATTTTAATAATCTAGACTCCTTTGCAATGGGTCAAGCCCTTATAGGAATTTTTTCTTCAACAAAGTCATCAGTATAAGAAAAACTGACCATATATCTTTTCCTATCCCAAAAAGCATTAGGCACCTCAACGCAAATTTCTTTAAGAATTTGCTGAGTAATACTTTTTATTCGACTTTGGATTCTTTCTGAACTAATATTTTATTTAATTGTTTTAAAGATAACTTCATCTTTTAATGAGTTAACAAATTTTCTTTATTTTTAACAATTTTTTGTAAAATATTTATGGATTTAGAAGTCGGGACATAAGTAAAAGGAAAGAACAAATCATGACCCTTTACTTTAGTGTATAAACCACTTTTATCAATTCTCCTAATAGGGAACAACATTTGAAAGTTATGTGTTCCTAATATAATTGGGTTAGAAATATTTTTTTATAAGGATAAAAGATGTATTTAAACAAATATTTGAATTACAAAATAGCAACATCCAAAAGTTTGTAATTAACAATAAGGGCATGATTGGTATGAAAGAATGATGTGGGAATGGAATGCTTATTCACTTGTTCATTTCCATTCCTTTGATTGGTATGAATTTGTGATGGGAATAGTCATTCCCAAAGGAATAGCTACTCCCGTATTCATGGGATTAGCCATTCCTCCCACTCCACATGGTATTAGCTATTCCTAACAACAAGGAATTAAATTATTATTATTATTATTATTATTATTATTATTATTATTATTATTATTATTATTATTATTATTATTATTATTATTATTATTATTATTATTATTATTATTATTATTATTATTATTTTAATAATTTTGAATGTTCTCAATTAACCATTATTTATTAATTTATTGATTCACGATAATGATGTTCTTGTTCTTGTGGTTGTTGTTGTTGATATTATTAATTAACTAATTAATATATTCACTATTATTTATAATTTAGTTATTAATAATATATATTCATAATTTATAATTATTTTTAATTAATCGTTATCAATTTATTTAGTTAATAATAATAGAAATTATTATTATTACTATTACTACCATTATTACGATTATTATGATTATTATCATTAATTGATAATTAATTAAATTATTAAATTAGCTACAATTATCAATAATAATAATAATAATAATAATAATAATAATAATAATAATAATAATAATAATAATAATAATAATAATAATAATAATAATAATAATATGTTTAATATGTTATTAATATTACTGTTTTGGTATTTTATTAAGATAATTGATATTTCATTCCTTATCATTCCTTGAGCATACCAATCATTGTAATGATTATAATTATATCATTCCTTTCCCATGTTCATTCCATTCCAAAATTGATTCCATTCAAGCGTTATTCCATTCACTCATACCAATCATGCCGTAAGGGGTTGCTTATTAGCAGCAGTTATAAACTGAGTAGCTTTAGTATAATATTGCGAATGAATAATTCCCCCGTTAATACAATTAACATCAGCTCTTGTATCAAGGAGTGCTTCGATAGTTATTTTGAATTCCTTGCTAATAATTAGTGTTACTCTTGAGTACCACTTTTGTGAAATGATTTGATCAGTTTTTATTGATCCAAATTAGATCTTTAAATGAAATTTGATTAATTTCATTGTTTTCTTGAGCCAATGATGTTTCTTCTTTTTCATCAATCTTATAGATATCTTCTTCATCAGAAGTAGAATTTGTTTTCCAATTTCCTTTAATATTTCTATCTTCTTTTATGGAAAGAATATTTATCTTTTCTTTCAAATTTTTTATTTAAGCTTTTATCTGATTTATTTATCACTTTAAATCTAAGATAGTAGGCTCATTTTCTATTTGTTTAGCCTTTTCTAGAATTTTACACAGTCAAGTTGCGTTGATGTTGCAATGACGGCGGTGGCGGGCCTACTGTCCTTTGGCTGTCGAACGGTGATGCAAAGCTGGGCGAGACGGCTGTGAAATCAGGCGATGGAGGTCGAGCTACCATTGATTTTCAAACGGCGACGACGAGTCTTCTGCCGCTGCACGATGCTGTTGATGATGGCGGTGTCAGCGGCTGATAGGTATGGCCCAATCCCTCCGGGTCGGACTAGCCCGCCAGCCGGGTCAATTGGGCCCAGAAGCGCAAGCCCAACACAGCTAAGCCCAGTCGCGGCATCTTTGGAAGTGGGAAAAAGATCCCCATGATCTTTTCCCAACGGTCATGCAGATTTGGCTGGCGGAATTATAGGGATTTAGTTAGGGTTTCGATTGTATAGTATAAATAGGAGAATTGTGGATGGATTTAGGGTTCCCACTTTGTATTCTAAAATTACAGCTTGTAAGATTATACTCCAACATTGAAGGAAAGATAGTGAAAGCACACCGGAAGGTTGTTGCCTACGCTCGTGGACGTAGATCTCCAGATCGAACCACGTAAACCTTGGTGTCCTTCTAATTCTTGCATGCTATGATTGTGATTCGTTTGATATTCGGTTTTATGCTTTATCAATTGGCGCCGTCTGTGGGAAAAGAACCCACGGCAAACCCTAGTATACTTCACAGTTGATTCACGTCAGTCATGGTGAACACCCGTCGATCTGCTAACCCTACCCGGTCTCATCGCAATCCCCCCGTGGATCAAAACCCTCCGTTGCCACGTCAACAGAATCAGAATCCACCTGCGGAGCAAATTGACGCGCAACATCTCGCACCCGCCAACGCGCCAGCACAGGTTAACCCTCAACCTACCCCTGAATTACTGCCGGCACATCAAGCCTTTCTTCGAGAGCATGTCGCTCTATTCCAAGAATGGAATAATCGGCGCACTAACTCCGGTGGGCACGCCGACAATGGCGTCAACCAGATGGCAAGACATCCGCCCCGCGATCGATCTCACGAATTTGATGAAGATCCACCTCATAGAGTCAGGCCTGATCGCCGTCGACAACGATCAATATCGCCTGAGGAGAACCGGAGTTCTAATGGTTCAAGGCCCCGTTATGCTGATCACGAGGATGTAGACCGCCGCAGACCTGTAGACGCGGCAAAACGGGCTCGCTTGGAAAAGTCCCGTGTAATTGATCCTTTGGAACAAGAGCAGGCTCAATTTGCCACCGAGTTTGACAAGGTATTGGGCCTTGATGCTGACGGGGAGATAATCACCCCGTTTTCTGAGGAGATTCTTTCTACTCCACTCCCCGAAGGGTTTAAACTTCCCCCAGTGTCCGTCTATAATGACACCGGTGACCCAGGTAACTTCCTAAGCGCCTTTAAGTATGCTATGTTCAATCGCAGTTGCACACCACACCACCTGTGCAAAGTGTTTCCTGAGTACCTTCAAGATGAGGCCAGACTTTGGTTTGATTCCTTGCCTCGAGGCAGTGTTACCTCTTTCCGGGATCTCGCCGAACAGTTTTGGGCACGTTTCCATACACAAGCAAAGCCCATGGCCACTTTGGCTGATCTCATGAACATGGAACAGCGAGATGGGGAGACCGTTACCCAGTTTCTTGAGCGCTTTACAGCAGAAAGCCTAAAAATAGGTAGCCGATCTGATGATGTTATTATCACTGCCTTCATGAACGGCCTCCGACCAGGGCCACTTTACACCGAGCTAGTGTGACACCCCCCGACCACGACCCGGGCTCTCTTTGGTACCGTAAGTAGGTTTGCCAAAGCTGAGGAGCAAACTCGTCGCAAGCGGGAGAAACATGCTACCAAAAATCAACCAAACAAAACGCAGGCCGGGACTAGCACTCGGCCCAGTGCCTTTAGCCGTCTAAGCAGAGGTAGGTTGGAACCTCGCAGTGATGTCCCTCAACTCACTCCCCTTACGAAATCAAGGACAGAAATACTTTCTGTTCACAAGAATGATTTGCGACCGTGCCCACGGATGACTGCTCCGGCAGAAAAGCGTAACCGTGATAAGTGGTGCGCGTATCATCATGATCATGGATACGATACCGAAGAATGCCGCGAGCTCGGTAAAGAAATTGAGGACTATTTGAAGCGAGGCTTCCTATGGCAATACATAGTTCGGACCGAGGACAGATCTCGGTCGAACCAAAATGGAGGTTCACAACCAAGTCGGGGAGGTTACAACGACCGAGGTCCAAGACAAAACAGACCTCAATGGCATAATAACAGGTCGGGGTATAACAACTACACAAGGCAAGACCAGGGTCATCGTCCACAGTATCAACCACAACAGCCTCAGTTGTTACCACCTCCACCGCCTCATGGATGTCCCGGAGACAATCCACCAAATCACGTTGGCCAAGGGATAATAAACGTGATCTATGGGGCCATTCCAACAGGGACTTCTCAAAATGCCCTTAAAGCTGAAGCGCGCAGGCCTCCTCCCGAGGAGCCACGCCACAAGCGTTTCCACAAATCTGAAATTGTGAGCTTCACCGAAGATGATCCCGTTCCCGAACGCTACGAGAATATTCTGAATTTTTTGCTTGGTCTCCCCTGGATATGCCGGGGGTCTCTCCCGACCTCATCACTCATAAGCTGAGCATTGACCCTAATGTGAAGCCAATACAACAAAAGCGACGGCAATTTGCACCAGAGAGGAACGCGGCCATCCGAACTGAAGTTCAACAACTTTTAGATGCCGACATCCTATTCGAAGTTCACTATCCCTCTTGGCTTTCTAATCCAGTAATGGTGACAAAGTCTAGTGGGGCATGGAGGATGTGCGTTGATTTCTCCGATCTCAACAAGCACTGCCCAGAGGACTGCTATCCTCTGCCGCCCATTGACCAAAAAGCCGAGGCCATTACCGGGTATAAGGCGCTTTGCTTCCTGGATTTGTACAAGGGATATCACCAAATTCACATGGATCACCGAGATGCCATTAAAATGGCCTTCATTACTGGTTTTGGATGCTTCGCCTTCAAGAAAATGCCTTTTGGGCTCAAGAATGCCGGAGCCACTTACCAACGTCTCATGGACCACGTCTTCCGAGACCAGATCGGCCGCAATGTTGAGGTATATGTTGATGACCTCGTTATTAAGCGTTCCTCCCCCACATCATGTGTGCTGGACATTGCCGAGACATTGAACACGTTGCGGCGCTATAATCTTCGCCTCAACCCAGCCAAGTGTACTTTTGGCGTTGGGTCAGGAAAATTTCTGGGGTATATGGTCTCACAGCACGGTCTCCAGGCCAACCCAGCCAAGATTAGGGATGTGTTTAATCTTCAGCCGCCGAAGACTGTGAAAGACGTCCAACGTCTAACCGGCGGCCTCGCAGCTCTAAACCGCTTTTTGTCCAAGGCAGCAGAGTGTCAGCTTCCTTTCTTCAAAATTTTGCGCTAAGCAAAGAAATTTAAATGGACTCCGCAGTGCAACGAAGCCTTTGAGGCTTTAAAACAACACATCAAACAGTTGCCTACTATGTCCGCGCCTCTTCCCGGAGAGCCTCTTTATGTGTATTTGGCCTCCGCCGAAGAAGCCATTAGCGCGGCGCTCGTCCGCGAGGACCATGAAAGTCAACAACCTGTGTACTTCGTCAGCCGAGCACTACAGGGGGCAGAGACCCTACTTTCAAGGGCATACTATCCGAATCCTAACAAATCAGCCTGTTCGTCAGGTTCTTACTAAGCCCAATGTATCGGGGCGTTTGGCCAAGTGGGCAATCGAGCTCGGGGAACATGATATATAATTTCTACCTCGCCGAGCCATCAAGGGTCAAGCTCTTGCAGATTTTTTGGTCGAAGTACCATTCAATGACCCCGAGGCAGTCACATGTGCTACTACTACACCCCACACCGATCCCAAAGTTGAAGCCAACAAGTGGTGCGTACACGTGGACGACGCCTCTGCAACCCGAGGCAGTGGCGCCGGGGTCCTCCTCACTGGTCCCGATAAAATTGAAGTCAGATATATCTTGCGTTTTAAGTTTAATGTGACCAATAACGAGGTTGAATACGAGGCAGTCCTTGCTGGGCTCTGGCTCGCTCAAACTTTCGGAGCTTCGCATATCCAGCTTTTCACAGACTCCGAGGTGGTCTTCAGCCAGATCAAGGGCACCTACGCGATAAAGGATGATACATTGAAAAGGTATCTGGCTTTAACACTTAAGCTTTTGTTAACTTTTACTTCGACTGATGTCCAACAGATACCCCGCGAAGAAAACGTTAAAGTTGATGTTCTTAGCAAAATGGCCTCCGCGGTCCCGTCAAATATGTCTCTAGACATAATTGTCGAAGAAACCACCCACCCTTCGATTAGTAAGTTGACGATCTCTGTTTTGACTGACGCCGATCCCAATTGGATGACTCCTATTATCCAGTATCTCCGGAATAGTACCTTACCCGAAGATAAATTACTCGCTCGGTGGATAATTCTCAAAGCACCGAAGTGCACATTTCACGACGGCATCTTATACCGTCAGTCATACTTGCAGCCGAGTCTCCGATGTCTTGGCCCGGTCCAGGCAGAGTATATTCTTCGGGAATTCCGCGAAGAGGCGTGCGCGAGCCATATTGGGTCACCAACGTTGGCCAAGAAAGTGCTTCGGTGGGGTACTACTGGCCCACCTTATTTAATGATGCCCACACTTTGGTGTCAAAATGTGACAAATGTCAGCGGCACTCCCGAGTGAAACACCTGTCGCAGACCAAACTCATAGGCATACAAAGTGCTTGGCCATTCATACAGTGGGGAATCGATATCGTGGGACCGTTCCCAGTTGCTCCAGGGGGGATTGAAATTTCTTGTGGTTGCTGTCGATTATTTCACCAAATAGGTCGAGGCCGAGCCTCTTACTGCCGTAACTGGCCAAAATATCCTGAAATTTATTTGGCGTAACATCATATGCCACTTCGGTATCCTAAGTGCAATTATCTCTGACAATGGCAAACAATTCGCAAATGATCCCTTTCGGTCCTGGTGCGAGGAGTTGCACATCAAGCAAGTTTTCACCTCGGTAGCTCATCCCCAAGCTAATGGCCAGGTAGAAGCCACAAACCGTACTCTCGTCAACGGTCCAAAGAAGCTGTTAGATCAAGCCAAAGGTCTCTGGGCCGAGAACCTTCCACAAGTTCTCTGGGCCTATCGCACTATGCCACATTCTTCCACCGGGGAAACTCCATATAGCCTCACTTATGGCTTCGAGGCTGTCATTCCTGCCGAGGTGGGAGTGCCCAACCCTAGACTCATACACCTCAACCCCAAGGCTAACGAGGAAGCACTCCGTACCAACTTAGACGAGCTCGAGCATCGCCGCGAACAATCCTTCATCCGGCAAGCTAAATGTAAACAATAGGCGGCTCAGTATTATAACCTCCGGGTTCGGGGTACGTAGTTCCAAGTTGGAGACCTTGTACTCCGGTTATATTCTGAGAGCAAACTGCATGCCACTTGGGAAGGGCCTTATCGCGACACTGACGCCCACGCCTCCGGGTGCTATCAGTTAGAGCATCTGGATGGAACACCGATGCTTCGCACCTGGCACGTTAGCAATCTGTGGCGCTTCTATCTATAATTTCCGTTGTCAAGTACTTTTTCTTCCTTTACGTTTTTTGTACATACTTTCATTTTCATACCATGGTACTTTCTTTTTCAAGTTTACACTTGTATTCTTCAATTGTTCCGAAAATCGTTATGAATAAAAGTTTTAACTTTCAATACATATACTGCTTCTCTTCTACGCCGCGGGGACGCCCCGGCCTAGAATACTCGCATATTTATTGCGACAAATTGTTACTCATCTCCGGACACATTGGTCTCTCGCCTGATCCGTCCGGAGAGACCAAAAACTTGGTCCCCGGACATGTATTCCCTCTCGCCTAATTTATCCGGAGAGGTCAATAACTTTGTTATTAAACGATAACTCCCGCTTGATCCGCCCGGGGAGCCCTATGCCTTGATTCCGAACAAGGGCTTTTCTACATCTAATACTCCCGAGTACTCACTACTACATTATTTGCATTACACAATATCAACACATTTAAAAGTAAATTGCATCATGCTCAAATACATCTTTTTTTTTTATATATCTTTACAAAATCAGACTCATTATACATGTCATTTATTTTCATTACAATTTTCTTTAAAAAGAAAATTTACAAAATAAGACTCACTATACTATCCTATCTACCTATTCCCACCTAACCAGTAGTCAGCACTTCGGCGCTGAGATCCGCCCCGGGAGCTTCTTCGCGTCCTCCAGTATCTTGAAGCACCCCGGGACTGGGCTCCGGCCCTCTCCCTCCTTTGGCCTCCTCGAGCATGAGGACTTGATTGACGACCTCTTTGTGCATAGGGACTTGGTTGCCAAGCTGGCCTTGAAGTATTAGCCCATTCCACAGGATCCCACTCTGCGGGGGCCATCACTTCGATCTCCTCGGCCAGTTTTTGAACCTCCTCCTCGGCGACCACTACCGGGGTCGGTTCTCGGATTATAATACCGGTCGGTTTTTTCACCGACCCCTTTTTACTTCTCTGCGGGGCCTTTAAGGAGTTCCCCCGGCTGGAACTGGCGATATTCTCCTCCACAGTACGACGCCACCTTCCGCGGCCTTTTAAACCCTCGTACATGCTGAGGAGTATTTCTAACACCTCTCGTTTCCTAATCAGCTCGGAGGAGTGGGTGTGTCCGGCCTTTATCAATGCGGATATTTCCTTCTGGATTTCGGCTGTGTGCTCTTCAACCTCCTCGAAAGTCAGCAAGCCGAACTCCGTTAGAATTCGCTCATATTCCCTTTAGTGGACAAAGAGTGGTTCTACCTCGGCGCATTTGGACAGGAACTTAAGTTGGTGATCCAAGGCCTTCTCGGTGACCACGGTTCTTGCCTTTTCAGCCTCTGATGCCTTCTTCTCTGCAACCGCAAGCCTTTTTTCCAGCCTCGGGACCACCGACATCTTCAGGTCATCTCTTTCTCTTTGCAGCCAGTTCATTGACTGCATCAGTTTCTTGATGACCTCGTGAAGGTCCGCGGTGTCCTCCTGCTGCACCCGTGATATACAAAAACAATTATGAGGCAACCAGTATACACACCTTATTACTATTCGAGGATCAAGGCATATATTCAAGTTCATTAGCACAAAATCAAAGCTTATCTTTTATACATTTGCAATAAGGCGATTACAAGTCAAGTGTTTTTTACACATACAAAGTCAAACAAAAATTGCCTCCTACTCTATGTCTTCGCCTAAGGTAGGAGGAGAACTAACCTCCGCTGCGGCCGAGGTAGTGGCAGCCGGGTCCGATGTCGGATTCGCTGCCAGCTGAAGAGCTCCGCCCTCTTGAGGAGCTAGTTCAACCCCCTCGGACTCCATCCTCGGTGGAGGGGCCCTTTGCCTTGGCTCTGGCACATGCATGCCCATGCGGTATCCCAGGAAATCCTCGTCCTGGTCTACTGAACAGCCTGACATGTCTTCCGCCGACAGAATAGCCCCTTTCTGGGCTAGTGCCTCTACCAATGGCCACTTTGGGAGCCGCGACAAAGTGTTGTAGTAGGCAGCGTCCACGTTTCTCATGGACGCGTAGTCGTACCCGAAGTCTTTTTTTATAGATGTCTACCTCTGGGTACACGTCCTTTACCACCTCCAACACTTTCGAGCGCGTGGCGACGTCTCCAACCGCCACAAACTTTGTCAAGAAGTTCACAAACGTCTCCATTTGTGACAGTTTCTCGACAAAGGCCCTCAGCATCACTCCTTGGCCCTCAGCTTTCTTCTTTAGCTCCTCCCGAGCTGCGACCAGTTCTCCCCGAAGGATGGCCATCTCCGCAACCTTGCTCCTAAGCTGGGCCGCTTCCTTCTCGGCCTCAAGCGCCCTTCCCCATGCAGTCACCTGGCCACTCTTGGCCTTAGCTGCCTCTGCGCGGAGCTTATTGCACTCCCTGCGCAGGGTCCTCAGCTCTTCGCTCAACGCCTCGGTCTCCTCTCTTTGGCGGCGACTCCCGAACCCAATTAGCCCCTGGCTTAGGGTCCACACTTCCTACATTTCCGACACCTCGTGGCCCTCCACTCTTGTCTGGCCCTGCATAAAGCTTTGTGAGACATTGCACATCAACGAGATATGTAATTTAAAGACATGATAATTATACCTCCGAGGTCGGATCCAACCGCATTCTCTTTGAGACAGACGGAAGCGTTGGTACAAGCCCCGGCCTCTTCTTTGGTCTTGGGGTGGCGTCCGTCCGCGGAACCACCTCCTCGGTCCCTTCGCCGGGTATTCTCCCCGAGGTTCTCTCCACTTCGGGGGTCGAGCTTTTGGGAGTGGGCACTCTCTCCGTTTCCGGGGTTTGTTGTGCACTCCCCGAGGTCTTCTTCAGGAGGCTGGTCTTAAACCGTCCCACTGCAAGAAATGGTTAGCACATTAGCAAATAATATCATCAACCTGCTGCTGACAAGTGAAAAAAGAATCCCTATCCTCCACTTCCACCCCGGCTAAAGACCCCTCACGTGGGGCTGGCGATGTCCTCGCCTCGGGTTCCTTTATGTAATAGAGGGACAATCCGGCCTCCTCCAATTCTTCCTCGGTAAACACTTGTTTCAGCGTTCCCGCTTGCTCGAATACGTCAACAGACTCCGGTACACCCTTGGGTACCCCGTCTGCCACCTCCTCCCTCCTCCACCTCGGGATTGGCCTCGATTCTTTGATATACAGGAACTTTACCTTTCAGTTCTCTACTTTGCTCGGGTTCTGCACCCTGAACCCTCTTTGCGGCCTCGGGTTAAGCGAGCACCACCCTTTCCCCTTCCCAATTGATTTCAACTGGAAGAAGTACCTGAATAATTCTACGGAGGGCTTTACCCCCGAGGACTTACAAACCAACATATACCCTACTATTTGCCTAACGGCATTCGGTGCTAATTGCCCTAATGCTATGCCATAATATCCCAACAGCTCCACCAAAAAATCCCACAATGGGAATCTCAACCCTACCCTCAACTGATCTATATATACAGTTATATACCCATTCGGTGGACAAGAAGCCCTATCACTAGGTCCGGGTATTATGTACTCTAAATCTATAGGGAAATAAAAACTTGGCACCATCACCTCGATTTGGGCCTCCGTAACCCGAGGCATCCAAGAGGCCACCTCCAAATTAGCCTCCTTCTCTAAACAGGTTGGAAACACCACTACCCGGGTCCAAATTTCTCTAAGGTCGGCCCTATATACTTTCCTACTCTCCCTCCTCTCTGGGTATATCGTTCATAGAGGTCTCGCATCGACAGGGCTCTCATCCGTACCCACTACCCTCACACTAGAAGATTCTGAAGATTGAGATATACTTACTTAATTTTTTCGAGAGATAGGCACGAAGTTGGAGTGATCTTCAAGAGTTTGCTGCTTTCTTTCTCGTCTTCCCGCTGGGTTTTTTATTGCAATTGCAAATGAGATTAAAGTGCAACTGTCACTTCCCTTTTCCCTCTATTACAAAGTTTCAACGACCCAGATTGCGCCTGTTAAAATTCAATGGCTCACATTAGCGCGCCCTTGGTTTGCGCTCCTGCGTGTCACACACGCGCCACGCGTGCAATGATGGCGCCACCCATCACATCAAGTTCATCCTTTCCCAGGAAGCTTTGTGTTTCGACTCCGATTAACTACTTCACCCCGGGAGTACTTCAGTTCGACTCCGGTTAACTACTTCACCCCGGGGGTACTTTAGTTCGACTCCGGTTAACTACTTCACCCCGAGGGTACTTCAGTTCGACTTCGGTTGATTGCTTCTCCCCGAGGGTACTTCACTTCGCCTCCGAATGACTTCTTCAACCCGGAGTGAATTCAGTTCGACTCCGGTTAACCCCTTTACCCATGGGGTACTTCCATTAAATTCCGCTTCACTCTTTCACCTCGGGATCAACTCCGGTTGAGTCATCATCTCCGGGTTACGCCAGTTCGACTCTGGCTGATTCTTATACCCCGTGAATAGGTCGGTCCGGCACGAGCTTGCCTCATTCACCAAAGGCCTCCGATCCTACTCCAATTCAACTCCGGCTAACCCGCATACACATCGGCCCACAAATGACTCTTGTCAACCGAAGCTCTTACCTCGCTCCGGCTGATGGTGGGCATCTGATAGGTTTGGTACAATCTCTCCGGGTTGGACTAGCCCGCCAGCCGGGTCAATTGGGCCCAGAAGCACAAGCCCAACACAGCTAAGCCCAGTCGCAGCATCTTTGGAAGTGGGGAAAAGATCCCAATGATCTTTTCCCAACGGCCATGCAGATTTGGCTGGCGGAATTATAGGGATTTAGTTAGGGTTTCGATTGTATAGTATAAATAGGAGAATTGTGGATGGATTTAGGGTTCCCACTTTGTATTCTAAAATTACAGCTTGTAAGATTGTACTCCAACATTGAAGGAAAGATAGTGAAAGCACCCCGGAAGGTTGTTGCCTTCGCCCGTGGACGTAGATCTCCGGATCGAACCACGTAAACCTTGGTGTCCTTTTAATTCTTGCATGCTGTGATTGTGATTCGTTTGATATTCGGTTTTACGCTTTATCAGCAGCAGTAGTGGACCTGCTGCTGTTACGCGTTGAAAACCACGACAGTGGTGGCGGCGGTTCGACTGCTGCTGCGCGCAACATTTCATCGGCGGCGGGAAATGACGGCGCCCAGTCCAAACCCTAAAGGATTTTGGCCTGGGCTAGATTCTCATTTGGGCCAAAATAAATTTAAATTGGGCTAAAATGGTTTTGGGCGTAGTTCAATAAATGGACTGGGCCAGAATTCTTTAAATGGACTTGCTAATTAATCTGGGCTGGACTTATATCTGAGCCCATTTAATGGGTTGTTATAAAAAAAGAAAAAGAAAAAAGAAGTTGATTTAATTTAATTAATTAAATTAGATGAGTTAATTAGATTAATTCGATCCCAAATTGTAAATATTAATTTATTAATTAGATTAATAAATTTTATTATTATTTTTTTGAAATAATAATAGACTTATATATTTATGTTAATTTAGAATTAATAATAAATATATATTTATATTAAGTTTGAATTAATATATAATTTTAATCCATATTTAAAGAATAAAATTTTAATTGGATTAATGATAGCGTGTCGTTACCTCCACAAATTTAACCTATTCTTAGCCCACAATATTAAACAAAATAGTACATGGTAAGAAAGGATCGTTTCCCACGAGGACGGTTTTGCTAACTTAATTTTAGAATCAACCACGATCACTATTCAACTCCAATTATGAACTATAAAAAAAAAAAAAAAAAAAGTAGAAGTTCACACGCACACACACGAAAGGGGGGAGGGGTGTTTAGCAAGATTGACGGCTAAAAGTAAAAGATAAATAATTCTAAAACTAACATCTTCAAGAAAAATAAAGAAATAACCAAAACATGTAAATTTTAAGATTAATAAACCAAGAGCTTGAGTCTTGATCAATGATACAAAACAAACTTGATAGATTGATGGTAAGAATTTTAAGTAGCTAAAATTCCACTCTAGTTCCTCTTATATAGTTAGATTATTCTAGGACAATTCCAACACTAATTAACCTAGCCATGTCAATCTTTACTATTCAATCAACAAGGCTTCGAACTAATTGCATAAAGTTTGGGAGGATCAATCCTAGCAAATCAAAAGTTGAAATTACTAGATCAAATCATATTCAAGTATGAATCAAAACCATTTGATTGTTCTTAATTCAAACTATTTGCTATTCATGGTCCTTCAATATAATCTTTATCACAATCCCTGCAAATTTGCTATAATAAAATGACTTAGTTTTGGTTGATATATATGAAATGTTGGGTTCACTTCGGTTTTAATTATTTATTGAGAAAAAATTCATACTTACTTAAACTTATAAAATGGAATTTATGAAAAGTTAAGAAAAGATGACCAAATAATTTAAAGAATAGGTAATACATAATCTAACTGGTATCATTAATGGATAGTAAAATGTAGTCCATATAAATCTAATTAGAAAAATGCCATGGAGAATATCAATTATTTAAATTAAGAACGGAATGTTTGAAAACTTATAGCAATGCATAATATATGTGAGACTAGAAAAAGTTAACATATTTTGAATCATTAATATGATTTAATTGTAAGTTAATCTTTTTTTAGGGTTTATTGTAAGTTAATCTTAGACTGAATTTCATCATAACATTAAAATGTCGTTGTTTATACCTAAAAGATATCTATTATGGAGGATAATAATTTCGAACCAAATTTATGTAGAGTTTCATGATTAGAGGGATATTAACTTATACCTTAAAATTTGTTGATTAATACATTGCTTAAATTTGACTTATACTTTCTAAATGATGTGCCATTTGGTAAGAAAAATGTAGCACACATAAATTTGGTTTGTAAAAGTCATGTACAAGTAGATATTCATTTCTTAAATTAATTATGGAATGTAAGAAAAGTTATAAATGAAAAAATACTAAGAAACACTGAGATTATAGTTTGAATAATCTCATTAGTAGAAATTTTACCTATGTTACTTTATAGTGGAAACATTGAGAAGTTTTTTTCTATTTCTTTATCTTATCTACCAAATGTTTGGTACACTTACCTTCTTGATAATATTGACATGTATTTTACAAACTATGAAATTTTAAGTAAATTCCCTAAATTTGGTTTTTATTTTTTAAATAATGTGCCATTTGGTAAGAAATATAGTTTATATAAATTTGATTAGAAGACTTAATAGAAAATGTGGATTATTTATTAATTACGGAATATTTAGTCATGTTAATAGCAATGCGTAACAATATGGGACCTTAGAAAAATTTAGCAGAATTGGAATCATTTTCAATTATTTAATTTTAATTCATCTTAGACTTAATTTTTTCATAACACCGAAATGTTGGGTTGACTTCGGTGATAATAATTTACAAAAAAGATCCATACTTAATTTGTTCATAAATTTTAAAAGTTGTTTATATACTATAAGATATCTATTATGAACGACAATAATTTATTACATTATGTAGAGTTGCGTGATTAAACGAATATTATCATATACGTCATACATGTGTCGAATTTAGTTTTTATTTTCTAAATAATGTGGCGTTTGGTAAATCATATAGATCCATAAATTTGGTTTAAAATATAACAATAGAGTATATTTATTTTTAGATTATTTATGAAATATTTGAAAAATTATACATGATATAAAAAATAAGAAACACCAAAATTATAATTTGACTAATCGCATTAACAGATATCATTTAAATTACTCCATGATCCGAACATTGATAGTTTTTTTTCTATTTCTTCATCTGATCAATATCAAATTTAGATAAACTCTTTGTTAGTGAAATTAGTTAAATCTGTAATTTAGGTATAAAATTGTTCTTTTATCATCTTTAACTTTTCATCCCATCAATAATTAATTTATAAGAAAAATTGTATCACCTTATACATAAGTAGCTCTATTTATATTTTTGGTTTTTTATATATAGATTGATCTAAGAAAAATAATAGTATAATTATATCCTCTCCATAAAGCATTTAAGTGGAAGATTGTAATATATGCGTAATTTAAATTATGTGTGTTGTAAAACCATAATGTAACATCATTAGTTATTAAGCAAGTTATACGATTATTTTATCAAATGAATTCAAGTTTTTTTGTTGACTTTGTTATTTTTTCTTTTTTATTTTATCTAAATACCATTTAAGTTCCAATTTACTAACAACTCTTTCTATATAATATTCAATCATATTTATATAAAACGCATAATCTTCATATATATATATATAAATATATATATCATCCAACCAAATTTTAAAACAAACCAACTCTTTCTTTTAGGTGCATTGTGATTCTGAAGATTCATTCGTCACTGATACTAAGTTGCCGGAGCCGGCGTTGAAGCTAGAAACTTAAGCGGATACGATTTCGGAAGAAAAGGGATGTTCAAAGTGGGTTTCAGTTCCAGATCTCCCGGCTCCGTGTAACGAGTGGCTCAGCACCAAGGAACTCCAAGATCATTACTGGATGTGCCTTGAAATATGGGTTTCCTGCCATTTTAAAGGTCGATGTAAGTTTATTTTAGCACAGATCTGGGTTTTGCTGATCTTAATATGCCCCTGTGTGGGTTTGCCTGAATCTGCTCTATTTTCTGTTTGGTTTCGCTGGAAATGCCCCTGTGTGGGTTTTGATTGGTTTGTTTGGGTTAATCTGATCTGAGTTTCTGCATGATTATACCCCTGTGTGGGTTTTGAATGATCTGTTTGGTTAATCTGCGCTGAATTTCTACATGATTATACCCCTGTGTGAACTTTGATTGATCTAGAAATGCCAATGTGTCGGTTAATTTACCTGATGTTGTGCATAAGTTAATGTCGGTTGAACAACATGATATTTGTGCATTTTACGGGTGATACAATCAAACAAATGGTAGCATAAAATAAAGGATGTGATTATTTTCTGATGTTTTAATGTTGCCTCTGTTGATAAGTTGGTATGGTGTGATAAATTTATTTCATTGAAGCTGGTAGCTTAAACTAGCTACTGAACTTGGTTCATGCTAGTTTAAGGTTGCCCTTTAAAACATGTGGAGTGCTAAATTGTTAACCTGTGATGAATTTTTTTTTAGGGTTAAGTGTTGTGATCAACTATGTTAGAAGTAGTGAATAATGCTTGAAAAACTGAAATTCATTATATTGATTCCTAAATTTATGGCTTAAGCAAAATGCATACATCTATATAATGATTATGCCATAAACATAAGATCATATCCAAAAGATGCCCTAGCCCCTAAGCACATATTAATCCACCAATGTCATAACTTCCACCAGATTGCTCTTTTTCAACCAATTAATTGCTTGTCTGACTACTGCTTCTTCAATCTCTAGGGATGTTGGGAGTATCCCCTCGTTAGTTAAATGGCTCTTGCCCAAATGTGGCAGCTTGTAGTTGTTGTGACCTTTCTGTTTCATGATTTCTGTCAAGCATGCTTTAAGCTTAAGACACATTGTTCAATTTGTTTGCTTCTAGATGTTCATAAGTTGTTTTGACATTCCTCGCCAAATCTTCCATATTGTATGAAGTTGTTTCAATCTGCAGTGATTGAATGACTGAAAAAACCTAAGTCCAAGAATTTGTGTCTAGTGAGTTAGGGGGTTGAAACATTAGTTGAATGTCAAACCCATCTGTTGATGCTGCCAGTCTAAATTCGGGGTCGAAATTGCGTATGTGTGGCTTTGCATTATCCTGTTGAATTAAAATATGTCTGCTTGCATTTGTTGGCCATTTTGCCTTAATAGCAGGGATAATCAGAAATTGTATGGCATGTTGGCAGTAAATGTTCAATTAAAAATACAGCCTCTTGTAAAGTCACCAATGCTACTAACAACATTGTTAAATTGCATTTAGGAGACTTACAAGAAAATGTTTGCTAAATGATGAAAACTTTCTGATAGCAAATCATACTTGTTGTAATAGGCAATCTTTGGTTACTTACTTGTTGTTTGTATAAATGGGTTTAGTAATTAAAGTGCCTTAGACTCGATTTTTGTTGTTTCAAAGGGCAGGTTCAGTTGTTGTGAATGAAAAAATTCCAAATTTTCCATTGAACAATAAATCTTCATCGGCTGAATATTGAGGTCTAGCAACGACACACATGAACATTACCTTGGTGATAAATTATTTGCTTTTACATGACCTATATGTATCCTCTACTTCCTCTAATTTATATGCTCTCTCAGTTGCTCTTTGCCATGGATGCAAAAGACAGTCTAGGCGACCGCCTAGGCGCTAGGCGGCCCTGGCTGCCTCGATTAAGGACTGGGCGGTTGCTTTGGGCATTTTTTGGCCTGGGCGGTCAAGGCGGTTTGTGCATTTTTGGAATTTCTTTTATTTTTTAGTTTAAAAAAAGACTCGAAACGACGTTGTTTCCATTTTGTTTATTATGTTATTGACTTATGTTATGTCTTGCAGACATTATTATCTTGTTTAATTATTTTGGACTTAGTAATTGACTTATGTTGACCTATTTTTATTTTAACTTTATGTTGGCTTCTATAGTAAAGTTTATGTATTTGAATTTTGTTTTTAATACAAATCCTTCGTAGCAAAAAAATTGGAAGCTTTTTTAAAATATTAAACAAATTGATTATAGTGCTATATCATGATTATCTTATATATATATATATATATATATATATATATATATATATATAATTTTTGAATTAAATAATTATAAAAATGCAAAATAATAATAATAATAATAATAATAACAATAATAATAATAATAATAATAATAATAATAATAATAATAATAATAATAATAATAATAATAATAATAATAATAATAATAATAATAATAATAATAATAATAATAATAATGATGATTGATAATAATAATAATTCATGGGCGGCGCCTAGGCCCCGCCTAGGCGGCCAGAAACCGCTCCGCCTCCGCTTTCCGCCTTCTGCAACTATGCTCTTTGCATATAGAACTATTTTTTGCCTATATGAATAATGTTGTGCATCGACTCGTACCTGATTTTATTCAGCAGTGTATCAAGATGCAAATAGCTTAAGCTAAATTTTAGCCTCTGTAACATGTTTGCTTCGATTAGTGTTCGCTTGATTGCGTTTGTATGGGGTTTTATCACCCTGGACTTGACCCATCTTCCAACTTGGCTTTACTCACCTGCAATTCCTTTGCTAATCTTCTAATACTGCCACTTTTACAGAAGGGGATTCCTTTGAATTCCTCTATATCTAGCTGCTGGTTTCAGACCAACAGTTCGTTTTTTTTTTTTTTTTTTTTTATCTAAAAATGCAACTGGTGACCCTTAAGTTATTTGCTTCTTTGCAGATTCCCATATGAAATAAACCGTCCGACGACTAACTCCATATGATGTCGCCGCTGACCTAATCTTGCCATAGTTGACGATTCCGTCCTGCTGTTGGCCAACAAATATTATGCGATCATGGCCCGGTCTGATGGAGCGATGTGAGGCTGCTTTCCATTGTTAGGCATAGTTTTTCTTCTTTTCAAATTCTGGATGATCATAAATGTTGTAGTAACAACTTTTATAGAGCAAATGGAGGGGTTGATTTTGATCTTTTTGGGGGGAATTTAAAATTGGAATTGGGTTTTAGATTAAGAGGGAAATTTGATGTAATCCTGAATTTGCATTTGTTGGAGGGAATTTTTTCCCAGACTTATTTTAATGAAATTTGAAATTTTCTCCCAATTTTTTTTTGTTGGTGTATTTGAATTATTGTGATAAAGATTAATTTGTGTTACTTAAAGCACACATTTATTTATTAGGTTTTTTTTTCTGAAAAAAATGAGGGAAATCTTTTCGTCATTTCACCTTAATCTTAGTTGACTAGTCGACACAAAAAGTTAAAATTTTTTTTTTCTTAATATACGTGTCGGAACAGGTGTACAAATTAGGCCGGGACGAAGGGAGTACAATTTTTCCATTAATTGTACAATAGTCGCGTTACATATGGGATATGATTCTTAAAATAGAGTTTGATTGGGTGTTGCACTTTAGTCGAAGTTTATCCTTAGTCTTTATATGTCTAAAGTTGTAGAATTTGTCCTTTAGGGTTCCTAAGATGATCTCTTTTAGTTGATCAACATGGACCATATCATCGGAGGAGACTTGCAGTTTATCCATGGTTCTCTCCTTCTCGTTTGGTTGATATTGATGTCGCGCAGATTCTTGAGCCTCATCTTGATCCTCAACAGGTGCTTTTTCAGGAGCACGACTTGTAGTACCGCTATCAACCTTGCTTATCAGTTTTGCGATCAAGGAGTCTTGCTCTTGTGCATGTCTCGTAAGCCCTTCAATAGCTTTAGTCAAGCTCACGAGTCGTTCTTCAAGAGTTGAAGCATTTGTTGTCATGATCGGAGCTGCTTCTGAGCTTAATGAAGAACGAGGTGTAGAACATGCAGAGTTGTCCTTGTCATCCCTATTGCTATCAGCAATGTCTCGCAAATCCTTCTTTGTAGCCTCGGAAGAAGTATTTCCCTCTAAAGATGCCAACGATCGCGAGTTACTTGACATACTCCTTGTGACAACGTTGACATTTGCAGTTGGAGAGTTTGTTGCAGCAATCTTTGTCAGCGTGATCTTATGAGGCGCCATAACACTATCTTCAGTTGTTGGTTGAGGAGAAGAGATGAGAGGTAGAGATGTCCCACTGGACGTGCCAAAAAATTTGTAACAACAAATTTTGTGTATAAACACAAAATAATTCGTACAAATTAAAAATCTTAAATCGAACAATATTGCGGTACGATCCCTAAAATCCCTCTGATTCTTCTCTTCAATTTGTTGATGCCTTCAAATGCAGAGTTGACTTCAATCTTCTCCGGATCTTAAGCTTTGACTTGAATAACGTTTGACCCAAAGGCTCGGAAGCTTAATTTTGGATCAAACGGTCTTAATGGATGAATGTTCGAAGAACAGCTTCGAAGATTTTGATGAACGTCAACGAACACCTTCAGATATTTATCTCGGAAACGTCGATTGGAGGGGCTCAACACCTTGATCTCAAATCAAAAGTCGTTTCTTGGAGAATGTCGAAAAGCGCTTGGAGTTGCTTGAAGAATGCCGAAGAACTTTGCTCTGGAATTCTTCACTGGCTTCTTGACTTGTGTTGTTGATGATTTTGGTGGAGAATGAGGCCCTATTTATAGTTGTAGGATTGGAAAATCTTAACGGGCTCGGGTCCGAATGGAGTGATATGATTGGTCCTCCACAATATCATTATCCATAAGATAATTATTAAATTAATTGTATTTAATTTAATGATTACTGCAACAATTTGACACATGGAGCATTTTGATTGGTCCACCATGATTTGATGTTTATCATCATCTTCTTGGATAATTACTAAATTAATTTAATTTAATTTAGTATTTCTGCATCATCTTGACACGTGGCGGCTTCCAGTTGGCCAATAAAATATATAGCAAATCACCAATTAAATTGATCATTTAATTTTAGGAATTTTATTTAATTAATTCCTAATATTGAAATAATCAATATAAAATTGATTTTCAACTCATATCTTATTACGTGGCGCTTTTTAATTGGATACAAATTTTATGTATCAACAAATGCCTCCTTCGAGACTTGTTCACGGACGACGTGTCTTGGAGTGGATGAGTCTCGATTTTGACTTTTGAAATTTGTTTGGAATATATTAACATTTTATACTCTTGTCAATGAGTTCTTGAATTTTAATTTGATTTGTAGACCTTTTCCACTCATGTCAAGGAGCCTTCAATTTGAATTTAAAATTTGATGTCAGATTGATCATGTGAACTTGGGCTTCAAAATATAAATTTTAGGATCATAAACTGAATGCAATAGTTTGATTAAGATTAAGTGGCCATGTAGATTCCTAATTTGCATGGCATATGCCTAAATCATGCAGTTCTGACGTGGAGATATGAGAATCACCCTCATGCATGCATTCATCTCTAATCACCTCCACCTGGACTCATATGAAGATGACTTACAAGGCCCAGTTTCTTCTACATGCTATCCATATCTTAAATACGCGTAGGATTCTCTCAAACAAATCCCATGAAACTTGGGGATTCATTTCTGATCACTTTGTTGCAGCAGCAGATATATTTCTTTTCTTCTTTCACTACCCGTACGCATACATGTTATCAATCCACGCGTTTCTTATCGTAGATCATGTTTATCCAGAATCTCATGCTGATTTTCAGGCTAGGAGTCTTTCATTAATGGGCTTTTGTTTCTTTTTGTCTGCGTGCATATCCTGCATGAAATTAGATAAGACACTCCAAGATTCTGTATATGAATCCTAACGTATATGAAATTCCTTCAGAGTTCCTGACTTGTGATAATCACAAATCCTCAATACATCATAATTATTATCTTCACAGCTCATAATACCTATCCAAATCTGAATATTAACGTGCAAGATTCTGTCCTTGTTTGATGAAGACCCAAATCAGCTCAAGGAATTGTAATTCGTATCTTCAGATACATATCGTGTTCCTCAAGAAGAATCAACTTGCTGTGAAAAAAATAAAATCTTGATATCCTGCAGATTTAGATTTATTTCC
Source organism: Ajuga chamaepitys (assembly GCA_958295605.1). Taxonomy (NCBI): domain Eukaryota; kingdom Viridiplantae; phylum Streptophyta; class Magnoliopsida; order Lamiales; family Lamiaceae; genus Ajuga; species Ajuga chamaepitys. The sequence goes on from OY282505.1 coordinate 45,412,342, forward strand.
AGCCAAGCATATCCTACTACTAGCAGGAATCGCTGGGCTTTTTCCTTGGCCCACAAGTAGCAATCTCCTATAAATAGGCTGCCATCTTCATTGTTTTTTTCATCCCATCTCAGTCCAAGAACATCAACTGTATTTCAGAACGTCTCCGCAACAGTCATCAGCATCCCAAATTGTGTCTGTGTCGTCGTCGGCATCCAGAATCATCTCTACACTAGTCGTTGGCACTGCGAATCGTTTCTGCACTAGTCGTTTCCTTAACTACAGACAACAGGTATCCTTCTTTCCTTTATTTTCTTATATGCATTGATGTCAATTATTTGCTAAGCATGATGTGGATATTATTGGTGGAGTCAAAGAAGCAGAAGCCTCAATTTTGGGGCATCAAGGATTGCAACTTCAATCTGATTGAAGGAGATAAGTGACGGTGAGGACCTTCTTCCATTATATTTTGATGTATAACAGATTGTTTGGGAAAATTGTGATTTTATATCGCTCAATAAGCCAAGCGGGATTTCATCTTTTCTTATTATTAATTTTCTTCTTCATCCTCCTACTGAAATTCTCGTCTAGTTGATCCTTTGTATGAGTCCGAAGGTGAATTGGGATATCACAATTTGTACTTGGTAATTTAAATCTCGTTCCATCCCTTTTATTTTGTTTGGTTGCTTCCGAATTTGGACCTGCCGTTTTGCTTGAGCTGTCGAATTTTACAACCCCCTGGTACAGTCTATTCTTTTGCCCCCTTTTTTTTTATTATTATTATTAGCATTATTTTTTTATATTTTTGTACGTATGCATGGGATATGTGCCTTAAGATGAGAACCCAATTTTTTTGAATATTTGCACTTCCACCGCTTGCACAAAAATAAAAAGTAATAATAATAATGATAAAAAAATTCTTGTTATGAGATTAACATCCCATAATAATTTCCGTCTGCGCCACTTTGTTGTTCAATATGCTTAATTACTCTTGGCCTATGTTTGAACTTCATGTCTCGCATTTATCTCTTTTTTCGCTCGTATTTGGCCAAAACATGATTCTTCTCTTTATCCTTTTGATAGTGATCATAATGGTTTACTTCAAAGATGTCGGGTCTTCTTCCGGGACTCAACACTTGGTGATTCTTGATGAGAAAGATCAATCTGAAGAGAAGGGTACCATCTTGACGGTCCAAGAGTCCCTTATTGGTGACTATGCAAAGACATGGCCAAATCTTACAACTCCGTTTCACATGCCTCAATGGTCCCAAGAAGTCACATTAAGCAAAACATCAACAACATGGGCTTTGAACGCAACTCACCATCAACATCAACAACCAGCAGATTCAGACCCACTTCCCACCTTCGGGCGATGCATCATTGAAGGCAAAGCCAAATGGGGCAACTCCATCGAGTTCCTTGGAGAATTCCACTACATCTGAGGTTATTGAGAGTGGACTGAAGACATTCTTTCTCATTGCAATCGCAAGCTGAACTCCGCGGGAATATACGATGCTGTCTATGCCTCACTCTTCACATATGAATGCAACATTGAAGTCCTCAAGGCATTCTGCGAAGCGTGGTGTCCTTCCACCAATACATTGCTGACTTCCTATGGAGAGATGTCGATATCATTGTGGGACATTTACTCTTTGGCGGGCCTCCCGGTGAGTGGATATCTTTACGACGAGGTGATCACGAATTCAGAAGAGCTTACTGGTGTCATCGACGGATCTACGAAGTTATATTTGCCTTCAAGTTGCAAGTACTTGTTCCAGGCTTATCACTTACTCCGGGGGCATACTGATAGATCTCGCATTTCTCCCGTGTCCATTGAAACTTGGATTAAGTTTTGGTCGAAGAAAGCACATAAACACCATCCACCTCCCCGTCGTGACAAACGAACGCTTATCAAAGGAGCAAAGAGCCACCCCAAAGAAACTCACAATCCTTCCGGCAATTTAACCAAACTTGAAGAATGGACCACGGCGGAACAAGATGTATTCGAAAGACTTGGGATTCGACGGAGGCGAGAAGAAGTATATCTGGCAGCACACCTAGTTTGTTGGTTGTGTGCGTTTGTCCTCCCTAATGATGAGATTGATTGCATACATCCCGGCACCTTCAAGATAGCGAGTATGATGGCCGTGGGCACACAGGTGGGTCTTGCTACTCCCGTTCTAGCAAACGTTTATAGAGGGTTGAATAAGATTGCAAGTTTTCCCCGACCGCCTCGAGTTCGGTCAACTTTTCCAGCCCATTTCATCTATGGTTGGCTAGCTTGTTATTTCAACACTCACTTTCCGCTCAAGCAAGGAATGTGCTTACCCGCTATGGCACTTTACTCCGGGGAAGGAGGAGCGAAGTATTTTGAACCAGAAGAAGCGTGTGTCCGCATACACAAAGGAGATTCAGCTGCTTGGACTTACAATATTCTTGATAAGGTTGTAGGTCGTAGGTTTGTTGATGACGATCGTGCCCAAGGACGTATTTGGAATTATTTCACTGCTATTCGTTCGAGTTATCTTACGTGGCGACAAGGTAACAATTTCATTGTTGAGCCATATAGTCCTCATAGATTTAGCCGACAATTTGGCTTCTATCAATTGGAACCCGGGTCACTTATCAGGGATATACGCAAAGCTTCTTTGGAAGAGGGAATCAAACTTTGGCGTCTAAGTGTGCTGCATAAGTCCATGTCGGAAGCATATCTACCGCGTGCTCCTTCAAATACTAAAAAGTTATATTCTCCTGATTACTCATCATGATGGAGTTGCGTTCATGGAGATTACTTTGAGAAGAACATTGCAAAATTGGTGAGACCTCAGCATAGTAAGCAACCATTAAAGACCAACAAAAGGAAGGAATCTCCAAGGCCCTCAAAAGAAAAGAGTAGCAGTGAAGAGGAAAGACATTGGAAAAGACGCAGAGCCCCTGAACCATTGAAGCCTGTTGGAAATGATGCGAAGGATGACTCGCAACAAGAGTTAGCACGAGATGTACTTCCCTTTATTTCTTCATCTTCTTTTCCTTGCACTATGTATTGTAACATTTTCTTCTACTTTTTGTGGCTTCTCTCAGTTGGAGAAGGAATTATTTGGTGTTGATGAATAAGAGTTGGAAGAGAGTGTGGATCGGTTGCAGTGCCTAATCCACCCGTCGATACTTCTTCTTCACCCCAATAGGTTCAAAAGGAGGTTGTGGCAACTCCAACGCCCAACAATGCTGCCGCGGCCTCTGTGTTTGTTGGAAGCAACATCATTCTTAATTGCAAAAAGAAGTATCTTCAATTACTATGGGATGGTCTTCGCGAGGCGATAGTAAAGAGATCTTTGGACTGCCTTTCAGCTATGCAAGATGAAGTTTCTCCTATAATCAACGACATGAAGGAGTACAAAGGTTTCGACATTTCTCATATTGAAGAAGCTTTGAAGGTATCATTTGAGAAGGCCACTGCATATGATAATGTGCGGTCCGCATCTTCGGGGGGAGTATCAAAAGAACGTCTCGCACAACAATTGAGTGAAGCTAAAGATCGTCTTTTGAATGTCACAACAGAACAGAGTGAAGCAACCAACTTAGTCGCATCTACCAAGTCTGAGTTGAAGCGTCTTCGGAAGAAAGTCAAGGCGTTGAAGAAGCAAGAGAAAGAGTTGTCAACACTCTTGGGGGATCAGCGAGAAATTCTTCGTGTTGCCAAGAGCAAACTGAGTGAGACGGAAGTAGAAATAATTGCCATAGAGAATGTTGTCCCGGCGACTGATGAAGTGATTGAAAGCTTGGAGGTCTCAAAACAGCATCTAGAATCCGCAAAAGAAGTTATTTTGGATATAAATCCTTTTGCTTAGCCTTTGTTTAGGATATTTTACTTTCTGCCTCATCCCGTGTTGGGATTTTTTTGTTTTTCGCTTTATGGACTTATATGATTACGTAGCAGACATTGTTTTCGTTTATTATATTGCAACCTTTAAAGTCCATTTACTTTACTTTTGGCTTTGTCTTTCGTTTGCTTCAACTAACGTAGAAAAGGGGAAACACAACATATGTATGACTGAACTTAGAAAATTCCTAAGCTGCCTAACGTAGTTCAAATTGCCACTTTTATGTTTTGTTTTGAGGGGGGGTGCCGTGCACAGTTTATACTCATGCGGGCCAGGAGTGACTATTCTTTAACCACTTTAGCCAAAGTGGGGTAAGTTAGCATTTTAACCACATACTTTACCTTTGGTGGTCGCCGTGCACAGTTTATCCTCATGCGGGCCAGGAGGTTCTTTTTTTTTTTTTTTCCTTCTTTTGGCAGCAGACTCAAGCGTAGTAGCGCTTCAAGAGCTTCCCATTTATGGGCCTGACCCGTACGTCATCTTCGGAAATCAACTTGTAAGCACCATTCGTATAGACTTCCTTTACAACATAAGGGCCATCCCACCTCGATGTGAACTTGTTGCCAACTCGGTGAGTAGTGATGATCGGCCTCCGAACAGCAAGTACCAAATCACCTACTTGAAATGAACGCGTCCGTACCTTTTTGTTGAACGCATTTGACATGCGAGCTTGGTAACATTAGAGTCTTTGTTGTGCTTCTAATCGCTTTTCATCAAGAGCCTCCAGCTCCTCGAGACGCAACCGCGCATTCTCTTCTTCAGTTAGCCCTTCTAGCATTGCTATCCTCAACGATGGAATTTGCTGCTCAAGAGGAAGAACAACTTCTACCCCATAGACCAACGAGTAAGGAGTTGCTTGCGTAGCCGTCCTGTGCGTAGTTCGGTATGCCCATAGAGCTTCTCCCATTCTTTCATGCCAATCACGTTTCGACTTTGCAATCACTTTCTTCAACAAATTACATAAAGTTTTGTTGAATGCCTCGGCAAGACCATTGGCGGCAGCGTAATACATGGACGACTTTCTTTGCTTGAATCCAAACTTCTGACAGAGATTATCTATCAAGCTATTGCTGAACGATTTTCCGTTATCGGTGATGATGTATCTTGGTACCCCATAGCGGTAGATTATGTTACGACGGATGAAATCAGCTACTGTTTCCTTCTTTACTTCTTTCAGAGGCACAGCTTCGGCCCACTTGGAGAAATAATCCGTCGCTGCCAGGATATACAAATGTCCACCAGAAGACTTTGTCATTGGTCCAACTACATCTAAACCCCAAGCGTCAAAGGGCCATGAAGCAACAGTAGGATGTAGGGACTCGGGTGGTTGATGAATGAGATTTGCATGAAACTGACAAGCTTGACACCTTTGCGCATAATCTAAGCAATCCTTCACCATAGTCGGCCAGTAGTAACCCATTCTCTTGATTCGGAAGTGTAGTTTTGGTCCCGATTGATGAGCTCCATAAATCCCGGAGTGAGCTTCTTCCATAGCTCGGACAGAAGACTCCATCAAATGACAGTCTATAGAGCGTCCCTTTGAAGTAAATGAAACGTGATGCACGATGTCGTATATCAACCCTTTGGCGAGGGTCATTCGGTAGCTTCTCATATTTTAAGTAATCCACAAAGGCTTGACGCCAATCTTCTTCTTCAATCTCAAATACTTCAACGGAGAGACTTTCCTCCGCATCATCATCTTCATCTTCAAAGATTGCTGGAATGACCCAACTTTTACATACTGGTACACGCACCTCGACATCAGGCATAGCAATTGTTGAAGCGAGCTTAGCAAGTGCATCTGCTTGTTTATTGTGCTTTCTTGGAACGTGATCAAGTTCTACATCTCCAAGCCACCCAATAAGTTTCCGAGCATAGGTGACATATGGTAGCAATTCGGGCTTCTTAACTTCATATTCTCCGCTTAGCTGGTTGATTACCAACTTGGAATCTCCATACACTTTGAGATGTATTCGTTTTGTGTCCACCGCCATTTCAAGCCCAAGTATGAGTGCCTGATACTCAACGACATTGTTCGAACAATTCTGAGTTAAAGTGAATGAGTATGGAAGTACTTCACCATATGGTGTCATAAAGACAACCCCAGCACCAGCTCCTTCTCTATGAGCTGCTCCGTCAAAGTACATCTTCCAAGGAGGAGAGATTTCAACAGCTAAAGCATCTTCATCTAGCAAATCGTCCGATAATTCCCATTCAGCTGGGATAGGATGATCAGCTAAGAAGTCGGCCAACACTTGTCCCTTCACTGCCTTTTGGGGAACATAAACTATCTCGAATTGTTGCAGCTGGAGATACCATCTTGCAAGTCTGTCGGAGAGCACTGGTTTTGACATAACATACTTTAAAGGATTTGCTTTTGAGACAAGGCGGATGGTGTGAGCTTGGAAGTAGTGCTTCAGCTTTTGAATTGCAAAGATCAGAGGTAGACATATCTTCTCTATTGCTGAGTAGTTTAGTTCGTTTGGCGTCATCATCCTGCTTAGATAGTACAAAGCATTTTCCTTGCCGTTGTCATTTTCTTGTGCCAATAAAGCTCCAACGGACCGTTCTTGTGCAGCGATGTACATAATCAAGGGCCGCCCAGACACTAGCGCGACTAGCACTGGTGGCTTCGTCAAGTAGTCCTTGATGCTTTTGAAAGCATTGGTGCAGGATTCGTCCCATTCAAATGGAACGTCTTTCTTCATGAGCCTACTAAATGGTTGACATCGTCCAGCCAAGTTTGATATGAACCTTCGAAGGTATGCCAACTTTCCTTGTAGACTTTTGAGCTCGTGAATGTTTCGTGGCTCACGCATCTTCAGAATTGCGTCAATTTTAGCTTGCTCAATGTTAGTGAAATCAACTCTTTAACACACAACACCAAAGATTCTGAAACTTGTACAAAGAAAAACAATTTGAAAACACACATGCAGTTCGGCCAGAGTTGTGGCCGAATTGAACTTGCGCAGAACAGGAACTGGAAATGAATCAAACACCGATTTAACGTGGTTCGTTCAAGATGAACTACATCCACGGAGGCAAAGCACACCTCAATCCACTAAGAAATCCAATCAATTACAGAGAATACACTCAAGAAATGAAATGCCCAATTCTGTTGACAAATTAGGGCACGAACACTCAATCTCTAAATACTGTCTCTAATCTAAATAACAGGGAAATTACTCAACGTAGTGATCTTCTCCTCAATGAGAGCTTTTCAATGATATATGGATTGAAGCTCGAATGCAACTGTACAGGAAGTTCTAACTAAAAGAAGTTGAGCTCAGCTAATGGACAAAAGTGACGGTTTTCTTCGTCACAATTCTGCAACTGCTCCGTCACAAATGACGGTTATCTTCAACTGCCTTGAACCCGGTTTATTCTGAACAGCTTGTCTTCTTGATGCTAAAACCCGGTTCAATCCTCCGGTTCTTCACTCCCTGATTCCGGTTCCACATTCCCAACACACCATATTACAAAGTATAGCTCACTTGATGATATTGAACATCACCTCACAAATCTCCACCTCAATGAATCAAGTGTGCCTCTTCCTGCCTCATCACTGCCTTGTCTTGTTAATGCTCTTCATGACATTGCTCAAGCTGCAACAAGCTCGAGCAATGCTCCACTTTGTTCCCAGGTACACCCTTAGTAAGAAAATCAGCAGGGTTATGCAATGTGTGTACCTTCTTCACTTCCACAGAACCAGAATCAATGATATCCCTAGCAAAATACAACCTAACATCAATGTGTTTTGACCTTTCATGAAATGCTTGGTGTTTCACAAGGTGTAGAGCACTTTGATTATCACAGTAAATCGCCACACACTTTTGCTTGATGTCCAAATCTCTCAGAATCCCTTTAAGCCAGATTGCTTCTTTGATAGCTTCAGTGAGAGAGATATATTCTGCTTCTGTTGTTGACAGTGCTACAACTGATTGTTGTACACTTCTCCAGCTGATGGCTATTCCAAATAAGGTGAACACGAATCCAGAAATAGATTTCCTCGTGTCTATGTTTGCTGCAAAATCAGAATCAGCAAACCCCTCCAATGCAACAGTACTTCCATTCACTTTCTTCTCAAACTTCAGTGACAAGTTCACTGAACCCTTCAAATACCTCATCACATGCTTCAAAGCTTCCCAATGCTCAACTCCTGGGTTTGACATGAACCTGCTTACTAAAGACACAGCATAGGCCAAGTCAGGCCTACTACAAATCATCCCATACATGAGACTTCCAACTCCACTTGCATAAGGAATATTGCACATATGTATGATTTCCTCTTCAGTCTTTGGGCATTGTTCTTTGGAGAGTTTCTTCTGTAGATTAACTGGAGTGGAGAGAGGTTTGGCTTCATGCATATGAAACCTCTCCAAAACCTTCTGTAGATATTGCCTCTGAGATAACCAAAGCACTCCAGCTTCTCTGTTCCTTAGAATGTTCATGCCCAAAATCTTCTTGGCCTCTCCCAGATCTTTCATGTCAAATTCAGTGTTAAGTCTGTCCTTCAACCATTGTACCCTCTTCTTGTTCCTGCTGGCAATTAGCATATCATCCACATACAACAGAAGAAAGACTTTATCTTGCTTTGAACCCTTGTTGAAGTAAACACAACTATCATACAGACTTCTTACAAAGCCAACACTGATCATGAAGTCATTGAACCTCTTATTCCACTGTCTTGGACTTTGTTTGAGTCCATATAGTGACTTCTTCAGCAAACAAACTTTGTCTTCTTGTTCAGGAACAACAAAGCCTTCTGGCTGTTTCATATATATCTTCTCATTGAGTTCTCCATGTAAGAATGCTGTTTTTACATCTAGTTGTTGTAGTTCCATGTCCTCTTGAGTAACCTTTGATAAAAGCAACCTGATTGAGCAATGCTTTACTACTGGAGAGAAAACTTCATTAAAATCAATTCCTTCTCTTTGTGTAAAGCCCCTAGCCACCAATCTTGCTTTAAACGTCTCCTGTTTGGATCCTGCAGTCTCTAGTTTCTTCTTGTATATCCATTTAGAACTTACAAGTTTCTGACCTCTTGGTTTATCCACCAATATCCAGGTCTCATTCTTTTCCAGAGACTCCATCTCTTCAATCATTGCCTGAATCCAGTGTTCACCTTCTTCACAGTCTAGTGCTTCTTTAAAACTACTAGGCTCTTGTGATTCCAGGTCTTCAGCAACACTCAAGGCATCGTAAACACTCCCTGCTTGACCATAGAAATCAGGTCTGTTGATTGTTCTTCTAGGCCTGTCCCTTCCAATGCTGTATTCTCTAACATTTTGTGAAGGTCCAGCTTGTTCTTCTTCTTCAGATGATGAATCACTATCTTGTAGATTTTCTTGTGGTTGAGGTGTGTGATCATCTTCAGCAGGATGCTCCACCTGAATTGATATCTCTTCTGTCTCTTTAGCACCATCAAATTCTTTCTTAGAGCCTGTAGAAGTATAAGCCATCACATTCTCATTAAACTTTACATCTCTACTTGTGATTATCTTCTGATTTCCCTTCTCTAGACACCACAATCTGTAGCCCTTTATTCCGTCTGGATATCCAAGAAATACACATCTTAGATCTCTTGCATCTAACTTGTCTTGCTTGACATGGACAAAAGCAAGATAACCAAACACCCTTAAACCTTCATAACTTGGTTTCTGTCCACTCCACACCTCTTCAGGTGTTTTGAGCCCAATCACTGATGAGGGTGACCTGTTAATGAGATAACATGCTGTAGCAATGGTTTCACCCCAAAATACCTTTGGCAACCCAGCATCCAACAGCATACACCTTACTCTTTCAAGAAGAGTCCTATTAAGCCTCTCAGCAACTCCATTCTGTTGAGGATTCATTGGGATAGTCCTGTGTCTCTTGATTCCTCTTTCTTCACAGAAGTTTGTGAACTCAGTAGAGAGGTATTCCAATCCATTATCAGTCCTAAGGTGCTTCAGCTTCTTCCCTTTGACATTTTCCAGTTGAATCAACCATGTTTTGAACTTATGAAAAACATCACTCTTATTCTTCATCAACATGATCCACACCTTTCTACTGTAATCATCAATCAAGGACATGAAATAACTTGCACCACCATGAGTCTCTGTCCTTGCAGGACCCCATATGTCAGAGTGAACATAATCTAATGGCTCTTGAGTTGTGTGAACACCCTTTCCATAAGGCAGCTTCTTGGATTTGCCCAAAGCACACTGATCACAGAACTCCAGGTTTTGATTTCCCATGTTTCCAATTACTCCACTTCTTGACAGTTCCTTCAACCCTTTCTCTCCTATGTGTCCAAGCCTCTTGTGCCATTTAACAAGCTCAGAACTGCTCAAGACCATATCCACACTCCCAACAACAGGTGAGCCAATCAAGATAAACAACCCATTATGCTGTCTACCTTTAATCACCACTTTATCATGTTTTGTGATATGCAAGAAACCATTTACTGAGCTAAACTGACAACCACTAGTTACGAAAGAGCCAAGAGATAGAAGATTTCTTTTGAGGCCAGGAACATATCTTACATTTGAGATGATTCTGACCACACCATCAAACATCCTTATGCTCACTGATCCAACTCCTTTGACCTTGCATGATTGGTCATTTCCCAGGAGAACATTTCCACCATCTTCTCTCTTCAGTTCATCAAACCATGACTGGTGTGGACACATATGAAAGGAGCAGCCTGTGTCCAAGACCCATTCCTTTACCATTCTTGATTCAGTAACATTTAATACCTCTGGAGGATCTTCTTGATGGTCAATGGCAGCAGCTTCTGCCCCTTGATTTCCACATTTCTTGTTTCTCTTAGGACAATCCTTCTTCAAGTGACCAGGCTGCTTGCACTTGAAGCATTTCCTCTTCTCAACCCATTCATTCCCCTTCCTTGGATTAGAGTCTCCTGCCTTGGGATCCTTAGCATTCTGTCCCTTCTTGCCTTGCCAAGGTTTCTTGAATTTAACATTCAAACCTTCTCCAGATTGCACCATGCCTTTATCACCTTGAGTCTGGAAACATTTAGACCTCAGAGCCTTCACTATCCCATCATAAGATAGCTGCTCATCTCTCCCATACATCAAGACATCCTTAAAGCTTTCCATGGATTTTGGAAGAATGTTTAACACCATCAATGCTTTATCATCCTCCTCCAATTTCACATCCAGGTCTTCCGATTCCTCAACCATCTTAATGAACTCATCAAGTTGATCAGAAATTACCTTATCTTCAGTGATCTTGAAGGCCAACATCTTCTGCTTCAAGAACAGCTTGTTGGAAACTGACTTAGATTGATACAGATCTTCCAATCTCTTCCATGCTTCTGAGGAACTCTTACATCTTGAGACCTCTCTTAACGGTTTATCACCCAAACACAGAAAGATAAGACTGAGGGCCTTCTTATCCACTGATGCAAACTTGGGTTTCTCACTTTCTTCCCATGAATCAAGAGGTATCAAAGCAAGATCAAGGCCATTGTGAACCAACACTGCATTCATCTTGATCTTCCACAGTGTGAAATCATTTCTTCCTGTAAACTTCTCAAAGTCCATCTTCATACCAGCCATTCCTTCCCTTCTTCAAGCTGTGAGAGTTGATTCCCACAGACGGCGCCACTTGTTAGTGAAATCAACTCTTTAACACACAACACCAAAGATTCTGAAACTTGTACAAAGAAAAAAAATTTGAAAACACACATGCAGTTCGGCCAGAGTTGTGGCCGAATTGAACTTGCGCAGAACAGGAACTGGAAATGAATCAAACACCGATTTAACGTGGTTCGTTCAAGATGAACTACATCCACGGAGGCAAAGCACACCTCAATCCACTAAGAAATCCAATCAATTACAGAGAATACACTCAAGAAATGAAATGCCCAATTCTGTTGACAAATTAGGGCACGAACACTCAATATCTAAATACTCTCTCTAATCTAAATAACAGGGAAATTACTCAATGTAGTGATCTTCTCCTCAATGAGAGCTTTTCAATGATATATGGATTGAAGCTCGAATGCAACTGTACAGGAAGTTCTAACTGAAAGAAGTTGAGCTCAGCTACCGGACAAAAGTGACGGTTTTCTTCGTCACAATTCTGCAACTGCTCCGTCACAAATGACGGTTATCTTCAACTGCCTCGAACCCGGTTTATTCTGAACAGCTTGTCTTCTTGATGCTAAAACCCGGTTCAATCCTCCGGTTCTTCACTCCCTGATTCCGGTTCCACATTCCCAACACACCATATTACAAAGTATAGCTCACTTGATGATATTGAACATCACCTCACACTCAATTTCTATGCCCCGATGGCGGACGACAAATCCGAGGAATTTTCCAGACGTGACTCCAAATGCGCACTTGAGGGGATTCATCTTAAGTTGGTATCTTCGAAGGCGTTGAAACACTTTCCTTAAGTCCTTCAGATGATCTTCTCGCCTTTTAGACTTCACGACCACATCATCAACATAGCATTCAATATTCTTATGGAGCATGTCATCAAATATCTTCTGCATGGCCCTTTGGTACGTAGCTCCAGCGTTCTTCAATCCAAATGGCATTACCTTGTAGCAGTATATTCCTTTCGGAGTTCGAAAGGCTGTCAACTCTTCGTCCTTGGGTGACATGCGAATTTGATTATATCCTGATGATCCATCCATGAAGGAAAAAGCTTCGTGCCCTGTAGTCGCATCAATCATGAGCTCGGTGATCGGCAGTGGGAAGTCATCTTTTGGGCATGCCACATTTAGATCTCTGAAGTCAACACAAACTCAGATTTGTCCATTCTTCTTTCTTACTGGGACAATGCTGGATATCCATGTGGGATATTTGACTTCTCGAATGAATCCAACTTCGATCAGTTTGTTTACTTCTGTTTCTATCGGAGGGATCAATTCAGGTCTAAAGCGACGTTGAGTTTGTTTAGCGGGTCGAGTGCCTTTCTTTATGGCCAAATGGTGGACAGCTACCTTTGGGTCTAATCCAGGCATCTCTTTGTATGACCATGCGAATACATCTCTAAATTCTCGCAGCAATTCAATGTATGCCTCTTCCTCATTGGCCGTCAATAGGGCGCTGACGTAAATTGGTCGTGGATCATTGACATCACCTAAGTCAACTTCTTTCAGCTCGTCCACTGTTGATTTCACTCCTTCTTCGAGTTCTAGGGGCACAATTTCGGCATCTTCCTCTGCTTCATGGACCTCTTCACTCAAGGTAATATGATTTGTTGAAGCAATGTCCTCATTTACCTCTTCATCTTTCTTAAAGTCCACGCATGCTCTCATTTGCCCGTTCCTTTGCCTTATTTGGATTGTGTGCATAGTACCATTCCCTTCGTTGATGTAGCCACCTCTGACTAGTTGAATGATTTTCCTTCTTAGGTTTCTTGTAATGCTCTGGGGGGCACATTGAGGGACATGATGGGCGCCACTATTGACAAAGTATGAAGAAGCCACACTTTCTCTATCGTCTTCATCTTGTGTTTTTGTGAAGATGATTGTTTGCATTCTAGCCTTCAGCTCTTTATCACATGACACAATTAAAGTGGTGCGCCTCTTCATACGGGACGGGATTAAGCTTATAATCCTTTGATTGGATTTTTGCTCATTGCCCCCTTGTAACTTGGCAGCATTTATCCTTTGGCGAATGTTTCTCCCACGTCTTTTCACTGGGCCAAGTCTTTCAAAGACGGAGACCCGACGTACTTTCCTCCAATTTCTATCAAAAGTGTCTTCTGTTGACGAGACTTCTCCCTCAATGACATAATTAGTGGTTGCTCTTTTGATGCTGATGTGAACAGGATTTGCTGGCGTATAACCAAGACCTATCTTGGAACTTTTGCCACCATGGCCAGCCTTCTTTACTGTATTCGTGACAACATCGGATTTACTAGAGCTACTTTCTTGTGGGTTATACCAGGCTTGGACAAGAAGTTTAAAGGCTTTAGGGCCATAATGCTTGTCATCATCAGGTAATGGAAGTGTTCCATGCTCAGTTCTAGCTCTCAATGTCGGATGAATGAATCCTTCAAGTGGTTGACTTAACGGGATTGTTGCATCAAGCTTGTGTAGTGGCAAGGTCAACTCTTTCAGAGGTTCTTCTTGGGAAAGGAGCATGTTTCCCTTTGAGATCTTTCCATCGCAACAAGGTGAAGGTTTACATGGTTCATCTTTAGCAGCTTGGCCCTTTTCAGATCTCTTGCTTGAGAGAACTTCTTTGGCTTTTGTTGTTTTTGCGTCTTTGAAGTAGTATTTGGCATCGGCAAAATGTGATTCAGCCTCAGAGAAAGGCTTATCGTCAGCAACTACTTTTCTTACGACACCATTTTCACAATATTTCAAACATTGGTGCCAAGTAGACGGAACTACCCCATTCTCATGCAACCATGGGCGGCCGAGGAGCATATTATATGATGTTCTAGCATCGATCACATAAAGCAAGGCCGTCGAAGTCATCTCGTCCATCAACAAGTTTAGCCTTATAACTCCAAGAGCTCGTTGTCCCTCTTGGTTAAATCCTTGGATCATCAGTCGACTACTTACAAGCTCATCTGTGGAGATCCCTAACTCTTTCATTGTTCGTAGAGGCATGATGTTCACGGCAGAGCCTCCATCAATGAGTATTTTGTTCACCTTTTTCTCACGAGTGTGTGCAGTTATGAATAACGGCCTATTATGTGGATCAGAGCCGAGTTGCAAATCCTCGTCGGCAAAAGTGATTGCTGAAGTATGATCCCTATCAGTAGAGCGATCCTCTGTCTCGGATAGGCAAGCTTCTTCATTTTGATGATTTATTGTGGAGCATGTAACAATGATGAGATTTGTTGTAGCATCTTCCTCTAAAAGGATTTTTCCTTCCCGAGACAACCGCAACACTTTGTCTTTAAATACAAAGCAATCTTGAATTGGGTGGCCCAACAGCCGATGGTATTTTCAATACTTTGGGTCGTCGATTCTTCCAGCCTCTTCCGGTCGCTTCATTTCTGGCAACTCGATCATACCTTCTTTGAGCAGGTCATCAAAAATCCCGGGAACATCCGAATCTAGGAAAGGGTATTGTTTGTTCTGCATTTCCTTCAAGGTTAACTTTATTTGTCCCGTCTCTCGAGGAATGTTCTGCTTTTCACCTTCTTTATCATCATTCTTTGTTCGGAACCTGATGGATTTAACATTTACCGCCATAGATTCTTTGGTTGATGGTTTGACGAATGACTTGCCCCCTTTCTTGATTTCTTGTCTTTCTTTGGATTTTGGGAAGTCAAGGGTCGGTGGTCCTTCAACTCCACTTGAAGCCATACTTAGCTCCATATCATGCGCTCTAGTTGCTAATTCTTCAAATGTCCTTGGCCGAAATCCTTGGAGGATGTACCGAAGACCCCATTGCATTCCTTGGGTGCACATTTCAATTGCAGAAGCATCCGACAAACGATCTTTGCAATTGAGGCTTAGATTCCTCCATCGATTGATGTAGTCAACTACGGCCTCCTCTTTCCATTGACGCGTGTTGGTCAATTCAATCATGCTTACGGTTCTCCTAGTGCTGTAAATGCGGTTGAGGAATTCTTGCTCCATTTGCTCCCAACTATCAATGGAATTGGCTTCTAAGTCTATGTACCAGTCGAATGCATTTCCCTTCAAAGAGTGGACAAACTGCTTCGCCAAATGATCACCATATGTCCCAGCGTCGTTGCATGTCTCGACGAAATAAGCGATATGTTGCTTGGGGCTGCCTTTACCATCGAAGAGTTGGAACTTCGGGGGTTGATAACTGGAAGGCATCTTCAAGTTGTAAATCCTCAGAGAGTATGGTTTGGTGTAAGTTGAAGATGACTTAGATGTCCCGTCAAATTTGTCCTTTAGGGTTCCTAAGATGATCTCTTTTAGTAGATCAACAAGGACCATACCATCGGAGGAGACTTGCAGTTTATCCATGGTTCTCTCCTTCTCGTTTGGTTGATATTGATGTCGCGCAGATTCTTGAGCCTCATCTTGATCCTCAACAGGTGCTTTTTTAGGAGCACGACTTGTAGTACCGCTATCAACCTTGCTTATCAGTTTTGCGATCAAGGAGTCTTGCTCTTGTGCATGTCTCGTAAGCCCTTCAATAGCTTTAGTCAAGCTCACGAGTCGTTCTTCAAGAGTTGAAGCATTTGTTGTCATGATCGGAGCTGCTTCTGAGCTTGATGAAGAACGAGGTGTAGAACATGCAGAGTTGTCCTTGTCATCCCTATTGCTATCAGCAATGTCTCGCAAATCCTTCTTTGTAGCCTCGGAAGAAGTATTTCCCTCTGAAGATGCCAACGATCGCGAGTTACTTGACATACTCCTTGTGACAACGTTGACATTTGCAGTTGGAGAGTTTGTTGCAGCAATCTTTGTCAGCGTGATCTTATGAGGCGCCATAACACTATCTTCAGTTGTTGGTTGAGGAGAAGAGATGAGAGGTAGAGATGTCCCACTGGGCGTGCCAAAAATTTGTAACAACAAATTTTGTGTATAGACACAAAATAATTCGTACAAATTAAAAATCTTAAATCGAACAATATTGCGGTACGATCCCTAAAATCCCTCTTATTATTCTCTTCAATTTGTTGATGCCTTCAAATGCGGAGTTGACTTCGATCTTCTCCGGATCTTAAGCTTTGACTTGAATAACGTTTGACCCAAAGGCTCGGAAGCTTAATTTTGGATCCAACGGTCTTCTTGGATGAATGTTCGAAGAACAGCTTCGAAGATTTTGATGAACGTCAACGAACACCTTCAGATATTTATCTCGGAAACATCGATTGGAGGGGCTCAACACCTTGATCTCGAATCAAAAGCCGTTTCTTGGAGAACGTCGAAAAGCGCTTGGAGTTGCTTGAAGAATGCCGAAGAACTTTGCTCTGGAATTCTTCACTTGCTTCTTGACTTGTGTTGTTGATGATTTTGGTGGAGAATGAGGCCCTATTTATAGTTGTAGGATTTTAAACCCTAACGGGCTCGGGTCCGAATGCACTGATGTCAATTATTTTAACTGGATGCGAATTAATTTAATTTAATTTAATTTAGTAATTTTTGGTCCCACTGGGCGTGCCAAAATTTTGTAACAACAAATTTTGTGTATAAACACAAAATAATTCGTACAAATTAAAAATCTTAAATCGAACAATATTGCGGTACGATCCCTAAAATTCCTCTGATTCTTCTCTTCAATTTGTTGATGCCTTCAAATGCGGAGTTGACTTCGATCTTCTCCAGATCTTAAGCTTTGACTTGAATAACGTTTGACCCAAAGGCTCGGAAGCTTAATTTTGGATCAAACGGTCTTCTTGGATGAATGTTCGAAGAACAGCTTCGAAGATTTTGATGAACGTCAACGAACACCTTCAGATATTTATCTCGGAAACGTCGATTGGAGGGGCTCAGCACCTTGATCTCGAATCAAAAGCCATTTCCTGGAGAACGTCGAAAAGCGCTTGGAGTTGCTTGAAGAATGCCGAAGAACTTTGCTCTGGAATTCTTCACTTGCTTCTTGACTTGTGTTGTTGATGATTTTGGTGGAGAATGAGGCCCTATTTATAGTTGTAGGACTGGAAAACCCTAACGGGCTCGGGTCCAAATGGAGTGATATGATTGGTCCTCCACAATATCATTATCCATAAGATAATTATTAAATTAATTGTATTTAATTTAATAACTACTGCAACAATTTGACACATGGAGCATTTTGATTGGTCCACCATGATTTGATGTTTATCATCATCTTCTTGGATAATTACTAAATTAATTTAATTTAATTTAGTAATTTCTGCATCATCTTGACATGTGACGGCTTCCAATTGGCCAATAAAATATATAGCAAATCACCAATTAAATTGATCATTTAATTTTAGGAATTTTATTTAATTAATTCCTAATATTGAAATAATCAATATAAAATTGATTTTCAACTCATATCTTTTTACGTGGCGCATTTTAATTGGATACAAATTTTATGTATCTACAATATGAACGATATATTTTATAATAAATAATTAAATTAATTTAATTTCATTGAGTTTTTTTAGTATAATAAAAAATTCTTATCCGGTGATCTATGAAATATTGACAAATCAGCCGATGAATATATAACTTGTGTTCACCGTGAATAGAATTGTGGGACTGATACCCCATTATTTGTATCCTTAAAATCTATATAATATGTAATATTGTGTATTCATTTTAATATGTCCCCCCCCCCCCTCAAACTTATAAACAAAAGTAGGATATATTTCGATAATTTTCATAATATGCAATAAAAATACTTTTTAAATTTTAATATATAGGTAACTAATGACACATTTATTGATAATATTATTGATATTCTATTCAAATAACAAATATAATATATTTAATATTTATTATTACATATACATTAATGTTGGTCGGGGTTTCTTTATTTGTCGGTCCCCTAACCTTATGTTCTGGATCCGCTCCCAGTCTATACTCATTGAAAAACGAGTCGCTTTGATTACAACAAGAAAATATCATGAGAGGAAACATTTAACTGTAAAAAAGCAAATCAAGATAATCACGTAATTTTGCATTACTGTAGAAAATGTATGACATAAAAAGAAAAAGGAAAAAAAAAAAAATTCACATTATTGAATCAATTTAAGCTAAGATTATGAGCTAGAAGGAAAGAGTGAGGGAGAGGGAGGGTGTTGTCTGCATGTAATTAAAATGGTAAGTCAGGCGGCTTAGTCCGATCCGATTTGATCCTCCAAACCAACATTATATGTTAAGTTAGACTGTTCCCGGGAAAAAAATTGTTGGGACTAAAAATTAGTTAATAAAGCGTCGTCCACCCCAATCGAATCGGACCTATTGGGCTTGATGAACTTTTGATCCACCCCAACATTCTATGATTTTTGGATCAGGCCGCAACCCGTAAGGCTTTTGGTCCATCGGGTCGAGTTTATTAGACTCAATGGTACTTTGGGCCGAGATTTATATGGACACCCGTCTTAAAACTCGAATAGTAGGCTACCGTATCAAGCCGGGCTGATTTTGCCACCTGGAGCAAAATTATGTTATAATATTATGGAGTATTGAGTTGTATATTAAATAAAAATTATTAAATAAAATTTCACATAATTCTTTTCTTTTTACATAAATAAATTTGGTAGTAGTGGTGTGAGGCAAAAAAAAAAAAAGCAGTTCCGATCCTTGTCCCACATTTATCATATTCCAATCGTGTTCTACTCCGAAATCGAGTCATACAACATAAATCGTCAACTCCGAACACATGAATTAAAACTATGAACTATTGAATTATAAACACTGAAACATTAAAGCATGAACAATGAACCATGAATCGTGAAGTCATAAGTCTAGGATAGAATATATGCCCTAGTCGAAAAAAGTCGAAGCCTTGACCTTAAACATGAAAACTAACCATGAATCCTGAACATAAATCATGAACTTTAAATTCACAAATCATAAAGAAATAATTAAAATTAACTCAATTTTAGAGGGAGACACGGTTAGAATGAGGTAAAATTCGGATAGAGGATCCCAGGTGAACCATCATTGATATGCATGTCAATTATTGATAGATTCTTAAACCCTTTGTCAGTAGAGGTGTTGCATTAGTTACTTATCCGCGCTTAACACTTAACAACATATTAAGATTTACACTTGTTGGATTTAGGTCGGGGTATCTTTTATTGCAGCGGATTTGAACCCCAGATCGTATACGGGTTGAACTATGGTCTCACCTCGATGATTCGTACTCTCAGTCGGGGTGGAAATCACGAGTGGAAGTCCACCATGATCCACAATCCATTAGCATCTCCGGTCGCTTTTGAAAAAGTACTTTTGGGTGTGGAAGAAATCACTTTTGATTTCTCCCTTTCTTCTCACGTAAGTGAGAAACTGTTCTCACTTTTCTCCATCAAGTGTACCCGGTACACTTGATGGTGTTTATATAGGGGGATAGGTGGACTTCTAATTATGGGAGATAGGCCTCCCATAATAGCCCACTTCCTGTAGTTGGGCCAGCCCACTTGGGCGACCTTCGGGCCCGGGCCAAACCAACATCCCCACTCGCCCATGAGGGTTGAGACCTAACCTTTCGTGATCTTTCCAACTCACCGAGATCATACTAGCTAATGGATTGTGTGACCCACGAGTATCTCAAGAGCATATAGTTATACACTGGTTAAGGTGTATAACAACTCGACATTAATAATTTGAGGACAACGAACTCGCTATATCCCAGACTCATTACCCAATGCCAAAAATCAGTATGCCTCCTAGTCCCTTCATTAATGAAGGAGCATACCAGATTCATCACTCCGTTTTACATTCACTATTACGTTCCTTGAACATAATTGGCACTAGTGAATCTTTAAACTGTGATGGCAATAACAGTTTTCCTTTTTCCTTATACCTCCTTGTCTTTCATCTAGCTGCTTTCCTAGACATGTCCCGCAGAGCCGAATAATTTTGTGGTTATTGGGAGCATGCTAAAGTAGCAACACTGAGAAGAAGACTAAAGGCACAGGAAAAAGTCTTAAGGATATACAATGAGGTAATCCAAACATCTGGATCTCACACAATGAGAGAATAGAGACTCATTTCTCAGTATCCACTTGGTCACAAACACATGCAGTATGAAACGCATATTACAATGTGTCATTTCCCTAAAGGAATCGTATGTCATTTAGTGAACACATTGTACAGATCTTGGTTTAGATGCTTTTCAGAAGCTAACCTAAGTTTTCTCCTTAGATGCCCTCAAGTTAACGTCTAACTCGAGAAAACTCACATCTAGCTATATGACAAGTTATAATTGGATAATCAAATATCTAATTTGATCACAAGTTACCGAACATCGATCTCATCTTAGCGTACTAAGGCGATACTCATAGAATCAACTGAATGAATTCTATACTGGTCTCATCTCCCATGTCATTCGACATTAGAGGTGATTGCTCTTGTGAGAGAGCCAATGAATTTTCAACTTGTCGGACATACTTTTGAATATACCATCAATTCATAAGTGTACATAAGTATCATAATCATCTCGCGTTATGGGACAATATCCAGATAAAGTCAAGTTGTAATGTACTTGGTCAGTGCTTAGAGTCTCTCATAAGCTACACCCCATTTATGGGTTGTGAGTTGCCAATGCCCCCACTGAACTGCTTATCACTCCAAAATCACTCAACCAAAACAACTTCACATTGTATACGCAGAAGCTCCGAGCTTTGCTCTGATTGTAGAAATCTATACATTCATCCAATACTCTCATCTTCCCGAGATGATCCTGCCACTTTGCAAGAGTAACTACTTAGATGCAGTCTCTGATCTGCATCACCGTACTGAGTATCAGGTATGTATTATTCCAACTAGATCATAGTTCCTCCACTAAGGATAATGATACAATACATCCTAGACATCACAACAATCCTTTCAAGTGTACTCCTACACTTTTACTAGGATTTGATTAATGCTCAATTACTAGACCCATGGCAAAGTCTACACTAAGGCACACACATCTCAAAGTTATTTGCAGCTCTTAGCAGTACTAAAATATTTTACAATGGGCATTGTAAACTTCTTTATAGAAGTTATTGGACACATTAAGTGGCTTTAAAATTTCGTCTACAACCAGTAAGAGTATTAGTGGATACATGGACGTCCACATGGAATCACTTTAAGATTTTTACAAGTGATGCTCATACAATCACAAGCAGTCATCTAGGTGATCCCTTGGAACCTTCTCTTATCCTGTAAGTAACCTATCCATATCCTTCAACTCCAAGTTGTAAGACAGCCCATTTATCAATGGTCATAATACCCAATATCTTTGCTCACTGGCAAAATAAGATTGCAAGTTTCCTTATAATGTTACATGAGATTAATACTTTCGTAAAATCTCATATACCATTGACTTGAGTACTGTACCAGGCCATGAAATTGATTTCTTGGCCTCTGACTATAAACCTCCTTGGTAAACCAATTTGTTTATTGGTCAAGTTCTCCGCAGAGAAATACAGTCATTCAACCACTTCAAAAATTTGCAAATCAAATTCTAAGTTGGCTAACTAAGGACGAATCATGGTAAATCTCAACATTGGTAGGCGATGTCCCTCTGGACAAGCCTTACACTCGAAGTGTAACTTTCCAACCAATTTGAGATTTTTACCTCTAGAAGTTCTAACAACCCTTTGAGAATCGTTAGTTCACAATCTCTCTGTGTCCAATAGATATCAAACAGTTCCCGGACTTGGTTTCAACTACACCAATTAGATAACTATCCATTTGCTTTCATCCATCCAAGGATGATACAGAGTCCAACTCTTTCTCAAGTTATGGAGATTCCTAGTTAAAACATGCCTTGCAATCTTATAGATTCAAGCATACATTTTTCCAATTTTGTTCCAACGAAAAATTCAAACAGATTCTAGTTTCACTAAATGTTGACCCCCACTGGAATCTTTTCAGGTTATCCTTTTGAACTACTCATAGTTCAGTTGGATGCATATTTTCATTTGAACATTTCATAGAAATATCTCCAAAACACTAGGTTTTGTGATTCTACTTCAGTAACAAACTTTTCAATTGTTCATCTTTGAACATATAACCTTTGAACTGACAGAGTATCCCTTAAGGATACATTTCCTCTACTGAGGTTTTTAGCTTTCCAAACTTAATTGGAAAATGTCACTCGCTTAAGCAATTGATCCCTAGTATCCTCATTGACCCCTAGAACCTTCATTTGCTCAGGTCTGACTATCTATAAGTCTAAAAGTTTACGAGATATTTAAGTTACTGATTTAATGAATACCTTGATTCAAGGAATGGGTCGCAATCAATGTTCTTTTCCAATGAAATAAACTACTTGACTTGCATCCTCATGGACCTCAATATTTATCTAGCATCTCTTTCCCCCCTCTTCACCACATGGTTTTTTGTTGAAAATGTGCGTGAAGACCGGATGATTGCTTGATAATATCTTTGTTACATTAATCATACGATGATCATGAGATTTTTCACACCTGTAATTAGTCTAAGAGCACTTATGCCTTATTCATTTGATTGTTGTCTTAAACATTCCAGTGTCTAGATTTTCAATGAATCAAATGAATTTGACCAATTCGTGTGAGTAATCCTCATATGTATCGGTAGATTAGGCTCCATGATCAACCATTAACATCGTTGAATCACAGAACATCACAGTGGATTAATCGCAATAGAAAAATCATATTAATTGTCTTAAAAGATATTTCAAGTGTTTGATGATGAAGTGAAAAAAATCCCCCCTGGAATTATCAATTTTGGAAAAAATTACTCCTCGAGTGCATTTCCAGTTAATTGAAGCATCGTGTTATGCCTAATGTAAACTAGTCTAGTGCACCTTTGCACTAATCAGTCCATTTTCAAAGCATACACATATGTTTACTTCATCCAAACAACACGAAACATTCTCGTCATAAATGCCTAAGTTATCAACTATGAAATCAATTCCCGTGTTCATCCTCATAATCCTATTGAAATAGACAAAGAATGTTCACGAAATTTTCAGTTCTGACATTCACTGCCTTAAGTCCTTTTACCCGAAGTAAAGGAATTAATTGACAATGCTGACCCTATCTAGCATTTGCAATCATTCAAGTTGAGTGTGCACTTTCAAGTGCTTCTCAAGAAGTGTTTAGGTGTCTACTACTTAATGAATAATGTTATATGATTACCCCTCATTGTCGACTCATATGGCAGGTGTGTCAAGAACTAAGAAATTTACTTTGGATTAGCATGATTAAGTGCCTTTCCAATTGGTTTCAGGACATGTGTTGAGTCAAACACCTATACTGCATTTGCTCAGAATTTCGTGTTTCCCAAAAAGACCCAATTGTCTTTACTCGGAGACGTTCTTGTGAAAAATCACTATCAGTATCTTCCGTCTTTACCATGTTCCTCTTATGTTTAGAATCCAATTCTTAATTGGGAACTTGTAACTGACTAATTAGTAGCCCCTAGCCACTTATAATCACTATTATGAGCAGCATCTCAAAAAACCCCAGTTGTCCCAATGGGCATGATCAGTTTTTAGATGCCCCCACTCAACAGGAAGATACTAGACTCTAACTTAAGTCTTAATCTATTGTTCACAGAGAAGACTTGGAGTAACAACCTCTGACTAGTGGCCGTAGAGATACCAAACTTTTACTCTAATATACCTTGAGATCTTGAGTTAAAGTATTTTCTTATTAAATGATACCAGAGTCTGTTGATTATCCAAGGTTTCGTCAGTAGAGGAATCGCCTTCAATTCCATACTACTAGAAACGTTTCCGGTTTCTTTTATGTTCCATATTAACACCCTTATAGGGTTCATATGATTTGGTTGAAACCATTCAAGACTATCTCTAAGTCTAGTACACATCTAATTATTATGACCTCACAGTCATAATCTAATTCTCGCTAAAGACAAGGTTAACTAAGAAACAACTAACTAATTGTGTTCTACGCCATGGTCTAGGTTTAGGGGAGGTGAATGCACACTTATGTGCTGACTAAAACTAAATGTACATAAGATTTTGTTCTTAGAATTGACATTGTGGTAACTTAATGAAAGGTATGACCTCGTTCACTATGTTCCCAATCATCACCCATATCCAACCGTCGTATTACCACAACTCAATCTTGAAGGAAAACAAAACCTACAACTATTATAGGTGAGAATGCAAAGATTCTCCTAACCCATAACACCCACTCAAATAACCAATCATGTTCTCAACACGATTATACTATGTTGATCACACTCAAGTTGTATAGACAACAAGTTGATCACACATAACATGGGGTTCAACACACAGTTTAATGTCAAGGATCGTGAAATATGCACCGTCCATATGGTTGGGAATTAAGTTTAAAAACATGATAATGCCTTTAACTGTATCCCAATTATGACAGATAACTTTCCCATTACATGCTTACGAAACATCTATAAAGACACTCATATCAGCATCGTAATAAAGTCAATCTTCATTCATCGGCAGATGTAGCATCTATCCGAATGTTGACTTAGCCTTGTGATATCTTGATCTAAGTCTAACACTTAGTCAGCTTAGAGGCAAGTCAACTAACTCGAAAAATCAAACGATAAGGATAGGATTAGATTAGACATATCCAATAAAAAATTCATTATAAACTTATTCAGAACACGCACTAAGGGAACATGACCAATAATCCTATGTGATCCATTGCTCATTAGTTCCAGTTGAATGTACTAGCAAGTTTAAGGTCATGGAGACACTTCAACAATTTCTCCTGAAAAATACTGTATCTTTTCACATCTCAACCCAGTTTCTAGATCTTGATTAAACTCTTAGGTGGATTCAATTTTTTTGAAATCCATGGACATGGCCCTTAACGCATGTTCATAACCAGTACACATTCCGTCACACATCACCACGCTTCTGTTGCATCCATCACATGCATGCATACGCACCCATACACGTGCATTCATGTATTCATAAGCACAAAACACGTGTCTCATGCGATCGTACATGTCAAAACACGAACATACACACAAATACATTGTCCAAAGGAGCGCCACGCGCATCACACGCGCTTCCACACACCCTAGGCGCGTCACACGTGCGGCCCTGCACCCCAGGCGCGTCTCACGCGCCATCACGCGCTTCCACGCGCCGGCAGGGTGCCGGTAGTGGTCAGCGCCAGAAAATTTTCAGATTCACATGATTTTCATCAAACCTTTAAAGGTCCATATCTCATTCAGTCCTCAACGAAATTAAGCGCATAATACGTCTATAGAAAGCTCATTCAATATAGAACATGATCATGTCAAATACACGCAAGCATCAGAATAATTATTGGACAAAAATCGCACTCGGACAGATTGATAAAATCATTTTCGCAACAGTTTTCAGATTCACAGGTCCAACTTAAAAAAATCAATTCGTTTCTTAATGGAATCGAGTGATTCAAGTTGGAGAACGTAGATATTAAAGAGTACTATGATAACCAATTAATAGCAAGTAGAATTTCGAAAATAAAAATCATGAAATTGGGCAGATAGTACAACAGTTTATTCAATCATAATTGATCGAAACATGAAATCATCGAGCCGAATTCTAACCTTTTGGCTCTGATACCAATGTTGGATTTAGGTTGGGGTACCTTTGATTGCAGCGAATTTGAACCCCGGATCGTATACGTATTGAACCGCGGCCTCACCTCGATGATTCGTACTCTCGGTCGGGGCGAAAAGCACGAACGGAGGTCCACCATGATCCACAATCCATTAGCATCTCCGGTCGCTTTTGGAAAAGTACTTTTGGGTGTGGGAGAAATCACTTTAAATTTCTCCCTTTCTGTTTCTCACGTAAGTGAGAAACTGTTCTCACTTTTCTCCATCAAGTGTACCCGATACACTGAATGGAGTTTATATAGGGGGATAGGAGGGCTTCTAATTATGAGAGATGAGCCTCCTATAATAACCCACTTCCTGAAATTGGGCAGCCCACTTGGGCGGCCTTCGACCGGGTCCAATGGCCCGGGTCAAACCATCATCACTCAAAATGAAAACTGTAATGATGCCCATCTTATTAGGTCCATATACCTAGGGTATATGAACTATATATATATATATATATATATATATATATATATATATATATATATATATATTCCCTATTGTAGGGATAATTAATCTTGTCAGTAAGAAACATCAAAAGTTTAATAAGAGATTTCCTAGCGATCACTTATTGAACGATTGTACTGAGGATAGTTCCTGCGGCGGACGACATACGCGTGGATACCTTAAAGTGGTGAATCAATCGTTCAACTCTGTTTGATTAATTACACATAAGTAAGTTATTCCAACTTTAGCGTAATCAATACTGAACGTTTAATTCAGTTATAAATCACGATCATAATTCTCGACTGTTTATTCCGCTGCGTATATTAGATGTAGTAAAAAATTTCTAACATTGGTATCAGAGCCCAGGGCTCGATTTATAATTGATTAAAACCTCAAATTATTTGTGGATTAAAATTTTGATAATCGAAATTCTTATAATTTGTTTTGAAATAGTTTGTAAATTTTGGAATATGTTGTATATCATTCTGGAAACAAAACAAGAATCTGGGTTTTGTAAACATAATAAGTTTTACTCATAAATTGCTTTGTTTCTTCTTCACGTATTCTGGAACACCCCCCCCCCCCACCTCAAAACCATACTTCAAAATTGTTTTATGGAACGGGATCTTCTCATCTTTTTGAAAACGTCGTCATCTCTGAATTGTAAACTTTTCGTCGACCAACCGATGCCGCTGCGCGCGACAATGGAATTCCGGGACACAACCACGCCTACCTTTATTCGTTGTCCGCAAGAAAATCGAAGGCGGCGGCGTTCGTCATCGGCGTTCGTTGTTGGCGTGCCGCGTAAAGTCGACGGTGGCATTGACGGCGGCGACGTTCGCTGGTGCTTCTTCTGTTGTTGCTGCTGGCACGAACGGCGGCGGCAGCAGCGGCGAAGGGTGGTGGCGAAG
Source organism: Ajuga chamaepitys (assembly GCA_958295605.1). Taxonomy (NCBI): domain Eukaryota; kingdom Viridiplantae; phylum Streptophyta; class Magnoliopsida; order Lamiales; family Lamiaceae; genus Ajuga; species Ajuga chamaepitys. Next base: position 45,439,743 of record OY282505.1, read on the forward strand.
CATTGACAGCGGTCGGCGGCGGTGGCTAGTAGCAGCTATCAGTTGAACCTGGGCTAGGGTAGTTTTGTATTGGGCTGGGCCACAATATATGATGGGCCACTTTGCTGTGGATTCGGGTCTGGGTTGGGCTATGGGTGCTGGGCTGTCATGCTATGGGTTGCGGGGCCCGGGCTGTTCCTGATGCAGTTGGGCCGAGACTGGCTACCCCTTGGCTGTTGTTTCAAAATGGCTGGACTTAAAATTGAGTTGGGCTATTTAATTGAATGGGTCTGTATTATTAAAATCTAATGAGGTGTTAATAATTGGACTGGACCTGTATTTATTGGACCAATTCTAAAATCTGCTAGGCTATTTTATTGGATGGGCTGATGGGGTTTAGATTAATATATTTTAATGAATTATTATTATTGATTTGAAATAATAATAATTAACATATATATTAATTTGGAATTAATGTTAAATATATATTAGTATTAATTTGGAACTAATATATATAAGTTTAATCCACAATTAATTGAATAATAAAATTATAATTGGATTGACAATTTTATTCGTTGAGCTTTATTTGATATTATGTGATAAGCTATTAATTGATTTTATGCTTATTCAATTTAAATTATAGTAATTTAAGATCGCTTTTATGTTTGGGTAGGCGGCGCCCAATACATGTAGTCCGCGACATTATGTATGGGTAGGCGGCGCCCAATATGTGTGGTCCGCATTTCCTATGCCTGGGTAGGCGGTACCCAGTAATTGCGTTTAATTTAATATTAGATATTAAATTTAACAATTAGGATCACATATAAAATCCCCAAATAAAACCAAGTCTTATTTAGAAATAAAAGTGTTGTCCATCATAATTGTATGAAATTCTTAATCTCTTCGTCCACGAGTTTTACACCAAAGTATTTACTCTAAAACGACGAGGTTGGAGCTCATTCATAGAGGCATGGTTGGCATCGTGTGATGAAATTGACTTGCTTAAATTATTTTGTGACGCCAAAGCGACCAAAATAGTTTAAGGACGCAAAATTAATTAGATTAATTAACCAGGAATTGCAAAATTGTTGTTGCAATTGGCTTGGAGGCCTACTGAGTAATATTATTGCAGTCATCAACCAAAGCAGAGGCTACAATAATATAGACTTGGATCTTGGACCACTAAGATTTATAATTATTATAAATCTGTATTTTGTGTTTGGGGACGCTAAATATGTTTAAATTAGTGGGAGCTAATCATTATAATAAACCCTTTGTTTTGATTAGTGATATGAATGTGATCTTTATTTACTTTATTCTAATTTACCTTTCCGTTTGATTATTTTTTTATGTTCAGATAAAATGTCGAATTTGGCTGATAAATGTTTGATGGAATCAAACAAGTTGACTGGGTCTAACTTTACGGATTAACTCCGTTGCTTGCGCTTGGTGCTAAGGCAAAGAAAAGGCTAAGTACGTCTTGGACGAACGAATCGGTGTCATCCTCGACAAGACTTCTCCTGAGTATGCTATGTTTGGCGCAGATGCTCACAAGAAGCATGTTGAGGATGCCACGTCTACTCAGGGTGTCATGTTGTCTTCGATGAGTATTGAACTGCATAGGCAACATGAACACATGCTCCCTTATGATATGATAAAATACTTGGAGAGTCTGTATGGCTCACAAACTCAGAAAATGGAGTATGAGATACTCAGTGACCTCTTTAAGTGTAAACTTCATAATGGGGCCCAGGTTTCTGAGCATGTACTGAAGATGATCGGATTAATTGAGAGGTTGACATCGATTGGAACGGTGTTACCCTCAAGTGTCTCAACTAATCTGATCTTGCAGTCACTTCCTAGTTCTTTTGAAAAATTCATAGTGAACTTCAATATGAACAACACGAAGGTGACTGTGCCTGAGCTTCACAACATATGCTTAAGACCTATGAATCTTCTACCTCTAAAGGCAAATTTGTGCTCATGGTGAGTTCTTCTGCAAACTCTTCTAAAAGAAAGAAGAAGAAGAAGAAGAAGAAGAAGAAGAAGAAGAAGAAGAAGAAGAAGAAGAAGAAGAAGAAGAAGAAGAAGAAGAAGAAGAAGAAGAAGAAGAAGAAGAAGAAGAAGAAGAAGAAGAAGAAGAAGAAAGCATCTAGTGGTGCCCTTAAAGCCTAAGAGTGGAGGGATTAAAAAGAAGCCGAAACTGCCAAAGGATGAGTGTCTATTCTATCACGAGAAGGGACAATTGAAGAGAGACTGCCCAAAGTTCAAAGCACAAGGTGCATTAGTTGGGAGCTCAGGTATGTTTGTCATTGAGATAAATATGTCTATAAATAATTCACAATCCTGGGTATTAGATACAGCTTGTGGCTCACACATTTGTAACAATGTGCAGGGCCTAAGTAACAACAGGAAAGTAAGGCCTGGGGAGGTAGACTTGCGCGTGGAAAATGGAGCAAGAGTTGCTGTTGAACGTGTAGGGACTTATAGATTAGATCTTCCTTTAGGATATTGACTAGATTTACATGATTGTTATTTTGTTCCTACAATTTCAAAGAATATTATTTCCATTCCAATGTTAGACATTCAAGATTTTTCCTTCCATTTTGCAAACAATAGATGCTCGTTTTCGCTTAATGGATTGTTTATGGAAGTGCCTCTCTTTCGAATGGTTTATATATGGTTGAATGTGAACAAAATATTCTCAATGTACAAAGCAAACGACCTAAGCTAAGTAATACGAATAATAAAACCTATCTTTGGCACTGTAGACTTGGTCATATCAATGAGAAAAGAATAGTAAGATTGAGAAAGTTAGACTATCTCACATCATTTGATTTCGAATCATATGGTGCTTGCGAATCTTGTCTCAAAGGAAAGAGGACAAGTAAACCACTTTCTAGGCAAGGGCTACGTGCCAAGGTTGTGCTCGAGTTGATCCACAAAGATGTGTGCGGACCGTTCCCAACTCAAGCAAGAGGTGGATATTCGTACTTCATAACTTTTAATGATGATTTTTCAAGGTATGGATATGTATATCTCATGAAACACAAATTTGAGGCCTTCGAGAAATTTAAGGAGTTTAAGTTAGAAGTTGAGAAACTACTTGGGAAAAGTATTAAGACTCTCCGATCAGATCGAGGAGGGGAATACTTAAGCCGAGATTTTCTTGATTACTCGAGATCACATGGAATCCGGTCAGACTAGACACCTCCAGGTACACCACAGATGAATGGAGTATCTGAAAGGAGAAACCGAACTTTATTGGATATGGTTCGATCCATGATGAGTTTCACCGATCTCCCTTTATTCCTTTGGGGTTATGTCTTACTTACACAGTTTATATTCTGAATAGAGTTCCTTCTAAATCAGTCGAGAAAACAACATATGAATTATGGTGTGACAGAAAGACGAATCTTAACCATATGCGGACCTGGGGTTGTCCTGCTTTTGTTAAGAAGATGATGACTGATAAATTGGAAACTAAAAGTGAAAAATGTTATTTTGTGGGATATCCTAAAGAAACTAAAGGATATGAGTTCTATTGTCCTGAAGATCACAATGTGATAGTATCTAGGAATGTGACATTTCTTGAAGATAATTATGTCTCCAAGGAACAAGGTCACAACACGGTAGATCTTGAAGAAATTCCAGAACCACAAGATAACATGGAGGATGAGGTATTGTCCAATGGAGTGGACAAGAAATCAGTGGGAGTTTTTTATGATCTATTGAGAGGGGAATGACTCTTAGAGGGTCACCTCAAGACAATGAGATGCATCAAAGACAAGATATTGTATCAACCCCACCTTAAGAAAATCATAGTGAAATTTTTGAGAATATCCCAAATGTTGAAAACATCAACACGCAAGAACCTCATCACGATCAGAATAAACCGCCTGAACCAACGCAAAACCAACTCAATAGGCCTCAAAGGAATCATCGCGCACCTGAAAGACTAAATCTATTGGTTGAGAACCAAGATGATGAGGTTGATTCAGAAGACGACTAACCTAAGACCTATATCGAAGCGGTATTGGGTGCCGATCCGAAGATGTGGCTGGCTACCTTAACATCTGAAATGGACTCGATGTACCTCAATCTAGTCTGGGAACTAGTTGATTTGCCAGATGGGGATCTTCAAGAAGAAGACAGATGCAGATGGCAAGGTACAAACCTAAAAGGCTAGGTTGGTGGCAAAGGGTTATAGTTAACGCGAGGGCATTGACTATGATGAAACCTTTTCGTCAGTTGCTAAGATCAAGTCCATTAGGATATTACTTACAATAGTTGCATACTATGACTTTGACATTTGACGAATGGATGTCAAAACTGCATTTCTCAATGGAGAACTCGAAGGCACTGTATATATGTCACAGACTGAAGGTTTTATATCCAAAGAGAAGCCGAATGGAGTATGCAAGTTAAAGAAGTCCATTTATGGACTCAAGCAAGCATCTAGGAGTTGGAATATTTGCTTTGACAGAGCTATCAAATTGTTTGATTTTGTCATAAGCAAAGAGGATCCATGCGTTTATAGTAAACACAAGAATGGAAATGTTATCTTCTTTATCATATATGTTGATGATATACTGATAATGGGAAGCGATCGTTCCATGTTGCAATCCGTGAAAGATTGGTTGTCTAGCTCTTTCATGATGAAGGATCTGGGTGAGGCTTCTTACATCCTTGGAATTAGGATCTATCGAAATAGACCTAATAGGATGTTGGGGTTGTCTCAGTCTACTTACATAGATAAATTGTTGAGACGCTTCTCAATGGAAAATTCCAAGAAAGGATTTCTTCCTATAGGGACATGGCATTATATTGTCTAAAAAAGGTTGCCCTTCTAATGACAAAGAAATGAGTTACATGAAGAAGATCTCGTACGCTACGGCTATACGATCTATTATGTATGCCATGACATGTACTAGGCCAAATGTGGCTTATGCACTCAGCATGACAGGCAGATCTTAGCAAAATCCCGGTGAGATACATTAGAGAACTTTCAAGACTATTCTTAAGTACCGTACAAGGACTAAAGAATATTTCTTAGTCTATGGTGGCCAGCCAGAGTTATCAGTTACTGGGTATACCGATGCTAGCTTCCAAACAGACCATGATGACTTCAAGTCTCAGTCAGGATATGTTTTCGTTCTCAATGGTGGTGCAGTGAGTTGGAATAGTTCCAAACAGTGCACAACTGTCAATTCTACCACTGAAGCCGAATATATATATTGTTGCATCTGAAGCTGCCAAAGAGGATGTTGCTTTGTTAGAGTTCGTAAAAGAACTAGGTGCCATTCCAAGTGCCAGCAGTGCAATACCGTTGTATTGTGACAACACTGGTGTGGTTGCGCAAGCAAAGGAACCCAGAACCACGAACAGGAACAAGCACGTTCCCCGGAGATATCATCTGATTAGAGAAATAATAGATAGGGGAGATATAAAATTAGATAAAGTACCCACTGATGATAACTTGGCTGATCCTTTCACCAAGCCGTTGAGTATAGCAAAGCATAACAAGCACTTTGAGAGCTTAGGTGTTAGACATGTTGGTAGTTGACTTTGGTTCAATGGGAGTTTAAAGTTTGTGTGTCTTAGAAACCTTTTTGTGAAGACATTCAAAACTTGATCACATTCTATGGTAATATGTTTATCTTATGGGTTTATGCATTTATTAGAATAATTATTTTGATGGTTTGTTATTATTCTTGTGACTGTTCCCTTGAATCATGAATGTCATTTATGGTGTGAGACATAAATGATATAGTATGATTCTAAAATTACCATAACCGATGGTCATCAAGAATGGGATATTGATGACACGCGATAGGTTAGCATGTGGTCTGCATCACATTCTCAGAGAATGTAGTAGGTCTCACGACTACGAGATATTAGATATCCGTGATGGACACATGGGTACTTTGGAGAGTATTGGTATACCCTACTATTAAATCTTTTGTTTCAGTGTCTAAGGTTTATTAGTATGTGGAGTATGTAATGATCCTTTGACCTGAGGTCAATACTCATTTTGTTTGTTAAGTGATGAACTTTGACCAAGTACAACGCTTGCCTCCCAAAGGAGGATAAGACACGTCTTGTGTTGGGTTCATCATGAGGCAAATGGAAATGGTAGTTGAGCCAAGAATGGAATTCATTCCTCGATTGAAACTCGAGAGAACACTCATATTTCTCTATATTATTTGACAATAAAGTCATTGGCCAATGCAAAAGATATATTCAATTAAAGTAATTGAATATAATTGAATGTGTCATATAATAAAGATGAGAAAAATGATTGAGCTATTTGGAGAGACACATGGAAGATCATAAGCTCAATCGGGTGGTTTGTGAATGAAGGAATATTACATAAACTTCATATAAAGGTTTGTTTACTGGATTCACGTAAACGTCCTTCATATATCGAGTTCGCTGCACAACGCAGTCTAGTTTTGTGCAGACTTTAATTAGATTATCGTCCATAATGGGGGCCTGAAGGGTCACACTTTATGTGTATTGTTGTTCCGCTCAAGGGTACAATGTTGGTGTTTCGAATTATATCTAATGCTAGTCCAACTGGGAGATTGAAAGTAATGGACTAGATTAGGATATGGGCTTTAATTTAATAGGTTATACTGATTAATTAATTAAAGCAGACCAGAATATTAGGCCCATATACCTAGGGTATATGAACTAATTTATATTTATTCTATATTGTAGGGATAATTAATCTAGTCAGTAAGAAACATCAAAAGTTCAATAAGGGATTTCCTAGCGATCACTTATTGAACGATTGTACCGAGGATAGTTCCTGCAGCGGACGACATACGCGTGGATACCTGAAGTGGTGTATCAATCTTTCAACTCTGTCCGATTAATTACGCACAAGTAAGTTATTCCAACTTTAGTGTAATCAATGCTCAACGTTTAATTCAGTTATAAATCACGATCATAATTCTCGACTGTTTATTCCGCTGCGTACATTAGATGTAATCGAAAATTTCTAACAGTTGTATCCTGGGAAACTAACGTCGTGTTGTTCTCTTAGCACCAGCGAAGAGAGGAGGGATTAGTTTTAAGGAAACTGTGTTAGTCACATGCCTTAGTTTTTACATATTATAGCCATCAGCTTATTTTCGTCCCTACAAGCTTAAAACTAATTCCTACGATGGCTTCAAACAATTATGTTGATGCTACCAACACCTCCCTCACTGCCGGTAATCTACCTCCACCAACCGTTAGCCCTCCCACTGTCCCTCCTACCCATATGCCTCCTACTGTAAATGTTCCAGTTAATCATGCGGATAAACCTAAGAAGTTTAATGGTTTGAACTTCAAGAGGTGGCAGCAAAAGATGCTGTTTTACTTCACCACCTTGAACCTTGCGAGGTTCTTGACTAAAAATCCACCCAAGTTGGGTGAGGTTGCTGATGTTCAAGCTGTCAATATGCTTGATGCTTGGAGGCATTCCGATTTCTTGTGTCGAAATTACGTGGCTCAACTGATTTGTTATACAATGTTTATAGCTCAATGAAATCAGTTAAGGAACTTTGGGACTCCCTTGACAAGAAATACAAGACGGAGGATGCGGGGGCCAAAAAGTTCGTTGTTGGTTGGTTCCTCGACTATAAGATGGTCGATGCAAAAATTGTCAAAAGCCAAGTGCAAGAGATTCAAGTCATCTTGCATGAAATTAATTCGGATAGAATGGTGTTGAGCGAAACTTCCCAAGTGGCTACCATAATCGAGAAGTTACCACCTGCTTGGAAAGATTTCAAGAATTACTTGAAACACAAATGGCAGGAGATGAACATCGAAGAACTAGTTGTTCGACTTCGTATCGAAGAGGACATTAGAGGTTCGGAGAAGAAGTTCACTTCGGAGGTGGCTAGGGCCAATGTTTTTTAGCATGGTGAGGGCTCAAGGAAAAACTTCAAGAAAAAATCCGGTCCGATTGGCAAGGTTGCTTTAGGACCGAAGAAATTTACCGGCAACTACTTTAATTGTGGTAAATCGGGTCATTGTGTTGCCGAGTGTAGAAAGCTGAAGAAGAAACCAGAGGCTAATATGGTGGATGGGATCACCAAAGATATTGATGAAATGCATCTTGTGGCGGTGGTCTAGGAGTTGAATTTGGTGGGTTCAAACCCACGTGAATGGTGGATAGACACGGGTGCGACCCCTCATGTTTGCTTGAATAAGGAACTCTTCAGCTTCCTTAATGAAAAGTGTTAATGATGAAAAGCTCTACATGGGAAATTATGCCACTTCGGATGTGAAAGATCAAGACAAGATGGTTTTGAAGATGACTTCGGGGAAAGAGCTGACTCTTAACAATGTGCTATATGTGCCGGAGATTCGCAAGAATTTGGTGTTCGGCTCGTTGTTGAACGTGCATGGCTTTCACATTGTTTTTTAGTCTGATAAGGTTATTTTGTCTAAGAATGGGATGTTTGTAGGAAATGATTATGTAAGTGATGTCTTGTTTAAGCTAAATATAATGGCCATTAAGCCAAAAGTGAATGATAAAGTTAACTCTTCTGTTTATTTGCTTGAGTCTTCCATTGTGTGGCATGTTAGACTAGGACATATCAATTTTGATAGTCTGCATGAACTTAAAAAGCATACCTACATTCCATATTGATACAAAATACAAGTGTGAAACTTGTGTTGAGGTGAAATTAACCCGATCATCTTTCCAAACTATTGAAAGAAATAGTGAACCACTTGGCATAATTCATACTGATGTGTGTGATTTAAAAGTCGTGCAAACTCGTGGTAGAAATAAATATTTCATTACTTTTGTAGATAATTACACTAAATATTATAATGTGTATCTTCTTAAAAGTAAAGATGAAGCCATAGAAAAGTTTATCCTATATAAGAGTGAAGTTGAAAATCAACTTAATAAAAAAGATTAAGGTGTTACGAAGTGATAGAGGAGGAGAGTATGAATCTCCAATTGCTGATTTTTATGCTCAACTAGAAATCAAGCATGAAACTATTGCACCTTATTCACCTCAACAAAATGACATTATGGAACGAAAGTATAGAACTGTAAAGGAAATGATGAATGCATTGTTGTTGAGTTCTGGGTTACCCCAGAACAGATAGGGGGAGGATGTGCTGTCAGCTAACTATCTTTCAAATAAGGTCCCTCGGAAAAAGGTGGACAAAAGACCATATGAGCTATGGCACGAGAGACGAGCATCCTACAAATACTTGAAAGTGTGGGGGTGTCTTGCTAAGGTGGCTATACCTTTACCCAAGAAGGTGAAGGTAGGACCAAAAGTAGTTGATTGTGTATTCATTGGATATGCACATAATAGCAGTGCTTATCGATTTCTTGTGCATGAATCTAAGATTGATGGCATACACAAGAACACGATAATGGAGTCTCGAAATGCATCATTCTTTGAACATTTGTTTCCTTATAAAACTCAAGTGGAAATAGCCTCCACAAGTAAGACTGTGGAAACAGTGGACGAAAGCAAGTCGAAGAGATTGAGGTTGAGCCTAGACGATGTAAAAGGGCAAGGATTGAAAAGACCTTTGGTCCAGATTTCCGTATCTATATGCTTGAAAGCGAACCTCAATGTTTTCTCAGAAGCCATAAATTCGTCAGAAGGACCTTTTTGGAAAGAGGCCATTCAAAGGGAGATTGATTCCATTCTGTAAAATCATAGTTGGGAGCTGGTAGATCTTCCTCCAGAAAGTAAACCACTAGGATATAAATGGATTTTCAAAAAGAAAATGAAAGCGGATGGGCCAATCGATAAGTACAAGGCGAGAGTTGTTATAGGTAAAGAGAAGGTCTTGACTACTTTGACACTTATTCTCCTGTGATGAGAATAACCTCCATAAGAATTATTTTAGCCATTACTGCCTTGAGAAACCTTGAAGTGCATCAAATGGATGTCAAGACTGCTTTGCTTAATGGAGATTTGGAGGAAAAAAATTATATGGAATAACCTGAGGGTTTTTCAGCTCCCAAGCAAGAGAATAAAGTTTGTAAATTAGTAAAGTCATTATATGACTTGAAACAAACACCAAAACAATGGCATGAAAAATTTCATAATGCCATGATGAGTTGTGGATTTAGAATCAATGAGTTGATAAATGTGTCTACGTGAAAAGCACAGGAAATGGGTATGTTATTCTATGTCTTTACGTACATGACATGTTAATCATTGGTAGCAATGTCAAGATGATCAAATCCACAAAATATATGTTGAATTCGAGATTCGACATGAAATTATGGGTCTAGCCGATGTAATTCTTGGAATCAAAATCTACAGATCACCTGAAGGACTTGTTTTGACACTTCCTATGCTAGAATTTCGATAGATACGAGTCAACATCTATAGAAAAATAGAGGAGAAAGTGTTTCTCAAGTATAATACTCAAGGATAATTGAGAGTCTAATGTATGTAATGAGTTGTACGAGACCAGACAAAGCTTTTGATGTGAGTAAGTTGAGTAGATACACAAGCAATCCAGGAGACAATCACTGGAAAGTAATTGTGAGAATACTCAGGTACTTGAGATATACACATGATTACGGACTGCACTATACTAGGTATCCAGCTATAGTTGAAGGCTACAGCGATGCAAGCTGAATATTGGATATGAAGGACCCTAAGTCGACAAGTGGATTTGTGTTTGCTTTAGGTGGTGCAACAGTTTCATGGAAATCTTCTAAGCAAACGGTAATTGCAAGGTCCACAATGTAGTCGGAGTTTATTGCCCTAGACAAGTGTGGAGAAGAAGTTGAATGGCTACGCCAGTTCTTAGAAGATATTCCAATGTGGCCTAAGCATGTGCCTGCAATTCGTACATTGTGATAGTCAATCGGCTATTGGGAGAGCACAGAGCAACATGTACAATGGCACATACGCCATAGACATAATACCATTAGACAACTACTCTCAACCGGCGTAATTTCTATCAATTATGTAAAATCTAAAGATAATATAGCAGATCCATTAACCAAATGGTTAAATAGAGATTAGTTGCGAAATCATCAAGGGAATGGGTCTAAAGCCTTTAAAACAAAGAATTGAGGTAATGGAAACCCAACCTAGTTGACTGGAGATCCCAAGATCTAGGTTCAACAGGACAACCTAATTGTTAAGACTCTGAGATCACTGTGGGGGTCAGTACCAAGCTCATTCCTAGGATGAAACTGTGATGCCCGTGTGTATAAGGTTAGGCTTGAAGCTTTTTGTGATTCTTACGCGTCGGTTTGAATGGGGTAATGTAGGTTACTCTTAGTTAAGAATCACCTATGTAAGAGAGAAGTGAGGCCGCTTCAAAGGGAATTGTGAAAGGCTCAATTCCTAGAAACACTTGCAGAACTCATGGCCAAAACAAACATAACCATGAGAACTGAAATGTGTTACGGAGAATCTTGTGTGAAGCACATCATCATTTACATAGATGACAGATCAATTCAAAGACATCATGTATATTGTTAGCTAGTAAAGGAAATGTGTTTTCACAAGAAAAGGTTCAAAGAACACCTGCCTGTCTTATGCAAGATTCAACTGTTGATTTGTATCACCGAGCATTTTTAAGTATGTGTCAATTTTCATTCATGTGGGGGACTGTTGGAAAAAGGCCTATTTAGGCAGCCCGATTTAGGCATATTTTGGGTACGACCCGGTAATGGAACGTGAAATTTTAAGTTGATATCGTGCTCTCCTACGAAAGAGGTTCGAGACGATATACTATTTGCCCAAATCGGAGTTTGGGCAAATAAGAAATTGAAACTCAAAGTAGAGCACTTGAAGTTGGTTTTAGGATTTTGTCCCACATTGAAAAGTTGGAAATATTTGGCTAGTATATATATATAATTCTCCTTCTAAGGAGTATCTGAATGTGTAGCATGAGGCTCTCTCGCGCACCCAGGCGCGGGGTGTGCAAATCAAGGGCCGATTCGAGCCTCGGACCAAAGGACTTGTGTGCGAGCGCGACCTGCGTACACGAATGCCGGTCCGGTCGAGGGGCGGCCTCGCGAGCTAATTTTTGCTACTTTTTTTTCCAATTTTGCATGGCTTTTCAATTTCATGGTTGTTAAACACTCCATGTTTTTCACCTTAAGTATCCTTAATTTTTGTAACTTCTTAAGTTAATTTGAATATTAATTCAGAAATAGTGCAGTCCATTTGATAGAGCTTCGAAAATACCTTCTGCAATTGCTATTCCTTTGCAGTAAGCTTCATTTGGGCCTCTGTTGTTTGGTGATATAGTTCAGACATCTATTTTAGTTCAATGAAGAGCCGAAACTGTGTGCTATGGCTTTTACTAAAACCGTTGTACCCTGGGAAACTGACGTTCTATTGTTTTCTTAACACCAGTGAAGAGAGGAGAATCAATTTTAAGAAAACTGTGTTTAATCACATGCCTCGAATTTTTACATATTATAGCCAACAACTTATTTCCGTCCTACAGTCACATCATCTAATTCAACATAACTCTTTTCATTTTTGTTTTCATGCAGCCTGGGCTTTTACTTTGAAGGTGAACTGCGCCTATTTTAGTCGATGTTCTAGGTTTTGAATACATAGAAAATTATTACTTGGCTCAGAAGTATCAAAATGGTAGCACACCTAAACCTGATAACCCAGAAATAAAGGCAGTGAAGTTACCAAAACATGTCAGAAGATTATCCTGAGATCGCCAGACAAATTGATGCATTGAAGACAAGTTTGCAGAACACCAGTTATGAACATGCCTTCTCCGTCGCCCCGCAGATTATGAGATAGATCGATATTACGACTTTGACTAAGTTTATACACATAACTTTCCTATATTATAGGTGCTTCAGATTGGATTTTAGTAAGCTACGTACGTGCTAAAATTATTATAAAAAAATGTGTAATGATGTTTTAAATTTTTATTTACTAAATTCAAGATAATAATATACTTACTTTCGTGCTATGTCATTGTACTTATAATTTCTCTTTAACTAATTTATATGTGTATATATATATATATGTTTATGATCGTAGGTGGCTGGAGTACTGTACGTTGTGATAAAGTTGATTTGATGTGTGTAAGAATTAGTTATGAAATGGTTGATTATTGATTAAAGTGTGCATTGGGAATTGTGTTTGATCGATTATTGATTAAAGAGTGTATTAGGAATTGTGTTTAATTGGTGATGTGTGTAAAGGCATCCACAATCCACCATTAATTTGTACCTGCGACATCATTGTCACACCACTACCACCTCAAAAGTTAATACCCACTCAAATTGTACTTATTTCTCCCCAATCCTCCTAGAATAAATGACACTATTTGCGGGTCTCACATACAAACTACCATATTATTTTCATATCTACAATTCATTAAAATTTTATCTACAATTTTCACACATACAATTAATTTAATTAATATTCGTAATTCTTTTTTTAGTTAAATTAAATTTTCAGATTTGTTTTTAAAATTTAATTAATTAATTTTTTTTAAATATTATAACAACAATAAAAATTTATATTCAATTTCTTTTTATATACTATGATTAAAAATAATGAAATTAAATAATAAAAAAGGAACGACCCTTTTAAACACAATGTTTCAATATTAAGATTTAAACAAAAAAAAAAAAAAGGAAAAAAGAAAATAAAAAAAGAAACGGAAATTGAAACACCCCCTGCTGCCCACTTTTTCTGGCGCCGCGACGCGTCCACGCGCTCGTGGGGGCCACGCTCCTGATTTTCTGCCCTTTCCCCGCGAGTGTTTGTCACTCACGCCATCCTTCACTCTCCTTCAGATCAGTTTTTGTGGGTACAATTATTTGTACTCATTTTTCTCTCTCTCCTCCACATCACTCTCCCACAATGCTATTTGTATCTAATGGGGGGTACAAATTAATATTTGTACCACCCCACTGGTGATGCTCTAAGAGTTAGTTAGAGAATATATGAGTAATTTTTTTATGTTTAATTGGTGATGGGGGACCAACCCTAGTTTAGAGCAATACATTGCTCTCATCTGAGAAACAAACACGGCCTAAATTGGATTCAATCCACAGCTGATTGGCCCAACCTTTAACAAACACAATCGTTGTATGATTACAAATTTAATACTACCACGCGTGATAGAAGTATGGTGGCAAAAACTTAATAAGTACTCCTTCTGTTCCGGCCTAACTGGTCTACCTTCCGTTTTTTTTTTTTGTCCTAATCTATTTGACCAGTCCATAAATGGCAATTTTCTCTCACAATCTCCACTCTTAATCTCCAACTTTTAAAAAGTCAAAGATTTCACAAAATCTATTTTTTCTTAGACTTCGTATTCGGTCAAGGTAGGTCAATTAGATCGAGATGGAGGGAGTGTTTCATTTGGATAGAATATTTAATTTGAAACCGATTGTAATAAATTTATATTAGAAATCATTTAGAATGATTCGTTGTTTATGGATTTTGGTTTGGCAAGATGACGTGGGCTAAAAAGAGGATCCGTTTTATGACGCCGGCCCAATAGAGCTGAAATCACAGCATTTCTGCTATCGACCCCGTTTAACTTCTTTAATTGCTCTTTCTTTTTTCATCAAGGTACAGACTTTGAAAATTTTCATATACTCGCACGGACATTCGTAAGTTGCGAATAATTTAACTTCCTTTTATAAGATAAGATACATCGATTAGTTGAGTATATCAACATGTATTCATGGTGAATAGAGGAGCAGAAATAATATAGACTTAAAATCATAACCGATCTAGGCGTTCCGTTAACGGACATTGACTAGTTGCTAAATGATGTCTTGCGACCCAATGTTGTGACAAAAAAATAACTTTAGGTTTTTTTTTTTGGTCTAGGCAGTCAGACAATTAATCTACCTAGTCGGTGACCTAAAACGGTCGACTACCGGTTTTCGACTTCGGCGCATTAATTATGAAATATAGAAGATATTCAGTTATATATATAAATGAAAGGATAATCTGACGTGATGTCACACTAAGCCAAAAAGAACTAAAAAATTTACGTGGAAAAAAAACCGTTGTGGTTCAGTAACTTCTTTACTTGTCTTATCCTGCAATAAAATATGACAAGCATGAAAGAGAATTGAGTTGGTAAACATAAAGGAAAAATATAAAAACGAAAAAAATTAGTATCCTTTTCGTTATTTGTAAGTTAAATTTATGATTGAGTACTGTGACTGAGGTGTGATTACACTTTTATTAAAAAAGATTATAGTTTTGCAAATAATATAATACTCAGGTACATAAATTAATAGACCCTGTTTGTTTAGGATTGGGTCAATTAATTGTAGATTGTGTCATTTATTTCTTGCTTATCTACCGGTTGTGAGCAATAAATTGTCCACAATCTTCACATGCATCAAACTACTAACTAATTCTTACACACATCATCAATCAAACACCATTCTCAATACACACTTTAATCATAATCAATCATTCACCCTCAATCCACTTTTGGAAAAGGAAAGTTATAACATAATCTCCACCCTCAAAATCCCACCTTCAATCTTTACCCTCAATCCACCTTTGAACAGTAATAAACAACCAAAAATTAACTTTTCTTAATATCCGTACTGACCCCTGTGCAAGATAAGTCGGGACGGAGGGATTACATGAAAAATAGGACTTGTCTTGTTGAAAATATAATAAGTTTCTGCTCTGCCTCCTGAAATGTATTCTCATGATCTCCTACAACTGAACCTTAAAAACTTTAGGTGTTATTGATGAAAGGTAAGGTATTACTTTTCTCAGCTTGTGCATCGAAAGTTTATCACAATAATATTTTTCAACTCGAACTATCAGCGTCCAACCGTGTACTAGATTACGCAGTTAGCATATGCAAGAAAAATAAAAAAATAGAAATGACCAACCTCAGACTCGAGGCACGCCGCATTCCCTTCTACTATGGGTGAACAAACAAGCTGGTCCCAACAAGTATCATCAATATCAACACCAAAACTTTCTTACCTCTACAGTTTATAAAAGCCTTAAAACAAATCGATACACACTTTTAACTTTCATCACTTTCTGAACCTGAACCCGAACCAACGTGGGCATTCCCATTGGCTACACCCCCTCCTTTGCCTTTCACCACATCCTCCTCATCTTCACTATACTCACTCTCATAATCATCGTCATAATCATCTTCTCCCTCGTCGTCTTCCTCTTCAGCTCTGTCCTCCAGCAACGGCGCCTCATCTGCAGGGCCCACATTCCGCGTCCCAGCCCGGCTCCGTCTCAAAACCTTCAACTTAATATTTGACTTCACATCGCATCCAATCCACGAGTCGCACAAACAGTAGGAGGTTAAACTGTAATTTCCCTCGGCTGGGGCCTGGAACTTCCCCAGCACCAACCGGGACCCACCCTTCACTCGATCGATCGCTTCTTTTACAGCTGTATTGACCTCCTTCGCGCTAGCACCCGACCCCTCTTTCAACTCTTGAATCGCTTTGGATGCAGCAATTATTGCAGTTGTTTCGTCCATGAAATTGACCTTTTGGGACATCCAGACATCGTTTGATGACGAGTCAGCAAGAAGCAGCCAGAAATTCTCCTCTTTTTCAAACGGGAAGTGGGGGGCATGTGGGAAGGCGCGAACGGAGCCGTTCAAACGGCGAAGGGTGATCCAAGCCTGAAAAGTTACGATGTCGCCCTCTTGTATTCCCTCTTCGCCTTCAGTCTCACATGTTATGTCAACCAAAATGGAGGGCATTAGCTCGAGAACCGTCTCCACATCTTGGGATTCGCCGGTAGAAAAGCCGGCTACCTGAGTAAGCAGCTCTGTGCGCTCTTGTGGTTTCATATCACGGAAATCTTGGAATGAACGGACTTTCTGTGAATGGAACATTATGCAAATCAATATACTCCCTCTACCCCAAGTCAAGTGTAGGGATGCAAGTCAAATCAAATTATACTAATTCGATTCGTGATTCGAATTCGTTTAGGATGATTCGATTCGGTAAAATTCGAATTTGAATTCGAATTCAAATCATATTTTTTATTCGTTTATATTTCGAATCGAATTCGAATATATATGTATTCGATTCGTCAAATTCGATGATTCGATTCGATTCGAGATATATATATATATAATATAATTATAATAAATAAAATATAGTAAATATATACAAATTCCCTTAGTACAACATATGGTTTCTAATTTTCGAATCTAGACAAGTTTGATTTCGAATCGAATTCGAATCGAATATTTTCTAAATAACAATATTTTTTTTGTTGAAAAATTTCAAATTTCCGAATCACGAATCGAATCGAATATATTCGGAAAAGAAATTCGAATCGAATTCGAATCAGATTTAAAATTCGGTCAACGAATCGAATCGAATTCGAATCGAAGCCAAATTTCACGAATTCGAATCTCTTAATATTCGCTTCGATTCGGTTCGATTGCATCCCTAGTCAAGTGTCATGTCAGCAGCCAAAAAATGTTCCAAAATAAGTGTCGTGAAGAACTCGAGGTTCATTGCCCTCAATCTTACAGAACTGCCTATATTTAATGCGATTGGGAAATGACAAAAACCCTAAGATGAAAAAATGCTACAACTTATTAAAACAGATATCATATTAAACTTGAATAGGGCATATAAGTCATCGTGTAAGACTCCTTGATATATGCAAAATTTGTTAAACGATGCTTATTTGACACAGATAGGGTAGAAATTAGCTGTGAAATATTCGCAAATGATAATATGGTGATGTCATGATAATTATATTTGTATGCTACTTGAGCTATATTTAGTAGAAATCAGCACAAAGAGGAGGGGATGGTCATGTCAATATGCACCCACATTTTTCCAGGTTTACACGAGGTACCACATCATTCTTAAGTAGGTCAATGTTGATCAAGATTTATATCGTGACACTCCGAAGTAGATATAACACGCTGAAAAGATGTAGTCTTTTCAAGAAACAGCCTATGGGTACTGTGGATCAGTCATTAATAATAGATGTTATAAATAATGAAGCATTGCGAGGTGTAGTACATAACAGGATAATGCTGAAAAATACCAGGAGAGCCACAATTTTACCCACAGAGAGGTAAAATGGCACATGAACAGAGATGACAACCTCACACATATGTCATAAATGGGAGATTACTGTGTGTGAGAGAGAGAAGGGAGGTGACCTTTCTGGCAATCTTTTTGACGATTGACTCACTAAAGTGTGGCAGCTGGAGAAACGAACCGTAACCTTCGCTTGATGCCCCAGTTGCTTTTCTTGCACTGAGGGGGACAGCCTGCATAAAGAACCAGAACATTGAGTCTAGATCTGACAAAATTATAGAGTAGCTTTATGGTCATCGAGTCCTAGATTGTTTCAGGGCACCTCGGTGGCAGATTTAACTATGTTTTGGAGTTATGCCATATAGTTATGCATTGTATATGAATGAGCTATAATGTAATTGTGGAGGGATTTCTCATCCCTCCTATTTTATTTGCAATAATATTATTGTTTCTTATCAAAAAAATTATCGATTAGATAAATCATTTAGGAATAAATAACACAAAAATTGATTTCTCTAAGCAACATAAAAAGGAGTCAATTTGTTTTAAGAAATGCTAAAAAAGCTCTAAGGTTGTTCAAGTTTCAAGCAATAGGCACCCAACAACACTCTTTACCCATTCGTTACAGAAAGTTGGTTTTATCTGACAACATTCTTTCATTTAGGATCAAGTAAGAAACAATTTTCACTTTATAAAGCATAATAAAAAGGAGTCAATACGTTTAAAGAAATGATGGAAAGTAAAGTAATTTGTTCAAGTTTCTAGCAGCTGGCACCCAAAGCACTCTTCGCCCGTGCAGTAAGAAAAGTTGGTTATGTGAAAACCTTTCTTATTGTGATCAAGTAAGATACTATTTTCACTTTATAGAGCAAAATGAAAATAAGACAACTTGTTTCAACTAATGCTGAATAGTTCAAGCAGTTTGCTAAAGTTACTTACAAAAGGCACCCTAATTGCTCTTTACACATGCAGTTACAAACAGATGGTAACATTTGTGCCTTCTCCTGCTGGCCTCGATTCACTGTTATTGATTTTTTCTTAAAAGCCCATTGTCATGTCAATTCCTTCTTTCAGAATCAATAAGATTGAACATTTCCAGTTCATTGCTATCCTATAATGCAAGTATTCTTCCAGATGGGGATGGCAATTTCGCCCTGCGGACGGTTTAATCTGTCCCCACCCCAAGTGAGGCGACCCTTTCTAAGAACAGGGTGTGCCTGGCTCTCCAAGTACCACACCTCCCGCCCCCCCAGTAATCCCTCCTTCCGCATTCTTCATGAACCAATCCAAAAAAATTCCTCCACTTGTGATAGAAAAGTTTATCTTGAGGCTGTCATTTATACTCGAGCGATAACATATTTGATAAAAACCCAAGATGCCCGTAAACTGACAGAATACTATAACAAATATGTTAAGACTTATCTGTAATACCGAAAACATGCAAATAGCTATGCCTCTAAATCATGGAAAGTTCATTAAATCAACAGCCCAATAACCCTTTTTTCGACTGGTCATGGTAATAAAAGAGCTCAAAAGGTCAAAAACACAATCTAATTTGTGAATTAACAACAAAGTTATATGGCAGTGTGACGAACATCTTTGAGCTATTAGTTAAGATTTCTCCCAAGTTTACCTGGATTATACACTGGGATAGCTCAACTACTCCAATTGCAGGCCTTAGCCATCCATGTCCCTGTTGGGTGCGTGGTATTATTGCCATCTGCATGGAAGGATATTTTCCATATAGTTATCACACCCATAGAAAACTTAAGACAGGATTAAAATTTGCTTTCCCGCGAAAAATTCAGAAACATCGGTGAAGCAGCATATTGGACATATTTGTCATTTAGAAGCAGGGGTGGAGCCAGGATTTCTACTCGGAAGGGGTGGGGGTGGGGGTGGGGGTGGGGGGATATTTAATATGTAGTATTAATGTACAATATAAAAAGATAACAATTGTATGCATAATTCTACTAAAACAACCTATTAACCCATAAATAAATACTTATAAAGGTAGATCATCTGATAACAATAGCAATGTCAATATAAAAGTATCTAGGAACAATATCAGTTTATTCAAGAATATAATGGAAGATAAAAGAAAAAAATGAGGTAAAAAAGATTAAGGTTTATAGCAAGTGATAATAAATTAAAATAGTTAAGTACCTTCAACTTTGATGAGGATATATTCATCAATTTATCTTATCTTAATATTGTGAATATGTGAGATAGCATTACAAAAAATTGCAGGAAGTATACCACATTTATGAACTGCAAAAGCCAACTGAAAACACTGAGAAAGAAAACCACAGAAGCCAACAAAGTGGGTTTTTGTTCACCAAAAAAAGGGGTATTATTGGGGTGAAGCCTTCAAGTGTTTGGAACTTGGGATAGGGAGATCGAGAGAGGTGGGATAAATTCTGGAATTTTGTTTAATTTGGAGGAGTGTGGCTAGCACCCTCAGCCCCCCAAGCGCAATCTCGGCTTATTAGTACATTAAAGTGTGGAATATAGAACAATTTTACATTATGCCAAGTTGACATTATAATATTAAGTTAAAATGGAATAAATCAATATATTTGCAATCTCATCTATGAAGTACCATAAATAAGTTAAAATAGCAAGAATCCTTCAAATAAACAACCTTGATAATCTTCTTTAAGAATGTTATGTACACAAATACTTACTTTAATACAGGGAATTACGGACTACTGCAAATACCTACCTTCATTAGTTCTTCAAGAAGACGGGGTGCAAGGGCAAGCATTTTCTTAAAATCCCGCTGCAAAGATGGGGATAATGCTGCAGTTTCACGGGTCAGATGTGCTTGCATCAACAATTCAGACTGCAATAACAGACCTGATATATTTCAGAAAAAATGTCTATCAAAACACTCCAACTCAACAGATAACCCATTACCTTTACTAGAGCAGGATGTTGCTTCCAAAATTTAGCTTGTTCTTGTTTGATGTTTCTAAGGTCCAGATTTAGCTCACTCCTGACCAACAAAAATAATTTCTGAAGGGATTCTTCATCAGTTCTACGAACTGGAATTTCCATGTACTCAGCAGCCCTGATGAAAACTTCCATCACCTTGCTGTAGCATGAAAAAGATTAGTAACAGGCACATTGAAGCCAAATTATATAACCATCAGTCTGGCAAAAAAAAAAAGATTTTCTGGTAACAATAATAACAAGCAGCACCTATGTCCATAGCTGTCTAAGGCGCGAGGCGCAAGGGGCCATTTGGCGCCCGAGGCACGCACCTTTTGGACACAGTTGCCAACAATTCAAAAAACGAGTTCTAATAGCAAAATAAATCAATTCTACTCATTATTAAGCTAAAATAAACATTAAACCAGTAAATAATTGCACAAACACACAAAAAGAAACACATAATAGTTGAAAATTCAAATATCAAAACACGCAAGTGACAAATCATAAGATTCAAACAAGTTCATTAGTTTAACATGCTAATCTAACATGGTCGGCGGCGGTTGGCAGCAGGAGCCAGGAGGGAGTGGTCGGCCAACCGCTAGGCAGTGGCGTGGGAGGAGTCATAGGCCTTCTTGTTTCTATTATTTTTCTGCTTCTATTTTTTTATTTCTCTTTTGAAACCCTAGTTTCTAAGAGCCTAAAGAAGTGTTGAACAACTTAAACATTAAAAGAAGGGTCAAGATTAACTTTAAAAAACGTTTTTTTAAAACAAAATATGCAGTGTGAGGAAGGAATGGAGGAACTTATTGACAGAGATTGAAGAATACGCCGTATTAGGACCATCAATCCCTCAAACACAAGATCCTCATTAAGGGTACTAATAAGTACAACTACTTGATAGAACATAAAGAAAATGAAATATTGACAGAGACTAAGAAATACATCAAATCAATTTATGATTCACAATTTAAACACATAATATCATAAGCATTAAGCAGAATACTAAATAATAGTAAATTGTTCTATACCTTGGAGCTAACGAAGGCTTCATAAAATGGTAATAAGCATACATTGTGTGATGCATGACATAATTCCCAGTATATTTTGAAGATCTTGACAAGTATACGACAGCTATGGTCAGAGGTAAAATAATACAAACTCCGACAATTCCAAGAAGCAAAATTCCACCAGAAGCTCCATCAATGTGCAGGAGGAACTGAGGGAGAGCAATCCCCATTTGGAGGCCCTAAAATGAAAAGAAAAAGTACCTAAGTCTGTTCTCTCAAGTAAACCTAACAGAAAAGTGAGGAAGCTAAATGGTAATTTGTCTCTTGTAGAAAACTACCTGCCTGCCGTCAGGATGGCCATATTTCTCGAAGTTCTCACGTGATACAGGATCAGTTAGAGCCTGATAAGCCTTTGAGATATAATCAATAAAATACTTGTGAGCCTCTGCATAGAAAATTTTAAGAATTATTACACAACGGGTAGAAACTAAAAATTCCATCCTAGTTCCGAAATAGATGTAACTGTAAATTGCAGTCATTAAACACCTTCAACCTGGGTCTGGATTCTTGTCAGGATGGTATAAAATTGAAAGTTTCCTATATGCCTTCTTTATTTCTGAATCTGATGCTCCAGCTTCTAATCCAAGTATGCTGAACGGCTCAAATATTTGAATCTGAGAAACCAAGACAGGCATTAGATTAAAGTGACTTGTTAGACAATCCCCCATCATCAAACAAACCAGAAATGTAGTCATTAAGCTCATTGAAATTCCTAATATTTTACAACCCCCTTGAATTTATATTGGAGTACTCTACTAACAACAAAACAATATTTTACCTAGCTAAGCTAAAAAATTCCCCACAATAAACCCAACTGAGAAAAGAAATTACTATGTATACTATTGGGAACGAGAATGCAAGGCATTTAAGAGAACATAGAGATAACTTTATGCTACAACATATATTTCACTCCAGATACGTTCACTAAGAATGACTGCTTAAGGAGGCAGATCATAAGAAATAAGAAGAACCTCAGTGTTAAGATGCTTTATGTAGAAAATCAATAGTGCAACAACCACCCAAAGTAGCAGCACCGTCAGGTTACTATAAGTTGAGAAGTTTGAGATCTGAAAGTTCAACAGAAACCAGAATAATTAGAGCATAAAATATTCAAAAGTACAAAATACAGAGAGAATAAGGGACTAGCTGCCACCATGATTGTATCTCCTACATTGATAAAGGTGTTAGGTCAAATTAAGACTTACACGTTTGAATATGGACTTCCGATACTTTCCAGAGCGGAAGCAAGATGAACAACGACAGTTGACAGTCTTAGTCTTTTTTCTGAATGTAAGGTACAAATTGACAAATGTGTAAGGCACTAGAGGCAGCGCAATCATTGTCAATACAAAGATGGGAAATAGTGCACTGTTCTCTTCAGATGCAGCCATCTGTAACTTCTAGCTTCTCACACTGCAATTCTTAATTAAACAGAAACGTCCATTTAATATAGAGAATCTTTTCAAAATCAGCACAAAAAATATTCTAAGAGCACAGCATACTTATAACTACAGAACCTAAGATTCTTAACTATTAAGACAAATTTCCGCATCTTTAACACAAAAATCATATACTAGTAGCTAGCAAATTGATTGGAAAAAACAAGCATACAGTTCTGCAAGATGAGATGAAAAGATACAAGGAATTTAAGATGGATCGAAACATCAAATTCTAATCATGAAACAATTCAGGAACTGATATAAATAGAGTGAAAACTTATTGACCAATCAAGAAAACCGAAAGTCGATTAACAGATCAACTACAACATGTAAATCTTGACGATGAACTCGTTTATCATTAATAGAGTAAATACCTGGCTGGAAAGCTGCCGGAGTTTTAGTTGGAAAGCAAACGGGCTGAGTTGCGGGAAATGGAAAGCGAAATTGGGGAAAGGGAAATCCTGCTGTTCAATCAGCCCTAAATTTTTGAGCTTTGGGAGATGGATTAAAATTGATCGAGAATACTAGCTCTCCATATGAACTGGATTTACCGTACTTTTCTATATTCTCAACATCTAGACGGAAGATTGGACTGGAAGCCTCACGTGGCCCATCTACTAATATCCATGTCCAGTTCCGCCCGTTTGCCAGCATTGCATAATACGGGCCTACATTGGAGTCCAAAATGGGCCGTGGTGGCCAGACCTAAACTACATAATTATCATAATACAAAACGAGACAAGAGAGAATTAACGTAATACAAGGATATGTATACGCTTTCCTCGTGCTCTACCCGCATTAAAAAATTATCCGATTAATATCTTACAATATTCCCCTATGTTGTGTAATAGCTGACATATATATGGTACCTACGAATAAATAAGTTACCCGATGTAAATATGTTACCCACGAGACATTCCGAGTAAATAATTTTATTTTGTATTTACTCTCTTAAATTCATTTTTCAGTTGAATCAGAACTTAATAGTGTTAGGCTAGGAACTCAAACATATAAATAATTGAAGAGTGACGAGGTCATATGGGAAGGTATCCCTCGTAGGAAAAATAAGGAAAAGTTGAACACCTTATCAAGAGTACTTTGATAAGAAGTGATCAAGTGTATTCTCCTAGATACAATCTAATGGTGTTTTAGCCTTTAGCTAAGTGGATACAACGATGGTAAGCATGCACGAATACAAGCATGTCATACTTATCGTACGGGGGGCTTTGGAGACACACTTTGCGTTACCGCGAGGAGCTGAGGAATCTTAAAGTTTTGGAAAAGGTACACAACATAGGTCGGGTTGACACACAACACCTCGAATCGAGCCAAGTCAGTAGTCCGGAAAGGGTTGACATGTGGGCGCCCTAGATGAGGTCAGGTCAGCGGCCGATGCGCACGAATATCCATGTGCAAAGGGGTGCGTTGGACTCGAACAAGCTCAAACGAGACCAAAGATCAAGGTGCATCCATGCCCAAAAAGTATCATTTCCAAACAGACATCATAACTCTTCAACATATGTAGACCCTGCAGATTGCATCAAACATGTTTCAACCACAATCTGTATTTATTCATCTAGCAATTGCGGTCATTCGGGTTCCGAGTCTAAGAAAGTTTCAAATATCGAGTAGTTCGACAATAACTTTAAAATTATTGTGCTGTGACACTCAAGTTGAAAGTTGGTGTATCTTGAAGATAATTTTTATAGACCGTGAGCATTGAATATGAGGTAATTTTGTCTTGTTGAGAAAGAGTTTAACTGTTATTTCCACTTTACTTATCCCCTTTTTAAAGGCATTGTTCAAAAAACACTCTCAAATCCAACATAAACAACATTATTCATCATAATATTTGTTTAATCATCATCACATTTTCATAAAAGCATTTCATCACCAAATAAAACATTAAAACGTAATTATTCAAACAAAAAGAAGGCTATTCAATAATTATAGTCATAAAAAGTGGAAGAAATTTAAATGGTAGGCTACTGCTATTTATATTTGTCAGTGCAATCATTGAAATGAAGAAAAAAAAAGAAAAAAACATAGTTGCATACGAAATGTGCAACAAATTTAAATGGCGGACTATTATACTTGTTACCAATATGTACAACAAAGTCATTGTACTTTCACGGCCTGCTTTTGAACGATTGTATTTCCTTATTCTCCCCATAGTATATTAGTTTGAAACACATGACAACTATTGGATTACTTCACATGGAAAAAAACATATTGGGCATATTAATACAAAATATTTATGTGAAATATTTTATTTATTTTAAAAAAATTAATGCGGATGAAATGGATACCGCCAAATAATTAAGGAGTAAATATTTGTACGATAACAACTTGTGGCTCTTCCCCTTCTTCATCTCTCAATTTCTTCAGTTCATCCATGAATCCCTCCAGAGATTTTTGTACTTTTGATCTCATAGGACATCTGATTTTTTCATTTTGGTCCAAAAAGTTGCAAAATGACCCAATTCGACTAGCCAGTTGCAAGAATAGTCCTTTTATGCAAATATAGTCCCAAAAAAAATGCAAAAATAGTCTCAAACCGTTTTCACCTAACGTTTAAGTCACGTGTGTGACACATGCTCGTTGCTGACGTCATAATCATTATAAAAATATTAAAAATGACGTCATAATTTCGAAAATTTTGCAGTTTTGGTCCCATTGGACACGCTTTATTGCGTTTTGGTCCCAACTCTCTCACTTTTGACCCCATTAGACTTAAAAAAATATTTAAAATTTATAAAAAAATCTAAAAAATCTGAAATTAATTTAAAAATAAAAATAAATTTATTCTAAAATTTATTTAAAATATCACAACAGTAACCGAAAATATTAAATTTAGAAAAACTAGTATTCGAAAAATTAAATTTTCGTAAAATTTTAAAAAATGAAAATTTTAAGTTGTCTTAAAAGGATTTTAAAATTTTATATTTCCTGAATTAAAAAAAAAATCATCTTGTTTTATAAAATTAGATTTTCTTAAAACTTTATTTTCTAAATTCTAAATAATTTTATATGTGTCATAAATTATTTTAAACTCTTTTAAGAAAATTAATTTCTTCCTAAAAATACTTCCAACATTTCATAGATACTTTTACATATCTTAAATGAAATTTTTTAGATTTAAAACTATTTTTTTTTAATTATTTATCAATCTATTGTTCGAATAGGGAGAAAAATCTCAGGTTGACGATAGGTTATTTACAAATAATATTAATTATTTGTGACATACACACGTTAATAAGCAACTACTCCTGGGGGTACAACTTTAACCCCGTTTTATTTGAATTATTATTATGTAAATTATCCAAATAGGTTGACAAATTTGTAAATTATTTTGAAATCTAAAAAAAAAAAATATGTAAAAATATATATGTAATGTCGGAAGTATTTTTTTTTTTTTAAAAAAAGTTAATTACCTTAAAATAATTTAGAACAATTTATGAAATATATATATACATTATTTAGAACTTAGAAAATATTTTTTTAAGAAAATTTAATTTTGATTGATCCAGCATGTTATTTCCAACCAACCACATATTCCAAAATTCGAAGCCATGATGATACTAATAATAAAATGAAAACAAGATTAACATGTGAAAGAGAACAAAATGCAGACCATTGATTTTAATTCATATGAAATCAAAAAGCAAATCATTGATTTTAATTCATATTTTTCTAGTTTTTACATAATTTTTAGTTTTTCTAGTTTAAAAAATATTTTTCTAGTTTTCAGTTAATTTTTAGATTTTAATTCAGAATTTAAAAATATTTTTCTAGTTTGTATATAATTTTTAGTTTTTCTAGTTAAAAAATATTTTTCTAGTTTTTACATAATTTTCATTATTTTCAGATTTAAATGTTTTTCTAGTTTTTACATAATTTTTAGTTTTTCTAGTTTAAAAAATATTTTTCTAGTTTTCAGTTAATTTTCATAATTTTCAGATTTTAATTCAGAATTTAAAAATATTTTTCTAGTTTAAAAGATATTTTTCTAGTTTTCAGTTAATTTTCATAATTTTCAGATTTTAATTCAGAATTAAAAAATATTTTTCTAGTTTTTACATAATTTTTAGTTTTTCTAGTTAAAAAAATATTTTTCTAGTTTTTACATAATTTTCAGATTATAATTCAGAATTAAAAAATATTTTTCTAGTTTTTACATAATTTTCAGATTTGGTACCAAAAGTGCCAATTTTTTGGGACTATATTTGCAAATAATTGTGGGATTAACGTTGCTAAAATGACTGGGACCACTTCTGCCAAGAATTTAACGGAAACCGTAACAGAAGGACCAATTCTGCATCCTTTGAGTCTAATAGGGTCAAAACTGCAACGTTTGGGACCAAAATGAAAAAAAATCAGATGTCCTATGGGACCAAAAGTGCAAAAATCTCAATCCCTCCAACTAGGTGACTTTCAAATGGTTTCCTCTAATTTCAAACAAATATTTTTTTTGGTAATATTAATATTACATTTACAAAATTTTATTTAAATAATTACAAACTCTTCATCTTCTAATGTTAATCCCATCGTTCTTGTTGGTTTTCCCTTCACATCATTTAACTTACATGGATCATACACAAACATTTCTTATGATGATATTTAGATGACGTATTTCAGCTATTAATCATAAATAACCATGTAGAACAAATAGCAAAAAAACACCAACTTTGGGGTAAGTTTCTAATTCCAACATGAATTTTAGAAGGTAAAAAAATGAATAATTTTATTTTTTTCTCAATTACAACATCGATCACATTTTGGACTCTAATTGTGTTGCCACCACTATCGTTAGATCTGCTGTAATGAGGTCATATATCCACCACATATTTTATCATTTATTGATATAATTGTACTGACCAAGGGTTAAAGCTACTATTTTTCACAATTTTTACTTTGCGGTGGTAGCGACATGTGCTAAAATATGTGGTGTAATATAGAACGATCTCATCAACGTGAATGCGGTGACGACGTTATTAGATGTCAAAAATTATGATTGGTGTTATAATTGAAAAATATTTAACGTTAGTGAATTTTCTTGTTCCCTTTTTAAAGTTGATGTTGTCGTTGAATTGGGTTTTACAATGGAGCGGGAATCCTATTTCTTGCGGGGATTCGCTCCGAAGAGGACAGGAATTTCCCATTTTTCCTCCATGGGGAGCAAGGATTGGGGAGGGGGGGGAGAGATTTTTTGCCTCAATGGGGCCTGGACGTGGGCCCCCGCTAATTTAGTTATAATTTTACCCTTATATTTGAATAAAACATACCAAGTTGACCCGATCTACATGATTTTTTGACTGAGAAGCATATATAGTGTATTTATATGTGTTGGAGGTTGGGCTTGACAATTAATCTGTTGTTTTGTACTGCTCAATCTC
The DNA here is from genome assembly GCA_958295605.1 of Ajuga chamaepitys. Lineage (NCBI taxonomy): Eukaryota > Viridiplantae > Streptophyta > Magnoliopsida > Lamiales > Lamiaceae > Ajuga > Ajuga chamaepitys. Next base: position 45,468,577 of record OY282505.1, read on the forward strand.
ATGAATTTTATTATAGAATAGGATTAAAACTCTAAGGACACGGGATGGGGATTCCCTGCGGGGTGGGAGACGGGGGAAGTTTTCCCCATTTGCACTACGGGGGACGAGGATGGGGATTCCTCGATGTAGGGGGATGTGGATTATTCCCCCGCCCCACCCTGCCCCTCATCTCCAGTTGCCAAGCCTAGTTGAACTCACCCAAAGTTGATGGTTTTTTTTCCAATTAATCATTTAAATAAATAAAGGAACTAATTTAAGTAAAATATTATTATCAATTAATAAATTTTATACAAAGAATATGCTAACAAAAGTTGGGCAAATAGTTTGAAAACCAACATGTTGCACAAGAAATCTTCATCACATAATTTAGTATCGCAGGCTGATGAAATGATAGAAAGTAACTAGTGTTTTTACTTAGATATTGCACTATTATTATTTTTTTAAGGCAAAAAAAAAAAAAAAAAAAAAATTACATTTGACCAACTAGCCAAAAACTTTATCTAATACAAAATTTTCTAATCAACCATGAAAATATGTTTCAACCGAGAGATAAGTATAGGATGGTGAAACAAACATAATAAGAACACTTGCAACATTATTGCAAATTTATACGTGTAAGTTTGTAACAGATAACTGTTACCAAAGTCGTAATAAGGTATTATAAAAACTGAAAAGAAATATCTTTAATTGCATCTAACCTCTATTCAGCTAGGTTCTTAAGCAGGAAATCAAGGTCAGTACTTATGCAGGACATAATTTTCCATTTTGTACAGAGATATAATTTAAGGTTAATATCAATTTGAACCCTGACCAGTGCAAGTTTTTTCTGTTTTTAACTTAAACTGTTTTTTTTTTTTTAAATAATAGCACCCTAGACTCCATGGGTTTATTAATTTGCAACCTTCGGCGCATTATTCCGAAAAAGACACGCATGTGGTTTGCATATGCTTAAGTTAGGGACATTACCATTATTTTATATTTTAAAACAAGGACAAAATCGAATTTTCCCTACTTACTACAGTAACATTAGGTTAAGGATAACATTTTCTTCTTCATTTGGTATTTTAATAGAAAAATGTAAAAGAATGAAATAAGGAGAACAGATAATGAGAAGTAAATAAGGGAACGTGATTTCCCTAATCTCTTTGATTGAGTAACAGAGTCAATTAAGGGATTAGTTACTCTTCTTAAGCTCCTTGAGAATGAAATACAATTCATTCTCGATATTGTTCTCTCACCAATACAGTTCTCTCACCACTCACATACACACACGAAAATCTTGGATTGTGGAAAAGGAGACGAAGTCCAAGTGACCTAGTCTTGATCAAGAGTGTCACGACGTGTAGATTGAAACGAGGCAAAGAGAAAAGCTATGCTTCGTATGTAAGTCTTAATCATCATATGATTTGATAATTATGTTTATGTTTAATGGAATTATATATTTAATTAATTCCAATAGTGGTATCATAGCCATAAAGTTCTTATCTCACAACCTGTGATTTGTGTGTGTATTCTGCACTATTTATGTAATGATATGTGCACACCTAGTATAATTTCGATTTTTTTTATGGGAATTAGAGGCCGAAATTTTTATTGTGTGCTCTTCAATGAATATGTGACTTAACTGTAAAGTTGCATATTTTTTTGCCTAAAGGATATTTTTATAAAAATAAAATAAGATCAGATTTTTATGTTTTTTTATATGTCATTCCCGACTGTCCTGTGGATGAAAGTTTTCGAAATTTAACATGGTGATAGAACATAATATTTGGAGTATGGATGAATGTTTTACGAATATTTTCATATTCTGGAATGATTCTGGATTTCTTTTAATGCTACCACTCTCCCTATATGTGTGTGATGTTCTATTTTGTATTTTTTTGGATCAAAATGTAAACCTTAGCATACCATTGGAATCAGGAGGGTTGTTTTAGTGGGAGGTAGCCGGAACCCGGTCACCAAATTCCGAGCCGAGGACGACGCGTATGTGATACACGTCTACCGGTGAGAGTGGGAGTTGGTGGATGATATGGGGCCTAGTCAGTTGATGAGTTAGCACACGTAGCCCACTAGGGTGTCGCCACGTCATAAAACCACCGTCGGTCGGTCGCCGGACCACCGCTAGTCGTTCACTGGACCGCCGACGGACTACCGCCGCAGGGCCGCCACAGAGCCATCGCCGGACAGCCGCAGCATCGCCGCTGGCGCCTGTGGTGGGTCTGGGAAGCAGCGGAAGTGCGTGCCTCAGTAAGTGTAGGGTCATGTTTAGGTGCTTGGGAGAGACATTGGTGTATGTAGGAAGTGTTGCTAAGAGGGTTTGATTATTTTTGTTTCACCTTTGAGGCAAAAAGGGCCATGAAAGGTTTTGCGGAAACAAATGTTGTCAAACCTAAGTCTGTTCTTCTAGTTCACAGGGTCCTTGGGACAGTGGGAGGTTGAAGAACGAGTTTTTAGATGTACTTGTGAATGCTTAAACATGCGCATTGAAACTAGGTTTCTTATTTGCATGTTATGAGTTGAGTGAGTGTTCATGTGTTTAACCTTAAAACTTGTTTTTTACCTAGAAATCTCATTTCTTATGGGGGTCGAACAAGAAGAACTTTGACTAAAGAAGATCTAAGGGATCCTATTGGCAAGTGGTTGAATTCATGTACTATTAGATCAATCCTGGACACACATTTCTGGGGCACTACTTGAAAATGCTTAAGATGTGGACACGCATAGTCTCTTAAATTCCTGGAAACAGATCTACATATCCGATATGGAATTGGTGTCAGAGACTGTTGGTCTTCCCCATTTTTTGGAGACTCTCAAGATAGTTAGGCCAGAGTCCTGGATAGGCTAGAGGAGTTCAACCGGACTGTCAGTATCGATAACCATATTTTGATTGACGTTCCTCGTATAGTCAGAGAGGTGGTTAAAGATTGGAAAAATTATGTAGGGAAGTCAACACAACTAGGAATAGGTCCTAACTTAAGACTCAACAACTTTAGACTCAGTAGGAGACTAACAGGGAATGGTCGTGGTGTGAAGAGTCTAGTCTCTGATCCTCTAGCCCAGATCAAATACCATGTAGCATCCCAGAATGATCTTTTTGTTGAGATAGAGAAACATGAGAAAATATCTAGGTTGTTACTCAAAGAGATTAAGTCCAGATGGACTAGGATTATGATGGGGCATGATACTTAGGTGTCAGACATATGATTTTATTTTTTGTTGGACTTTTCCTTATCATGCAACTTTTCCACTGTAATTGTTAAACATCGTTTTGATTATTGGGTTTTCATGATGTTTTTACTATTTAATGGTGATGCGTTGTTTGTTGCATGATATGATTCGAATTTTGGATTCCCCTTATATTATGATATTTCCAATAACTCGCAAAGATTTTTTATGTTCATGAACTGAATTCATTATGAGGAAGACGTTGAGTCTAGCTGATGATTAATAACTCTAAGTTATTTTTCGAAGTTGGTTCTGAGTTGGATTATGATGAATGTCAATTGGATAAAGGTAAAAGTCTTCGTACATATTTTTTACATTGACTAATGATCATATATGTAATACTAGACCATGGGATCGGAATCCATAATAGCTGACCTAAACAAAGGGGATAAGCTAAACGGTGACAATTATGACACATGGCATCATAACATTTTGTACGGTCTGGACAAACAAGACGCGTTGGACGTGATAAACCATGTCATGGCAGACCTAGAGCTGGAACTGGTCCTTAGGGCAGGAGAGACCAGAAAGCCTATTTAGTGTGGAAGAAGAAAAATTCCACCGCTCATGGGATCCTAGTAAACTCGGTCATTGACGACATGATCCATGAGTGTGAGCAACACCCGAATGCTTGGGATATTTGGGTATATCTCAAAGAGAAGTACGGTGGAACCTTGATCACTCGTTTGAGGCAACTAACCATCAAGTTTCGACACTTACAAAAAGCAATCTAATCATACTATCAGACAACACATATGTGTGATGTCTAATATGATCAGAGAGTTGAAGGATGTCGGTCATGTCAATTCTGATGAGCAACAAATCCAACTACTAATTCAGCCTCTTCCCAACAAGTGGGAGCACTTGAAGGTCAATTTGACCCATAACTAGAGAATCAAGACCTTTGAGGATGTTGCTCGTCATGTTGAGCTTGATGATGAACGACTTGGAGCTGCTAGATCTAGTACAATTGTTCTAGTTCCCGAGTCCAGTTCCCAAAGAGCCTCAGGGTTTAAACGTAAGAGGAACTGGAAGAAGGGCAACATGGGGAAGAATACCAAAGGAAATAGAGAGAATGCTGGTGAAAGTTCTCAAGACGGTGCTAAGAAGAACAAGAGAAATAGAAATATGAATAGGAAGAAGAAAGATAAAAGTAAGATGAAGTGCTTTAGCTATGACAAAATTGGTCACTTTGCACACGAGTGCCCTGAGCCCAGGCGGGATAAGGTTAATCTTTCTAATTCTGTACGCATTATAAGCGTCTCTAGTGTAGTTTTACTAACTGAATCTTATCATTTGTGGATTGTAGACTCAGAGGCAATGGACCATGTGACTAGAGATCGTGGAGGGTTCATAGATTTCCATCGAGTTCTGGCGAAAACAAGATGGATATACGTGGGAAACAACTCTCGAGTTGAAGTCAAAGGAATTAGGACTTGCAAACTTGAGTTGGCTAATGGGCGGACCTTAATCCTGCATGATGTCCTCTATGCTCTAGAGAATTGACGGAATCTAATCTCAGCTTATGTTCTTATTAGTTACAATTATGCTTTGATGTTTGAGAAAGATAAGGTTTTTGTTACTTGTAATGGCAATGTTTGTGGTACTGGACATCTTATCAATGGTTTTATCGTTTTGGATTGTGATCGAACTACATTTGATTTATTATGACAATGTGTTTTGTTATAATGTTAGTTTTTCTAGAAATGCAATTACTGATGATCATATTTGGCATGCTAGATTGGGTCATTATTAGGTAAGACGAGCTGAATAGGCTAGTGAAAGAAGGACTATTGGGTCCACTTTCTAAAGTCTCTTTATTCACCAGTGAGCACGGTCTTGCTAATAAAATGACTAGGAAACCATTTGGTAAAGCTATTAGAGCTCAATTTCCATTACAATTAGTCCATTCTAATATATGTGGTCCTATGAATGTAAGGGCAAGGCATGGAGCTTACTATTTCATTACTTCCATTGATGATTACTGACGCTTTGGTCATCTCTATTTGATTCCACACAAGTCTAAGGCATTGGATTGCTTTAGACACTACTTGAATGAAGTAGAAAATCAAAAGGAGAGGACATTGAAAGCACTAAGAATGGACCGAGGGCGTGAGTGCTTGCTTGAACACTTCAAGGAACTATATAGTGAAAAGGGCATTATCCAACAACTAACTACGCCTTATACAACACAACAAAATGGTGTAGCTGAGAGAATGAATAGAACATTATTGGAAATGGTAAGATCCATGTGTCCACAAGCAAGTTTACCACTCTCATTTTAGGGGAATGTGTTGTTAACTGCTACATATGTGCTAAATGGAGTGCCCTCAAAATTAGTCAGTGCAACTCCTTATGAACTCTGGAATGGTAGAAAACTAGACCTTAGTAACCTCAAGACAGGGGGAGGGGTCAGTAACTTATGTACATGGTAATTACAGCCAATATGGGAAGCTCGGACCTAGAGGCAAGAAATGTAACTTTATAAGATACAATGAGAAGTCCAAAGGTTACGTGTTCATAGGAAAGCATAAAGATGCTCCCATGACTGAAATTGAGTCAAGAAATGCTACATTCTTGGAGAATGAGTTTTCGAGCAAGGGTAGTATTCGTAATACTGAACCTTTGTTCGAAGTTGAAGATCTCTCAAGAGATCACAATGAACATATTCAAGAGGATCACATCCCCTTCGACCAACTGGGAGCGAAGTAACCAGGGATGTGGATCTAAATGGGAGTGATTCCAATCCTAATGACTCACAACTTTGAAAAACTGCTAGGAAGCGGATCCCTAAACATCAGTTTGGTGTTGAGGGGCATGCGCTGGTCATGTCTTCAAGGGACAAGGAAAAGTTAAGTCCACCTTTTGCGTGTTTGACTCCTTTAGTGGACGAGGAAGAACCTAAGTCTATTCAAGAGGCTTTGAACTGTCGAGCTAAAGTCCAATGGAAGAAGAGCTTGAGTTAATGAGATAAAAAAATGTCTGGGAACTTGTAGATGTTCCAGTTCGACGCAAGGCTATGAACAAAAGGGTTCTCAAAATTAAAAGAAAGGCTAATGGGTCTATGGAGAGGTATAAGGCTCGCTTGTTAGCAAAAGGTTATACCCAACAAGAGGGTCTTGATTATGAAGAAACCTCCGTATTGAGATTTGCCTCAACTCTCCTGCTTCTAGCAATATTTGCGAATATGGATTTAGAATTAAATCAGATGGATGTTAAAACTACTTTCTTCAATGGGGGGATCGGAAAAAGAAATCTACATGTAACATCCACTAGGTTTTATTCTTTTATAACATGTCAATTTACAGGCTAAAGCAATCTTATAGACAATGGTATTTGAGATTTTATAATACGGTTATCTCAAATGACTTCATCATGATAGACGAGGACCATTATGTCTACAAGAAACAGTCCAATGAGAGTTTTTTAATTCTATCTTTGTACATGGATGATATACTATTGGTTGGAAATAACATGGAGTATCTAGATACCATTAAAAAATGGTTATCTTCAAACTTTGAGATGAAAGACATGGGTGAGGCAGAATACATACTAGGTGTGAAAATCCATAGGAATCATTCAAAGAGGGTGCTCGAACTTTCACAGGAAGGTTGCATAAGCAAAATTTTAAGACGATTAAACATGGAAAACTGCAAGCTCGTGGATACTCCAGTGGTTAAAGAGGAATCAATTAGTCGTGATATGTATCCAAAGACTCAACAAGAAAAAGATGAGATGTCATGAGTGCCATAAGCCAACGCAGTAGGGAGCTTGATATACACAATGACGTATACATGTCCTAACATATCATATATCATGGGTCTAGTTGGGAGGTATCAGTCGAACCGGGAAGAAAGCCCTGGATGACCATGAAAAGGACTCTAAGAATCTGAAGGGTACTGCAGATTATCTGTAGCAAGAATCTGAGTTTGTTGCATGGGCCATCTCTTGGTGCAACAAGAAACAAACCTGTGTAGCATTATCCACAATAGAAGCTGAGTTTGTGGCATGCGCATCTACAGTAAAGAGGCTATTTGGTTAAAGGGTTCCTGAAACATTTTGGAGAATTTCACGCTTCAACTAGGGTTGTGGCGATATATTGCGATAACCAGACTGTCATCACCTACTCTAAGAATCCCAAGTTTCATGCAAAGGTCAATCACATAGATATAAAGTATAGCTTAGTAAGGGATATCTTGGAAAAGAAAGAATCACACTAGAATACATCTCCATACATCAAATGATAGATGATCCCTTTACAAAACCCATCCCTGGGGATGTCTTTGCGAGGCATGTTAAGATGTTAAGGCTATGTTGTATTTGATGATGATGTACTTGATTTGAAACTGAACCTCGTTTATTATTGTTTGATCATTAGTGCAATGTTATTTATGTACTTGGAACTTGTTTGGTTGTTCCATCAAAGATATGTCAACACGTTATGATTGACTTAATCACACAAGCACTCACCTCCGACACCTGGGTATGTGTGGAGATGAGATTACTAGGTAATCGAATTAGACCAGATGATGATCTATTTGAAACTTGTTAGAAGCCAAATCAAGAGTTTCTGAGAGCTCAAGTGCTTCAAAACTCTAGTCGAGGGTCGGGGAACACTTAGACTGTGATTTGTACGATATTATAAATGAGGCATATGCTCTCACGAGGAGATAAGAATATCGTAGCATATGATTCATATTGTTGGTCCCAAGTGATAGAGATTTAGAGGTGGGGGTGAATAAACCTCTAAATCGATTTTCTCTTTTACAAATACCTTGAGCACAAGGTTGCTGCTTACTACAAGAAACTTGTTCTTGCAACAAATCTAATAAAGTAAGTTTACTTAAGTCAGTAGGCACAAAGCAGACTGGGCTTAAGTAACTTACAGTAAGCAATGATCAAGGGAGATTTATGTGCAGCGGAATATGCTAAGCATTTTCTTACAAATCTATGCAGTAGATATGTAGTATTCCAGCACCAATAATAAAAGCAATATAAAAGTAAACATAATATTTATAGTGATTCGAAGGTTGGAGTAATCCTTCTACGTACTCTTCCCTCACACAGTGGAAAAACTCACTAAGAAGTTTACACACAGTACAACTTAGCTACTACGAAGTTTAAGTCTAACTTAACTCCTTAAAATAGTTTTTGCCTATCCTCGGAAGGCTACTCCTCAATTGTACACACATTCCTCAGAACACAAGTTATTTTTAAATACCTAATTCAATTGAGGACTCCCCGTTTCAAAACCTTTCGTGAGATTGGTTTATAAATGTTTTTCTTCAACATCTGGTAGCAGCCACTAGACATGAATACAATTGCAATGTGGGCATGCTTCTTGGTTTGAGAAAGATTAGGACCGATGCAAAGCTTTAGAGCTAGGTTGACTTGAGAGTTGTTGCAGCTTGGATCTTCACTTGCGTGCTTGTTGCTTGCGATCTTGATTTTGTATATTTTGTATATACACTGGTATGATTATCAGAGTATATGCGTTGAAGCTTTGAATAAGAATGTTGAGTGCTTAATGTGGAGTATTGCTTTCAGTATAAGACACGGAAACAAAATGAGTACAGTAGAGCGACCTAAAAGACCTTCCCAGGGCTTCAATTTAATTGAATTCCATTCGATCCAAAATACATTTATTATGAATTTATTGTTTTGTCGCCTTTGAGTCGTCCTCCATCTCCTTCTATTTATAATAGTGGGATTCTTCTCGTTGAAGAGAGAGAAATAATTCCATTGGCATTTAATGCTTCTCGTATGATAAAGAGTCGTTTGTTCTTTCTCGCAGGGAGTTGGTCAAAGTGGTTGCGGCTTGGTGTCAGTGTCCAGTGTTACTTTTACTTTATGTCAGGTGTGAGTTGACTAATCCCTTAATTGACTCTGTTACTCAGTTAAAGGAATTAGCGAAATCATGTTCCCTGATTTACTTCTCATTATCCGTTCCTCTAACTCACATCCAGATATTCTTAATGGGCTCTTCCATATAATATCTGGATGGGATTAAGTGGGTCCACTCCATGAGCGGCCCATTAATTAATAATAACACATAAGTTATTAATTAATTAAGTCCAACCAACATCCAGGGCCGGTCCAATATTTTGAGAGGCCTTGTTTACAAAATAAAATTTGGGCCGTTGGGTTATTTATTTTTTATGTAGATCAAATATAAAATATACTTTTGTCTTTCAGTTTTAAAACTTTATAAATAACTAAAGAATAAAGAAAATAAATTAGTGATAACAATAAGAGAAGAAAATTTTCGCAAGAGAATGAAAGAAGTTTTAAGATTAGCGTTTATAATGAGTTGTGATTATAAGTAGAAGCCAAATAAGAATATTTAAGTAAAGGCAAAAGATACTAAAATAGTTTTAATATATATACACACACGTATATGGTTATTTTAGTAGAGAGTGAGATTGACTAGTAGTAGAGCTGATATGGTTGTCTTTCATCTAATACTATTTTTTTCTTTTACATTTTCTATTGCTGGGTTATTACTATTTCGTTGATTCCCGCTTCCAGCATAACCTAGAAAATCTGTTGTATTCTTGGGGATTACTTAAGTAAATCTTTTATGACAGTGTTATATAACACGCCTAAAAAAATTCTATTTTCTACTACATTATATTTTCTCAAAACCCCAACATCCTAAAGGATTTATCAATCCCAAAGATACAAATGTGACAACGAGATTATTTTTTGAACCATATGGCAAAATCAAGTCAAAACAGAGCATTCATCATTGATGTCAAGAAATGGCTCCAACTAGTGGGAACTAATTATATTATCTCTATCGGGTATGTTTCTTAGTCTCATACTCCAATATTTGCATTTAAATTGCCTTTTTATGAACACATTTTTAAATAATTTATTTTGCTATAATGTGTTAAAGGTATTACTTGATAGCAAATAAGTTGTCATATGAGATTTTGGTTGTGGGATTAATTTGGACAATAACTGTTAGATAAATAGGTTTCCTTATGTTTTCATATTAGTTGCAGCAATGGTGAATTTCATATATAACAATTGGGGTCCTTTGAGACTTATTTTTTCTTATATATGTGAAATGAATTTTTATTACACTGATTAACATGGTTACTCATGGAGTATCACCTCGATTGTGATATATTGCATGCGATATGATATCTGAAACTAGATTGAAATTCTAGAACATATAATAAATCACTTGCTTTTATATATATTTTGGATATTAATTTCAATGTTTTGTGTTGTAAGTCTATGAAAAAAAGATTTTCTTTAGATTAATTTATAATTAAATTGAGTTTTGATAAAAGTTTTAAAAAATGTATTTTCTAGAATTTATTTGTGTGTACTTATTTTCCGTATGGAGTAAATAAGAAGCATGATTAGTAGCAAGATTAATAGTTGAAATGTTGTTTTATTATAAGCATTGAGAATCTTCAATGGTGGCATTGCTACAACAAATACGATACAATATGTGAATTAAATATGTCGCCTTGTTGCTCTTGTAGTGGCAGTAACCACTAGATCTATATGATATCAACTATGTGTTGGATCGATCAATCAGAGGATGATAATTGTTGATACATTGCTTAAATAATTCCCATTAAATTAAGAGTGTAATTATATTCTTTTAGTGGAATAGAATATAATTAATACATTAACATGATAAGTCAAGAGTTGACCGGGTCATAATTAATTTATTGGAGCTTGATTTAATTGAGTCCGATCGGGTTCCTTCGGTGGCTCAATATGAACTAGAATAAATGATAGATATTATAATTTATTACTGCAATACAATAAATATATTGGATATTGATAGATATAGAAGATGGAGATATCCAGGATCTCTTTTATCTATCAGGATATGCTGTTTGGAGAGAAAGAATAATGTGGCATTATATATATAATGTGTCACGTTAATTATTCTTTTTCTTAACTGATCTCGTGCATAAAATATTCCAAGGAGGTGTCCACACATCGTGTATTGCAGTGTAGTTCGTGAGAACACCGAAGAAGGCTTGGAGGTTCGAAGCTGAGATAATAGCACGCTACAAAGGTATCAATTTATCCTTCTAGCAGAAATTAATTAATTGTAGAACATATGATAAATCGGTCGATCCTATAATGATGTATCCTATCTTCTATATTCTATAGTGTGGATCGGATAGGAATCGTAGTTCTAACAAATGGTATCAGAGTGTATGGTTTGATATTATTATATGTTCTCTATTAATTAATTTAATTATGCATATAGTATTGAGCGGTGTTTAAGTTTGCAATTTTATTGTTGTTATGGATGAATGTTTTAATTTTCATTGAACAATTTATGCCCTAGTTTTATTGGTGAAATTGTATTTTGTATATTTTCGAGTTGTACACAAGGGGATGGATTACGACTCCATGTTTTCCCCTTGTTAGATTTTGAAATAGGGTACAAAATATTTGTATTTTTTTTTTATAATTTTCGTGTCTAGGCAATTTTGCCCACTGTTCATAAATTCTGGGGTCAATTGAAAGAAGTCAGAAGTTTTGGAAAAGAGGTGAGAGTTAATGTTCATCTTCCCCAAAGGTTGAGGGCTTTTTTGCAAAAACTCATCAAATCACCATTAAAGGTGTAAAGCTCCCAAACCCGATCTAAAACTCCCTACCTAAGACCTATGGACCTTCCAAACACGACGTGGCAGCGGTCTTCTTCAGCCCATGACCTTGAATCGTAGATCTGTTAGCGATGGTAGGGTGGACGACGATGGTGGTTGTGCGACAGTCTTCAATGGTGGCAGTGGTCGCGTCCGATCGCGATCCGTGAGCGGCGGCAGTGAACCATCGTCGGCACAACAGAAGCAGGGTTGAGGATGATGGTGGCGGCGCACAACGGATTTTCGGCAGCCTGAAGGTGATGGCGGTGGCATGGTTCTGTTGTTAGGGTTCAAGCAGTCCGGGTCGATACCCGGGTCGGGTCAGTCCGGCTCGGATCGTGGGTTCTGGTCTTGGGTTCCTTGTGCAGATGGGCTCATTAATATTCAATTGGATATGTGCTAATTTTTAAAATGAGCCTGTTGGGATTCAATTGGATAATGGCCTGACTAAATTTATTAAGTTGTTGGGCCTGCCACTTGGGCTGCTGGAAATTCAACAATTAATACATTATGGACCAAGAAAAATTGCAGATGGATCGTGAAATATTAGGCCGGGTTGTGATTCAATTAATTTTTCAATTTTTCTGTAATTTTGAGTCTTGGATGGCCATAAATTTGTTATTGTTTAATTATTGTTTATTATTTACTTTGATTATGCTTGAAATTAATTGTCATTCACATAACATGTCATATAGAATTGTATGAACACCGCTCTAGGTACTAAACTATCATGCATGTTTTCTTTATTTGTTTTCTTTTCTAATTAGAATTAGATTTGAGAATATATAAAGTAATTAAGATTTAATTATTTTGAGAGTTAAAATAGTTTGAAAATATTAATTTGATAAAACCCAAATTTATTTTATAAAATATTAAGTGTATGAGGGTTTATTTATAAATCCACGACCTCCTTTATTAACCCATAAGTAGGAATGTATGTATGCCTCGTACTAATTCAATTGGTCTCCCTATAGGAGGGATGCATTGTTTTTCGGTTACTTGATTGGGCCCAATTATGGTAGTGAATTTTAAATTTCAATTAATTATGCTTATCCTATAGATACCATAATTATTTGATAGTTTTGAAATTTATTAATATAAAGGTTATACACTTTAATCAAATATTGTGAGGACTTCCTATAGAATATCTGAGCAATATTATTGAGGGTCAAATACATGTGATACTAAGTCAATATAGCATGAGATACGGGATATTTGAGTTAGTGGGAGATCCCAACCTAGCTGTAAATCAATATTTACCACTCCTATAGAGGGGTATGTCTTTAGGGTTTTAGGTAGTTTTTGGATCTACTTATTAAAAGTTTTATTTCATGTTTAGGACATGCATTCGTTCATTCTATGCAAGCTCATATGTGTTGTTTTATTTCAGAAAAATGTCTTCTAGCGCATTATCTACGATATTGACTAAAAATGAACTAGTGAGAGATAAATACATTGATCGGAAACGTAATTTGATGATTGTTCTCACTGCTGAGAAGTTGAAGTTTGTGCTAACTGAACATTGTCCCAAAGTAACCAAGGAATCCAATGATGAGGAACGTGAGGCTCATGACAAGTGGATTCATGCCAATGACATGGCTCGTTGTTACATTTTGGGGTCTATCTCAAATGTGTTGCAACAGAGACATAGAGACATGGAGACATCTGCTGAGATCATGGAGAGTCTCAAAGGTATATTTTCTCATCAAGGACGCCAGGCACATCAGGCTGCTATTAGAGCCATTATGACTGAGCGTATGAAGCATGGGATGCCCGTTAGAGATCATATGCTAAGTTTTATCGGAATGTTTAATGTGGCTGAGACTTTAGGGGCTGAAATTAGTTCGGATACTCAGGTAGACATGGCACTGGAGACTCTCCCTGAGATGTTCTCCCAGTTCAAGGTCAGCTATAATATGAATAAGCTGAACATGTCTCTGAATGAACTAATGAAAGAGCTCCAAAACGTTGAAAGCATTCTTAAGGCTAAAAATGGTGATGCTTTTGTTGTTGCTTCTGTTGGACAATCCTCATCTAAACCGAAAGGTAAGGGTGGAAAAAGGAAGAAGTCCAATAAGAAGGGCCCACAAAAAAGGCCAAAACGGATGAGAAACCCAAGGGGAAGTGCTTTGAATGCGGCGAGACGGGCCATTGGAAAAGAAATTGCCCGGTTCTCATAGCTAAGAAGAATGCTAAGGTTGAGTTGTCCTTTATTGAGTCTTGTTTAGTGGTTGATTCTACGGATACTTGGATAGTAGATTTGCAGGGGTTCCAAGTAACTCGGCAACTTAATGAAAGGGAGCATACTCTGAGGGTTGGCACAGGAGCTATGGTTTCTGCAAAAGCTGTCGGAGTATTTATCTTCCTTTTTCAAATAGGAAATATTTGGTTTTAAGTGATTGTTATTATGTCCCGGATATTACTAGAAATTTAATTTATGTTTCTTTATTATTCAACCAAGGATATTATGTTCATTTTTCATTAATGGCAGTCGATATTTCTTTTAATAAAGCAATTGTTTGTAAGGGGCATATGGATAATGATTTGTATATCTTAAAACCAATTGACAACTCATTGCAACACAAAGCTAAGCGTATAAAACTGTCTCCTTATAATGAAACTTACTTATGGCACTTAAAACTTGGTCATGTTAATCTTAATAGGATTCAAAGACTAGTGATACACGTTAATTATGCTTGTAATTAGGTCGAGTTATGATACTATTTTATGGGAATTATGTGCATAGATGGTCAAGAATTGGATGAAATATTATATAAGTGACCAATTAATGTACTCGGCTTGTTTTAAGGTGTTTTTGAGCATTTTCAGGATAAAAAGTTGTGATTTACGACTACCGGACAAGAAAACAAGTTGGAACAGAGTGAAAATCGGCCCAAAATAGTGAAAACCAGTGGAAATCGGTCCGAACCGTCCAAGAACCGATCCAAACCGGTCCGAGCCGGCCTGAACCGGTCCAGGAGCAAAACGGGGCTAGAACCGGTTTGTCAACACGGCCGTGTCAAAAGTGATGCGCAACATTCAAAACAGCTCTGGAACAGAACATGGCCGCGTCACAATTGCAACACGGCCGTGTCAAAGTGTTGCTGGAAAAGGGAGTATTGCAAAGCAACACGGCCGTGTCACTTAAGCAACACGGCCATGTCAAAAAGGCCGCCGATAATGAAGATCTTGTTTGATAGGGGATTTGATTTCCTAATAGGATTTGGATCCTATCTTCTCAAGGATTCGTCCCCAACTCTATAAAAAGGACCTCAAGCTCTAGGAAGAAAAAAAAGAAGAACGTCAATTACATTATTCTACCTAGAAGAAATCTTGGAGGACAAAGAAGACGAAGATCGTCGAGACGGAGTCATCCGGGTTTAGTTATTCTTTTCTAGTTTAATTCTTTACAATGTTTTTATTAGAATTTTGTATTGGATTATTGCTAGGCATGAGTAGCTAAGCTATTCGTGTCCTAGGGTTAGAAAGTAGGGATTTTTATGACAATGGTTTGATTATGATTTAATCTATTTATTCCTTTCTTTATGTGTTTATCTCTATGTTTGTGCTTACAACTAGATTTAGCTTGATCACCTAGATTTAGTAATTTAGTTTAGCAATTCCGCTTCGAGAGGAGGGACTTGTTATCAGACTTAGAACATAGAGCGCAGTTGTCTATGACTGTGTAGGCCATGGCTTAGGATCGTTTGGGAGTTATTAGGTTTAATTGACTCGAGAGGGTAATTAGTTTGATTAATCAACGATTAATCGCTTCAAGAGAAGGATTAGATTATTGTCGTGCCGCCTAATAAACATTAGAATTGGTAAATTTATAGGTTAATCATATTCAACATTGAAGTAATATCCTGAAATCGAAGCTCTAGGATACCCTTTCTCGTTGATTGTTAGTTCTCTTTGTTTGCCAGTTATTAGTTAAATTCCTTAATTCTTGTTAAAATCAACCTTTGAAACTTAGTATCTAGTTAGGACGTTCCTAGAGTATTGAGGTATCGAACTACCTAAAACTATTCCTTGTGGGATCGACCTTGATAATCGTTACTACACCTATATCCGTACACTTGCGGAACACTAGGTTAGAAACTGACGTGTCAAGTTTTTGGCGCTGTTGCCGGGGAATAGGATTAAGCGCTTAGTTTTTATCTTGAAAAATAGGAGGAAACTAGACTAGATTTTATTTTTTCGTAATTTTATTTTTCGTTTTTATTTTTGTGTTAATTTTTGTATTACGCGGTAGTTCTTGTTTTTGGTGTGTTCAGGCTTCGTATGCTCACCAGATCAAAAGGGAAAGAAACCCTTCTTCCTTTCGATCCAGAAATTGAAGCAACAGCTCGCAGACACCAAACTAGAAGAAATTTCACATCTGAGATGGAGAACCCACCACAGCATCCGAATCAGGATGACGCACTTAACAGAGTACTGACAGCTCTGGCACGTTTGGATGATCGAGTCACGAATATACAGCAGCAGCTACCTCCACAAAGGCCACAGCTACAACAGCAGTACGGCCCAATTCAGATAGACCCAGCTGCAGGCGATGTAGATGACACTCCTATTAGCGACTGCTTGAAGCCCAGTCCAAATCGGCAGGCAGGAGGCGTACAACCTCCACCACTCAATGCTAACAATTTCGAGCTGAAGCCTGCACTAATTAACATAGTGCAGCAAAACCAGTATGGGGGAAGTGCTTTGGAGGATCCGAATGTACATTTGATCAAGTTTCGCAGACTGACCGACACAATCAAAATCAATCATGTGCCACACGAGCAAGTCAAGATGAGACTGTTCCCTTTTTCACTGAAGGACAGAGCACTACAGTGGTTCAATTCGCTGGAAGATATCAGAGATTGGGAAGACTTAAGTACTTCTTTTCTGTTGAAGTAATTTCGATCAAGCAAGATGCTCGACCTGCAGAACCAGATCAACCAGTTAAAGCAATTGGACCAAGAGCCATTCGGAGAGGCTTGGGAGCGATTCCGGGATCTCCGGAGTTGCCCTCAACATGGGTTCACCAAGAAGCAGCAAGTGTGCAAGTTCTACAATGGTCTACTTGCTCCGACTAGAAACCAAGTGGATGCAGCTGCGGGTCGAAGTTTGATGGAGAAGTCAGTAAGGATGGCATTCTCAATCCTGGACGCTATGGCCAGAACGAGCTACCAATGGTCAAATGAGAGAAACATACCAAAGAGGGTAGCAAGTGTCCAGAAAGTCGATCCCGTCAATAATGAGCCAATTGAAAAGCTCACAGCACAAGTAACAACATTGACGAGCCAGGTGAATTTGCTAACTAATCTGACGTTAGCACAACAGCCAGGGGGTCCGGAAGAAGTTGAAGAAGTAAAATTTGTGAATCAACGAAACTTCAACAATTTCCAGAACAATCAGCCTCGGTACAATCAGTACCCTCAGAATCAGAACCATCAGAACTTTTCATATGGGAACGCGCAAAATACACTTAATCCGCCACCCGGATTTGCTGTTACAAATGGCATGATCCATGACGGTAAGAAGCCATCACAAGAAGAGATTGCGCAGTCACAATTTGAAAAGTATGATGAAAAGTTAGCCAAGATGGAGAAGAAAGTAGATGGGAAATTTATGGAGCTAAACAAGCATATCACTGGGCAAGGGGCAGACATCAAGAGGCTCGAGAGTACATTGGTTCAGACTCAAGCAAGCATTGGTGAATTGTCATCAAACATGAGCCAATTGATAAAGATAGTAGGCGCTCAACACAAGCAGGGCCAATATCCGAGTGACACAGTGGTTAATCCGAGGGAGCACTGCAATGTTGTGAAGCTAGAGGAGCATGAAGAAAGCATAAAGGACCATGAAGCGAAGAAATCAAGCGAGGAAGTAAAAAACATTGAGAAGGAGGAGGTCAATACAAGCATAGATAAGAAAATTCCATATCCTATTCTTGATGAGTCTTTTGATTTTTGTTTTAAAAATTCATTCTTCGCTAACCTTGATCCTTTAGAGCAATCTAGAGCTGTTGTTGTGAAACAGGAACCACTAAAGGAGAGAATCCAAGATAAATAGAAAACCAAGAAGAGGAAGGATGGAAAAGAGACGACGAAGAAGAAACCGAGCAGTTCCAAAAAGAACGCAACAACAAGCATGAAACCGAAAAGAGCAACAAAAGCAAAAGATCCAGGGAGTTTTACTATTTCTTGCTCAATTGGTAGTCATGCTTTTCAAAATGTCATGTGTGATTTGGGGTCTAGCATAAATTTGATGTCTCTTAAGCAGTATAGACAATTAGGATTAAGGAAAATTAAACGATCCTTTACTACGATCCAATTGGCTGATGGATCGTCATTAACGCTGTTGGGAGTAGCAGAGGATGTAGTGGTGAGAGTGTTAAATTTTGAATTCCCTAGTGATTTCTCAGATGTCGACATGAAAGGGAATGATGAATTTCCTTTTATCTTAGGAAGACCCTTCTTGGCGTCTAGCCAAGCACTAATAGATGTACCTAAAGGGGAGTTGATTTTTCGTGTTCAAAACGAAACAATCACACTCAAAATATATAAGTCGGGTCCAAGGGGTAGGCATAATTGTAGCATTGTTTACACTACCCAAGCTGTTATAAGAAATCCACACACCCCACATAGCTTCTTAGTTGCTCACAAATTACCGAACTCGGGGTGGTTGGAAAACGGTTGATAGGAAAAGGACGTCCGGCTGATGACGTAAAACAACGCGCTTATCGGGAGGCAACCCGATGTTTATCATTTTATTTTTATTGTTTTTTTATTGCGTTAATATTATGTTTTTACTTGTGTTTTAGTGTTTTATGTTTTTAGGAATCAACATGGACGAGTGTTGCAAGAAACGGGGGTCGAAAAGACGGAAAAATCGCGTTAAAAGGAGCAGAAGATGCAACACGGCCGTGTCGCACTATGGACACGGCCGCGTCAAAAAGCACCTAGAAAGTGTTTTTAGAACTGGGATGCAACACGGCCGCGTCACATGCTGGACGCGGCTGCGTCAAAATGGCTCAAACGCAACACGGTCGTGTCACACAAATGACACGGCCGCGTCAAAAGGCTTCTCAAAACGTGAATCAACGCTGTAAAGCAACACAGCCGCGTCACATGCTGGACGCGGCCGCGTCAAAATCGACCCAGAAAAGCAACTTTGGCTCAACTGTGACACGGCTGTGTCAAACCTTCAACACGGCCGCGTCATTACCTCAGCAGTAAAAAAAAAAAAAAAAAAAAGGGGCTTGATGCGGAGACAGTCGAAACAGATTCAGTAGGAGCAAAATGGCACGATTTCGGAGCTCGTAGGGTTTTCAAAACGCCGCCGTCGTCACAATGATTTGTAAGTTAGCACCAAGGCGTACCACGTTTTTTCCTCCAAACATTGGCTTTCAGCCAAGTTTGGGGGAGGGGGTGGACCGTGGGACGTCTTGGCAGCTATATTTATAGTTTTGATTTACCTCGTTCGAATCTCTTGCTGTTGATTGTGGGTCCGTGTGCCCATGGTATTGAATTTATTTTTTTATGCTTCGATTGGTATTATCGGGTCTGTGAGCCCATTTATCTGCTTTATTGGTGTTGTTGGGTCTGTGAGCCCAAGTTTGCTTACATTTCGTTTCCATGTTGAGTGTTAGGAGTTTAGAGTTTAGAGTCTTATTAGTGTTTCAGTTTTTAGAGTCAGTAAGAATGAGATAAACCCGAGAAGTTAATAGGTAACAAGTGAAAAAAAAAAAGAGAACAATAGGGAAAGATGGATGATGAATAGTTAATGATGAAATGATTTTGAGAAGTAGATGAAAAAATGGCACATAATAGAGCATGAGAGGTGTTTTGAGACGAAATTGAGCTTGAACTTAGAATATTCAATCAAAATTAACCTTGTGAGAATTTGAGCCTAATTATACTCCAATTTTTGGAGTAATATACTTTCTTTCGGTGTGAATTTGATTGAATATATGTACTAGTCTCTAGAACTTGCCTTGAGTCTTACTGTGAATGTGTCAAGTATATGTTGTGATTTAGGAAATGATCTTAGGCGTTGTTGTTTAAACCTATTTTGAGCCGTAAAAATTACCCTTTGTACCAAAAGTTCACGTTTTATCCCTAGTTAGCCCACTTGAGCCTTATAGCCTTATTTATTCATAACCTAACAATGTCAGCCGAAACCTTTTGATTTATCTCTTTTGGCCCTAATTGGATTAATCAAGTTAGAGGGAGGAAAATTGGAAGGAATTTTGGTGAACAATTTGTGGGAAGAAATGAGATAACTAGTGGATATTCCAAAGATGAAAAAAGAAAAGAAAAAAAAAACAAAACAAAACAAAAAAAAGGATAGGTGAAAAACAAGGAAGAATAGCCTCTTCTAGTCGGAAAAAAGAAAAAGTTTGTGTTTGGGTAGTATTTTTGAGAAGAGGCTATAAAATAAAGTGCTTAAATTGTGAATTTGATTAGAACAGTCGGGTAGTCCCAAAGATGTGGTACCCACAGAAATGAAAAGTACTTAAGTTGTACGGACTTTTGAAGGTGAAGAAGTCACTTTGTGGGGTGATTTGCTGAAATTTGAAGAGTGAGGCTGAGTGATTGTATTGAGGGGTAGTCGGGTTAGACGTAACTTGACTAATCCAATGAATAGTCACTTATATCCAAATGTATCCCACCTTACCTTAAGCCCACATTACAACCAAAAGAAAGACCTTTTTGATCCTTTGTCACACGTATCAAGTACGAGGTCTAGTTTAGACGATTGGCAAGCATATGGTAGACTTTGCGTATAATTCAATATGAGTGGAAATTATTTTAGCCTAAACACTTGAGAGATGAGTGAAACACTTACCCGGTGAGGGTTGAATAATTCGAAAGTTCAAAGTCTCGAGATTAGTTGATTTTCGCGTTATCACATATGTTCAAGTGAATTTGTGTTGCCTAGTTGTTTTAAGAAAAATCAGACTGAAACTGAATTCATCACCTAGTCGCCCTAAACAAATGCATAATCACTTGTATTCTTTGTGTCTTTTGTTATGATGTTCGGGACGAACAACAGTTTAAGTTTGGGGGGTTTTGATACACGTTAATTATGCTTGTAATTAGGTCGAGTTATGATATTATTTTATAGGAATTATGTGCATAGATGGTCAAGAATTGGATGAAATATTATATAAGTGACCAATTAACGTACTCGGCTTGTTTTAAGGTGTTTTTGAGCATTTTCAAGATAAAAAGTTGTGATTTACGATTACCGGACAAGAAAATAAGTTGGAATAGAGTGAAAACCGGCCCAAAATAGTGAAAACCAGTGAAAATCGGTCCGAACCGTCCAAGAACCGATCCAAACCGGTCCGAGCCGGCCTGAACCGGTCCAGGAGCAAAACGGGGCTAGAACCGGTTTGTCAACACGGCCGTGTCAAAAGTGATGCGCAACATTCAAAACATCTCTGGAACATAACATGGCCGCGTCACAATTGCAAGACGGCCGTGTCAAAGTGTTGCTGGAAAAGAGAGTATTGCAAAGCAACACGGCCGTGTCACTTAAGCAACACGGCCGTGTCAAAAAGGCCGCCGATAATGAAGATCTTGTTTGATAGGGGATTTGATTTCCTAATAGGATTTGGATCCTATCTTCTCAAGGATTCGTCCCAACTCTATAAAAAGGACCTCAAGCTCTAGGAAGAAAAAAAGAAGAACGTCAATTACATTATTCTACCTAGAAGAAATCTTGGAGGACAAAGAAGACGAAGATCGTCGAGACGGAGTCATCCGGGTTTAATAATTCTATTCTAGTTTAATTCTTTACAATGTTTTTATTAGAATTTTGTATTGGATTATTGCTAGGCATGAGTAGCTAAGCTATTCGTGTCCTAGGGTTAGAAAGTAGGGATTTTTATGACAATGGTTTGATTATGATTTAATCTATTTATTCCTTTCTTTATGTGTTTATCTCTATGTTTGTGCTTACAACTAGATTTAGCTTGATCACCTAGATTTAGTAATTTAGTTTAGCAATTCCGCTTCGAGAGGAGGGACTTGTTATCAGACTTAGAACATAGAGCGCAGTTGTCTATGACTGTGTAGGCCGTGGCTTAGGATCGTTTGGGAGTTATTAGGTTTAATTGACTCGAGAGGGTAATTAGCTTAATTAATCAACGGTTTAATTGCTTCGAGAGAAGGATTAGATTATTGTCGTGCCGCCTAATAAACATTAGAATTGGTAAATTTATAGGTTAATCATATTCAACATTGAAGTAATATCCTGAAAACGAAGCCCTAGGGTACCCTTTCTCGTTGATTGTTAGTTCTCTTTGTTTGCCAGTTATTAGCAAGGTTCTAAAAGTCGCTAGGCGCTCATTAGGCGGTGGACTGAGGCCTAGCGACTAATCGGGGTTTGGGCGGGACTAATCGGGGCATAGACGTAGTTAGGCAGAGAGGAACTGAAAAACAAACGTAGGCGGTCAATGGGAGCCTAGCGCCTAGACGGGGATTAATCGGAGCTAATCGGGGATTTTTAGAACAGAGGTTATTAGTTAAATTCCTTAATTCTTGTTAAAATCAACCTTTGAAACTTAGTATCTAGTTAGGACGTTCCTAGAGTATTGAGGTATCGGACTACCTAAAACTATTCCTTGTGGGATCAACCTTGATAATCGTTACTGCACCTATATCCGTACACTTGCGGAACACTAGGTTAGAAACCGACGTGTCAACTAGTAAGAGATGGGCCTTTGAATAACTTGAAGGTGGAATCTCTGCATGTGTGTGAATCTTGTTTAGAGGGTAAAATGACCAAGAGGTCCTTTAAATCTAAAGAACTTAGGGCCAAAGAAGTTTTAGAATTAGTACACTCTGATGTATGTGGACCAATAAATGTTTTAGCTAGAGGTGGATATGAGTATTTCATCACGTTCACAGATGACTACTCAAGATATGGTTATGTTTACCTAATGGTCCACAAATCTGAAGCACTTGAGAAATTCAAGGAATTTAGATTGGAGGTGGAAAAACAGTTAGGTAAGAACATAAAAATACTTTGATCAGATCGAGGTGGGGAGTATCTACCTGATGATGTCAGGAACCGGAATGGTCGGATCCGAGGTCTGGCGACACTTGAGATTTCTGAGGTTGGTCGATCGCCGGTATTAACCTGCAAAAAAAAACCCCGGGGTCTTCCCCAGGGATAGATCCTCCGATGCTTAAGTTAGCCTCTAACGGTAGTTTATTGAGGGTAGGGTAAAAAGTATATCACATCTGTTATTTTTTGCTTACCTCTATGAGAGACCTTGGACCTCGGCCCTGGGCCAACACCTCGGTCCCAGGGTCTAGACTGGGAGACCTTGGACCTCGGCCCTGGCCCAACACCTCGGATGGTATCTCCATATTATGCCCACTAGTAGTCCATGTGTTGCAATCTTAAGTTGCCACGTGTGAACATGTATAATTACATAATTATCCCTCATCGATTGCTCCCCACTTCTTGAGTGCAGAAGCCATGATGCACTTAAGAAGTATCAGTTACGGGTCGACAAGAAAATATTACAGTACAACATCTCGCCTTATACTGTATAATAATTGTTCTCTAATAATTTTTCACCCCCTTATAAAATGGCTTGTTTGATAAAAAGTTCTTCATTTCACCATCCTCCATTTCACTAGTAAAGAGGTAAAAAAAATTGGAGATTCAGTCACTTGAGAGTGGAGTCCTTGGAAAGAGTTTTGAGATACCTCTGCTCCCCGGACCTTAGTTGAAGCAAGTCCTCTGTACCTCAGACCTAAGGTAACTCCCTTTACTCCCTTGTAGAGAGAGAATTTTTTTTACTACATATGTGCAATAACCTCCTTAAAATACTTTGGGAATCCTTAGGATAGTCCTTTGTGATTATTGATATACATTAGGAGTCCTTTGGAAATACCCTGGGAGTCCTTGAAAAGCTTTAGCTAACTTTGAGAGCCCGTTGGAAAGCTCTTTGGAAAATTTAGTGCACCATAGGAGTCTCTGAGATAGTCCTTGTAGACCTTAAAAAAATTATTAGAGCTCTTGACACACCTTAGGAGTCCCCTAGGATAGACCTTAGAAATTTTTATTACACCTTAGGAGTCCTTGGGGTTGGTCCGTAGGAATTTTGAACACATCTAGTAAGACTAGGGAGACCCTTGAAATATTCCTTAGACCCTTGGAAAGACCTTTGGAGAAGTCCTCAAAAAATTTGAGCACAATTTGAGATCTTAGACATTGGGTATAGTCCTTAGACCTTTGAAAAGACCTTTGGAAAGTCTACCAAAATTTTGAACACAACTTGAGACCTTAGACTTTTGGATTAGTCCTTGAACATCATCTGACCGAAGGAGCCCCGTCCACAGCTTTGGCAGGAAATAGGTAAGCTTTGATTTTTCAAAGCATCAAAGTACAACTTCTTGTCTTAGCTTTCACCATAAAGCAGCAATAGTAAAGGAATTAAATTGGAAGATTTAAACAATGGCCCACTATTTTTCCTTTTAGGTAATATAATGAGCTGTAAGAAGTGCATTGGTAAATTTTGCAATAATTAACCTCTGGCAACTATTTCAACATGAAGTGAAGCAAGACGAGAGGTCTGAGGGTCTTGCCAAATGTATACCACAACATTTATACTAGATTGTTGTACCACTACGTGAGATTTTCTTAGCTCCATTGAATTCTATTTTATTAGCAATTACTATCTTCGTAGCTATTAGCAACACACAAGTTGCTCCCTCTGTCTTCCTCTTTTTCTCTTATATTTTTTATATCTCAAGTAAATAAAATTTACTTACATGGTCTTCATTTCTTCCACAGGTTAAAAGATTGGAGAACCTCGGAAAAAAAATATCTATTTGAGTCATCCTCTTCCAAGGTACTTGAGTAAGATTTCTAACCTCTTTTTCTCCATTTTGTCGCAATGTCAGACGAGTATATTGATGATATCCCAATAGCCAAGCTCTATCCATCCCTAGACATGATTTGTAGTCTTATAACTAAAACTCTTAGGCCTAAAGACGTGATTTTCAACCTTACGGAGGCCGACGTCTTAGGATTTAAGCATAGGATGTATTTTCCTAGTCATTGGAATTATAGTATTCCCGAGCCCGGGAGTGGGGGGTTTGAGTATTTTACCACCGGGGTGGCTTTGCCTATATGAGGATATGTTTGATGCGGGGTTTAGGTCTCCATTGCACCTCACAATTGTCGAAATTCTTGAGGTTTTTCAAGTCTGCTCAACTCAGTTAGCCCCTAATGCTTAGAGGGTTATTGTCGGATACACTATCGTGGCATCTTCTATTCCGACTATCTCCGCGAGTGCTCAAGTCTTTGCTTCTATCTATAGACTTCAAAAATGTCCCACGGGTGATGGTCTATGGTACTTCGTGTCTATGAATAAGACCAAATCCCTCGTAGATATTACTCAAGATGCTAAAGGTTGGACGTCAAGGTTTTTCTATGTCTCTCAAGATGAACCTTGGGATTTTCCTTCGGAGTGGAACTTTGCATGTTCTACTCCATCAAAACCAAGCTTTCCACGGACGACCGCCAAACACTCTTGGCGATTATTATGCGAGGTCCCATGAGCTTGAAAGACCTCCTTACGGAAGATAACTTGATTGCTGCGAAGCAAAGCCATTTACCTCCGTCTAGACCCGTGGACTTTAGTATGCATCTTTCCACTTGTATTCACTTATTTTCTCTATACTTTCAATCTAATCAAATGCTTCTTGTTGACAGTCATGGAGGTTGGAAATGCCAAGAAGGTTGACAGGGAGGTCGGAAATGCTAGGAAGGTTGATAGAGCCAAGATTTTAGCTCAGGTTGCTTAGAGGCAATCCTCAGGCCCTCCTCAGAAGAGAAGAGACTCCTGTGCCCTCACTCTTCTGAAAGGCCCAGATCCTCATCGAGATGCTCGACCCTTGGTTCTATCCCAGAGTCTATCGCAACAGAAGACGATGGCGTCCTTGAGCACCACTTTAGAGCACCTGACCTTGGGGATCATGCCTCTGGGAGTATGACGACACTTGCAGCAGATAAGTACTACACAGATTGGAATGTAAAGGTCCCTGACTCCATGTTTACCCGAGAGACAGCGGTTGAGATGATGTCTCAGCTCATACCTCTTAGTGATAGGACTATGGTTAGTGAGGCCACCTCGGAGGCGTTATGCCTCGATGGCTACGAGCTACTTGCTAAGGTAACGTTTTTTCTTTCTCATTTTTTAACAACACCACATGATTTCATCTTACTCTATCTTCAGGAAACTTCTTAACCACCATGGGATGGTTCGGAAGATCAACTATGGTTCAAGGAGTTAGGGAGCTCGTGGAGAACTTGGCTAAGGAGACTGATGAGAAGATGCAGACGGAGATCAGATTTTACTCCAAAGCGGCTGAGGTTGATCGTCTACAGGCGGAGACCTCCTCACTGACCGATAAGATCGCATCTCTTGAGTTTGAGCTGGGAGAGGGATTTCGACAGGTTAGGGAGGCCAACTTGCGGACAGATAAGGCCGAAGGGCAAGGAGGCCATGGAGGATGCACTGTTGGACCACTGGCTAGACGGCTTTAATGTCTGCAAGGATAAGGTGCAGAGCTTAGCTCCTATCTTTGACATTAGTCGTTTGGTCCCTCCTGCAGACTTCACCTCTGGTGTAGACATGGAGGTTGAGAGAGCTGATGATGCCCCTGCAGAGGACACCGCCTTATCCCCCAATTCCTAGATAGAGCCTCTGCGTGATTTCTCCTATGACCTTTGTCGTTTATCATTTTATTGTTGTTAAACTGTATTGGCCAGCCGCATTGTCCTTATTTTCTGTACTACAACTTCTTCGTCGGCTTTCTCCTAAGATTCATTTTATGATTGAATTTCTAATTTATGACTTTCCATATGATTCTGATTTGAGATTGTTCTCCATCAGTGTTTTCATACTTGTCATAAATTAAGGTGGAGGATTCCTTTCTCTCTATTAGTAGGGTCACCCCATCCCTCAGCCTTAGGAGGCCTCAGCTATTCTATCATTGAAGATCATGTCAAAGGACGAATTATCAGAGCTAGGAGGTTCCTAGATAATTTCCTAAGGAGTTTCTTGGATGATTGCTAGCTGGTT
This sequence comes from Ajuga chamaepitys, assembly GCA_958295605.1. Classification (NCBI taxonomy): domain Eukaryota; kingdom Viridiplantae; phylum Streptophyta; class Magnoliopsida; order Lamiales; family Lamiaceae; genus Ajuga; species Ajuga chamaepitys. The sequence goes on from OY282505.1 coordinate 45,495,532, forward strand.
GATCAATCCAGGCATCACCACCTCTGCTTAGGGCCTAGCGAGGTTAGGACCTTTTGATAGTGGCAGTGGTAATCCACTGCAATCCTATAAAAAATGATAGTGGCAATGGTAAGCCATTGCAATCCTATCATTTCCAAGAGTCAAACAGTTGTACAATTTGAAAGAAATAAGAACTTAAATTCCATTACAATGTTCAACCTAACTTAGAAACAAAAAATGACCTCAACTTTCGGACTAAATAAAAGAAAATTGCTACGAATCAAATAAAGCAAAAAACAAATGTCCAAGGTCTAAGGTCCAAGGACTAACATAACCTATTGGTAGTACTTCCTAAGATGTTTAGCATTCCAAGACCTCGGAATTGGCTTGCCATCAACATTTTCAAGCTTGTAGGTGCCTTCTTTCACCACTTCACGATCACGATAAGGACCATCCCAATTGGGAGATAATTTATTACGTCTTTCTTGGTAGTTGAACTGAGCTTTTCTAAGGACTAGCTCCCCTGGTCGGAAGTACCGCAACTTAACGTGGGTGTTGTAATACTTGGCTACCCTTTGTTGATAAGCAGCCATCTTCACCATAGCCTTTTCTCTTTGTTCGTCAATGAGGTCAAGATTGGCACGAAGCCCTTCGTCATTCTCCTCTATGTTAAAGTTTTCGACCCGCGGGCTTGGGATTCCAATCTCCACGGGAATGACTGCTTCTGAACCATAGGTCATGCTGAAAGGTGTCTCATCTGTTGCAGTCCTCGGTGTCGTTCGGTAAGCCCATAAGACCTCGGGAAGAATATCCACCAAGAGACCTTTGGCATCGTCTAATCTTGAGTTCAGAGCCTGTAAGATTGTTATGTTGGTGACCTCGGCTTGACCATTGGACTGCGGGTAAGTGACGAAGGTCGTCCTAAGGTCAATACTGAGGCCTGAACATAACTCTCTAAAGTGCATGTTATCAAACTGCTTCCCGTTATCTGTGACAAGAGCCTTTGGAACTCCAAAGCGACACATAATAGACTTCCATACAAAGCTTCGAATTTGTTTCTCCGTAATGTTGGCCAAAGGTTCAGCCTCAACCCACTTGATGAAATAGTCAATAGCAACAATCAGGAACTTCCTTTGCCCCATGGCCTGAGGAAATGGTCCAAGAATATCCATTCCCCAGATAGCAAAGGGTCATGGTGTGGAGACTGAGGACATTGGGACCACCGGTGAGTAAAGGATGTTAGCATGCATCTGATACTTCTCACACTTTCTGACCAAGCTCATAGCATCTTCTTTCATTGTGGGCCAATAGTACCCTTGACGCCAGACCTTTTGTGCTAAAGCTCTGCCCTCCAAGTGATTACCACATACCCCTTCATGGACCTCTCTTAGAGCATAATCAGCTTCACTCGGGTTCAGACACCTCAGGTATGGCAATGTATAAGAACTTCTGTACAAGTTGTCACCCACCAGTGTATATCGGGCAGATCGATAGACAATCCTTCTCACTTCTAGTTTATCCTAAGGCAATGCCCCATCCTTCAAGTAGTCCTTGATAGAATCCATCCAACTAGACTCTGGTGCCAAGCACATGACTTCAGTTTCCTCTATGTTACGCCGAGGAAGAACCTCTATTGGGACTCGCTTAATGAGTTCGTGGAAGGGTGAGGTTGCGAGCTTAGACAATGCATCGGCCTTAGTGTTCTGCTCGAGATATATGATTAATTTCAAAGTATTTGAGTTTGGCAATCAAGTTGCGGACGTTACCAAGGTATTGAGTCATAGTGGAGCCCTTAGCTTCATATTCCCCTCTAACCTGGTGAACCACCAATTGTGAGTCACTATAGGTTGCCACCTTCTTAGCACCGACCTCTGCCACAATCCTCAGCCCTGTGATAAGAGCTTCATACTCAGATTCATTGTTTGATGCCTTGAAGTCAAACCTCAATGCATATTCAAGGGTATTTTCCTCAGGACTTGTCAAGGTTACGCCAAGGTTGGAGGCACCGTCAACATTCAAGATCCATAACTGATCTTCCTTTGGTCTATTTGCTTTTGATGCGACCTCTTCCGTAGGAGCTTGGGCTCCCTCCTCAGCGGTGCACTCAACTAGAAAGTCGGCTAAAGCCTGAGCTTTAATGGTTGGCCGAGGTTGATAGCGAATATCAAATTCACTAAGCTCTATAGACCACTTTGCCAACCTTCCCGACATCTCCGGCTTCTGTAGTATTTGCTTCAAAGGTTGGTCATGAGTACAACTATAGTGTGTGCCTGGAAATAAGGTCTTAACTTACAAGCTGAGACTACTATTATGAAAGCCAATTTTTCTACCTTAGAGTAGCGTATCTCAGCACCTCTAAGGACTCGACTTACATAATAGTTTGGTCGTTGAACACCATCCTCTTCTCTAACCAGCACTGAGCTCACTGTTGTATCTGAGACTACAAGGTAGAGGTAGAGCACCCCTTCCGACCGAGGTTTAGTCAAGAGTGGTGGAGAACCCAAGTAGGACTTAAGATCATCAAAGGCTTTTTGGAAATCCTCTGTCCATGAAAGACTCTTTGAATTCCTTAGGATTTTAAAGAATGGCAAGCTCTTCTCCGCGGACCTCGACAAAAAACGACTAGGGGCTGCAAGCCTCCCAGTGAGCTTTTGTACGTCACGTACAGTCTGAGGAGGTTTCATCTCCAAGAGTGCTTTAATTTTGTCTGGATTAGCTTCAGTCCCTCGTTTTGTGACCATATAGCCCAAGAACTTTCCAGAGGTCACTCCAAAGGTGCATTTGTAAGGATTTAGCTTCATTCTAAAGTGCCTCAAGACTGCGAACGCTTCACTAAGGTCATCTATATGTTGATTTGCATGTGTGCTCTTTACCAACATATCATCGACGAACACCTCCATGTTTCACCCAATTTGATTTTTGAAGATTTTATTGACCAATCGTTGGTATGTTGCACCTGTGTTCTTTAGACCAAAGGGCATGACCCTGTAACAATATAATCCCCTCTTAGCCACAAACGATGTCTTAGCTTCATCATCAGGGTGCATTCTCATCTGGTGATACCCTTGGAATGCATCCATGAAACTAAGCAATTGACACCCAGCCGTAGCATCTACTAGTTGGTCAATCCTTGGGAGAGGGAAGCTATCCTTTGGACACGCCTTATTCAGATCCTTGAAATCAACACACACATTCTCCATATGCCGTTGGCTTTCAAGACGAGGATAACGTTTGACAACCAGCCTGGATAGTCAACCTCTCTCACATAATCAGCTTCCAAGAGTTTGTCGACCTCTGCGTTCATAGCTTGAATTCTTTCTAGTGCGAAGCTTCTCTTCTTTTGTCTGATGGGTCTAAAATCGGGATCCACATTGAGTCTGTTTACAATGACCTTGGGATCAATGCCCGACATATCTGAAGGACTCCAAGCAAAGACATCGACATTTTTCCTTAGGAATCGGACCAAAGTATCCCATAACTCCTCCGGCAACAATGATCCTTCTTAACAACCTTGTCATCCTCTTCTTTGCAGATTTGAATAGAGATGAGGTCCTCCACCGATTCTGCTGATTTCTCCCATTGATCACCGGTTTTCATACTATCAATAGCCAACGTCTCTGACATCTGCTGCTTCCATTTAAGAGAAGCAACATAACACTTCTGACTACTCCCTGGTCTCCCCAGAGTTGTCCAGTTCCATGCTCCGCAGTAAATTTCATTATTAGATGATATGTTGAAATAGTTGCCTTAAGAGCATTCAACCTTGGTCGTCCCAAAATGACATTATAGCTAAATGGTACCTTTACCACAAGGAAATCAACCATGACACTTGTCTGCTGAGGTTTGTCTCCTGCGACCACAGAGAGGGAGATCATACCCTCTGGCTCTACCGCTCCTCCTGCAAAACCAACCAGAGGAGTCTTCACGGGCCTCAGTCTATCCTTGTTGATGTTCATTCGTTTGAAGGCATCATAGAACAATATATGAGCAGAGCTTCAATTGTCAATAAGAATCATATGCACTATGTAGCCAGCTATTCCCAAAGTGACAACCATAGGATCATCACGTGGGGTAATAATCCCACCCATATCCTCCTCTTTAAAGGTAATAGAATCCTCCGACCGTGGTCTCTTTCCCAATGTTACCCAAGTCTGAGGTTGTCGAGCATACTTTTTCCTGGCTGATCGACTCTCTCTACCGGATGGTCCCCCCGGCTATGACAGCAATAACTCCTGCCGGCGAAGGGGCATCATCTCTCCTCCGAGGACTCCTACCCCGAGGATTTTGGTTGTTTGGACTTCGTCCTCTACGCCCCTACTGAGGTTGTTTGCGTATGTCGTCCACAAATCTTGCGAGATACCCTCTCCGGATTAGGTCCTCAATTTCGTTCTTGAGGAGTTCGCAGTCCTCAGTATCATGACCATGGTCGCTATTGTATTGGCAATACTTACTACGATTCCTCTTGTTTGCGGGGGTCCGCATTTTCCCAGGTCACTTCACATATTCCTTATCTTGAATGTACATAAGAATTTCATTCTTAGAGGCATTCAATGGTGTATACCTGTCGAAGGTCTGTGGGCTCCTCTGATTCTTAGACGAACCAGTGGTCATCGACAATCTATCCCATACCTTCTTCTTCTTATCTGGACCATCGTTGTCATCATCTTTCTTGCGCTTTTTGTCTGAGGACTCACGCTCAGCTTCAATCTCTGCCTTAGATATCTCCTCGGCATTAATGTACTTTTCTGCCCTATTGAAGAGGTCCGCCAAGGTTAGTGGAGGCTTCTTCGCCAGAGAGAAAGCAAATCTAGAAGACTTCCACACTCCATTCATTAGTGCCGCTAGGGCCACTGATTGATCAAGATCTTCAACTTCAAGAGCTTCTATGTTGAACGTTGGATGAACTCTCTAAAGGACTTGTCCGGCCTTTGACGAACACCCATTAGGTGTGCCGATACCTTCTTATACCTCTTGCTACTAGCAAAGTGATTGAGAAACTCCTGAGCCAGTTGCTTGAAAGAACAGATTGATGCGGCCGGCAATGAAGAAAACCAAACCCTTGCACTCTTCCTTAGGGTGGCGGAGAAGGCTCGACATTTGATGGCGTCGGTCTCCCTATGAAGTATCATGAGAGCTTAGAAATTCTCAAGATGATCACGGAGGTCCGAGGTTCCACTGTAGTTCTCCATCTGAGGCATCTTAAAGTTCGGTGGGACTTCCTCCCTCATGATGCTCTCAACAAAAGGAGATTTTGTAGGAGTGAAGAGGTTAGAGCCCGACCTCTTAACCTCATTCCAGACCGCCCCCAACCTTTGATCCATCTCTGCCAACTTCATTCGCAGGTTGTCTTGGCTATCTCCTTCGATGACGATTGTGGCGGCTTTGCCACGGTCCTAATGTGGTCGGACCCTGGTTTCATCATTCATTGCTCTGGATCCTTGAGCACGAATCTCTTTCGTTGTTGGGCTCGTTGGGCATGTCTTTCTCGATGAGTCCCTTTAACAGAAGTTTCAATTCCTGGAGATTGGCCTCCATCTTATTCATACGTTGGACATCGATGGGCTGGGCAACATTGCCCTGGTTTCCTAGGCTTCGCTCCTCCTCCATTACCTCATCATGCCTTGAAGGATGGGAGTTGTGGGTGTTTCCGTGACTAGGGTTAAGGTTAGGGTTTACCCTTTGATCTTCACCACGGATAGTGCTGCTGACATCGGTATTTTTTCTCTTGTGTGGTGCCGTTGCTCAGATCAGATCACTGGCTCCACGGTGGCGCCAAACTGATGATGTCAGGAACCGAAACGGTCGGATCCGAGGTCTGGCGACGCTTGAGATTTCCGAGGTTGGTCGATCGCCAGTATCAACCTGCAAAACAGAACCCCGGGATCATCCCCAGGGGTAGATCCTTCGATGCTTAAGTTAGTCTCTGACGACAGTTTAGTGAGGGTAGGGTAAAAAGTATATCACGTCTGCTATTTTTTGCTTACCTCTACATTACCTTGGCCGAGGTCTATATATGAAAGACCTTGGACCTCGGGCCTGGGCCAACACCTCAGTCCCAGTGTCTGGATTGGGAGACCTTGGACCTCGACCCTGGCCAAACACCTCGGATGGTATCTCTATATTATGTCCACTAGTAGTCCATGTGTTGCAATCTTATGTTGCCACGTATCAACATGTATATTATGGAATTATCCCTCATCACTACCCAATGACTTTAGGACATACTTGACAGAGAATGGGATTTTATCTCAATCGAGTGCACCAAGGACCCCACAACAAAATGGTGTCTCGGAAAGGAGAAACGAGACTATGTTGGACATGGTCAGGTCTATTCTAAGCTTCTAAACTCTCAAAACTTCTTTTTGGGGATATGCCCTACAAACAAAAATGTACTTAATAAACTTGGTTCCTTCTAAGTCTGTATCTAAGACACCCTTGGAGTTGTGGAATGGGTGTAAGCCTAATCTAAGACATCTTCAGACATGGGGTTGTCCAGCACATGTGCTGAAGAGTAAGACGGAAAAGATGGAATCAAGAACAGAATATTGTGTGTTTATAGGATATCTGAAAAGAACAAGAGGGTACTATTTCTATAATCCTCAGGATAAGAAGGTTTTTGTAAGCACAAACGCAAACTTCTTAGAGGACAAGTATATAGAAGAACGCTAATCCAAGAACAAGGTTCTTTTGGAGGAGATAAAGGAAATATTCCTAGATCATCTGCTCCAGAGATCCGCACTGAACCTGTTCATGAATTCACGTCTCTACCATCCGGTGTTGAACCCAGTGGAAAATATATGGCGACTCCGCCAAGAATATCTATGGGAGAATCAACACCTGAAATGGTAGAAAAGCATGCCCCTAATGTTCAATCACCCTAAGGTGGTGAGATGGACATCGAGGAACATGAGAAAAGAGAACCGTCTCTGATTGTAAATGAACCTATAGCGACTAGACATGAGAAGATGGTTATTCGACCACCTTCCAGACTTTTTCTTTACGGAGAGTCTCCTGAGGCGGTCTCTATTGAACAAGAGGAAGATCCTACATCGTTTATAGAGGCTATGGAATACAAAGACGTTGGTCGTTGGAGAAGTGCTAGGGATTCAGAAATGAATTCCATGTATACTAACTCTGTCTGGGATCTTGTCAACAAGCCCAATGGGATAAAACTTATTGGATTCAAATGATTCTACAAGAGAAAGAGAGGAATAAATGGAAAGGTGGAGAACTTTAAAGCAATATTGGTTTCCAAGGGTTATTCCCAAAGAGAAGGAATCGATTACAAAGAAACCTTCTCGCCGGTAGCTATGCTTAAGTCTATTTGGATTCTCTTGTCGATTGCGGCACTTTTCGATTACGAGGTGTGGCAAATGGATGTCAAGACTGCATTTCTTAATGGAAATCTTGACGAGAGCATCTATATGATGCAACCAGATGGTTTTATCTAAAAAGGATCAAGAGCATAATGTATGCAAGTTGAAAAGGTTCATTTATGGACTAAAGCAAGCGTCTAGATCTTGGAATATCAGATTCGATCAAGTTGTGAAAACTTATTGTTTTGATCAGAATCCTGATGAATCTTGTGTCTATAAAAAGATAGAAGACAAAAGAGTAGTTTTTCTCGTGTTGTATGTGGATGGCATCCTTTTGATTGGAAATCATGTGGGAATGTTAACATCGGCAAAACACTGGTTAGCACAACAGTTTGATATGAAGGACTTGGGAGAAGCAAACTATGTTTTGGGAATTCGAATCTTACGAGATAGGAAAAACAGAAGGATTGCTTTGTCCCAAGCTTCATACATCGACAAGATATTGGTGAGATTTGTTATGCAAGATTCCAAGAAAAGCCAAACACCTTTAAGACATGGAATTCACTTATCACATGAGTAATCACCTAAGACTCCTAAAGAAGTGGAATACATGAAACGGGTTTCTTACGCTTCGGCAATAGGAAGTCTCATGTATGTTATGTTATGTACTCGACCAAATATATGTTATGTTGTTGGGATGGTTAGTAGATATCAGTCAAATCCAGGGCCCGAACACTGGATTGTTGTTAAACATATTCTCAAGTACCTTCAAAGAACTAGAGATTATATGTTGGTTTATTCAACATCAAACTTGATGCCTGTGGGATATACTGATTCTGATTTTCAAGCTGATAGAGACTCTTGAAAGTCTACGTCAGGGTCAGTATTCACACTTGGTGGTGGTGTTGTTGTTTGGAGGAGCATAAAATAGTCTTGCATTGCTGATTGCACTATGGAAGCTGAGTATGTGGCAGCTTGTGAAGCAGCCAAAGAAGTTGTTTGGCTTAAGAATTTTTTGCAGAGCCTAGAGGTGGTTCATTCCGCGTCACAAAGTATTCCTTTGTTTTGTGACAATAGTGGAGCTGTGGGAAATGCAAAAGAGCCTAGAAACCATCAATGTGGGAAACACATTGAGCGGAAGTATCACCTCATAAGGGATATTGTTCAGAGAGGAGATGTGGCGGTGTGTAAGATTGCTTCTGCAGAAAATCTTGCTGACCCCTTCACAAATGGTTTACCGGCTGGTGTATTTGAGAGTCATATTAGAAATATGGGTATACTAGACATGTCTCGTTTACTCTAGGGAAAGTGGGAGAAAATGTTTGATAATATGAGTGCCCTTATTTGGTCATACCTAGATGCCTTTGAGTAAATTTTATCTTGTTTGTTTTTTGACATTTTGAAATAAATTTATGAGTTGCTCTTTTGATTAATTCTTTATGAGCTTGCATGTATCCATGGATGGTAGATATATATAAATCGAGTGTTTGAGTTGTTCAACACAGAAAGATTCGGTTTATTATTCGATCCGTAAATAATTTTTGTTCGCGATCTGTAAATAATTTTGAACAATTTATTTTGATAAGATCGTCTCAATTTCATTAAAGTTTGTCTTTGACTTGGTAATAAAATTGAGGATACATGTATGGTGTATTAGACAGGACCACATGAAATCTAAATTATGTTTTGACCGTACAATTTAAATTCATTGATTGACGTATGTATTACCTTAATCCTGAGTGAGTAATGTATCTTTATTACCAACTGGACATTCTTTGAGACACCAAAGAGTGAGATTATTATATTGATCAATATTTCGGTATTTTGGGAATTAAAGTGAAGTGATAAAGAACATATATTTACAATATTGGAATCCTTCACCTATTTAATAGGCATGATCAGGACTTCACGGGCTCTTCTATGAACAGTAAATTTGAGCTCAGTATTCGACATTTGTTGTCGAATCACATTGTGTGACGTAGTCACACAAGACTGTCAGACAGAAGATGAGTGTTGAGATTGACAAGTGTTTGAACATAGATTTATTGTTCATGGTAGCCTATTGCAAATACTTTAGTTGATCGAAGGGGGCAATATATTGGATCGATCAATCAAAGGATGATAATTGTTGATACATTGCTCTAATAATTCCGATTAAATTAAGATTGCAATTATATTCTTCTAGTGGAATAGAATATAATTAATAAATTAACATGATAAGTCAAGAGTTGATCGGATCATAATTAATTTATTGGAGTTTGATTTAATTGGGTTCGATCAGGTCCCTTCGATGGCTCAATATGAACTAGAATAAATTATAGATATTATAATTTATTATTGCAATACAATAAATATATTGGATATTGATAGATATAGAAGATGGAGATATCCAGGATCTCCTATATCTATCAGGATATGCTGCTTGGAGAGAAAGAATAATGTTGCATTATATATATAATGTGTCACGTTAATTATTCTTCTTCTTAACTGATCTCGCGCATAAAATATTCCAAGGAGGTGTCCACGCATCATGTAATGCAGTGCAGTTCGTGAGAACACCGGAGAAGGCTTGGAGGTTTGAAGCTGAGATAATAACACGCTACAAAGGTATCAATTTATCCTTCTAACGTAAATTAATTAATTGTAGAACATATGATAAATCGATCGATCCTACAATGATGTATCTTATCTTCTATATTCTATATTGTGGATCGGATAGGAATCGTAGTTCTAACACTATAGTGGTGGGTTGTAGCAACTGTGATGTTGATCTGTAAGCATTGATATGTTTCCCGAGAACCCAATTATGTTATTGGTTGCAAATTTAGTTTTGTGGTTTTTTTTAAAGATGAAAAGGAACATATTAAACTCTAATAAGCTTCACTTTTCTTCTCCGTTAGATGTCACTATATCACTTAGCATAACTACTTTGTGTTTGTTCAGGTAACGATGTTCCATTCTTTATTTTGTATATCCATGCCAACAATTGCCAAAATAAATGATTTTCATGAATAGTTTAAATACAAAGGTTACAATTTTTGGTTTTAAATGTTTTAAATGTTGATAATAAATTTACATGTTACAAAATATTGCATTTTGGTGTATGATATGCAAATATTGTAAATTCCAATATGTTGATTTCTTTGTCTTTGATGCATACTATTATGTGGTATTTCCATGCTTTGGAATCGACTTCTTAAAAGATGTTTCATGAAAATAGAATTTTAATTTACTTACCTTGAGAATAAAGTTTGGAGATTGCTTAGATTTTTATGACATGTTGATTTCTTGTTGAACATGGTAGTAACACAAATAATTAAATCACATATCTTGATAATCTGCTTCTATGAACTATCTTTCTACCCTTTTAGCCTAACAATAGAAGTTTTTATTATTTTCTATAAATATACTTTCTTTTGAAATAGATGGAGATGAGGATTGTTAGAAAAATAATATTTCAAATTATATATTAATTATATATTTCAAAAAATATTATTTATATACTATAATAAATCTCCATTATGTTTCTATATAATTAAAGGATTTATTATCAAACCGTTACTATTTATTACTAGAATATTTTTATCATAAATATCTGTAATATTGCAAATTGATTGATATTTAAATCTTTCAATTGCTGAAACGTTTAGGTGGTTTCAAAACTGTGAGACAAAAGTTGGTTTTGAACTTGTGTGTACTATATATATATATACACACACACATGTATATACAGTTGTTTTAATAGAGAGTGAGAGTGACTAATAGTTGAGTTGATAATGTTGTCTTTCATCTAATATTAATTTTTTCTTTTACATTTTCTATTGTTGGGTTGTTAGTATTTCGTCGGTTCTTACTCTTAGCATAAGCTAGAAGTTCTGTTGTATTTCGGGGGATTACTCAAGTGAATTATTTAGGATAATGTTAATATAACACGCCTAAAAAATTACTCTTTTCTACTACGTTATATTTTCTAAAAATCCGAACATGTGTTTATGTTTATTGAATTATATATTCAATTAATTCCAACGGAAATAACACAACTCCAATAATAACGCCCTAACACAAAAGTCGTGGAACAACCAAACATGGGGTAAACATTATAAAACATAAAAGACCATAACCAACGATTAGAGAAACAAAAAAGATTCATAGGAATTGAGAAATGTCTCGTCTTGCTTATCGTAATCGAGCCAAATCACCCAGGGGGTAACTGACCCCCCTTCCGTCTATAATTTTCCAGCCGATGGAGTTAACACCTTATGCTCAAAATTTCGGCAAAATTGCAGTAATTTTTCTGGGAGTGGGGTAGGGTTTGATGAATGGGTTGAATTTTTGGGATTTCGTTTAATATTAGGGTTGATTTTAGAGATTATAGTTAATTTAGGACTTCTAACGATTTTGGAGGGATTAATATGTTACTAGAAGATAAAATGATGATAATGTCCTTTAACTTAAGCATGTGTGGTTCACATGCGTGGTCTTGGCATGAGTGATGCACCGAAGATTGTAACTAATAATGTCCCTACAACAAGTAATTAATTACATGGCATATGTATAATATGACATCGTAGTTACTCCCTCCGTCCCAGTTAAAGCTTCCACTTTGACCGGGCACGGATGTTAAGAAAAAACAGTTGACTGCTTTTTCTTTGACTTTTGACCCCTAATTAATCAGTTTAAAGGGAGGGATTAATGTTTTAACACTTCCCTCCCTTTTTTTAATACACCTGTTAACAAAAATCAGCAATAAAATTAAAAAACATGAACCTGTAAACAACACGCTCATTTTACATCAACAGTGTCTAATATACTGAAAATTTGTGGGGGAAATTTCCCCCCAAATCTGTTCCTTTTACAACAGAAAGTTCTCTAGAAATTCAGCAAATTACATTCAAAATTTTCCACTCAAATTTTGGGAAACAAACCCCCAACTACCAAATTACAGTAGCTATAAACAACAGTAATTACTGCATTCAATGCAGTTTCAATTCTGAAAATACAAAAACTGATCTAAAAACAAGAGCAGATGTCCAATAATCGGGTAGGCCCCCAGATGACTCCATCAGACCGACTTCTAGTAGCACAGGCGATTCTTGGAAAGAACAACAACGACGTTTTGAAGAAGGGCGTAGCTAAAGAACTTGCAACATCATTTGGAGTTTCTTCACGGACTATTTGGGCAATTTGGCAATCTACAAAAAACAGATTCAAGAGGGTCATCCGATCGCATTTTCAACAAAAATAAAGAGATCAGCCTCTTCTCAAGCTGTTACTTTAGATACCGAAGCCATGAAGGCTATTCTATTTTCTAAAAGGGGCAGCATTAGAAGACTTGTAAAGGAACTAGAGGTCAGCAAAAGTCAGGTAGGTCGATGGTAAAATCAGGGGATATAAAGGCCCATACAAATGCTGTCAAGCCACAACTCACAGATTTAAACAAGCTACAAAGACTGAAGTTCAGCCTTAGTTTTTTGCACAAGGACAACAACACACAAAAAATCAGGTATGACGGTATGCAAAACATGATTCACATAGACGAGAAATGGTTTTATTTGTAGAAATCTAGTGAAAGAGCATACAAACTTGCGATCGAGGAAGATCCTTATGGACCATGCAAAAGCAAACGTTTTATACCGAAGGTTATGTTCATGTGTGTTGTGGCAAGGTGAACTATTGTTTGATAGTAAAATAGGGATGTTCCCCTTTACCACAATGCAGCCCGCCCTCAGAAACAGTGCTAACAGAGCTCGCGGGACATTAGTTACAAAACCAATTGAGTCCATCACAAAAGAAGTGATAAAAGACTGCTTATTGGATAAGGTAACACTTAAACTATTAGAAATGTTTCATCATTTAGTTTTTGGGTTAATTACAAAATGCAACCTGTACTATTGGCCTTTTTTCCATTTCTAGTCCAAACTAAATATTTTTTCCGATTGCAACCTGTATAACGCGTTTTTGTTGCAGTTTGCAACTCCGACCATATTTCAGGCTATATAGGCCATGTGCCATGCACATGAGCTCCATGGGCCAATAATATGGCGTCACGTGGCCACTAATAAAAAAAATCGGAAAAAAGGAAACAAATACTTATAAATTATTTAAAAATTTCAAAATAATTCAAAAAAAATATAAAAATAATTTAAATTTATAAATATTTAATATAAAAATTAAAAAATATTTGAAAATTTGAAAATTCAAGAACTTAACAAAAAAATTCTAAAATTAATTTTAAAAATTCTGAAAATAAATATAAAAAAAACCAAAAATACTTTTATTTTGAAAAAAATCGAAAAAAATTGTAAATTATTTAAAAAATTAAAATAATTTATTAAAAAATATAAAATTATATAAATTTCTAAATAATTTTATTTAAAAAATTGAAAAAATATTTTGAAAATTTTAAAATTCAGGAAATTAGCAAAAAAAAACTAAATTTTATTTTAAAATTTCTAGAACTAAATATAAATTTTGAATAATTATTTTGAAATTTTCAAATTCATTTAAAATCCAATAATTAAAAAAGATTATTTCTGACTATTTTAAATGAATTTGGGAATTAAGAATTAAATTTCCAATTCTTCTCCATTTTCTTTACGCGCGCATAGAACAATAATAATGATCATGGACAGTAGAAGTGTGGGTCTTCTCCGATAAACCTGGCTTCTCGGCCTAATGAAACCCGGCAGCTATTCAAGCGGCAAGATGACGACGGAACTGCGAGAGGGAAGGTCGACTTCTCTTTTTTTTTTTTTTTTTTCCTAGTTTGACGTCTGCACCAGACAGCTAAATCTCCTTCAATGTGTCCGCCAACGAGAGAATTTTAAAATTCAGGAAATTAAAAAAAAAATTCTTAAAATTCTAAAAAAATTAAAATTCAGGAAATTAACAAAAAAAAATATTAGATTTTTTGTTAATTTCCTGAATTTTAAAATTTTCCATTTTTTTTTTTGCATTTTTTATATAAAATTATTTAAAAATTTATATAATTTTATATTTTTAATAAATTATTTAATTTTTTTAAAATAATTTACAATTTAGTCGATTTTTTTCAAAATAAAACTATTTTTGATTTTTTTATATTTATTTTCAGAATTTTTAAAATTAATTTTAGATTTTTTTTGTTAATTTCTTCAATTTCAAAATTTTCAAAAGATTTTATTTTTTTATATAAAATTATTTAGATATGTATATAATTTTTATATTTTTAATAAAAAGTTTACTTTTTTAAATTAATTTATAAGTATTTTCGATTTTTCTTTTTTTATATATTTATTTCAGAATTTTTAAAATTAATTTTAGATTTTTTTGTTAATTTCCTAAATTTTAAAATTTCAAAATATTTTTTTATATTAAATATTTATAAATTTAAATTATTTTTATATTTTTTGTGAATTATTTTGAAATTTTTAAATAATTTATAAGTATTTTTTTCTTTTTTTTTTTAAAATTAGTGTCCACGTGTCGCCATATTTTTGGCCCATGGAGGTCATGTGCATGGCACATGGCCTATATAGCCTGAAATATGGCCGGAGTTGCAAACTGCAATAAAAATGCGTTATACAGGTTGCAATCGGAAAAAATATTTAGTTTGGACTAGAAATGGAAAAAAGGCCAATAGTACATGTTGCATTCTGTAATTAACCCTTAGTTTTTTTATGTTAGAAAGTCTCCAAAATTTTCCCTAACACTTGGAACATGCATTTGGAAAAATTGATGACATTTCTAACACAAAAAATCTGGTTTAACATGCAAATTGTTTCATCATTTGGGCGGGACAGATTCTATAAAGGCCAAATGGCTGGCTCATGCAAGCAAGCACATTATCATTCAACAGGATAACGCTAGACCACATATTAGCAATTTCGATCCAGATTTCAGATTGGCTGCCTCTGGTGATGGGTTCGATATTCAATTGATATGCCAACCACCTAACTCACCGGACACTAATGTGTTGAACTTGGGCTATTTACGGGCCATTCAAAGCCTACAAACAGAGACTAGAAGCTACAATGTGGAAGATTTGGTGTGCAATGTGCTAAAATCCTATGAAGAGCTTGAAACAATCAAGTTAAACAACGTTTTCCTAAGTCTACAAGCATGTTTGATTGAGGCCATGAAAGTTCAAGGGGGTAGCAACTATAGACAGCCACACATAGCCAAAGGAGCTCAAGCAAGGACAGGGTCATTACCAAACTCACTTGATGTTGAAGAACAACTTGTACGGGACAACATTGAATATCTAGAAGCACATGACTCAGCAGCAGGTACGTATGGCATTCAAGAGCTGATGACGGAACTTGGCTACTTATAAATTAGGTTAGAATAGATGAAGTTTAGGGTCTGCTGTTTACAGTTTAAACACACTTGATGTGTTCATTTTGCTTACACCGTAAACACATGAACAAACTTTTTGCCACTAATGTCCCTCATAAAAGATTCATCACTGGGCCAAAATTCAGTATATAATCAGCAGCAAATCAGCATATTACAATAACCAAATCAGTATATAATCAGCAGCAAATCAGCATATCATCATTTCAACTAGCCACTTCTCATCATTTGAATTAGCAACAACTCTACCAAATCAGATTAGAAAGTGGCCGAAAATGTTTTTTTTTTTTAGTTATCCCTCAGAAAAAATTCATCACTGGGACCTTCAAACGATTTAATTACGTTTCAGTTTGCATTATCCAAACGAACCATATATACTGGGCAACATCAATTCATTCATGCAAGAATCTTATCAATTGAATTAGCCACAACTTAGCATATAATCAACAACAACCAATGCACCAAAATGGGCAAAGCATCATTTCAATTAGCCACAACTCATCATTTGAATAAGCCACAACTCAACCAAATCAGTTTAGAAGTCAGCCCAACAATTTTTTCTTTTTTTTTCGTTATCCCTCAGAAAAAATTCATCACTGGGACCTTCAAACGAATTACACACGTTTCAGTTTGCAACTAATGCACCAAAATTAGCAAAGCATCATTTCAATTATCCACAACTCATCATTTCAATAAGCCACAACTCAACCAAACCAGTTTAGAAGTCAGCCCAATTTTTTTTTTTTTCCGTTATTCCTCAGAAAAAATTCATCACTGGGAACTTCAAACGAATTATACACGTTTCAGTTTGCAACTAATGCACCAAAATCAGCAACAACTAAGGCACTAGAATCACAAAAGCATCATTTCAAATGCACCAGAATCACCAAACATGCAACATGAAATTGTATAATCATTTAACCAGAATCTGTCTCAAGCAATAAAACACACAATGTACATATCTAAATTTTCCAGATCTAGGTTTCGTCGCAGACAGGAAAAAAAAAAAAGAAGGATTAGAGTACTTTAACCTTCCAATGGGCGGAAACCAAATCACAAGACAAGCTAGATAGTGGTGTCGCAGCTCCGGCGAACTAAACCATCCGTCGGCAGCGGTGGAAGCATCGCTCCGAAAATGGGAGAGCCTCGACAGCCTCGGATCCATCGACGGCGGCGGAAGCTTCGATCCGAATAGGGAGAGCCTCATCCGCCTCAGATCCTTCGGAATCACTGATGTAAATAACCGATTCCGCCACAAACGAGCCCTCGGAATCCCAAACCACCCTCTCATCGAGATCGGAAGAAGTTTGGGACATGAATATTTGGGCTGATGACATATTAGGTTACAATAACGAAGAAATGACCAAGATTTATGGCCTTTTTCAAGATCAGAGAAAGATCGAGGGGTGCGGCGCAAAGGAAGCCTGAAATTGGATCTCAAAAAACTAGGGTTCCAGTAAGAGAGAAGAAGAGTCTAGAACTTGGGGGGCCAATGAATTCGAAATGGGGTGGGGTGTAGTAAATGGGTGGAGTGTAGTAATTAGGGTTATGTTATTAAGTTCTTAGTTTAGTGGTAATTGTCATAATTTGCTGAAAATTTAAGGTCCCAAATGCTTGACTTTTATTTCTATTTTTGGGCTGACAACTTTAAGTGGGACGGACCGATAAGGCAAGTAGAAAACTTTAATCGGGACGGAGAGAGTATATTATATAAATAATTATGCGTCATGCAATATAATTAAGCACTTATCGTAAAAGATGTTTCAACTTGTCCTATGAAGTATTTCACCCGTCACCGTAGAATATCTTATCCGCTATGATTCCTCCAAGATTTAATCAACATAATTATTTTCACTAAAAATCAAAGAATATGCGAAAAGGATGCGTATTTATTCCCATCAATATATTCCATTCCATTCCATGAGGTTGGTTGGACTGAATTTGGCAAGAGATGCTAAAATGGAAGGAGATAAAACGGAAAAGGTAAGAATCACAACCACACGTATATAGTGCAAAAGCCTATTATTTGGAGAAATCGCAGCAGCGGCCCACGTGACGGCGAGGCCCAGCCCTCAAAGATATTTTTGGTCTATACACAAAACCGACGATGCAGCGCAGAGTGAGTAGACCCCACCCAACCACTCTCCCATGCACGGACACAGCCCCCTAACTTCACACGTAGCTACTTGTGTTTGGCCTCTTTACTTGTCATTCCATTCTACTCATAATTTTTAGAGCAAATATCTTTTCACGGATTCCTTGGCTCCTTGAACTCGGTGCAGATCTGCATTTGAATAATATCTTAAATTCCTTGTTAGAGAGAGAAAGTGCAAGACGACGGGGAAATTTTCCGAGCAAAATGGTTTACACACTCTCTGGAGTGCGGCTGCCTGCGGTGCCATCGGTTTACAGGTTGGGTAGCAACTCGCAACCTGATAGGAGTTCTCGTCTCTCTCTTTTCTTAAAAAATAAGTCCAATTTGGGTATGTGAATCCTCTTTCACTTTTCTCGATGTTTGTTAGTGTGAATTTTGTTGATATAAGTTGATTGTTAGTGTGATCTTTGTTGAGAGACGGTTTTCCGTGTGGCTATTTGTTTAAACTATTCTTTTGTGTGAATTTATGTGAAAATTGTTTGTATTTTCACCGCAATGAATTTTAGAGGTACAGAGTAACATTTAGTCGATTGAGCTGAAATGAGTGATGCCGTACTCGGTTCAGTGGCCGATGTTTCTGTAGTTCGTCATGGTGTGTTTTGGGATCATCTTCATTTGTGTTTCTCAGTTGGATCTTTGGGTGTCTCTGATATGGTGTTGAGCTTTGCTTGCTTGATAAATATTAATTTTAAACTGTTTTCGGGTGAATTTTGAAAGTTCTGAGTAATTACTGTTGCCCAAACATATACTCACATACAAATGTTTAGAAACATATATACTCTGCAGTTGCATGTTAATATATAGTTGGTGTAGTAGACTACTATTAAGATACTCATACATCAATTAGAGGGATACATGTAAATGCGAAATTTGTTACATGCTCAATATGATAAGTGACCTATCTATCTAGAAGGAACTAAAATAGTATAAGCCTATCTTTGTGAGATAGAGGGACTAAACTATTATGTATTCAGGGTACCTCTGTTTTACTGCTCTGTGTGCGGCTCAGGAAAGCAACTAAAAGAACTGATGTAAACAATAGAGTTATACTTATCTCAGTATTTTTAATTAATTCCATTCTAGAGTGATTAATTGACTAAAAGAACAAAGCATCTGAAAGAGGATAAAACCGCATTAATCTGTTACTTTTTATCATTTGGAGAGGATGAAGTTCTTTTTTGCGGATCGTTATCATTGCATTGACATGCTTTCTAGGAAGATTTGGCTGATTTGGTGCTTCTTTCCAGGGAAGATATTTTCAGGTAAGTCTTATGAGTCTGGGTCCCAGTCGTCTATGGCAACTACGTCAGAAAAGGTCCTTGTTCCAGGCGCTGAGAATGAGGGCTCCTCCTCCCCAACTGAGGAATTGGAGGTCCCTGAGACAGTTTCAGATGATCCTGAGGCATGTCAGCAACCTTGCTTCAATACCTCCTTAACCCCCCTCCTAAGAAAAGAAATAATATACTATACCCGAGTCCCCGACCATGTATATTAGTAAAATCAGAAGATAGAAGTGTGAATAGAATGGAAAAGAATAATTGAAGAACCAAGGATGACTACAGGATTATATGATGCATTCCAATCTGTTTGTTTATTTTTGAGCTATACTCTCCCAAAATATATAGCAACATTTATGCACTTTCTTGAGTTTTAGAAGATTTTCTACCAGTGGCCTTGTTCAAAATCTGAAATTCTTTTTTTTTTTTTCTGCAAAATGTGTTGTCTCAAAGGCTGGGTATTAGGAGTGGCCGGGGATGTAGTGGCCTGTTGTTTTGAAAAGGGAAATAAGAATAAAAAAAAATCAAGTCTTTGGTAGAAATATTTGATACAGTTTTTATTTACGACATCTAACTTCTGCACAATGTGACAAAACACTTTTGTAATAATAATTTCATTAAATAAAAGATGTAAGATGTTTACGAACACTTATGCGGGAGTTACAAGATCTATAATAGTGTTTCAGTTTAGGTTCATCCAGATAGTAAAAGCCATGCAATTTGCTGCCATCTCTTATTTGGAAAATGAATGTCAAGATGAACTTTGTGTGTGTGGTGTAGGTTGGGAAGCAAATTTTGTACATTAACTAAGGATGATATAAATAAGATTTCAAGAGGAGTTGGTGCTATCTCATGTCTCAGGAAATATTGGAGAACTTATTATTAAGTATTGTACTTGAAACTTACACTAGAGAAGTTGGATAAATTGAGTGACGGTATAATAATTCTTTGTGAAATCTACTTCCTTAATATTCCATGGAAAGAACTTTGACACTAAATGTTGCTGAAAGATAATTAAAGACAACTAATTGTTTTTCGGTACTATTAATTCGAAACAGTTTTTAGTAGTCCCTCCATCTCAGAAAGATAGTCTTGTTTTCCTATTATAGATGTTTATAAAAAATATCGTGTTCCTTATTAAGGGTGTACTAAATGTTTTTCCCCTATATACCCTTGCTAAATGATTTATTGATATTACCATCTATATTTACATCCTTCAGTTCACCATATCAAATAATGGTATAGCTGCAACTTCCACGTGTATCAAAAGAATTTCTTAATCTGTGTGAAACTTGAAAGAGGACTATCTTTGTGAGACGGAGGGAGTAACACACAAAGTAACTTTTCCATATTTTTTATCATTAGGGGCTCTTGGGAATGCACTTGACTATCCTTCAGTATGGACTGTGTATG
This sequence comes from Ajuga chamaepitys, assembly GCA_958295605.1. Taxonomy (NCBI): domain Eukaryota; kingdom Viridiplantae; phylum Streptophyta; class Magnoliopsida; order Lamiales; family Lamiaceae; genus Ajuga; species Ajuga chamaepitys. Next base: position 45,516,006 of record OY282505.1, read on the forward strand.
AAACAATATTTGACACAACAATATCTTCTCTCTTCATTGATGTTTTTGATTCTGTATGATTTTTGTTCCTAGATACCAGGTGGTATAGAAAGTTCAGAAACAATACATGGAATGAAGGTTGAAGATCAAGAAAATTTGGTTGAGCAGCGCAGTTCTAGTGAAGCCATCACAGTGGAAGATTCTGCTTCTGTGCGACTACTAGATGGGGATATTGAAGAAGAAAGGACGTCAAACTCAATATATGAAATTAGTGATGAATCTTCCAGGGTCAGAAAGGCAGCTGTTCCTCCACCTGGAATTGGTCAGAGGATATATGAAATAGATCCACTCTTGAACAATTATCGCCAGCACCTTGATTATCGGTGAGATACTTTTTACCAATTTATATTTCTGAAGGGATTTGTCTGAAATAAGTGACGTTGGTATGTAAATGACAATTTTTAGGTGCATACATTTGTGTTCTTTTCACAATTTCCTTTCTTAAAAAAATAAATCCGTCTGTAATATTTTATCATGTTAGGATAACTTTTTTTTTTTTTTTCTGTGTGTGTGTTTGTGCCCGCTGATAGTGAATCTGCACTTCATTAGTTATTTTATCTGTTTGTCTCACCGTATATGTTCTCTTTACAGGTACGAGCAGTATAGGAAATTGCGTGAAGCAATTGACAAGTATGAAGGTGGACTGGAACTCTTTTCTCGTGGTTACGAGAAACTTGGTTTTATTCGCAGGTGTGACCTTCTGGTTTTTTTTGGGGGGTTATGTAGATCACCATTTTGGAGATAAATTGTTTATGCACCTAAGGAATCTGAAAGCTTTTGGCTGCATTTTAGGCCATATGTAATGTTTTCTAAAAGTATCCTATTTCCTGAAAAGTAGTGTCTAGGTATTTGATGATATCAATTGGTTTTGAAAGTCGACAATGTATAAGGAAGGAATCTCCATTTCTTGGTAATAGCTATAGTTATACTGCAGGAAGTACTAGGTTGTCAATCCTTCTTCAATCAGACAAACTTTATGGATCACTATCTAGGTTTGAATAGGCACCTTCTTATTATCATCGAAGATACCTGTTACTAATTTTATGTAAATTTTATTGCCAGTGAGACAGGTATTACTTACAGGGAGTGGGCACCTGGGGCCAAGGTTAGTGCTGTTCACTATTTTGTGTAACAGTATATTTACTTTTCTGCATTCTATCCTCTTCTCTTCCCCGTTCTTATAATTCAATAAGCAGTTGAACTACAGGTTCTTGCTCTTAGACATGCTGATAAACTGCTAATCTTTATTTTACTTCTTTCACTAGTTTTTTGTCAGTGTCATAAGAGGCTGTTGAGCCTATTGCTGCCAGTAATGAGCATATGTGAAACAAGGCAGCATCTTCATGATGCTACATTGCTACTTAGTGGCTTCTTTCATATCAGCCACACCTATTTCTATGATTATTATTTAATCACTCTTAATGTACCTGCAGTCAGCAGCACTTATTGGAGATTTCAACAATTGGAATGCTAATGCTGACATTATGACACGTGTAAGCTCTTCTTCCTCCTAGTATCTCAAAATTCTTTAAAGGAAGCTGGAATTGTATTAAATGACCATGGATGGTGTTTTGTTGCTTGACAACTCAAATTTTCTGAACTGCAATGTTCTCTTGGCTACACTATGGCCTCAGTAGAACACTGCCAGATCTCGGTTTGTTGCATTGTAACAAATCACGGCAGCTTTCTGAATATACCACTTCTTTTACGTGAATTTTCAATGCAAAGTAGAACTACCGATATTATCATTATTTTTTTTGGATATATTGCAATATGACCGAATTTTTGGTGTCATTTACGAGCTATTCGCTATAATTATGTATGGCACAGACTCATAGTTGTAACTGGTTCAATATTATTCTTAAAACAAACAAAGTGCGAAGGCGCTGTTTCGAGCACGACATCAAGAAGTAAAGCAGACATTTCTAAACATCAAGATACCAACACTTTTGCTTCTAATTTTACATGAAAGAAAAATATTTCTTTGTCACACACAAATAATAATTTACAAATTTTCAATATATGTACATTTATGAATCTTGATATCATATAAAATTTCAATCCTAGTAATCTGATAATATGTATAAATTAAATAAGAAATCACTTGTAAAAATTCATATTAGGACTGCAAAAATAAAATTTAATGTTAAGTTTCCAAATTTAGAATAATAATTTAATAAAATCTAAATAAACTTGAGATATTCTGCGAAAATAATTGAATTAAGAGTATTCAAATTTATCGTATTAAACCCGATTTATTTCTGAATAATTCTACGAATTTGGTTGATGCAACAACACGCTTTTCTGAATCTTACCATTTTATTCCAGAATATAACCTGAGTTACTAATTATTAGTGATGCCGAATTATACCCGTATCCGATATTTGCTACTATGTTTTTTGCTTGGTAAGACTATGTTTCTCTTTTACGTGTTGCAAGGCAATCCCCCCCATATATCTGATCACATGATTTAACCCGCTGAGCTTATTGCAGGATGAATTTGGTGTTTGGGAGACCTTTTTACCTAACAATGCTGATGGTTCCCCAGCCATCCCCCATGGTTCCCGTGTAAAGGTAATGAAATGTTGTACTGCCTCATGAACTTTTGATATTCTGCTGGCCTTTTTTCCTCAGTAGTTGAAACAAGTAACTAATGATGGTGCAGATTATAAAATTTATATATTAGAGGACTCAAAGCTTGCCATTGTGTATCTCTTTATGAATTTTCATCTGTATTATACTCTGTTGGAAATTGCAATGGCCAAGCCATTATTGTGACTAGGTAAACTTATTACTCTTTCTGGGATCTACTGATGATGCTATAAAATGTAGATTCGTATGGATACTCCATCTGGCATAAAAGACTCCATTCCAGCGTGGATCAAATTTTCTGTTCAGGCTCCAGGGGAAATTCCATATAATGGAATATATTATGATCCTCCGGAAGAGGTATATACAATTTTCTCTATTATGTTTGTGTCGTCATTATTGACTATTCAAGAGACTCTTAGATAATCAGAGAACTGAGTAAACAAATGTAATGTAAGTCAGTTATCCAACTCCATAGATGCATATCAGGTTGATCTCACTCTTGGCAGCTCATTCGTTCTTTCTTTTCTGCAATGTTAGCCATGCATGTAGTAATCTAGGGCACATAACCATGAATGTACAGAGTTATGTGGTATACAGGAATTATATTACTCTATCGACAAGTCGTATAACTTTGTTGTTTGTTTGTGGTGACTGATGCTTTCCTTGACTGCGTTCTTGTTTTCTATTCTTCTCTCATATGGACACTTTGCTTATATTGTCTTTGCAGGAAAAGTATATTTTTAAACATCCTCGTCCAAAGAAACCAAAATCACTTCGGATATATGAGTCTCATGTTGGAATGAGTAGTAAGGTGTGCATCTCTTCTCTTGTTATCAGTTGAAATTCTATGTTCAATTATGTGAAGTTATTCAATGTTTTACTATTGATTATGAATCCCTCACCCGTCTTTCTCGTCTTATTGATGAAAAGCAATTTCTTCTTCAACAACTGAACTTAAAAGAAGGAACTGGAATACATTAGCTAGTTCTGGATGATTACATGACTTGATGATTAATAACAAGGAAAATAAATTCAGTTAAACTAAGAAAATATAACTTTTTATCTGTTGCTAAACACTCACTGTTCTATATATGCTCTCAATCTCATCCCAATGTCAGTGAAGTGATTACTATGTCATTCGTTACTTGAAAGGGCATTATTGGTGGAAAAGCTTTCCATCTATTCTTACAAAAGAAATTTCTTTTTTGATATCAAGGAAGTGAAAGAGCAAACTGGGATAGAGGAGGTGTTAATCCTCGAGAAAATTTCAGAATGACAATGGTAATTACTTTAAGAGCACTATAGGATCTAAATGGCATGGTTAGAGAAACTGACAAATTTAGGTACCTTCATAAGGCTCTAATCTCCTAAAAGACCAACTGATTTATTTTGTACTATTAGTCCTAAAACAACGTCAGCTACTCAAGATGGTTTTGATAGTTCTAAATGAAACCTTACAATTTAAAATTATATATGGAGAAGTACCAATCCTCTGGAGTATTAAACATCTATGAAACTAGGAAGCTAATTTATCAAGAAAAGAATGACTAAATAAGAAAAATATCGACACATCCAGATCTTCCAATTAAGCAAATCAATCAACTTCTGCTATCATCACTACCCTGAAATCTGGTGAGTGGATGTCTTCTTTTCCCAGCATTTTTTGGTTTCTTTTGAAACTTTTTTCAGTAATTTTTCTTTTCCTTTGGAAATTGTTAGAACTCGAAAATACTTTTTTCTCAAACTCTTTTAAATGGGTTTAAAAAAGGAAGGTGGATTTTGGGGCGATCCAAAAGGAACTTCAGTTTCCATTCCCCAAACTGTTAAAAAACAAAAATTGTCATCACTATGCTGAAAGCTGGTGAGTAGATGTCTTCTTTTCCCAGCTCTCTTGTAACCTAAAAGTAGTTAACATTTTGGTCAAAACTTATACGCTCTAATTGTTAGCTTCCATCTGGTGACCTAAATTAATAACATCCCATAGTCTGCATTAAGTATCTTGTTGAAAAGATCATTGATAAATGCACATTTTTGTGATCCACAATCTGATGAATGTGCTCTATATCTGCACAGAAGTATTTTGTTAATTATTGAAACAATATTTGTCATAAATTAATATACAAGTAATTTAGTCAAAGTTGTTGCATGGAATAACCACCCAAGGATGAGCTCTTAATATAGTTTGAAAGATTACTCTATAATAGATTTTGGTGGAAACTCATGATCTTCAACACCACAGAAGGATCGAATAAAGTTTTGGAAGAAATGTCTTGTGCGACTCGCTTAAGATTTATGCTGCAAGCTCAAGAAGTTTGATGCACAACTAGCTTGTAAACATTAGGTTTAATGTCTTTAATATGGTGTTTGCGCTCAACATCAGCACTTACATTATACTCTTGACATTCAATGCAGGAGCCTGTTATCAATACATATGCCAACTTCAGGGATGAAGTGCTCCCTCGCATCAAGAAACTTGGGTATAATGCTGTTCAGATAATGGCAATTCAGGAGCATTCGTATTATGCAAGTTTTGGGTAATATTTCCTGCCCTAGTTTGTATAGCAATCTAGTACTTGCAAGATTCAGTGAATTCTTTTTTTTTTCCCTTTTATTTGGGGGATTTTGGCTTCTGACAGTTTTATAAATTATTGTTTTACCTCAGCTACCACGTGACAAATTTCTTTGCACCAAGCAGTCGCTTTGGCACTCCAGATGATCTTAAATCTTTAATAGACAAAGCTCATGAGTTGGGCTTAGTGGTTCTCATGGATATTGTGCACAGGTATGTTAGATTTCTAAAATACAATTATTGTGAAGTGTACATTCAGATGCTTTAATTTATTCATATAGCTGGTGACATTATGTTCCCTTGGGTTCACTATGGAAATATTTTAATGGAAAGTTCATCCCCATGTGGGATATGCACTTTTATTCTTGCAATCGATTAGTGTTACATGGATCATGATTCCACGAGAATATTTGGAATTGTTTTGAGGAGATGCATTAGGTGAATGATGAGCGATTTAGGTCATATCTTTCCTGTTCTCTGTGTGTGGCATGTTTGCTAGGTGAAATAAATTTCGAAGAGAAATATATATACATACACCTGCTGGTTATTGAGCCATAGCCTGTTTAAAGTCTTCTCTGTATCTGATTTAGCTAGGAATTGGAGTACTGCCATGTAGCTGTATTATCTTTGTGTAGCTATTACTAATGTACCAAACGAGGGATCTCTCATCCCTCTTTAATTACAATAAACTTATGTTACAAAAAATATATATATATACACACACCTGCTGAGACCTGTTACAAATGCGACGACCTTTCTCGGAGCAATAATGTTGTTGGGGAGGAACACAGCACTGGTGCCAAATTAGGACTTAACTCAAGTAAGGGAGACAGCAGTTAGTTCATCAGCAGCTACACTCATATGTTGCCAGTTTGTGAGTAGAAGCAAAGGTAGATTGACCATTTATCTGGATGTTTCATTTGTAACTCGTGCTATGCCGTCGCCTGAGATTTAAAGCATCATTCATGGCTATTAACATGCATCTCCTTGAACCTTTCTTCACAATGTGTATAACTCAAAATGGTTACTTCTGTTTTGGTACATTATTAATCAATATGCAGCAGCATGTAAGTTATTAGAGTTTCTTGAAATTTTTCCTTCTGCTATGAGAAGAGTTTGCTCTGTAGTTATTCATAGATCCTGAATTTCCCAAACCAAGGCCTGGAGTCCCATATTTGTGGACATATTTTTATCATTCCACGTCTCACTTAAAGCAGAAAAGAACTTAGGGTGAAGATTATGTATGTTTCACATTTTGGTCTCTCCTCTCCTCTCTCTCTCTCTTTCTCTCTCTCCCTCTCTCTCTCTCCAGAGAGAATTGGCGGCCAAGGATGACCTGAATGATTGCTACTGTCTTGAACATATTTATTTTGGGTCATGAGCTGTGCTATTATTCTTTCTGAAAACGTTTTACAATCTATCTACTATCTCTATCTAAATATTGAAGTTCTTGCACTAAATTAATATCTTCCAGCCAATTCTATGCACGAAACTACCAATTCAGATACACTGCTGAATCAGATAACAAATTATTATTGAGGTTTGAATGGTTTCCTGGGAATTGAAATTTTATCTTTTTTCTAGGTGGTTGTGAGACATCTGCGGCATAAGATGTTCTTGAAGCGTATTCAATATGAAAAATCTTCGTGTTTCTCCTACTGCTACATTTTATTTTTATCTGAACTCTATGTTTTCTTTCTACAGTTTCTGTTGCTTTTCTGCGAGTGCGTCTTAATTGAAGGGAAAAAAAAAAATTATATTGCATTTGTCATTTGACTCAGAAAATGTTGAATTTGTGCAGTCATGCATCAAATAATACTTTGGATGGATTGAACATGTTTGATGGCACTGATACCTGTTACTTTCACTCCGGATCGCGGGGTTATCACTGGATGTGGGATTCTCGTCTTTTTAACTATGGCCAATGGGAAGTATGTACCATCCAGATTTCATACTTAATTAAGAATATGTAAATGTTATATTGTATTTGTCTGATATGCCTTAATTTGTAGGTTTTAAGGTATCTTCTATCCAATGCAAGATGGTGGCTGGATGAGTACAAATTTGATGGTTTTAGGTTTGATGGTGTGACATCAATGATGTATACTCACCATGGTTTACAGGTATTATCTTTTTCACTAGTGATGCATTGTCTCTGCTAATTTTTTGGTTAATGTGGTTGATCACGTTATCGGTTATTTGTATAACGGCTTATAAAATTATAACTAAATTTAGTTTCATCTCAAGGAAACATACTGGTTTCTAAAATTCTGTTCTATAAGTTCGATAGTTGTTGCATCAAATTTATATCTAATGACAAAAGAGGGTTTGGGGCCCATTGACCAAATGAATAAACCGAAACTGGAACCAAAACATTGGTTTTTGCTGAAATCTAATCGACAATTCAGTTTAATTCCCACATTTCATTTTCGCAGATCAGTTTGATTAAGATACTCAGCCTGGTTAGCCTAACCAAACTGAGTACCGTTTTTTCTTTTCTTTTCTAATAGAGGATCTGTTCGCTTTGTTACTGCTTCTGGGAACTAACATCTCTGCAACCAGCCTCCTCTTAGATCATGGGAAGTTTCTTTCAGTAAGAGCTTAATACCTAGCCATCCTCCATTGAGCTTGCCCGAAAATTCCTTTCATGATTTGCAGTGAATTATCAAGTCATGAACCTGTTCCCTTCTTTTGATTCAGACATCAAGTTTTCTGCAAGGTCATTTAATCCAAAGATATGTTTGACTGGGCTGAACCATTTGTTTGGTCCAGTTTTTGGTTTTGGTTTTTGGATCAGCAGCATTCTCAGTTCCGTTTGCCTAATGAGTACCCATATAAGAGGCTCTAATGGCACAATGAATGTTTATTTTTTAACCTTCAAATCCACATGAATCCATTAGAGAGCAGGGTGTCCATTTCAGGGGATTTCTTAATCCCTAACTGTTTCCTCTTATGTTTTCATCCTGTCTCTGTTCTGTGTCCTCTTACCTAGATGTTCAATTACTATCCAGTTGGCTGATTTGTCACCAAAAGAGAATTGTGTCTACATTTAATTGAGATGTAGCTGATTTGTGACCAAAAGAGAATTGTGTCTACATTAAATTGAGATGTAACTCTAGCTTTCTCGTTACTGTTCCTCTCATATGCTAGTTCTTTGGTCACGTGATGGATTATATATTCTATACTGTTCACCCTAAGGTATATGACTGTTGGATACCATGGCCAAGTTATGCTTAGATCAACCATAACAGATGCTACCTACCTTAAAGATGTAAATTCAGCACAAGAAAATGACCTTTGACTGTAAAATATTCTGATTTTGCCATTCTGGTCATGCAATCCAGTATTCAAAAGCACTTAAGCATATTTTGTTTCTGTCATGTCTTCTGCTCAGCTTTATTTATTCGACACTCAGACCAATGTATTGTTTGTTGATAGACGTCATTTACTGGGAACTACAATGAGTATTTTGGATTCGCAACAGATGTCGATGCTGTGGTGTATTTGATGCTGGTTAATGATCTTATTCACGGGCTCTTTCCTGAAGCCATAACGATAGGTGAAGATGTAAGTTTGTAGATATAATTAATAAATGACTTGTGTTGTGTTTCATTTATTTATATCTGTCTGGTTGTTGTTTAGATCTTCTCTGGTCATGGTGGGTTTTCGGGAGAGTAATTACAGCTTGTTTACTATGATCTTCAACCATTGTCCATTTTTATGAAGTTAGTGGGGGGAGATTAAAAAAGAAGAGTTACTTTCCCTTGGCAATATTGGTTTCTCGATTGACAAACAGTTATGAGTGTGTTGCTTCATAAATGTGTAATTTGCTCTGTTGCTAATTGTTTTATTTTATTCCACTATGTTCTAATTTCTGAAATTAAGTATATGCATATCTGTAAGTATATTTACTTGTATTGTCTTGTATAATTATTAGCTTAGCAGTCGTTTTATTCTGATAGAATCAATTGGTAGAGCTGGGGCATGGAGAAACTTCAGTAATGATAATCATGGTGTTGGAGATCTTAGAAGATTTGAACTAGGTGAACACAGGAAAAGCTCAACAAGTCAGCAGAAAAAGAATTAAAAAATGACTTACCTCAAATTGGTAGCCGTTGATAATCTTTATGCTGCAAATAGTAATGCTTTATTGGCATTCTAACATTATTACACAATGAAAACTTTGTGTCACTAAAAATCCACCTATTGGTAATTTTTATGCCTGCATATACCGAGCTTCTTAAAAAAAAGAATAAGAAATGGACAAACAGACAAACATTGTTCACTATTCCAAAATGGCTGTAACTTTTGGCTGGACTTAGAAAGCAGCTTTGACGCTTGATGTCTTCACATATCAGTCCTTTCCTGGAAGAATAGTCTTCATTATTCTAAAACACTGGTAGCTTTATCTGAATTACCTCACTAGAAAATATCTTTAATTTCAGGTCAGCGGCATGCCAACGTTTTGTATTCCTCTTCAAGATGGTGGCGTTGGATTTGACTATCGTCTACACATGGCAATAGCGGATAAATGGATTGAAATTCTCAAGTACGTTGTCCTTGAAGCTCTTGAACGCAGTACATACAATCTTGAAATTGAATGAATCTCTGTCTTCACGTTGAGGCATTGTTTGCTGGCGAGAAGACCAGAAAAGTAGGATGATTTGGATTCTACAAACAGACTTTATGCTTACTTTCCGTTTTAGGTACTTGGGTTGGGAGAATTAATTTGAAAAAGGGGGAAAAAATTAGGAAAAATAATCATGTTCAACCTTCCATTCAATTGAACGACTTAAATTTGTTGCAGGACAACCTGAATCTTTGTACTGGAACCACTTCAACTTTATCATCATCTCACTTGAATTTGATTCATTTTTACCTGCCACTATACAGCCTTATATTGGGATGTCATAGTGCCTCTATGTTGGTCATCTTTCAGTATTTTTTGATGCAGGAAAAGGGATGAAGATTGGAAAATGGGAGATATTACGCACACTCTCACAAACAGAAGGTGGCTGGAAAAATGCGTTTCCTATGCAGAAAGTCATGACCAAGCGCTTGTCGGTGATAAAACTATTGCATTCTGGTTGATGGATAAGGTGATGCATGTGTGCAAAGCTGCCAAACATTCAGCAGTTATTTTCTAATTGAAATCATGTCAGATTTTAATATATTTGGACTCTTAGTTAATGTAGGAAAGAAATGCTAGTTTGCTCAATGTCGTCCCTGTTTTCCAGTTTCTTCAATTTTCTTTCTCTTTACAAAGAGATAGATTATTGCGATTATGGTTGAAAATATGATGAGCTTTTGCCTTATGAAAGAAATACGGTATAGTAGGACTGGAACAAAAGACAGGAATATTCTGGGAACAGAGACTATTCAGATTATTGATACCAAATCATTCATGTCAGACAAGCAATGTTCCAAAAGTGAATCCCTCACTAATATGTATACTTCCATTGAGGACTGAATCATGTTTTACTTTTGAAACTTATTATTGTATTTGAAATTTTGAAGGATATGTATGATTTCATGGCACTTGATAGACCATCTACGCCCACAATAGATCGTGGAATAGCATTACATAAGATGATCAGGCTTATCACAATGGGATTAGGTGGAGAAGGATACCTCAATTTCATGGGAAATGAATTTGGACATCCTGGTAAGTGTACACATGATTAACAAATCGATAAAATGACCCTCGTTTAATACACAAAGTACATTTTCATAACCACTCTTTTCCTTTTTTGACTCAGAGTGGATAGATTTTCCCAGAGCCGATCAACATCTTCCTGATGGCTCAGTCATTCCAGGAAATAATTTCAGTTATGACAAATGCAGACGTAGGTTTGATCTGGTAAGTTTTTGGTTCTAACTTAAGTTAATTAGTTACCTTCCGGCTGTTTTTCCTTGTGCAATCTCATACATCGCCTCACGTACTGCTTGATTGATAATGTTGCCTTATGGTATGTAAGATCATCAGTTATAGATTGGATAAAGCAGGAGTCAGGAGCGTTGCAATCAATGCCTTCATTTTACGGTTTGTAGTTGATGTAAGAAAGAGTGAGAATATGTGGCTTATCTGTATAGAGGTAGAGAATGACGTACCAAATGGGGCATGGTTCTTTATGAGTCACAAAAAATCTCTGTTGGAGAGCACGATATAGAATATACATTTACTTAGTTTTTAGTTTGCTGGTTGAGCAAATGAATACCCCTACTGCTATCATTACAACAGAATATGTTTCAGCTTGACCTTCTTCGCTTTATGTTATAAATTATTACAATCTTCTCGAAAAATTATTGCTGAAGTGATTGTTATAGTGGATAAAGTAAGGATGTGTTTGTTTTGAAAATTTTTCATTATGGATTTGGCATTTCGACTATGTTTTTGTTTCGGGCTTGAAGGCTAGATTCTGCTTTCCACTGAAATCCTTCCATATTTTTATACCGCCATTCATTATTCATATACTTTTTCATTTCCCAATAACCTCATTCTTTATCTCTCTACCTTTTCATTTTCCAATATATCTTTCCACCATATAATATTACAAAAATCCTACCCTCCATAATCTCACCAAAACATATAATTTCACTATTTCTCAGTGTTTTAAAGTCCCAAGATTTCAAAATAAGGATTCCAAAACCCAGTTAAGCCCTATTAAAACCCAACCTAATTGATTGTGGATGATAAACTTTCACAGTGGATAATTTGTCTTATACATTTGCTTTGTCATCTTGTTCTATCCTTCATTTTGTAGATTATTATTATAGTTTACTGTTTATATAATGGTAAAGAAATTATGAGTAATTGGGAACAACTTGTTTGATGTACAGAAGTATAGTATTGAGATAGGAAACAGTGTTACTCTTGATTTTTAGGCTATCCACAAGTTTAACCATGAAAAGGCTTATTGAAGTTTTCAGCTTTAATAAGATGGGTTTCAAGAAGATCTTGGTAGCTGATAGCCTATGCCTCTAAATAAATGTCCAGGGCTGTTCCAATTAAATTGTGTCTCTTATTGTTGCTGTTACAGTGAACACACCATAGGAATAGTAAAATGAGGCAATAACTTAATATCAACTGGCTACTGGCTTATATAAACTGAGTTTGGGAGAATGTACCAATACTCTTGAAGTTTCGTTTCTGCAAATATTCTTTGCACTGAGATATCTATTTTGAGACTATCTTGTTGCATCATTATTAAAGACATTTGCAGCAAGTCATGTATTTGATTCCTTTTTATCTCTGATGTATGTCCAGGGTGATGCGGAATATTTAAGATATCATGGGTTGCAAGAATTTGACAGAGCGATGCAACATCTTGAAGAAAAATATGGTGTATGTATTCCTTGCACTGAATTTCTTGATTTTTTCAATAATCACAAGGGAAATTATTTGATATTAGTTTTTGAGGAATTGAAAGCATTGAAGGATGAAATTTTATGTCAGATGGTGCATCGTTGATTATTTGTTTCCCCTCATCTGCAAGTCACAACACCACTAATAATATATTGTCTTATGTCATTTAATTTGTAAGTAATTTTATGTCATCTTATTTGTAAGTAATATCTGTACCTGGTTAGCTGTAGCATGCATTGATCTTGTTCAAAACCAAAAAGACTAGTAATAACCAAGAATTTTTGAAGTGGATGTGTCTTGAGTTGGTTATTTAAATAATACTTGATTGAGAATCTCCATTGTTGGTTGATCAACCAACTATGGGCTGGTTAAGTCACACCTTATATCAACAGAAACTCTCATCAGCATATAAGTTCTCTGAAGTAATCCTGCAATATTAGTAACATATTTCGTCGCCAATTATTTCTAGCACATTACAACCAAACCTATAACCTTACGCAGAGTAGAAGGCTTGTTGCAAGTGGAAGGTGGCTGAGCTAATAGTAAATGAACGGCATGTTTGACATTTGTTGTTCCTATTGTCTTCTGAACTGTACATATGCTATTACCTTCTGCTTACTGCCTGTTCATGTTTTATGATGGTGTTTTCTATACAAAAGTAGTTAGATCAGAGGCGGAGGGTAGTGAGGGAATGAAGCCCAGTGCAAGCCAACTATGATATGCCCTATTCTCTGCCTTACAGTTTTTCGTTTTCTAGCTTAATATGACAAATTTGGCATTGGACCAAATTGGGTTATTGATGCTCAACAAGATCTGGATTTGGAGACTGGACTAGTCCAGGCCCACATGTTTAGCCCTAAACTCAGCCACATTAATTGACCCCACTTGTAGATAAAAGTAAATGTTGATGAAGGCTTTGGCGTGGATTATCGACTGTGACCCCTTGCAAAGGCAAAGAGAGGCTTTGATTTTCTTATTCCAGTCCATCGTTTACTTTTTTTAATTTAATTTAAAGAAAAACAGAAGGAAAACTTGCTTCAAGTCTCAGGTTTTCAGATTCCTGTAGGGTTTCTCTGATATGCATATCTGTATGATTAACTTCTTTTGTTCGTCTTCATTTTATGTTCCTATTGGTTTCTTTGATGTGTATCTTCTATAAGATTAAAAACTTATCGTTGAGTGTCTTCTACAGTTCATGACATCAGAGCATCAGTATATATCAAGGAAGGATGAAGGAGATAGGGTAATCGTATTTGAAAGGGGGAACTTAGTTTTTGTCTTTAACTTTCACTGGTGTAATAGTTACTCAGATTACCGGGTGGGCTGCGTAAAGCCAGGAAAGTACAAGGTATACCAACACTTCTATTTTTGGTTCGAGATTATTATCTTTGTTTTGTTCTGACAACTCTAGTCATATATACAAGTACAAACCTAACAACGGGAATTCTTATGTGCAAAATAAATGTGCAACGTGAAACATTCATCCCTCATAATCATACCCCAAAGTAGTTGTTCTCTTTTATTAAAACATAAAATCAAACAAAATAAAAGAAATTAAATATTTTGTAATTTAAAGAATAGAATACAGTTCCTGAAATTAAAAAAGAGAGTTTCTACAAAATTTACTGCATTGAAGATTACCGGAAGTTTACTAAGTTGGGTTGCCTACCTCAGTGAAGGTATTTCTTTGTAATGCGTAGAACATGACTCGTTTAAGATTGTAAAATCCAAGAAATGATGTTGCTCTAACCTAGTTGGTCCCAACTTTGCATGAGGACATTAAAATGATGTTGCTCAAACCTAGTTTTATTATTAATTATTATAAAGCGTAAATTTGATTCATAGTGGGTGTCATATGAGAGTTACATGGGCGTACTCAGTCATGCAAAATCATCTTCTCACTGTATAGCTCTACTTTTCAGGTTGTTTTGGACTCGGATGATCCACTGTTTGGAGGTTTCAACAGAATTAACCACAATGCGGAGTATTTTACCTTTGTAAGATAATCTGCTCATGATTTCACCATTGTTTATTTTCTTACACAAGTACTTTTAAGCTTGATGTCATATGATAAAATGGCATGCTGTAAATCTAGAAACAAGTTTATAATGGAGTTAACTTTTCTTGTATTAGAAGACAAAATTGGAGTTAGTAACAAAAATTATATTGCTACTCCCTCCGGTCCAAAAAAGTCCAAAAAAGTATCGCTTTAGATTTTTTTTTTTAAAATAAGGGCCGGCTTGGTTGCAAATCATCAATGGCAATGATAATGGGTGTGAATGAGGGGTCAATCAAATTATGGAATAAAATGGGGGGAATTGTTAATAAAAGGGTGTAATGATTAACTAGTTTATTATGTACCCAGCACCATAAATGGGAATGAGTCCTTATTCATTCCAATTCTTTACCCTAAAACCCCCCAACCAAGCGGGCCCTAAGGATGGTAAAAATGATAAATAGATCCCTACACAATCTATTTAATGGGATATATTTTGTTGAATAAGGAAATATGGTCCACTAAATTAAGTAAGTTGTTTAGGATAAGATTGGAAGAATCGTGATTCTTTTGTCTAAAATGACACTTTTTTTAACAATTTTATCCTCTCTAAAGCGACAATTTTTTTTGGACAAGAGGGAGTAATGTTTAGCTAAAAAGAATGTAAAACTGGAGTTTTGTTATCTATTCAAATAAAATCCAGTAAAGTTGAAGAAATATAAAATTTTGTTGATTAACAATCTTCAATGCTTAATAATAAACAGAATGACATTTTCTTCAACCTGATCTTAGCAGGAAGGATGGCATGACGATCGTCCTCGTTCATTTTTTATCTATGCGCCTTCTAGGACTGCAGTGGTTTATGCGCTGACAGAAGACGAAGCCACGCCTGTTGATGCTAAAACTAGTAGCGACACCCAAACTCCTACTGATGCGGCTTAGATGGTTTCTGAATGTACTAAACTCATCCTGTTGATTGCTTGTACCAATTGAAGTAACTAGCAAGGCAAGAAAAGATGGACATGTGATGAATTTTACTTGTGCTTAGGAGAAGATTGTGGTATATGTATTACTACAGTCTGAGCCATGAATTCTGTACATCGGAGAAGAATGCGTGTATTGAATTCTTCTAGTGGATAGATGCAGGTGAGACAAAGGGAGCATCATCTATATATGCAGGTATCTTTAATTTAGTGCATGTAATGTACTCAAACTGGAAATGCTCATTGTATAATAATAAGAGGCCACGATAGTATAATGTTATTTTTATGTAGAACTTGTGATTGTCAATTTTCATTTCGTATGGTTAATATTTCTTTATTTTATACATGTTTATACATTAAATTCTTTAGAATGCACATGTTCAAATTAAGTTTTATTCTTAAAAAATCTAATCTACTACCTAATGCGTTTCATCTTACTGAGATATTGCTCCTCATATGCAACTGAGATATCTCTTGATATGCCGTAGATACTTAATAACACATTTTTAGAAATTTTTAGTGGATTCTCGTATGTTTTGTACGAATGAGTTGAGTAATCTTGGGGTAATCTTGTATGTTTTGACGGGGTTTAGTAGCTTCCCTAAGTGAGGGAGACAAGAGAAGAGACTAAATTAATTAATTTGCTCCTCACTTATATTGACAAACCTCCAGACCTGTATTTAATACCAGCAAATCTGGAAGTAATAGTGCACGTTTTTTTACTTTGCATTTATCGATAAAAAAGTAAATGTCTGATTGGAGGAATCTTCATCATGAAGATGGTTTAGTTTGTCCACTTTCTATTTATATCTGCTTATACACTCCTTCAAAATTATGCTGTTCTATCCATTGAATGATAAAGAGACTCCCTTGTTTCACACATATGGCAAGTACTCGCGCTCTAATCTTTTTATGCGTCATGTATTAATTCAAGTCATGTGTCTTCTTTAATGAATGAGGACATAATGTTTTTATTTACTCCCTCCCCTTTTCTTCTTGACATATTTAAAGAAATAGTATTAAATGCTTACTTTCATAATATACTTCTACTAAATGAATCGTTCATTACACTGTTTTATTCATCATATTAAAAGAATGTAGTAGTATTTACTTGTAAATAAATTTCTTAAACCATGTGAGATATGAGAAGTATTTTTTTAAGACCGAGAGATCACTATTTATGAAAATCAGATACAAACAAGAACCGTATGCCGCTGATTCCCATTATAGGTGTGATAATCGCGAAAAAAGGAAATTATAGTAATTGAACAATGTTTTTTTCAAAAAATCGAAATTTTAAAAGCTTAAATATTTAAGGGTAAAAAAAGAAAAGAATGTAAAATTCCTAAAGTCTTAGCAAAATTCTCCCAGTTTGAGAACCCTTCCATCTGTGCACAGCTCAGGGAATTGGACCACCGAGAGTGAGTGAATACGCATTGCATTCTAAGAAAACATCATTCTCTATTTTAAGACACGCATCTTAACCTCAATCCTCATCAAAAGATAAAAAACACAAGGAAATAACTCACTCGAAAAAAAACCAAGTTAGAAGAAAAAACACATCATAAAGGGTTAAAGGGTCTATTGTCAACAAGAACACACAACTTAGGAGCTAACATAGCTCGTCTCCGAGGCAGAGCTCCTTGCTAGCCGATGTAGCACGCTAGTCGGCGATGACGTGGACGTTGATGACCTCAAAGCCTCGGCGAGGGGTCCACCCATGGGGCCAGCTCGGTTGGCGTCCCATGTCATACCCCAGTTCAGTTGAGGTCGATCCCTCTCGCCATTCGCCCTAGACTCGTCCCCATTACCAGTGCCGAGCTTTAATGAGAAGTCTGATGATGGCGTAGATATGGACAAGTTGGTTGCGGAGTTGGCAGCATTGTCCGTCCCGTGTAATGATCTAGGCCAATCGTCGAAGAAACGTCGAAGGGTTCGATCCCCACTAGTTGGGCCATCATTTTGGGCTTCAAATGTGCACTTTGTCTCAGTTATGGAGTCCAAAGGCCTACAAATTGTACTATTTTAGAGTGACATAGGTTTTAAAGTATAAAGTAAATTGAAGGGAAAAGTAGTACAAAACGAAGAAGCTTTAAGTATGGGGCAATTGAGGGCACAAAAGGCCCAAATATTGTGGTGATAAGGTCCTACAAAGGAGAGAGTGGTGGTCCATCCATTTGTTTGAGAATATCAAACCAAATTGGCTTACATCAAGTTTTCTTCACTTTCTTCCTTTTGGGGAGCAAGAGCAACTACTCCAATTTCAAAATACCAAAATTAATATCTCCACAAATCAGCATCATTTTACAACTACAACTACTTGTTAGTTTTTAAGTGATACTTTAATTACAACGTGAATTGCTTCTTTTTCCATGAATCACAATCCAATTAAATAAATCTGTTGCAGTTTTTCAGAATTAAAGATCTCATTAATTAATATGCGCATAGGAGATTTTGATGTAATTATCATGAGTGGATAGATATAACTACCTCCGATTGATTTGAAGATCCATGGAAGAAGTGAAAGGTCCGTCGAGACTAAAATGAGGGGTAGCAGCACAAGTGGAGGAGTTGTAGGCAGATGTGGTGGGGATTTCCACAGGCTTTCTTGAACGGTTTTTGCCACGGTGCATGTGACGCTCGCAGTACTTTTGCCCCGCCACCACATCCCGAGAGCACCGCCACTTCTTCCCGTCCGTCCGCCGGCACCGACCCGGTTCTGGATCCATCGACCCCTTACCCCAGTAACCCGATTGCACAACTGCTCAAGTTCAACACAAACATATCATCATATAATAGTAAAGTAATTAATGAAGGAATCATTTTGATTTAGTTGAGAATTAATAAAACATACTGGGTTGGTGATAATGATGGGGGTAAGAGTAGTAATATGGAGAAGAGATGAGGCTTTTTTTGACAAGATGAAGGAGTTCAGGAGGAACAGCGGCGCCTGCCATGATGTGTCTGAAGATCAAAGCTTGAAGTTCCAGTTCTTGCCACTGCCCCAAGCTGAAGTAGCTTCCCATTCCTGTAATATTATTAGAATAACGTCAAGTTCTGATAAACACACACACTTGTGTCAGAGAGAGAAAGAGATGTACTACTGGGAAATTTGGTGGCAGAAGATGAGGTTGAATTATTATTCGGGGTGGGATCAGGTACGAACAAAGGGAGTGCAGGAGAAGAGTGGGTGAGGTGAAGTCTTGGTAGCTTTGCAGAAGATGGATCTTCTTGTTCTTCTTCTGATTCGTCTCTCCATTGCTTCAGATTGAAGTCCATCGAGAGAGACAGAGAGACAGAAGAGAGGATTTTGTAGGTGTGGTGTGGGGAGTAAATTGTGTTTGGTGTGTTGAGCCTTTAAGTGAGAGTTAAAAAGTGTTTTTTTACCTTCTCACCACTTCACGGGCCGGGTTATCACTAGATATTTATTTATTGCTTTTATTAAACTTTTTTTGCTTTAATAAAATAAAGGATAAACAATTTAGATGTTTGGAGAGGGCACTTGAGAAAAGGACAGTGAGACAAGACAGTTGCAAGAATTATTAATATTTTTTGAAAGACTAAAGGCAAAGGAAGAAGGGGGTGGGGTAGAGGTAAGCCTGCAGGCTGTCTGTCTCTGCAGCTTTGGGAACACAAGTAGAGGAAAAGCAGCAGCATCACCTGCAACTAGGGTTGGTTTCATAATTAATTAATTACTACTCCTAAAAATAAAAACACAACCATACATGTAAAATTTAGACTCGCTTTAAACCTTAAAATTAACTTTTCTGCAATTGGACTACAAGTCAAAAATGCATGTTTCCACACAGATACAGCTGACAATGCCAAATTCTATTTTCAGACACAACCCTGAAACACAGATTTGCCTCTCTTTACTGTTCACTTAATCACCTGAAAATTGAAATTTGCAATATCTACAACTCTAGCACTTCACAAATTAAATTCACCAGATTCCAATAACCACTATATATTTTTGGAAGGTATATTCTTTCAAATTTCCATTTCCTGCATTTTACTTAATTAAATTTCCTTTATGCATATATACTACGTATTTTCAACATTAGGTCTTATATTTAAAGTGTAAAGTCTATTCGTCTATGTTCGACTAAGTCACGTCTAGATGCTAGAGATTTTCTCCCTAAAGCTTATCCTGATTAATTCCGTTTAAAATCTGATTTAATGCTAGATCTGAGTTTATCGTTATTTTATCACATTTGTTTAAAGTAGTGCAAATGAAGTAAAATCAAGTTTTACTTTAAATTTGAGTAGTTTTAGCAGAGTCCATGTGAAGAGGGAAGAATTAATATAAAATATTGTCTTTTTGTGGTTGATCTACATGTTGACACATTGTTAAAACTGGAATTTTTGTTTGGTTGAGAGAGAGAGAGATGGTACAGTCATGGATATTATTTATTTACTTTTTGTGTGTCATTTAAGTAATTAATTGGAAATGATATTTTATGAATTAGAATTGCAATTACCAAGATATTCTAGTCTGGGGCAGTCTAATTAAAAAAATAGGTTCTCTAGGTGTTATTCTCAGAGATAAGATAATATTATTATAATTATTATGGCATTAAAACCAAAGGAAGGTTTCTAGGCTGCACATGTTATGACAATCGCGAGGTTCGGTTCCGACCCTTTTACTTTATGGTCAAATATGCTAATTAGTAAGTAGGTTTTTCTGTTAAGTACTTGCACAAACAACACAACCCCCACCCCCAATTATAACACTCCATTTTCCCTTAAAAAACTACTTTCATTTCAAATTTTTTCAAGAAATTCGAATTCATTTAACACCGTATTTATCAACAACCCACTATAACTTAATAAATTAATAAAATATTTATTTTTTTCTCATCTACATGTATAACTTAACTCCAATATTTTTATATTTTATCAAAAACCCAACAAAACCCAATATTTTAATAAATATTAATTTCTTTTATCCACATACATAACCTATTTCCCAATAAAATCAATATTTTTGCCACGGTTTAATAATTGCATATTATTTTGGGCATTTTTTCTAACATATTTCAAGGAAAAAAATTCTTATTTTAATTCAGCAATTACAACAAGGTGATCTTTTTTCATTTTCTTTTGCAAGCACTTAAAAATAACATACTAACGTAATAACTAAATAAAAATTGCAAAAGTTGAATTACGGAATTGAAAAAAATGAATTAAGCTACAAATACATATCTGAAATACTAAATTACAAATATAAAAGACAGAAATTATATATTTAACTATCGGTACCGGATTTTCGCCATATATGCTCAATTAGGTTGTATTTAAGAGTGTTATGAACTTCTCTATTTATAGAGGGAAAAAAATAAGAACTTCAAATTTTAATTCAAAATATGTCAACATTAAGCTCTATCTATAGAGAAAAAAAAATAAGAATTTTGATAGATTTATTGATTTTTTTTAAAATAAAAATTATGTCATTTATTTATCATTAAAACTATATCCAATATATAATTTAATACAACCAATAGAGAGTTGACATGTGACAGGTTGTGGAATGAGATTGAGTTATGGAATGAGTTGGTTGACCAACCCAATCCACAACCAGGTCCTCGACTTTAATATTCTATTTTTTTTTTTTGTTGGCCTTCCTTTGTCGTCTTCCCACGACCTGAAGTAGAAAAGCGTTGATAAATATGGTCTAAGGATAAATATCAAGGTGCACCTGATTTTTATTTCTATTTATACCTAAACTATTTTTTTATAAATAGCTAGCTGGAGTTTATGGGTTTGATAATTTGCATCATCCGGTTACAGTTGTCAGTGGGTCAAATTGGCCTGGGCTAGTTCAGAACCAGATTGTCACGGGCTGGCCCAAGCACAACCCGTGAACAGTAGCGGGCTTAATTGTTCGAACTATGTGGGCATATTTGGGTTATAATGGACTAAAAATTCTATCAAGCTCAGCATGATCCAGGCCCGCTAAAAGCCCAGGCCCGTCAAAAACCCAGCTCAGCCCAAACCCATAGCGGGCTAGCCCAGGCTCCACTATAATTGAGCAGCAAAGTTTATAATTATTTTATTTTGAGTAGAAGCTTATGAAATTTAATGTACCATGAGTAAAGTTTTGACTTAATAAATTGGAGCTATTATTAAGTGTTCAAGTATGATGCTTCAGAATGATTATAATAATAAATTATGTAATGTATTTACTAACAATGAAATATTAATTGTGCTAAAAAAAAAAAAAGAAAATATAAATATAATAGGTCAGTCCACTAGCCTAGCTTACCAGCCTAATCCGTTTCGCCTGGGCCCAGCTCAGGACCAACCTATTATATTTAGCCCATGCGCCAAGCTAATTCTAAAAAAGGTCAGCTCGGCTAGGGCCGCATATAGTGCGGGCGTGGGCCGAATTGGCCCACTTGTAGGCATGCTGAGGTGGGCTATTGGCCCGGTCCGTTTGACAACTATATTATTGGGTACTAATTCTCGTCAAAGACGCATGTGACTTGCACATGCTAAAAGAATGATATTTTCGTCATTTTATGTTTTAAAACATGGGCAAAACTGTCTTTTTCTGTTTATCGATGGCAACTAGGGGGTTAAAGAGATCTTCTTGGACGAAAACATTAATAGAAATTTGGACGGAAAATTTCCATGAAATTTGCATCAAAATCCTTGACGGACCTAAACCCCAGACGGCAATATGCTTGTTGCGATAGATATCGGGTATCAGTTTGCGAAATCATGATATTTTTGTTTTATTTTCTTTTTTGGAATTGGGTGTTTTTTATTAATCTGATGTGTATGAATAAATTGGATGATGGAAAAATGGGTATCTTTCATGTAGGTGTGGTTCTGGCATTGGTTGGACTCGCCGATGTGTGAGAGAGCTCGACAGATAATAGCTGACTTATTGAGACGCGTGAAACGATACGAAGCTGAAATTTGAAGATTAGACAATATTGGAAATGAAATAGTAGAATTGATAATCTTGTAGTGGAGCTTGGACATGTGAGAAAGAGAGAGAAGTGGTTGTGGAAAGTGGCGCATCCAAAATTATTGAAATGGAGGTATGGTAAGTAATTGAGATTCCATCTTCAACCACCCCTCCTCTCACTATCCCTCTTCTTAAAAGTTTTCTTTATCCCTCATCTTAAAAGTTTCATAAATAAAATCATAAATAAATATTTCTTCCTGGACATGGATTAAGAAAAACAATTCATATAAACAAGTTATAAATTAATATATAAACCTAAGTAGATATTTCAACTAACTTGAGCAGCTTAAATGAAGATTGCATTATAGGGCCACTCCATTCACCAAAATTCAAATAATTACAAATTTGAAGATCAAATAAAATTCTTGGTCACTCCATTCATCCGAATTTAAATAATTACAAATTTGAAGATCAAATAAAATTCTTTATCACCGAAAATACAAGTTGTAGTATATTTTGGTTTGGAATGTCCAAGTTTCCTATTTTCATGTTTAGTGGAATTTAGAAATTAGGTTTCAGTGGATGTAATGAAATTTTAATGAAGTTAATGCAAAATTCTGAGTTGATTAAAGCAGCTTCCATGTTTTATGGTAACTTATCTTACAGAAACATTTAACAATACAAACCGGACAATTAGATACATAAGCTAAATCTGCAGAAACTGATTAAATTCATAACTGGGTGGTGAATGTGGTTTGAGTTAGTTTACAAATCACCACAAAACTTGCTAGTGGTTTGATTATTGACTGCCAATATACATTGGAGTCAAATAATAAACAAAAAGTAGAAAAAATAGAGGAATGCATTCTTAATTGAAACAAAAACAGAGGTTCACAATCCTCAGAGCATCTCCAGTCGTTGGCGCTGGTCCAGCGCTGGAGATACTCTGGTCCAGCGCGAAGTGCAGCGCGGAGCTCCAGCCGTCTGCGCTGCATTTTGCACCACAAAGAATATTCCCTTTAAATAATTTCTTTTATGTATTATTTTCGGAAAGTAATTCTAATTTACTAATATACTTATATATTTTTTATATTTTTATGATTTCGGGATAATAAATTTCATAATATTATAATTAAAACCAAATATTACACAAAATAAAAATCGACGGAAAATAAGTAAAAATTACAAAATACATCAAAGTTTCACAAATTGAGGGATAGCCGTGATGTTACATACACCTGATATTAAACACAATCAATTTTCTAAATTATTAGAATACTCTTCCCACATATGATCGATCAAGTCATTACGGAGCTTGTAATGAGCATCTTTGTCTTTAATTCGGCGGAATCGGGATAGAAATGCTTCAAAAACCTGCTCGTTATCTCTATCTAAAATCTCGACCCCTGGTTCTGGTACCTCAGGTGCAAATACAATAGGTGCTTCAAGATCTCGTTGATCCTCGATGATCATGTTATGCATAATTATGCACGCAGTCATAATATCTTGAAGGTCATGTTTGCTCCAAAAACGAGCAGGATTTGCTACTATAGCAAAACGACTTTGGAGAACTCCGAATGCACGTTCTACATCTTTTCTACACGCTTCTTGTCTCTATGCGAAATACTCTCTTTTTCTATTGCCAGGCTCTCTGATTGTTTGTACAAGTGTTGACCATTTGGGGTATATGTTGTCGGCTAAATAATATCCCATAGAGTGCTCCTCCCCCCGAAGAACGTAATTCGCTGGGGGAGCAATACCTCTAGCAAGATTAGAGAAAAGATGAGATCTTTCCAACACATTAATATCATTATTAGTTCCAGGCATGCCGAAATAAGCATGCCAGATCCATAGATCATAATCAGCTACTGCTTCAAGAATAATAGTTGGATGACCACTTCGACCTGCATACTGCCCCGCCCATCCTGCTGGACAATTTTTCCAACGCCAATGCATACAATCTAGACTACCCAACATTCCGGGGAATCCACATTGTTTACCAATATGGAGTAGTCTAGCAATGTCATTTGTATTAGGCGCCCTAAGATATTGGTCACCAAATATCTCTACAACAGCATGACAAAATCTCTTTAAACATTCAATTGCAGTAGACTCACCAATGTTGATGTACTCGTCGGTTGCATCGGCTGGTAATGCATAAGCTAATATCCGTATCGCAGCTGTTGTCTTTTGAAGTGTGGATAGTCCAAGCCTTCCGGTGGCATCTCGTCTCTGTAGAAAATATTCATCGTGAGCTTTGACAGCATCTACAATGCGAATGAACAAGTTCCGAGACATTCGAAAACGCCTACGAAATTGATCTTCGTCGTAAGTGGGATTTTCAGCAAAGTAGTCGTTGAATAGCCTTCGTGCTGCAGTTTCACGGTCACGATTAACCGTTCTACGACCGGGGACCGATCCGCCGTGAGAGGTTGAATCAATCTGAGTAAGATATGATGCAATGATGAGGTTATTATTGTAAATCTGTTGGGCTATGATTTGGTTATCTAAATCGCAACTATTTATGAGCTCTTCAATTTCATCATCGGATGAGTTTGATGAAGAAAATAAATAAGAAGGGCCGCTATGATTTGGGTTCATATTTGTGGTGTTGTTTGTAGGGATTGAAAAAGAAATGGGAGGGTTGTAAAAACAAGCATATGATGTACTTCTTTTTATAATAGAAATTTCTCACCTACCGTTCCCACTAACTTTATTATCAACAATAATTTCCCACCCACCGTTTCTCCCATACCACTCTCACCTACTTTATCAGCAATAATAGGCCACCCACCGTTTCTCCCATACCACTCCCACTAACTTTATCAGCAATAATTTCCCACCCACCGTTTCTCCCATACCACTCTCACATACTTTATCAGCAATAATTTCCCACCCACCGTTTCTCCCATACCACTCTCACATACTTTATCAGCATTAATTTCCCACCCACCGTTTCTCCCATACCACTCTCACCTACTTTATCAGCAATAATAGGCCACCCACCGTTTCTCCCATACCACTCCCACTAACTTTATCAGCAATAATTTCCCACCCACACTTTCCCACCTACCAATCTCACCTACTTTATCAGAAATAATTTTCCACCCACCGTTTCTCATTATCTTTCTCACCTACCCCAACATATGCATTCCTCTATAAATACCATTCACCTCATCACTTACCTAAACACACATCTACACTCCAAATATCTAATTTTATGCTTCTCACTTACAAATGGCTAACCAAGGCAAATACAATCCCCCAGAAGATATCCTCCTGTGTGAGAGTTGGATCCAAATCTCCGAGGATCCAGAAGTGGGGAGATATCAACCCCAAAAGACGTTTTGGGGGCGTGTCCATACTCTATACAACTCGAAGGCTGCTGAAACAGGGTGGCCAGTTCGTAATCAAAGATCCATAGAGTGTCGCATGGGTACCATCCTGACTAGCATTGCCAAATTCAAGGCTAGCTACGAACAAGTGGAACTGCTTCACCCTAGCAGGGCAAATGAAAGCGACATCGTAAGTAGTCTCTTACTGATATTTTTAATTTTTCACAACGCTATCGCTCTTCCTTTTTTTTTTTTAACTCGTCGTTTTGTATATTATATAGCTTAAACAAGCAAGGATTCTGTACAAAAATGATCCAAAAAAATAAGGGAGCGTTTAGGATGGAACATGTCTGGGAACTGATGAGACACATAGAAAAGTTCGAAACAGTGTCTCGTAGGAATCGCCGTGAAGTTAGCCACTCACAATCAGATGAGATGCCAGGCTCACCACTCTCACCCACTCCAGACGTACCTACATTTTCAATTAATCTAAGTGACGATAACGCTGGCGGTGGTTCTTCTTCAGGTTCAGGGCGACCATTAGGTATGAAAAAATCCAAACTGAAGAGAAAAATGAACGATGATGTCTCCACTGCACTAAATGAGATCAGAAGCGAAAATGAAAAACTTCGTGATCTCATGATGCAGAACAATCTAAAAAGGGATTTAAGCGTTGAATTTCTAATTGAAAAACGTGAGGCAGAAAAACAAAAGGCTGCAACACGTAGACAAAATGGCTGAGGCGCATAAGCAATTAGCTGATACCACAACTTGGACAGAGGAAAACAAGATCTTAATGATGGATCTAGAAACCATCCCAGATTTCGTCCGCCGTGAGTTTTTTCGGAAAGAGCAAATAAAAATTATGCAAAAGCGAGAGATGCAGTCACAGCCAGCACCTACTGATAATATGTTCGATGCTTACGGTGTAAACTTTCGAGATATTGGGGGGTCCGGCAGCAATCTTGGTCCATATTAAATTTGTTCTAGTAGTATTTCGATAATTGTAGTATGTGTGTGGTGTGGTGTATTTTGAATTTTTAATTTAGTACTTCGATTAGTAACATTTATATGTATGTTTTTATTGTAATTTTTGTGAATATTTTAATTAATTATTTTATAATAATTAATTAATTCATAATTTGCTAAAATAAACTTAAGTAAATTAGGGGATGCGAAAAATAACCCTAACATTTTATTTTAGTCGGAATAAATTTTTAATTTTAATAAAACTAATCTATGTTAATTTTAAAATATAATGGGTACACACATTAATTAACGTAATACAACAAAATTAACACAAATGCATAATATTAGTTACAAAATCAACATAAATACATAATTTAATCACACAAAACAAAACAAAAAAAAAAAAGAAAAAAAAAAAAAAGGGGGGGGGGGGGGGAGCGCGAGTGAACAGTGTCGCGTTCAGTTGAACGCGACCTGTTCACTCCTCTCCCACTCAGCGCAAAGATGAGCGCTGCTCTGGTCCAAAAAAGGGATGAATAGGTGCATCTCCACGCCCAGCAAGCGCTGGGCTGGAGATGCTCTCATAACAAAAAAAACAAAGGAACACCCTCCTTAAAAAACTAAACATTTAAGATACCAAATGTTTTCTAAGTCAATATCAAACTATCAAACCGAGCACATACAAACTAGGTCTACGTTTGCCCACAAAGAGGTGGAGCTTCAGGTGCAATGTGATCACATACAATTAGAATTTCAATGATAAATAATGTAATAGGCCATGTAAATGCCTGTGAAATTAAGCCCATACTTGGGGACTTAATGTCTATATCAAGTGGGGCATTGAGCCCATATATGAGGAATTAAGCCCAAAAAGTTAATTCAAGCCCACGAGTCGTTACTATCACATGACATAGGCATTTCACATTGGCCGTTACTCATAAGAATCTCCTTATACCTGAAAAGTGGGTTTCTTTCGCCTCCTCACAATCTTGAACCTGAGACGTCCAGGCCTAAATCTGAAGTTCTTAGAGTGCGAGTACAACCAAATTGGTCATGTTACTATAAGGATTCTCTATGTGTATCTCAAACTCCATCTCGAAGCACTTAAGGTGTACAGCACGTATAACAAACCAACCTCTCAGTTCCACTTATGTATACAACTTCTAACAGGGTTTAGAAAATGCCCACATAACCATTTTCAACCTCTTGATCTTTCGAATGATCATTATGTTATGTGCAGTTCGACCATCAATATCTTAATAACGAGCTCATTTTCATGAAAAATGATTTTCCCCTCAAATGGGAAAAACAACAATTCTCATCCTTTATTAATTGCAGATTCTTCAGCAACAAATTTCAAAACAATTTTTTTCTTGTTCTTTAGTTTAGCCCTCAACATACATAAATACTCGCATTGTTGGGTTATGCAACCTGCACCGCTGCTTTAACTTAAAAGCAGTATTCGAGTTGAACAGGTTTATAGGATTACGGTTCAATCTGGGTTATAAATACCCTGTGGTTATTATATTTTTTATCACCCGAAAAAATAGTAAATCTCCTAACTTGGTAGTGCCTCCAGATGTAATCATTCTTCACGAATTGAGTTAACAAATTTGTGTCTTTTATTTTCGTTCTGATTAAATTCTCAATTAATTGCGTCCTAATTCCTAACACACATTTAGTTCCAAGTCACCGAAATTTGAAAGATTAATTGTATAATTAGACATGCGTCAAATGAGCCCTAGATTTGGTGATGAGATTATTTATTTCAAATTGTGTTTTTCTCTTATTTTAACATTATTAATAATATGTGACATGTGTTTATTAAATATGTCAGTATATATCATTTTGTATATGTATCATATATTGATAATATTGAAATAAAAAATGTAACACCACTTGCGAATTTCCGACCCACTTCATTTATGTGGCACTAGAATACCCACATGGTTTTGTGTTATCAAATCGCTCCGGAAAAACAATAAAATAAAGATTCTCATAAATTACATAAATTCTTAGATTACATAAATTCTTAGATACGTTCATCTTCCTTATTTTTAAAAGGAAGATTGTTGAATTTTCAACTGAGGTGATGTGTCTTTTTCTCCTTCTTTTGATTTTTTTTTTTTTAAATCAGTTATCAATATTTATCTTTAGGCGGCGACTATTCGCAACCCATAAAATTTCTTGATGCAGCCCACTTCTTAATGTGGCCTATTTTTATTTAGAATTCAATACAAATTTCTTAATACAGCTCACTGAATACCAATTATACCCTTTTGTATCAAATTAAATAATTTAATTTAAAACATTACAAATAAAACAAATATAAACTAAAAAAAGTTTGTAATTTGCGACTTCTTCTTCAAAATCATCCTTCTCCGAGTCCCCCCCTTCTTTCTTCAACTAAATTAATTTTGTGATGTTTGCTTTCCATGATTTTATGACAGACATATGCATATTTACCAGAAACAGCGTGTTATATTTTATCATATACGTCGTCTTCCGAAATTGATTGTTAAGTTCAATCATTTGATTCATTTCTTTCGTTTTCCATTCAATATAATTTAGGAGTTCTAATATGGTATAATAAGTTTCATATACCCCCAAAAAAGTGAATGAAATATATTTTTACGGTTGTTCATTATGAATGCACTTGTCAATCTTCAATGGTGGGTCAACTATTATATTGTTATTGCCAAAATCATTTTATTTATATTACTTATTATTATTATAATCTTTGTTCTAAGATCAAATATATATGATTAATAGTTATTTATGGTCTCCATTAATGAAATCTTAAAAGATTAGGGTTTATAAAGTTCTAAAGAAAAGGACATACACCATTGATGAAACCTTAAAGAAGTTAGGGCTTCATTGGAGTTTTAAAGAAAATGACACATATTTATATTATTTGAATTGATTATATTAATTTTTCATTAAGGGCATTGTTGTATTTTATTAATAACGTTCCTATTTATTAAATTAGTGGACTGCAATTTTGTGGGCTGCAAATAGTCGTCGTCCTATTTTTTTTCTTTAAATACGTCATAGTAATAAACTTTAACTTCATTGCTTAATGAACTAAAAACATTGCAAGATCTCATGCTAATATTACTAAATACGGAATATAATATATGTGACTTCTGACATTGTTTCACCTTATACCAATATGTAATTGTATTAGTGTACTATTTATATATATTACAAATATACAATTATCGCATACACCAGTGTTATGCTATATATTTTATATCAATTTCTTACCTATTATAGTACAATTCGTACAAGTCATTTATAATATACTCTCTCCGCCCCGAATGAACTTGCACAGGGGGGACTGCACACATATTAAGAAAAAGTTATTTTTTGGGATTTTGTTGACTTTTCAAAGATTAATTGAAGGTGGAGATTTTGAGGGTGGAGATTGTGTTATAACTTTTTTTTTTTGAGGGTGTGCAAGTTTGCTTAGGACGGATGAAAATAGAAAGTGTGCAAGTTCATTCGGGACGGAGGGAGTATTATATTCATTACTTATTTTAATTTTCATTATTAAACTTATTTACTTTATATTTTAATAATAATTTAATAAAAAAATTCTACCCCGTACACCGCACGGAAAACTAATATAAATAATGATAGGAACACTCCCTTAATTTCCTTTATTTGTTTTTCATACTCCTTCAATACCTTAGATTTTCTAACTTGTCAAAGCACGTAACAAATACCTATATATTTTTGGAGGGTTAATTGCAGCAGCCCCGCAAAATTATCTGTTTTGTAATATATAAATTACTAATTTTTTTTTGTGACATGGGCACCTAATACATATAAACTATATGGGTTTTGACAGATAAATCACCAAACTTTATTTCAAACATTTTTTTCGAAATTCGACACATGACTTACACGTGATAATTTTTTTTGCCGGAATTTCGCACATAATTAATTTGATATTAATTATAGAAATCCAATGATAACAGATTTTACCATTTTGCAAACCACCAGCCGTGAATATATTCTTGCCAAATAGGTGATGTTTTCTTGGTCTTGTTTTTTTTATAATTTTCACCGTTAATCTCACAATGTGCAATTGGTTCTTCAACATTGTCAATTTCCTCTTCAATGTTGCCATGTTGATATCCACCACATTCCATTTCATTTGTATCAAAGATCTCAAATAATATAAATTTATTCAACTTTCTAAGGATCATCAAGCATGTCATTAACCTAACCTTGAAATCCAATTTTTCTAAAATTCGATCAGTTGCGCATTATTGATCAGCTTGGGCTTTTATTCTGGTAAATTATAAGTTAGAACACAATGTATATAAATTGTGTCTAGCTTAAGCCGATGGTTTATTTCTCTACAAAAAAATCTTAAGAAGATGGTATAAAACGTAAAAGACAAACATCATGCTAGCAATTTGTAATGCCTCGTAAATTAGTTAATTATTATTATATTTAAATATTTATTTTTGTTCAATGAAAATTGTTTATTTTTCATAAATAATGTCAATTATTTTAAGTTATGACTAAAAGTATCTTTCATGTTATTAAACTTTTAAATATTTAATTTGAATCTTAGTCCAATGCCTTGTTCAAGCCCAAACTCATTATTTTTACTTAAGGAACAAGAAAATATGTTCATAGTCTAATTAGAAGTCTTCAAACCCTAGGAATATAAGGCAAAACTCAGTGTGCATTTGACGCACCATAGACTTATTATACACCAACTCATATATAAGATACGCGCGCCCATTTGTGTTGTCCCAACTCGCGCCTATATGTATATTTTTAATAAGTGGCGTAATGGCTTCGCCCTCGCTCTGAGGCGCTGGAGTGAAGAGGAGGGCAGAGGATCGAACTCGAGTGCCTTCAATTGTTGTGTTAACTTTTTTCTTTATGTGTTATATAAATTAGTATACGAAATTATATAAATTAACGTGCAAATAAATATTAATAAATATTGGTGGCCCAATGGGTAGTTCTTTCATCTCATACTTTGAGGTCCTGGGTTCAAATATTAGACTCTATAATTTTTCTTAATTGCTTTTAATTTAATTCATATACCTTTTATTTTTTTATTATATTCTTTATGTAATTCACATATCCAGGTTACAATATATTTATTATTTGCTTATAGTATATATATGTTGGCTAATAGCATAAGTTTAATTTTTTTGTTTTTTTGGGTACACTACTATATATATTTTTCCAACCTTACATTATACTTATTGTTCCCTTATAGTATATATTAGCGTGCTTAAAAGTATATGTTCATTTAGTAATACATTGTTTACAATTTACAGTATAACTATTTATTCTTTTTATATTACTCTATAATTATTATACCAGGGTACAATATATTTACATTTAGCTTATAGTATACTCCCTCCGTCCCGGCTTAATTGGCCTACTTTGGCCCGGCACGGAGACTAATAAAAAACAAATTTTGTGGAATCTTTGACTTTTTCAAAGGTGGAGATTAAATGTGAAGATTTGAGGGTGGAGATTGTGAAAGAAATTTGTCATTTATGGGCTGGTCAAATTAGATTGGGACAAACAAAAACAGAAGGTAGGCCAATTATGCCGGGACGGAGGGAGTATATTATATTGCCCAATAGTTAAGTTATTAGTTACAGGTATAATTTTTTTTTTTATACTATTGTATATTTATTTTCCCAACTTATAACATAATTATTGTTCTCTTATATTATACTAGTATCGTACCTGTGCGATGCACGGGAAGATATTTTTTATTTTTTTATTTAAGTATTTTATAGTAATTGATGAACATGTATATTATTGAATAAAGGTCATAGAAAAATACAACATGACTATAAATAAATTAAAGAAGATTTTATAATAACACATGTATATCTAAAAAAAATCCAAAAATACTAAGAAAACTAAGAAAAATAATATACAATATAGACATTAATAAACAATACATAATAAGAAAGAAGCACTCCAACTACAAATTCTGAAAAATTTCCTTATAAACAACATCTGTAGTAGTCTTTCTTTCTGGATCTTCATCATCACATACTTAAATCTTCAAACCCTTTCGATTAGTGACGCGAGAGATTGCAACATACAACTGACCATGATTGAAAACAGGTTTCTTCAGGAACAGACCAACATGGTTAAGTGATTGCCCTTGACTCTTGTTTATAGTCATTGCATAAACATGAATCTTTCGATTCATTGTCGCCTTTGAAACCGAAAAGGCATTCTCTTGTCGGAAGGAGTCACAGACAACCGAGGGATGAGAACCGTGACACCAGCATTATCACCTGATATGACCTTTCCCTCAACTACATGATCACCAAGTCTAGTAATCACCAATCGAGTACCATTGCACAACCCCTGTGAATGATCTATGTTTCTCAACAACATAACAAGCGTGCCAATTTTTAACTTAAGCTCGTGATTCGGCACACCAGAGCATTTGATTGAATTCAAAAACTCAGGAGTATGAAGATCATTCAAAAGATCAACATTAGCATCAGATTTACAGGGTGTATCCGAGCTCAAGTACGTCCTACCCTCAGAATTATTTTTGGATGTCATATACTCATTAATAGAATCAACAACATTAAGAGTTGGAGCTAGTATAGCCCTACCACGTAAATATGAAGTGTCATCACCTACTTTCCCAAAATCCGGATACGTACTTTTCACAATAGTTGCCATAACACTGTCACCTTTTTGCAACAAAATGTCTTCTGGGATGTCAATCTCTACTTCTCCATCATTAGGTCCACCAATAATCCCATCACCAATACCAGCAATCCATTCTGAAAAATCTCTTAGCTCATGACCATTTGCATCATTAGGAAGATTTTGCAATCGCATATTCTTCGTCAACCTCAACACCTTCAAATGCGGCCACAAATAGGAAGAATTAATTGTTGCATACACTATATCCTGTCTTGTTCCTTTTGGAACAACAGGCAAAATTTGCCTAAAATCTCCACCTAGAACAACACTCTTTCCACCAAACGGAGCTTCTTTCTTTGTTATGTCACGAAGTAACTTATCCAAAGTTTCGAAACAATTTTTGTGCATTATTGGAGCTTCATCCCAAATAATTAGTTTAGACATACCAATCATCTCAGCCAAAGGACTTCCTAGGGTTATGCTGGACGAAGAATCCTCATGAACATT
The DNA here is from genome assembly GCA_958295605.1 of Ajuga chamaepitys. NCBI lineage: Eukaryota > Viridiplantae > Streptophyta > Magnoliopsida > Lamiales > Lamiaceae > Ajuga > Ajuga chamaepitys. The sequence continues at coordinate 45,549,944 of OY282505.1, forward strand.
CAATGGAATTTTAAATCGGGAATGTGCTGTCCTACCACCTGGCAGTAGTAGCGATGCTATGCCACTTGATGCAACGTTCAAAACTATCTCACCCCTAGAACGTAAAGCAGCCGACAATGTCCTCCAAATAAAAGTCTTACCAGTACCACCATATCCATATACAAAGAACGCCTTACCATCACCAGAACTCACCGAATCCATAACAGAGCTATACACAACTCGTTGTTCGTCTGTCATTTCAGCTACAAATCTAGTGTGTTCAGCAGCCAAAGTTTCACGATCATACATGAGTTCATCAGCAACGAACCGATTTCCAGAAGCCGCCAAATTCGATAAGTCTGCTGTGGCATGGGATCGTAATCAGAAAGACTCTTCCCACGACTCCGTAACATTTTCTCAATCTCCACAAGAGTAAGATTTTTAATCTCTTCATCAGACAACGTCAAATCTACATAAAACATATTGTATTAAGCCATAAATTAACATCCAAACACTTATTTTTTATAAATAAACAAAATAAATTATTTTTTTTTTAATAAAAATAACATCATACCATTAGTATTCCTCATTTTACGTTGTTTGTACAAAATATCATCTGATAGATGCATCAAACATTGTTCCCACACGTGTTTAGGTCGGCCAATTGAGTTAGAGAAGAGGAGGGTAACAAACAAAACCCTCAAGTGCTGAGCAGAAGCCTAATGACTGGCCTCCTCGATGGCATCTATGTATTCCCTATCATCCTCTAGCAACCCCCTAGCATAGCAAGCATCTCGATAGGTCTCATATTGTACATTCCTAACCTTTCTTATATCAGCATGACATTTGTAACCCTTAACAATGTTCAAAAGACACCTAGCGTAGTAAGGATCACCACATCCAGGTGGAACATAATGAAGCCTACCTATCGTTTTACCCTTTTCTCTTTTAACCCATTCTCTATCCTTCTGCTTCCAGAATTTTTTTTGTGGAAACTCTGCATAAGTCAGATTATTTGCCTCTGGATATTCTTATTTGCTTCAAACCATCCCAAAAACATACTTTGACTGATACTTTGTCGCTCCAGAATATTCTCCAACTGATCCCCTTCAGAATAGACAACTGACTGTTGATTCTCAAGATGGAAACTCAATCGTTCCACAGGTGGATATCGATATTGAATTTCAAATCCAAAGATCCTCCAAGCGGCTTCACAAGGCGATATGTATCTACAATCGTAGTACATACTAATCTCATCAACTGTATTACCAGAAGAATTATCTTGACTTGCTTTGTAAAAACCAGCAGTAACACGATCATGGCCTTTGTTTATGTACTTGAACAAATACTTTATAGACCGAGATTGGTTGCACCACTCAACATTTATGTGCACTCCATACTTTAGAAGAAGATATCTATTATGGGGCACTACATATGCATTACTCAAATGAACACCACTCTTCATAACAACCCTTCCATCATCCCTCCGCCTATATACTGGATAACCCTCGTCATCAATAGTTGTGGAATCAACGAATCTTTTCGGGAAGTGCTTCGTACATTTACCATCATCGTCCATACACGGTGAATTTGGACGCGCTAATCCACACGGACCGTGTATCATGAACTCTTGCACAACAGAGTAATATTTTGGATCAGATACCTCATCAGGTATTTCCGCAGAAATTATTAGGTCAATGTCTGCTCCGGTTGGATATTTATCTTCTTTGGCAAGAAAAAGAAGGATGTGAGCATGCGGGAGACCACGCTTTTGAAATTCAATCGTGTATACCACTGCAAAATAATCCAAACAATATATAATTTTACATATATATTTATCACAATATCGAAGTTTAATCAATGTTACATGTAAAATTAGCTAAACCTAAATTACCTGCTATGACATTGCCAAATATTTTCTTGCAACAAAGCTCATTAATAAGAGCATCAAATTTCATCTTGAACACCCTAACGACGATATCAGGACGATCCTCTGGCCTTAAGTTCCTTGGTTCAAGAAACCTCACAATCTCTGGCCATTTTGAATTGCATGTAAAAGTAATAAATAGATCAGGATAATCAGCCCATCTATAAATAGCCATTGCATCTTGATAACTTTGAATCATATACCGCGGACCACCGGTGTAAGTGGAAGGCAAAACAATCCTCAAACCCATGTAAGTAATATCAGTTTCACCTCGTAACAAAGCATCAGTAAGACCACTATATAACTCGACTCTCAAAACTTTTTGATTTAATCTGATAAATAACAGTCTTATGGATTCAATGATGGTATAAAGATCAACAATAATCTGTTGTGTCAGCCTCTTGCTGTACAAAACACTTGCTCGCCCAGAATGCCTTTCTTGTAGGCGAAAAGCAGCGAATTCTCGCATACTTACTTTTTTACGTCCTCCACCAGCAGATTCTCTTCCAGAAGCAAACGGAATATTTTCGCTATAACCATCTTCACCATATGGGAATAACAAAGGATACTGTAAACTTAAATATGATGAGTGCATCTCATTAATGCGTTTCAATGAACCACTGCGCGTTTCAACAATTATGTCACGATCACCAAGCGCACGATCAAGGTCACCAACCACCAAGGCTGCCACTTCTGAAACAGCAGGTAGATTATATCTTCTGCGATCCTTTGTCCTCTCATTGACCAATTTTATTCTAACATCAGCACGTCCTTCAGATATTATCTTTTGAGCCGCCATCCTAAATGTTTTGACTAAAACATTGTGCTGATCAAGCATGGATTTCAAGTCTGCTACCAACTCAGTATGAAGAGCTTCATTTTCTCTGTTCTTTCTGGAAATATAAATAAATATATTTGCATAAACACAGTAAAGATAGGACAAAAGTTACGTACACAAACATGACATATTAAATAGTATTGCAAATTCAAAATTAAAAATTAAATATTATTACCTCACGACATTGATTCTTTTTGATATTTCGTTGTCAGTATCGTATATGTAAAGTTGTGCAAACTTCGGAGTTGAACCTTCAGAGGGAAGAAGACTTCCAATTAGATGATAATTCTGACCATGTAATTAGAAAACAGGAGGTCCACCACTAGTGTTCATGCTAGAATCGATCTTTCCTCCTATTGACGTGAATGAGAACATATTATTGTATGTCCGTATATTTTCTAGATACTGCTTACTCCTTGCACTTTGTCCAAAAAGAAGTTCTTGTAAAAGTTGAGGAGGAGGTGGAAGTAAAGGAAGTTGAATCTTCCCCTTCATGCAGCATAAACTATATACAGGATATACAGACTTCGGGAATGAGGACAAACGTTCCTCATACCAAAACAATGCGGAACAATGACGACAATTGTACGTGGTATCACCAAAATCCATATAATCTATTCAAATAAAGTATATAGTAAATAATCTTAATAGACTTCAAAAATTCATAAAACATTATACTTGAAATTTAAATTAGTAGAACATAATTAATAAAAATTACCTACTACAGAATGATTATTAATGTATACTTTCTTTGTTCCGGCTGCTTCTGCACAGAATCAATAAAATATCTTTATTAATATTTTTAATCAATTTTTTTTTTCTAAAAATAAAGTACATTAAATTAACTAATAATTTAATTTATAAAACTCATGTAATATCTTACGTCTTCTGGGTGGCTTCCTAATTTTTTCAGGTTGTAAATTAGCTGATGCATTAATAGAACCACCTCCAGTAGAATTAATCAAACATGATACATTTGTTAAACTTTCTGCATGTGGAGTGATATTCGCATTTCCTGAAAATTTAAAATATTCATAAAATAAATGTTAGTATTGATTAATATAATTTTTGCACAATTGTTTTTAAATAAATAAAAGAATAACGAATACTGTATCAGATGTACCTATTATGGTAGACGAAGTCGAATTAGAAACAGTTTCATTTGAACATTCCTCTACGACAAAGGGGCCTTTTTGGCGACAGAATTTATTGGATTCAATAACTTAAAAATTAAAAACATTGAAGTTAGAACAAATAATTCCTGAACAAAATAGTATAATAAATAATGAAAAGATAAATATAAATTCTAGGAAAATATTTTATTACCATTGGTGATATCGGGAAAAGGACTCCTCTGAAATGGATATGAAACAGTCCCTTGACTAATGTTATTGCCAGAATCTGTTTTCCTGGAGAATTTATTAACAACTCTACTACCATTGCTGTTGGATGGAGTTGTATTTTCTAAATTTAAAAGAAACAATAAACAATTTTAGTTAATCAAAATCTATATAAAGAAAACAAAAAACATTCCAACAAATAACTATATAAACTTCTGATAAAAGAAAAAAATACATTCCCAATATGTTATTCCAACCATGAAAAATAATTAAATCTAATAGTAATTAAATTAGGTAAACAATAATAGTAAACAAAAATGCAAAATAACACACAAATACAATAATAATTATTTTAAAGAATTATAAAACTTAAATGATTTTAATTTATGTTCGATTAATCAATAATAGGCTCATTTATTATTCTGTTAGCAAATTCGTAAGTAAATGACAAATTGACTCAACTTGTTCAATTTTTTTTTTTTTTTTTTTTTTTTTTGCATGAACAAATAAATGAAAAAAACTAATCCAAACATATCAAAGCTGAAACCGTGTAAACTAAATCCTACAAATATTTTTACTCGAGTTAACAAATAAACTATACAATTCATAAACAATTTGTTTAATCCAATATTTAAAAAATTAATATATATGTTAGAATCTAGCTTTAATATTATAAATGGTAATTCTAAATAAACTGAACAAATATAAATTACCATTGAATCAAAATTGAATAAATTAACAAATAAATGAAGTAATAAATATTTCCTTATTATTAATATATCAATTAAAATATACATTTATTGAAAGAAAATATTTATATTTTAATTAGCTAATACCAGGTATTTATATATATATTTTTTATCACAAAACATTTATATTAAATACAAATTATAAGAAAATGACAATTTCTAAGCCCACTTAAAATAAATCTATGTAAATATAGTGGTAAAATATTAATGCCCAATTTCTGAATTTGTATGGGCTGCTGATATACACTCAGCAGCCCAATAACATAAAACAAAATAAATTAACATAAAATAAAGCCCAAGCCCACAGCCCAAACCCACACACCATTTATACTATACCCATTTCAGATAAACCATTTCAGGTGAGGAGTCTTCTTCTAGACTCTTCCCTCACAAACAGCTCACTATCTCCACCGTCATTCTCTCTCTAACTCATTTTCTGACTTTTCCTATTCCCTCTATCTCTCTCTTGTTTATGAGATGAAACATAGAGTATTTCACACTCTGTGATAATCACCTCTTCATCTCCACCGTCATTTCTCTCTCAAACCCAGTTTCTGGGTTTTCCGTTTCTCTCTCTATCTGTGTTGGATTCTCATATGAAATAAGCCCCACTTCATAATCCGTTTGTTATCCTTGTTCATTTTGAGTAGATTAGAACATTCTTAGCATAAATTTCTCTTTTAGAAATGATGAATCAATTTTTTTTTTGAAATATTTTAGTATATTTAATAACAGTGTACAGATCTAAGATTTCAGCGCAAAATATGTAAAGCTTCTGATCTAAATGAGTTTTTTGTGAGTAGAAATCTCTATTCAGAGATGAAATTAGGGTTTTTGAACGAATTCCATATCAATGATGAAAAGGGCTTTCAAATCGGTAAATTTTTGAACAAAATCCCTTTCTGAGAAAAAATATGCTGGATCCTTTCACTAAACCTCCTTGCATGTTGTTTTCTGTCAAAAATGAGATGAAAGAAAGAGTATTTCATACTCTGTGATACACAGCTCTTCATCTCCACCGTCATTTCTCTCTCTACCACAGTTTCTGGGTTTTCAGTTTCTCTCTCTATCTGATGTCCACTCTCATATGAAATAAGCCTCCCTTCATAATATGTTCATTTTGAGTGGATTAGAACATTATTAGCACAAATTTCTTTTTTAGAAATGATGAATCAATTTTTTTTTTGAAATATTTTATTCTAATGAATAACAGTATACAGATCTAAGATTTCAGCGCAAAATATGTAAAACTTCTGATCTAAATAAGTTTTTTGTGATTAGAAATCTCTATTCAGAGATGAGATTAGGGTTTTTGAACGGATTCCATAACTATGATGAAAGGGGCTTTCAAATCGGTAATTTTTTTGAACAAAATTACTTTTTGAGAAAAAAAAATGCTGGATCCTTTCACTAACCATTCTTGCATGTTGTTTTTGTCATTTTTTTTCAAATAGTTTACCAGATCTGAAAGTGTGAAAGAAGTTTTCGAATTCTGGTTCTGAAAAAGGGTTTAAAAATGGTTTTCAAAGTCATATTATAGGTCAAATCGGGGTTTTCATAAGAATGTGTTTCGATGATGATAGGGGTTTCCAGATCTGTTTCACATTTCTATAAAATCTAATATCGGATCATACCTTTCCATATCCGTTCTACGAAGAGACATGCAGAAGGTAATTTTATGTTTTTTGCATTTTATTTATATTTATATCATACTAAATATGTGTTTACTGGTAGATATGTGCCATTTTGTGATTATATTAAAACAACTATGTTATTTTGTAATTTTATTGCCTAAAATATAAACATGCAACCATTTTCTGAAGGTATAACAGCTTTATCTGAGTTATAATTCAACATGCAATTTTTTTACTAAACTTGTATTAGGCAGAACACTTAAAATCACTGATCATCTGTATGAGTTGACTCATGTACTCTATTTTCTGTTTTATATATATATATATATATATATATATATATATATATATATATAAACATTTGTTAGAAATTTGTTCATATCAGTTCTACAAAGAGACATGTAGAAGTTAATTTCTTTTTTTTTTCTTTTCTTTTATATACATTTATATCCCCCAACATATGTTTTTACTGGTAGATGTAAGGGATTTTGTTTTTTTAATTTAAAGTACGATGTATTTATTACTTTTATTAACTAAAATATCAATATGCAATGAATTTTTGAAGTAATTTTACCTTTATCTGATTTAGAATTCAACATGCAATGTTTGTTAATTCAATTGAATAAGGCAGAATACTTGGAAACACTAATCATATGTTAGAATTGAATCATGTGCTCTACTTTCTGTTTATATATAAATATATATATATACCTGCATAAAGACCTTATTTGAAAATGGTCATATTTTGACAAAAAAAGCTTCAATTCTGATAAAATCTTAAAACTGAACCTACTAAACCCATATTCTTAACGCCTAATTTTATTAAAACACATGCTAAAAGAGTAGTTTCAAATGCTCAAATTTCAACTTAAAAACGTTATTGATTCTCACAAGATTCATGAGGATAAACAGATGGTATGTTTGTTGAACGCTTAATCAACATAATCAATAAAATACGCATATCACAAGTATCTCACATTTCATATTTATATATACCAAATAAACAGATAAATATAAGTTAAAATTTATTTAGGGTAAAAAAACCATCATTTAAGTACAATACAGCCTGTTGCAGTAAAAAAAGTCATATTGTCATATTTTGGAGTTCGCTAATAATGTTATTTTTAATCAAAATGATCACTATCTTGAAAAGTGTTATTATCAACAAAGATAATTTTTTGTTTAATTAACTTTAATTGATTAGCTAGAATACTTACATATGCTTACTTATTCACAATAATTTTTTTTATTTACTTTATTTGATTATCCAATATTTAATTATTAATTTGTTATTTTAACAGATTCACATCTAACTATTTCACTTTTGTATGTATAATGAGGTACCACTACAAAAGCAAATAAGTTCTTCAATCCAAGAGTATGATGCTGATCGCAGAATCTTAATGCAAAATTATAAACATGCATCAAGAAAATGACAAAATACTGGACGAATCCTTTTACGAAAAAACAGGATGCTCAAAGGGCTGCACAAACAGATAAGTTTGTTCCCAATTGTTTTAATAATCAGTTTAGTCTTATAAATACATTATGATTTTTAAAACAAAGCAACCACTAACCTTTTTAACTATTTGAAATCTGTTCAATGTTTATGTAGACAAAAAAAAAAAAAAAAATAGATCTTCAATCAATACAGTTTTAAAACATCAGACATACCTTCCCTAGCATGCTTTTTTCCTATAGTAATAGAACTTCTAAGTTTCACCATGTTTTTCTTCGGACCTCTACTTGCGTGAAAAATGATATGTTGTTTGATCATCTTTCATCATGCTGTATAAAATATATAAACATTTTCATCAACATGTAGGCTTTCCATATATGATACAACAAACATTACATAATAATAGACTTCACAAACATTACTAACTCAAAGTCATGTTAAACAGTTACAAAAAGAATGCTGATTATGGCATACATTACTCTGCTATCGAATAGTGAGGAAATAATGAACTGATTCTTATTAATTTAGCCTTGATTACAGTAAAATTCATGCATATATTTTGGATTGGTGGGTTGACAATGCTTTATAATTATCTAATTGGACCATGTTCATCAATAATAATAATTGCTTTATAACCTAGAATTAACTAAACATTTTCAAGCAACAATGAACCTTGCATAAGTAATACAATGTTTTGTTGTCATTGTTTAAGAAATTTATTCCCACTGCACAACAATAGTGTTTTTATAAAGTGTTTGCACCAGAATATAATGATTCATTGATTCATATATCATTGATTGAATGAAAAAACAACTCTGAACTTACACAGCACGTGATTTTGATAAAACATTGTTTATTATCATACATTTTTCATAGACATATATATGATTACAAAAGTGACCTGATCTTTCTTCTTCTCATACTTTTAAAACTTCATTTAAAATAGATGCAGAAACACAAAACATCAAACAATCATCAATAACTGCAATGGGATTGTTAATATCCGGATAATCTTGGATCTAAATGGAAAAACAATATGAACATAAGTAATCTTTGCTTATAAATTTTTACTTCCCTTTCATTGTTCATAAAAGAATGTTGATTAAACTACTTTCACATGGTATATCATAGATTATGGAAACTTATTAATTTATAGAAAAACTAAAAACACACCTTCACAAATCATAACCGCATGGTATTCTTTCACTGATTTTTCATTGAGGATTGAAACTCCTTTCTGCATATTTAGGGCATCATAAGAACGAAATTATGTTATTCTGCAAGTAGGGTAAAAAATGATGTAACTTATCTGTGGAATGGATACTTATATTGAGTATTTATAGGGATTTATATTTTCTTTTACATATTTGTGTTTATCTAGTCACATATATTTTGTCTGATATATATCTAAGTATATTTATAGTTATTATCTTGATAAATATTATTCTGATTCATCCAATCATTGATAATTTATGTATTCCACCAGATCTTCAAATTCATAACAAATTATAAAAGGAAAATATTTGATCTTTTTAGAGTTGAGAATAAATTTCTATTTTCAATATGAGTATTAATAAAAACATAAAATAACTTAAGATTTTCATAATATGGGTTTAATATAAATAATTTTTATAGATTTGATTATTAAATAAAACAATATTGATAGGTTAGTGTTCTTCTTTCTAAAACATTTTCCTCCTTTTTGTATCTGCAGGTTATAGAAGCAAAAGATGAATTAGGATATTAAAAATGAGATATACAGCTATGAATCCAAATTTGTCCCTAAACTATGAAAGAAGATAGCAAAGATAAGTACAGGATTTTACTATACCCATTCCATAAGCATTTGTTTCGATGGTTTCATAAATGTTATTTGCGTACAGCTTTCCCATGCTGTATAAGATGTTTAACCATTTCATGTTATTTTATGCATGCTTATCATATATGATACAACAAAAATGCATAAAATTAGACTTCACAAGCATTACTTATTCGTAGTTATGTACAATAGTAATCTTAGCATTCCGGCCTGTGGCATGAATTATGTTTTTACCTATTAGTGCTTCATTATTGTAATTATTTTTAGCTGGTTAGCAATAACAACACTAAGATTAATGCATCTATTTTGATTTGTATGGATAAAAATAAAAAAATAAGTATCTTAAAAAAACAGGTTCATAGATAATAGTCATTGATATATAATCTAACATGATATAAAACATTTTCAGCCTGCAACTTATGGCATACATAATAAGATGTTTAGTTTTCCTTGTTTATGAAATCATATGCATGCCACAACATTTCACCTTTTATTGATGTTATGCAGTTTAATATACTGAATCATTGAGTCACATATTGTTGTTTGCATGAAAAAAATACAAAGGACTTACACGGCTTCTGAATTTGACATCCATGTATTTATTGTCACATATTTTCATGTATATATGATTGCAAAAGTTAACTGATATTGCCCTATTTCATAATATTAACAATTTAATTAAAACAACTGCAGGTACAGAAAACATCAACTATACATTGGAGTTGCAATAGGGTTGTTGATAGCCGGAGTATCAAAATCAATATTTATAAGCATATGAAGATAAGTGATCTACTACTAAATCTTTCCTCTTATTTAATTTTGAATAATATAGGATGTTGATTAAATCCCTTATACATGATATAATATAGATTATGGAAACTGATAAATCTGAATAAAAACTACAAACACACACCCAGAAATCATAATATGTGTTGAAAATGACTTACTGATGAAAAAACAAAAGGTAATTATTTTGATATCACATTATGTGTTGCATAGACCTTAAAATACAGTGAAACATAATGTAAATCGTTCATATAAAATAGACCATAAAAAACATAGATTAATGAATAAAAACCCTAAACGAAAGATATATCCATAAAATTATCACCCCTAGGAGGTTGCTTCTCCAATGTAATTACATCCCCGTGACCAATGATACAGTCATCCAACATCTCCCTACAGCCAGTTAGGTAGCAAATTTCTTCCCTCTTGTTTTCGTCCACATCCAATCCACCACGTGATGTATCAGTCTTTTTGACACTTTAAAAAGTACATTCCTGTCCACAAGTTTGGTGATATAGTACTCTAGAACACCCGGCTCAGCATCCTATATATTGCAAGAATTATTTTGGTGTAACACATGTTAAAATAATTAGATAAACTATTGTTTAATAACTTAATCTTACATTGACTGTTTTGAGATCGTAGGCTGACTTCCCAAATATAATTTGACACTCTGAGTCCCAAACAACAAAAAGAGCGTTGTATGTTTCATCAATGACACGAACTTCCATCTTGAACCTAAAGAAAATTAATAATAATATTAGTTAAACCTTAATTTGATGTAAAATAACATGATTTTTAATACATTATTATTTTTGTTGTTAGGTATAATAATTACATATACAAACTGAAATAGGTTAGAATATTATACCTGAAATTTTTGTTAGCTTGTACTTCACCGCATTCACGGCAAGACCAAATATTATCCACTTTGTTCAGCTTACGATGGCATGTTAAGCATGCCATATACCACAAATCAGTAGCATTTACAATCTCAGCGATTCCACAGTAGACCCAAAACACACCATCCTAAATATTCAAATTGAATCTCAAAATATTTACTGATATTAAAATAACCATAAATTTTATTTTAATAGAACTGAACAACATATAAAAAAGAAAACTTCATTACCTCTCCCTCACATATCTCCTGCAGATTCCTAACAACCGCACGGCCAGAAGAAAACTCACTGCTTGGGAACACACCAGAACTGCAAGCATGTGATATCGACACTGGTTTTGACCGATTCGGAGAATCAGCAATCCTAAAAAAGGGGTAATAAAGTAAGTCGCCATGAATATTACTCGGACAGAATTTTATCATATATTCGTCATATACTTTATTAAAAAAATTATTTAATTTCAATTTAAACTTTAAAGTAATAATCAATATTGATTTTTTCAAATAAGCATATTAAGAACTTGATAATATCTCAACATATATAATAAGAAATTTGTGAACAAAGTATAATAACAATGAAAAATTTAGCTAAATTTACCTGTTTCTAAACTCATTTATCTCCCAAACATCAGCATTTACAAAAAGCCGGGTGCAGTTATACGTATTTGATACTTTTACAGAATCTGCTTAAAAAATATAGTCATACTTGGATCAAAAAACAATAGACTAATATAATTTTTTAGCAAAATATAAATAATATGCAATTTTGCAGGAAAATTACCATTGTACACCTTCGGTCGACAGAATTGCATTACTATGACAACTGGCTCAGTTGTTTCTTTGTTATAAAAAGGTAAGACTTGATCCACAAATTCTTCCCACAATGTTATGGTTAATCTGTTTTCACTTTAAGTAAAATACAAAATGATTAAAAATTAAATTTTTTAGGATACTTATAAGGACCTAATAATATTTTTAAGAATCTCCCGGAAAATAATCTAATAAAATAAAATAAATTTAGACATAAACCTCAAATCTTCTATCTCGATTTCCATCAACCTCTTCGGTCCCTCCTTTGTAGCCATCATTTGAGGTGAATGCATTTCCACCAAGCGACCTATGACATCTAAATTTCATAGAATAACAAACAAATTCGTAAATAACATTGGTAGGTGACATGTATTTATTTTATATACTAATCATAATAAAATGAATCCTTGTATTAGTTAGGTACCAAATAGCAAAGTTTCATCCTGCTTCTTCAGTTTTGAAATCCAATCAAATGACTTAAAAATGAATCTATCTTTCGGGAGCAATGTGTCACGGATATGTTTAATCTTTGTCTTTCCATGAAAGGAAAATTTCAGTGGGTGAGTTGCAGTTTTAAATCTCAGCTCATCTTTAGAAACCATAAAATCAGAAATGATGTACAAATTTCCTTCGGTAAGTCGCTGTCGAGCAGTATCTATATGGTTCAGCCTTGCAGATCCCCTTATAGTTGAGCCCTGATTCATACAAAAAAAAGATTTACATTAAACATGGTGAATGAAATTTCAATGCATTGTAATAAATAGATTTCAAATAAGAAAACTGCAAATATGTATGAACATTACATATTTTTCAGATCTCACAATTGTGTAGTTTATATGAAGAAAGAAATTTAATACCCAAAATTTACATATTGTCGAACACTAAAATGATTGAAATTTAAATGAATTGTAATAAATAGATTGCTAATATATTTTAAAAAAAATATCATGAAACAAATTTTCATATTTTTTATGATTGCAAGCAAGTATACAGCAAACACGAAAACTGATATTTTTTTAAAAAAATCGCATTATTTTTCATTTTAACAGAAAAAATATTTTATATCATAAACTGTAAATTGAAATGTTAAATGAATATGCATGAACATCATTATATATCACTTGACTCCACAATATGAAAACTGCGAATATGTATGAACATGACATATTTGTTAGATCTGATAATTGTGTAGTTTTATTGAATAAATGAATTTAATACACAATATTCAAAAATGTTTACCTCAGAATCCCGGAAAACGCATTCGAAGCTCTGAATTTGAGTAGGATTCTTGTACATTGGTATATTATAAGCACGTACAAGACGCATCTTCAAAGCCCAATCATGCCTCTTAGCATGGACTTCGCTTATTTTGGAGAAAACCGGAGGCATATTTATTCGAAATTGTATGCGAGAGTTCAAGTATAGATATTTGATTGTCTCATTCAACATTATGTATTTATAGAGATCGAAATTAGGGTTTGTAATATATTTATTATGCAGCAAAATAAATAATTAGATATGATTGAATCTAAAAAAATCTTTTTATTATAAAATCAGGAAATATACAATCGCTGATTTTACTTAAAAAATAACTGATATTTATGTAAAAATATATGGTTTGTTACAAATAGATCATTTTCCATGGAACAATAAATCGGAACATTAATTTTCAGTGAAAAAACAAATATATACCCCAAAAAATATCAAATCTTTTGCCATATTGTCTCCGAATAAAATGGTGGCCAGCTGGGCCCACAAAAATAATAAATTAAATATAATATAATTTCGTTTTTCATTAAAAAGTTTTCCATTTTAGCAATGACAAATGGGCGGAAAAAAATGATTATTGCCAAATCAAGCAAAAAGTCATTTTGTTTTTAGATATATATAGATATTAGTGTGCTTAAAAATATATGTTTATTTAGTAATATACTATTTACAATTTGCAGTATAACTATATATATATATATATATATATATAGTTATATATTTTTTTTTATATTACTTTATAATTATTTTTCCAGGTCATAATATATTTACGTTTTGCTTATAGTGTATATTATGTTGTCTAATAGTATTTTTTTATTGTATACTACTGTATATTAACTTTTCTAGCTTACAGTATAATTATTGTTCTTGCTTACAAGTAAAACAAAAAATATTGAATAAAAAGAAAAAAAAATAAAGCAAAAGAAATAACTAAAAACCCCAAAATTAAAAAATAAAACAATAATAAATTATAATTGTATTTATATTATTTAATTAAATAATAACGCAAAAGAAATAATTAAAAAAATCAAAATAAAATTGTATTAAATTATAAGTATTCTATTATTTAATTAAATAATACTTATTTATAAGGGTGAGTAAAATTGAATCGAAATCGAAAAATCGATCCGAATCGAGTGATTTGGTTCGGAGCGGATCGATTTTGTATATACAATCGGTTTGATTCAGTTCCAAATATTAGAACTGAATTATAATTCGATTCGGTTCGATTTTTAATAAAAAAGAATTCGGTTGACCGAATCGAACCGAAATACTCAATTTTAAATATATATTTTCAGTTATTTCTTTATTGTATATTATTTTTCTTGATTGAATGATATATATAAGTAATTTTCACATTGTACCATGCATGAAAATTAAAAGTTATGCCTATATTTTTATCTCTTCTTTAATTTGCCTATTTAAGATAAAAATTATCATGGATATTTCGAGATTTTTTACTATAAAAAATTTAAAAATAAAGATGTTATTTTTTTTACCTCTAATAAAAAAATAAATTTCGGTTCTTGTCATTTGGTTCGGTTTTCAGCCGAACTGACCGAATGTACACCCCTACTTATCAATTAACTATTATTTTACTAATAATAATAAATTAACGTCACAAGGGATTGAACTCCCTACCTCCTAAAGGCAATGACATAATTATGATCATTAGACCACACACATTTTTGTGTATTTAGGTGCATATGACTCCTATTTAAAGAGGGATCTCAAAGAAAAAAATGCTCAAATATAATTTATAAAAACGTTCGCATCCGCAAACCGGATTCGCAGGCGACCTGGCCGATTGCTATTTTTTTTTTTTTTTGTTTTAGTTACGGAATTAAATATATATATATATATATATATATATACTAAAATAAATAAAAAAAATTACACTGCAGCGATAGAGGTCAAACACGGAACCTCTGTGCGAGCGAGGTTTAGGTTAGGGTTTAGGGTTTAGGTTTAGGTTTAGTTTAATTTAGTTTAGTTTAGTTTTAGTTTAGTTTAGTTTAATTTACGGTTTAGGGTTTAGGCAATGCCATAATTATGACCATTAGACCACACACATTTTTGTGTATTTAGGTGTATATGACTCCTATTTAAAGAGGGGTCTCAAAAAAGCGCTCAAATAAAATTTATAAATATGAGAATCATGTTATAAATAAAAATCACAACCCAAATGTGTGTTTGCTGCTGAGCCAAACTTAGCTGAGGGAGTTAATGACTGTGCTTTATTGGGATTTGGTTCTTTAAATCTACTAAGAGAAACCACAAGCAAATTCACCCTGATTTTATCTTAAAATTCGTCCATGTTATTTTAGGAATTTTTATTGTGCCAGTTTCATCTTTCAATCTCCCCTCCTTTCGATAGACAAGTATTCCATTCAATTTTTTTTTCTCCTATTTATAAAATGCGAAAAATTACTAAATTTTCGTATGTTGTTTCTATATATGTCTAAGATGTTCTGTAAAATTTTCTAGGCCATCAAACTTATATTTTATTTTATATAATTTTTCTATTACTTCTGCACATGATCTGAAAAGAATCAGTTTTCTGTTTTAAAATATTTGAAAAATATATTTTTACTTCTTCAAAAATTCTAATTTTTTTATATGTATTTAATATAAATGTCTTCTATCATACTGTAAAATTTCAACGTGATTCATCTAATAGTTTTCATGTTATTTAGCTTTTCCTACCGATGCGTAGAATTTACATTTTCAACATATCGATTTTAAAAATTCAAAATCCATAATTAAGCTTCTTGAAAAATTATAAAATTTTAGTATGATAATTCCATGTAAGTTTATCAAGCACCCGACAAATTGAATGCATTTTAGAAATTAAACTATTCATTTTGATGCATTTTAATTAAGCTCAATTTATGTTGGACTATGTCTCGTAGTTGTGAAGCCCAATCCACAACCTATTTTAAATAAACTAATAATTCTTGTTGGTAAGCCCAAATGGATAAATATATTAATTAAGCTTATGAAATTTATAAGAGGGCTCAAAATATTAAATTGTGGAATTATATGTTTCCCTTTATAAGCCCAAGTAGTAACTAGCCCATTATCGATAATATTGTAAGCTTAAATATCTGTTTGAGCCCAATTTTAGTTAATGTAGTTTAAGACCGAATCTAGTTAATTTTTTTTGTAAAAACCCAACACATATATATGATATATATAAATATATCTTAGTTAAATATCTGTTAATTATCAATCTTTAATACTAAAAGAAGATTGCATGAAAATAGGAGAAAATACGTGTCGTTCCCATAATTTTTCGCCAAATTTTTGTTTTGTTTTAATTTTTTAAAACAACTCTTAAATACATGGAGAGCCCCCTAAAGAAGGGGGAGACATGTGTCTCATCCACCTTCTTTTATGGGTTCTCCTCCAATCAATCAATTACTTTTTTTTTTTTTTTTTTTTTTTTTTTTTCCTTTTGACTTTTCTTTTTGAGTGAGTAATGTGTGTGACGGTCACACGTGTGACGGAATACACTTTTACAGGAAAATTTGATACTTTTACAAGAAATAGTGATACTTTTACAGATAAAAGTGATACTTTTACTACATTGATACTTTGGCAGATAAAAGTGATACTTTTGCAACAAAAAGTGATACTTTTTTTGTTAAAAAAAAGTGATACTTTTACAGATAAACGTGATATTCTTAACACAAAAAGTGATATTTTTTCCCATCACACCGTGTGACTGTCTCATATAAGTTTTTGCCTTCAAAATTTCAAGGTCCTATAATTTTTTCGTCTCAACTCAGTTTTCATAAGAAATATATCACATTATTCCTCTTTTAACGATCTTCTATTTTACATCCATAATGCATATATTATAAAATATTAAGTTTTTAGTGTAAAATACCTTTTTAGTATGTTGATATATTTTGATTTTCTAAAAAAATGAGCCTATAAATTAAAATGTGATTTAATTCCAAAAATGATTTTTTTTGAACGGATTGAAATTTTTAGAAGGTTAAAAGTATTTACTTTAATTTTACGTTTTTTTTTTATCTTTATACTTTTTGGATAGTTTAAATTATTTGGTTTAAAAAATTCATAAAAAATACAAATTTGTTAACTTTACAATAGAAAAAAATATTAGATATATTTGCTAAGTGATTTGTTCATTGAATTAGTTTGTTCATTATTTTTTCCTATTTTGTGAAAAGAGAAATTATGTTACCTACCAAATAATAAGTAAATTATGTTTTATTTGAATATGACATGATAATATAGTTTACTACTTGTATACTTAAGTTATTCATATGTTTGTGGGTTCCTATTAGAGGTGCCCAACCGGTGCTCGGTTTCGCCGGTTCGGGTAGGGAGGGGGGGGAGGGGGGTGGAACTAGAACCGAACCACCCATTTGGGCAGTTCAGGTACTAGTTTGGAACTGCCATAGAACCTCCGATTCCGGCTCATAACCGCCAGTTCTCAGCGGTTCTCCCCCCTTTTTATTTATATTTTTTATTTTTTATTTTTTATTTTTTCCACTTCTATTTTATCTCAATTTCCGTAACGCCGAGTCTGACCGTGGCCGCGCTGACTCCACAACGCCAAATTCATCTTTCCAATCACAATTGGTCATGGCCGCAACATCCGACGCACCCAATTCCGAGTTGTAAATTAAGAATTTAACTAAAATGTGAGGATGTAAAAGATGAATCTTCATTTATTGAGAAATTTAAACATTACATTTACAATCACTTCATCTAAAAATACAAATTACACTAAAAGTTTAAATTAAAAACTAAAAATATGAAGTACACATCTTCACTACTAAAAATTTAAATTAGAAATCCTATTTACTATTAAAAGAAAATCGCCAGTTACACATGTAGGATTATTATCGCACCACAACCCTCTTATTTCGGTGGGACACGTGTCTCACTGTCGCTCACTTCCGTTTTTTCTTTTAAAAAGTTTTTCACTTTAATTTTGTAAGTTACTTTATCTATCATTTCCGCACACTACCCAATGTAAGTGAGCCTCTTTTAGTATTATACAATTTAACAATTAAAATGTAAACCTGTAAACAGTTTTTCTGTTCTAATTACATTTTAATAAATATTATGTAATCCAAGTACTGCTATATTTCAAATACTAACATACCGACAATAATACTTTTATAAAACATTACATTCAATAAATTCAATAAATAAAAAAATATTATATATTAAAATATACTACAGTAACTGCAATATTTCAGTTATTGTAATTTTCGTAAATTAATCCCACAATCTGATAATGTCATCCTCTTATGGAAAAAAAACTTCCACGTTTTTAGCCATAGTAGATAGTGGATAGTAATAAACTGCCACGTCTTAAACATGATCTTTGCAGTTTTATTACTTATCCACTTTTCACACCCTATAAATTTACCTCTCAAACAAACATAAATCATCACTGTATTTCAAAAAAAGTAAATACACTTTCAGATCTTCCATGCCTCCATTTTTCAGTTTGATCAGGGATGTTAATCCCTCGACTTCACTTTGGGCTATACGACTTCAAGTCGTTCGTGCTTACGAGGTCCCCGTTTTCAACAATGGAAGCCAAATTTTCAGTTATGAGATCATTTTTCATGACAAAGAGAAGGACAGAATCCATGCTACAGTCAAAGCATCTGCCATGAAGAATTTGAAGAACAAGCCACAGGAGGGCCATATCTACGCAATCGAGGATTTCTTGGTTGTTGAGAACAGAATGAAGTTTAAGACAACCTCCAATCCTGTGAAGAACATTTTCCTACAAAAGACTAAAGTTGAAGAAATTTTTGACGTCAACTTCCCAAATTCAGCCTATCTTTTCAAACCATTCAAAGATTTCGAATGCTTGAAGGAGTCTCCACAGTTTGAGCTTTTTGGAATAATTATTTTTCCACTGAAATATAAATTTAACTTTTTAATAAAAACATTTCATTTTATGTGTGTCTAATCGTTTTCCTCCTATTCAGATGTAATTGGGAAGCTAAAATCATGCCAAATCAGCCCTACTCAGATAGTTAGAGGTGTCAAAACGGGTTGGCGGGGCGGGTCGGCCCACAACCCACCTTAACCCACCATTTGGCGGGACGGGGCGGGGCGGGCTTTTTATATGGCGGGCCTTCAAATCCCAACCCAACCCAACCCACCGGTGGGTTGTGGGTTGGGCGGGCCAACCCACCTTTTTTTGACTTTTTTTTTTTAACCATTTTTATTATATAATAGCTATTAAATAATGTAAAGTGTTCACAAACATTCATCACATCCATCATAATTGATAGGTCCATAATCAATAATTCGAAATCCAACATATAAGAATAAAAAGTTCACAAAATGAAAGTATAGTAGAGTTCATTAACCATTACATCATCAAAATCATCTTCATTTTCTTCTTCTCCATCTCCATCATTAATTTTTAATTTTTTTAAAGTGGGCTAGCCCATTTGAACCCAAGTAGTAGTACTAAATTTCATTAATTTTTTTTTTTTTTTTTTAAGCGGGCTAGCCCGCCCCCAACCCGCCTAACCCGCGGCCCAAACGGGCCAGCCCGTTTGGGCCCGCTTTTCAACGGGCCTCTAAATATTCAACCCAACCCACCTATTATGTATAGCAGGGCGGGCTGGCCCAACGGGCTCGACCCGTTTTGACACCTCTACAGATAGTGAAGGGGAAGAGGATGGAATTTCAACTTGAGGACATAGAGTACATTTATTTATAACAATGATTCAGTTTCTTTCTATGCATTCATATGACATTACTAATCATATTTCATTTTAATTTGTATTGATTAGCTTAAGCACATTATCATGCACATTGTGGGACAACTACGCTGATGCACTAATGCCGTATTTAAATGACACGTCAGGGCAAAATGTTGTGGTTATAATGCAGTTTGGCCGCATGTCTGTTTTTGCAGGTTCACACACTTTATATATGATTTTTAAAATCGCAGAAAAATCAATATAACATTTTTCAAACACAATTTATAAGTTTCACTTAGTTTGCATTATTCATACAGATGAAATAAAGTTTTCAAACACTTACAATGTTACTAAGGTAGTAATCAACAGAGATGGTGAAGAATTTACTGTGTATAACACCAAGTAAGATTAGCTTCTACATTCATTGTTCCAATTTCACTGTTGTTTTCAAATAAATTGAACCTGTAAATAAAAAAATTAAAATAAGGAGAAGAGGTCAAAACATTTTTTGTCTAACGTCTAATTTACAAAGGTTGAAGGAAGCTGGAATTGATGGTTCAGCCATTATGACATTGGAAAACAGTACTATACTTGCATTAGTTGATGATTTCAACAGTGGCCAAGCTGCTGTTAAAAATGTTGTTGAACTTACCTCTTATAATGCAATATGTATCTTAAACTGAAAGATATACTTTGTTTTATCATTTTTTTAAAAATACATATTTATACACTGTTTTACCCTACTTTAGGCGGGTTCTTTTTAGGTTCATGCAACAATTGTTGAAGTTGAGCTTCTATCTGAATCTGTTACTTGGCCTGTAAAGTTTGTTCCAAAAAACTAACTCCTGTGAATGGTGTATATTTCTGCAGTAAGTGTGTTAAGACTGATAGGAATGGATACTACAAGTAGTTTGGATTTCCTGATTCCTTTTGCTACATAGTTAAAACCAACACCTACTGTAAAATATTTATGTTTTCTATGTTATTAGGTATAAAATTGAAGTATGTGCTAGGGATGAGAGTGGAACAACAAGATTCATGCTGTGGGATAAGGAATGTTTTCAGTTGGTGGGAAAACAGCTAGTGATATCATGAAGGCTAATGTATGCACATTTCTAATATTTGTGATGTTTTACTGCTTATTAAAAATTATAAATTTCGAGTTACAAATTCCCAACACCTATGTTATATCATTGTGGCTAGGAGTAGGCATTTGACTTTGTCCCAAAGGAGATTGAGTATGCCTTAACTGATAGAGTTAGTATTTTCAAAGTACAAGTTAGGAATGGTGACAACAAGCGTGAGTTTGTCACATACAATGTAACCAAGATGACAGATGATGAGAAGGTTCTATCAATTTATAATGCAAATATGCATCTGTAAAGGTAGTTCTATTTTCATAAAACTTTTCAATATATATATATATATATATATATTTTTTTTTTCTTTTTCCAACAAACTAAAAAATCCTGCTTATATTCGCAGGAAGGGAATATGCTGATGGAAAATGATGATGTTGCGAGTGGTGAAGGTTGTTCAGTTGTTCTTTATGATGAAAAGTGTGTGGATGACGATGGGAATGAAGTTATGCTGAAAAATCTTGCAGTGAGTGACAGGACAGAGTTAGCTGGAACTAAGAAACGAAAGAGGGTCATCAAAAAAGAGAAGTGAAGCTAAAGATGAGTTATTTAGGTTTCTGTCTTACGAAAAAATTATGTTATTTTGGATTTACTTGTTAGGGAACGTGTGTTTTATGTTCTAATATATGTCAATGTAGTGGTCTGTCATATCTACCTTCTATGTTCAGTTACTAGGTTTATGTTATTATCAACTTTCAATTTCATGTAAAATACTCTTCGTTTTGTCTTAATATATTTCCAGTTTCAGTTTCATTTCAGATTTCAAATTTACTACAATTCAAATCAGGATGAAAGTTATATGATTTAGTTAGTGAACTTATCTTTCGAGCTAGCGCTTCTCTTTGTTGTCAACATTGTTGCAGCTCAAAGCATGACTTCCTTCTCTTTTTTGCAAATATTGTTTACCTGAAATTTCACATACAAGTTACTAAGAAAAAAATACACGTTCGACATCAAAACATCACATATCCAATCAAATTCTATTTTCCTAAGAACAATTTAATGCCTCATGTATTTTAATTTTTTAAGTAGTGGCTGACTTTTTTGTCATAATATACAGTAAAAAGTGAACCTTAAATTTAAAAAGTGAAATTATTTACTTCATTATCATGATAATAATAGATTAATTATACACCTATTATATGTCTAAATAAAAATATGATGTATAATATTAATAAATTATTAATCATTTCAGCTGTTTGTTTAATGAGGATATGACAATACGACAATGTCATCTAAAAATGATGTTGCAGTCTTACAATACTTCAATTTATAGATAGGAAAATAACAGTTCAGATAATATTGACATTTTTATATCGTTTCTTCCACTTATTCAATATTTCTAATACACGGGAGTAATAAATGCAACAAATTTATTTCAAAACCCAGATCACAGTATATATGAAAAGCAAATCATGTGAATGTATAAGCAGTTCATTCTCCCTTACTAATACATGATCATTTTTTGGACTATTAAACCGGATGATTATACCATGAATCTTTAAATCGTTTGGACGTATATTAAAATAATACCATTTATTTCCTCTCCGCTATATTTGTCATGCTCCATCCAATATCAATCTTCAATTTTTCTTTTCGTCCATATGAGGTACCTATGATAGATTATACGAAGTGTTAGTATACTTCTAAAAATAAATGCAGTTTAAGATCAATTAGGCAGTTTTAGGGTCGATGCATTTTTTTAACTTGATCTATGCAAGTCATTTTCTATTCACTTTTTGAATAAACAATAACATTAAACATAAGATTAAGACATTTATGCATGTGAAAAAATTAATATAAAATTTGTAAGTATAGCGGTAGTTAGAGTAACTGCTACACGTTTAAACAATTTAAATTTGAAAATAAAACTGTCAATATAAACAACATGAACGACTAATACAACAATTAGATTTATATTTCCCATCTACAATGTACAATCAAATCCTACACCATCAGTAACAACAGTAAAACAAGCGCAGTAGAAGATTCATACGTAATCAACGAATCATTTTATATAGGTTCAATTTCATTTGTTACTGAAAATTAAAAATATGTTTTACGATTTGTGATGTTATTTTCTATGTTTCTTATCTCTGAAGTTTTGACACATTAATTAAAGTAATTCTTAGGTTGATTTATCATTTAATTACAACCAATGCATTACAATAATTTAATATTACGCAATATACATAATAGGATCCATAAGGTTAGGATTTAGGAGAGTATTTTATCTTAGTCAGTAAACCATTAAAGTAAATTAAGATTGAAAGATTTTGTTTACTTAAAAAAAAAAAATTACCTTCAGGCCAATGTCATGCGTTCGTGATATTAAATCCTGCTTATCTTCATTCTCCAGATTAAGTACACATGTTGTAGTCAATACTTCTCGCATTTTAATTAACACAAAACAGAAACCCAAAAAAGATAGATAAATGATGACTTTTTTCCCTTTTATTGTCTTCTAACTAAATAATAAAAATTCTATTTCATCTATAAATGTCAAAATGAAAATGCATGTTTTACTAAAAATTCTTGTTCTAAGAAATCACAGGATAAAAATTTCCGCCTTTCACATAGATCTGTATCTACACAAATGATTCCATATCTGCGAGCAAAATCAAGGACATGCAATATTAATAAGTTTTTTTTAAGTGAAATGAAAAATCATTTTCTCAAAATCGTTATAGCTGCAACTCAAAGTAATCAAGATTTAGTTGTTTCTAAAAAAAAATTTAATTAATTAAATGTTGTAAGAGATCTATGTCCTGTGTCGTCTCCGAATTGAATTTCGTAGATAACAAAGGACTGCTTACAATTTTTTTTGTCTTTGCACACAGATCTGCATCTATACAAATATGATTATAAATCTGCTAACAAAATCAAGGACATGCAAAATTAATAAGTTTTTTTAAGTAAAATGAAAAATCGTTTTCTCAAAATCGTTACAGCTGTAGCTCAAAATAATCAAGATTTAGCTGTTTGTGAAAAAATATTAAATTAATTAAATGTTGTAAGAGATCTATGTCCTGTGTCGTCTCTGAATTGAATTTCGGAGATCACTAAGGGCGGCTTACAATTTTTTTCCTACTAAATGATCGAAACCTTCTTCGTATTTAAGCAAAAAGAAGGTATAAAACTAATAGAAACAAAATAATGTAGGAAAACAACTAAAGCCACTCCTAATAGAGAAGAAGATGATGAAATGTGGTGCATACCAAAAATTGTGTAGACATAGACTCGATTTCAGATGAGTGGAATAGATCTATTTGCACACTAACAGGTTTTTCTAGAAAACCCTAGAGTGTCGGCTATGTTTGAGCTGTCGCCGACATAGGTTGTTAGTGGCCAAACAAAGTAAATGAGTGAGTTGTATATGCAAAGAACAAAGTTCATATTTATAGGGAGATAATGAGCTAGAGTTCTATATATAACAAATTGAACTTTAATTATCTTATTGGGCTCATTATGCCCTTTTACTCCCTGCCCTTTTACTCCCTGCCCTTTTTTTATTAGATGAAGGCCCACATTCATTTGGGCCTTTTTTCAAGGAGCAGAATATTATTTATGCACCTTACTGGAAGAATTCGGAAATTCTAAAAATAATTAAAAAATATGAGTGGGCCAATTGTATTATTGTTGGACCTTCATTTCAGTTCTACAATATCTTTAAAAAAAATATAATATCTGTAATTGTTTTCTTTGTCGCTTTTAATTTGTATTTTGTTTCCTATATCTAAATATTTAATTGATAGTAAGCAAAATTTTCTTACGATCTCATCACTTTTTTTAGGTACAAGTTATGGTTTCCAATCCATCCGATGAAGCACGATTTTTGCGGAAAAATAGATTAAACAAGAAACGGGTGCAAGTGTCATAATTTTTTTAGTTTTAAATGTTATTTATTATATAATATTAACAATATGGTTTTATACATCTTAGATGAAGTGGAATCATCAAATTCTAGAAAAACAATACATCTAAAAGGCAATGTTGTACATCAAAAGATTTCGCACGCACAAAATGTTCTTTGTCAGTTACACCTGTTGACACAAGTTAAGTCATTTTATATATTACAATTATTTTTTATTTTCTTTTATTCCAATTTAAAAATGTCATGCACTCTCTTTCTATGTACGAATACATACATGAAATCGAAGGCATGTCTTTATTATGAGTTTAAATGTCATATTCTAACTAATTGTTTTTCCCCATTTCGTAGGTGCTTTACATGCAGCTAGAATTAATCGAGCAAAATTGATACTTACCACCATCTCTCCATCAAACTCCAAAAATAAAAATATTTCCACAACGAGAATTTTACATCCTGTTCAGTTTTTGTCATTGAACCCTCATCTAACTGATGTACCAATTGGTATGATATATCACCAATCTGTACTATATCAATTATTTATTTATTTATTAATATATACATATATTATAAGCAGTAATTAAAAATGAGACATTAAATTTCTTAAACGTGACATTTAGTTATTATAACAAAATTTGGCCTTACATTTTTCTCTTAACAACACACAAAATTCATCAGTTCATCCTTGAATGGAAGCAAGAAATTTGAGAAGAAACATACTAGGTGGTAAACGCAAAGTATTGATAACTGGTAACTATTTACATTTGCAAACTTTTTTTTTTATGTTTTACTGTGTTAGTAAATACTCCCTCTGTCCCGGCCTAATTTGCACACTGCTGCGCCCCGTATATTAAGAAAAAGCTATTTTTTTGTTTTTAGTTGAATATTTCAAAGGTCGAAATTGAGAGTGGAGATTTTAAGGATAGAGATTGTAAGATTTCTTTCAATTTTGGGAGTGTACAAAATAGGATGGGACGATCGAAAAAAAAATTGTGCAATTAGGGCGGGACAGAGGGAGTACTATTGTATCTATATATTTATATTAAAAAAATTATTGATTTTCTATATGCCAAAGGCCCAAGTGACATGACCAATATATCATCCACATCGTCGGCTCCCACATCAATTCCTACAAGCAAAGGTTCAATTCTTCAAAATATTTGTTTATAATTTAATATTTGTATTAATATTTGCCATCTATGATGGATGTGTGTGTATGTATGTGTGTGTATATATATATATATATATATGATTTATTTCTTCATATTTATGCAGCTAATCAGCTTCCTCAAATGCATGACCACATCCGTAGAAGATATTTATTTATTTATTTATTTTTTTGGACAAATTGATTATAATATATTTATATATCCACAGAACACAAAAATCAACTTATTCATTTCGTGAGCAAAATAGTCGTAAAGGAGTGAAGGATGCAGCTCCAGACACAACAAATGAACCCCTCATTGGTGCATATTCTATTAAACAACTCATATATATATATATATATATATTAAATTGTTAATTCTTTTGCATTTTTAGATTTTTGGGATGTTGGCGATCCTGAATTGAAATGTGAGTTTTGTGATGCCTATTTTTGGTACGCTGAGAGATTGCGATCAGATCACAAATCAAATCAGGCAAAATACTCCATTCGCTGCTCACAAGGAAAAATTAAACTTCCACGCATGAAAAAACCACCGACGCTATTTGCAGATTTACTAAGTGGTAAAGGTCCAAGAAGCAATCATTTTATCAAGAACATACGGTCTTACAACAACATGTTCTCATTTACTTCGATGGGAGGAATGATTGATAATTCAACAAATACTGAAAAATGTCCTCCAATTTTCAAACTTCATGGTCAGAATTACCACCTGATTGGCGGACTGATGCCAATAGACAATAACGCTCCAAAATTTGCTTAGCTTTACATTTACGATACAGAGAATGAGATTACAAACAAAATCAGTTCTGTAAGGTTAGATTTAATATATTTTTCAATTATCTTTTATTTGTAATTAATTGACTATATTACCTTATTACTATGTCTAGTTACTATTATTGGACTCAACGTATTTTTGTTAGGTCGAAAAAATCTGATAGCTTGGACGCAGATATTGTTCAATCAGTGAAGACAGTGCTTGATGAACATAATATTTTGGTATAATCTTTTAGGATGGCAAAAGAGAAAATTCAGCAAGGCAATGAAGCAAATGTTAAGCTTAAGCTTCTTGGACGGAGGGATTATGATGGAAGGACATATAATATTCCAACAGTGTCTGAAGTAGCGGCATTGGTTGTAGGCGAGTTTGACGAGTCTCTTAGAGATAGAGATATTATATTAGAATGTAAGAGCGGTGGTCTTAAGCGTATTACCGAGCTCCATGCGTCGTACCTTGGACTACAGTACCCACTTATATTTCCTTACAATGAAGATGGATATAGGGAAGACATTTCACTCACAACTACGTCAACATCAATCGGGAAGAAAAGAACAAGAGTGAGTGCTAGAGAATTTTTTGCCTATCGCTTTCACGATAGAGATGGCGAGGAGTGCCTTATATTGAGTTGTCGCCGATTGACTCAGCAGTTGATTGTTGATGGATATACTATTATGGAATCTGGGAGATTGTCATGGATTAAATTGAATAAAAAAACTCTTAGGTGTGAGATGTATAAAGGGCTCGAGGATGCTTTGATGCGGGGTGAGAGGGACCTATCGCTTCATGGAACAAGAGTTATTCTACCATCATCGTACACTGGTGGTCCAAGGTATATGATTTAAAATTTCCAAGATGCAATGACAACATGTGGATGGACTGGCTACCCAGATTTATTTATTACATTCACATGCAACCCCAATTGGCCCGAGATCACAAGGCATTTAGATAAAAAAGGACTAAATCCCGAAGATCGACCAGATATAGTTTGTCGCGTTTTCAAGATGAAATTAGATGGATTGATAAAGGATTTTCGGTAAAATTGTCTTTGGTCGTGTGAAAACATGTACTACTTAACTAATATTTTTGTTTTGCTATCTTTAATTATTATATAATTTTGTTTGATATGGTTAATATGGTTTTTGTCACTTTATATTGATTATATTTTCTATATTACCCTTTTCAATTGTGTACACTGTAGAATTTCAGAAACGTGGATTGCCACATGCTCATATATTACTATTCTTATATCCTGAGGACAAGATTTCTAATGGACAAGATATTGATCGCTTTATATCAACTGAAATACCATATGATAATTTTGATCCTCATTACTACAATGTTGTTAAGAACTTTATGATTCATGGTCCATGTGGAGATTTTAATAAAAAGTCACCTTGCATGTCTGAGAAAGGTTGTACTAAGTTCTTCCCAAAAGATTTTGTGGATGTCACAACTTTTTGTGATGAAGGTTTTTCCATATACAGAAGGAGAAATGATGGACGAACAATTGAGGTAAATGGGATTGATGTGGATAATAGATATGTTGTGCCACACAACCGTTATTTGTTGCTTAGGTACGGTGCACACATGAATATGGAATGGTGTAATCAGTCGAGATTCATTAAGTATTTATTCAAGTACATCAACAAAGGATGCGATCGGGCAACTGCACAGTTCCTGAAGACCAAGCGCAACCAGCAAACTGGAGAACTTATTGATGAAGTTAAGATGTACTATGATTGCAGGTATAATCCACCTGTTGAGCGCCTACCATTCCACGTTCCCGGAGAGCAAAATGTAGTTTTCGATGAAACGGATAGGATTGAGTCTGTTGTTATTCTCCAGAAAATTAGAAGGACTAAGTTTGAAGCTTGGTTTCAGGCAAACATTGATTATCCAGATGCAAACAAGTACACATATACTGAATTTCCTCAACATTTTGTTTGGAAGCAAGTAACAACTGAGTGGTGCCCACGTGTAAAAGGTCGAGGCCTAGGAAGACCTTTCTACGTCCCACCTGGTGCTGGTGAAATTTACTATCTAAGATGTTTGATAAATGTCATTCGAGGTGCTAAGTGCCACAACGACATGAAAATTGCGCATGAAGTTCAGTACAATTCATATAGAGATGCATGCTATGCATTCGGTTTGCTAGAGGATGACAGTGAATATATTGATGGAATAAAGGAGGCAAGTGTTTGGGCTACAGCAAATTCTGTACGAAATTTATTTGCCACTTTGTTAACTGAGAGCTGCATGAGTAGGCCAAAAATTGTGTGGGATAAATGTTGGGAGTTCATGTCAGACGATATTTTGCATAGACATCGTCATTTTTACCATGACAAAGGTATTATGCTCTTTATATTCTTAGTATTTACTGTTTACATAATATAATACAATTTTCATAGCTAAAACTATTATAATATTTTTTTATTTATTCATTTTATTGTTTTGTCATTTTTTGCAGCATTGACATTATCTGAATCGCAGATAAAAAACCTGGCTTTAATTGAAACAAAAAAGTTGTTAGTTAGGTGTGGTCGTTGTTTGAGGCATTTTGAGACTATGTCATGATGACATCTCTATAAAGCAAAATAGTTTGTTGCATGATGAGTTGCAATATGATCGTGCCCTTTTAGCCAAATATCTTGATAATTTGTTGCCTAAGTTGACTGATGAGCAATGTATCGTGTTTGACAAGGTAATTGATTCTGCTGAATCCAGCAAAGTAAAAAACTTTTTCCTTTACGAATATGGAGGTACAGGTAAAACTTTTGTGTGGCGAACTTTGTCTGCAGCTATAAGATCTAAAGGTCGTATCGTGTTGAATGTTGTATCATGTGGTATTGCATCATTACTTTTGCCTGGTGGTGGGATAACTCATTCGCGTTTCAAGATACCACTAAAAGTACATCATCAATCAATGCGTAGCATCAAAGCAGGAAGCGAACTTGATAAGCTTATTTGTTTGGCGAAACTTATTATATGGGATGCGGCTCCTATGATGCACAAACATTGTTTTGAAGCATTAGATAAGAGTCTAAAAGATGTTATGAAACGTGTTGATAGTGCAAATGGGATAAAACCATTTGGTGGCAAAACGGTAGTATTTGGAGGTGATTTTCGGCAAATTCTCCCAGTTATTCCAAAAGGCCGGAGGTCAGATATTGTGAATGCAACTATTAATTCTTCTTACATATGCAATTCATGTGAAGTTTTAAGGTTGATAAAGAACATGAGGTTGCAAAGTGTTGATTCAGTATGTAAGACTTCGAAGTTGAAAGAATTCTCAGATTGGCTAGTGGGTGTTGGAGATGGAATATTAGGGAAGGAAGAGGAAGGAGGGTCGGTAATAGAGATTCCAAACGATATGCTTCTAAAACATTCAGAAGATCACATTGGTACTTAGTGATCTAAATTATCTACAACAACGAGCTATTCTTGCGCCAACATTAGATGTTGTTGACTCCATAAATGACCACATGATTTCAAAGAATAGCTTGGAAGGTAGATCATACTTCAGTTCTGATAGTGCGAGCAAGTCAGATATTACAAATGATGTGATTACAGATGTGCACGCTCCAGAATTTCTCAACTCCATCAAATGCTCTAGTGTACTAAACCATGAATTGAAGTTGAAAATTGGAACACCTGTTATGCTATTAAGAAATATTGATCCGAGTCGGGGTTTATGTAATGGAACAAGATTGATCATCACTACACTTGGAGATCATGTTTTAGAAGCCAAAATCATTACTGGAGCTAGCGAGGGCCAATTACTGTTGATTCCAAGATTATCATTGACTCCATCGGATACGAAAGTTCCTTTTAAGTTTCAGCGATGATAGTTTCCACTTACCGTTTCATATGCAATGACGATTAACAAAAGTCAAGGCCAGTCATTGTCATATGTTGGTCTATTCTTGCGTAAGCCAGTCTTCAGTCATGGCCAATTATATGTTGCATTTTCTAGGGTGACAAATCGAAGTGGCCTTAAGGTGATGATTTGTGATGACGAGAAAAAACATGTAAACACAACAATGAATGTTGTGTACAAAGAAGTTTTCAGAAACCTTTAGCATAAGTTGTTGGTGAATTACTGATGCAGTCGTGGTGGTGATTTTGTACTCTTTACCCTTATTTTGTGTATGTTTACTTTACCCTTATTTTGGGTATGTTTATCGATTCTATTCTGTATCAATAGCTTATATATGCACTAACAAAATGTATCATGTCCATATGCTTACAATAATTGTTTGAGTTTAAAATATTATTTTATAAGTGAAAGGTTACAAATACAAGAAATAGGAAGTTGTAATTTGGTAGTTTTAGGATAACACTTGCAGAAAAAAAAAAAATTAATTTTACATAAAAAGTTGAGAGTGAAGACTGACATAAATTTTAGTGATCATGTTACAGTCATAAATTTAAGGTGAAATAAGACAATATATATTAAAATAATAATAATAATAATAATAATAATAATAATAATAATAATAATAATAATAATAATAATAAAATATATATATTAATGATCATGAAACAGTCACATAAAATTCTACCCAAAGACAGTCCACGTTCGCACTTATGTCATAATACATGCCCTTTAACACACGTCTGACCCACGATCACCAGTTCACTACCTTCATTATAAATACTCCTAATTACAGTGCCATACAACACAAAGGTTTCGACAATCTATTGCTTACAACAAAGTACGAAACAGTTTACAAATCTTCCAAAAAATCTGTATTTTACTTACTCCAGATTATGGAAGCACATGGACTCTTGCTGTTTTTTTGTCCGAGACGTCTTGCCGCAACAGACGCCAACCTTTTTGTTCCTGCGCTTGGCTCGGTGCTACCACGTGCCTGTACGTGGAAACGCGTTGCTCATCAAAAGCATTGAATGCATTTTTGAAGATCCAACGGTATTATTATAACTAATACATATTGCTGTCCATATGATGTATCATAAATTATTTATCTCACATTACTATATTTAGTGTTTCTAGGGGGATAGGATACATGCAACTATTAAAGGATCTCCACTCATTTCTCTTCAGGGGCCTCCTAATGTAGGCTATGTGTATGTCATTAAAGATTTTACAGTTGTGGAAGATAATAATCGATTTAAGACGACAACAAACGCATACATGATAATGTTCACTCAAAACACATGCATGGCAGAAATTTTCCCTACTGACTATGTTCCACCAGTGATTAATGTCAGTTTCGTTTACTTAGAATTTTCTCCATATTTTGTATTCATTATCTTATAAATGTAATTAATGTTGTTACAATGTTTTAGGAAGAACGATACAAAGTCCGCGCTGTCATCAATCATATTGACAATCTTAGGAACTATATGTACGTTGTGTGTCCACTTTGTTCACAAGAGCTGACGAACAATGGACGTTTTGTGGTCCAAGGCAACATGATGACTTTTTTAGGTATAACATATAATTTCAAATCTACATTTTTCTATTATATCTATAACTATAACTATTTTTGCTTAATTTTAAATTTGTTTTTCTATAGGGCAAAGGCCGAGGTACTCCTGCTAGATGATGAAGGAAATGTTCACCAGACTTTTTGGGAGAAGGAGTGTGCTAGACTCATTGGGTACTGAAGAATGATGCTAACTGTCGCTATTGTTTATATATCTATGTGCTTTTGACTTTATAGTACAATATGGTTTGTTATTGTTTCTATTTCATCTATTTCATCAGTATGTTTGTTATATATGCAATCGTTCATTTACATCTAATTGTATATGTTAGTCTCATTTATATTTTATATTTTTATATGCATTTTATAGTGAGTAAATTCTGCAACAAACAATTTTTGTTATACTGAATTGAAGAATAGGAAAATCTTATTTATGAGCATAGTAAAATCCACATAATATGTTAAAAAAATAATAATAGATTAGTTACCTAATAATTAGGAGATATTGATTAATCTGAAATCAGCGTTCAAGCTTTCATATTTTTGTTGTGTCTTTCCACATCTTCACAATTTACCAGAAAAAAAAAAATTGTGGAAGAAAAATACCTGCAATTTGTTAATTTTACTAACATTAGCAAATCTCTTGCCGGTTTAAAATAGTTGTTAAAATTTAACAGTGATTAGAAATTTTATATAAATAATCACCCTCTCTGTTTAAAAGTGTAATTCACATTCCATGGAAGATTAAGGTAACAAATTTTTTGATTTTAGTTTAACAAATATAGCACCAAAAAAAAAAAAAAAAAAAAAACCAAAAATCTTTTCGGATCTAGACCAGATCTCAACACATTTGCACCCTATCAAGAGAATGACTATGTATCATAAAAAAATTCCTAATTACCCGCTATGAACATTCAACACGTCAATAAAGGATAAAAATTTTGTCATGAAAAATAAGTAAGCTTATAAATTGATTTACGAATTTACATGCAGCATCAACAAATTTAGGTAACAGACATACCGATTTTCCATTTGTGTGCGAAATCAGTGAATGCTGAGCTCCATTGTTTGTATCGCTGAACACAAAATAAAATATGTAAATAAAGAGAAACGATTTGAAATTCAAGCAGACAATACAGGATCTGAAAGAACATACAGTTCTTCAAACAAATAGCCATGAGAGGTTAGTGTAAAGAGTTTAAGAAGAATCTATACCGTAAGACAGATCTAGCAACTGCATGTCTTAGATCTATAGATCTTTACAACTCACCGAAAGATCCATTGACATTTTTTCAAATTTGATAAAACTCATTTAAAAGAATGAATGTCTACAGACCTCACGCATGTAGTAATATTACACAAATATTAAGGTCCATTGATTAAATAAATTAACATGCACATCTACTTATTTATAAAATAAATAGATCGGCCTATACATATTTTGGATTTATAATTACTACCGAATTATATATTGATGCAATTGTAAATCTGCTCAATATTTCTGGTGCATCTATTGGATTCTTCATCTAATCAAATCTAGATTTATCCTTTACACAATAAGTAAAGATTTTTACAATATATCAAGTAAATGTGCTACATCCACCTAATTCTTCATCAAAATCAAATCGAGTTTGTGTCTTTTGCACAATAAGTAAAGATCTATACAAAATGTCAAATAAATTTGTTAAGGTAAGACAAATAACATTTCAAAGTTGTAAGTCTCTGTATAAGACCGAAAACAACATCAGTCTTAAACAATTGACAATCCAAAGTTCTTTGAATGTCACTATGTAGATCTGTAACGAACAAAGAAAATGAAAATTGGAAATGGTGATTCAAAAAACATAGTATAGAGAGAGAAATAAAGTAACAGTGACGTTTATAGAGAGACGGAGAGTCACCCATGAAACATAGTAGTAGAGAGAGAGATGGATAGAGACAGATGAGAGAGAGCTAAATAGATGAATAATCTGGAAGTCGAATGGACAATTTTGGTGGCCGCCACTAAATGAATGTCAGCATCCACCACCGCCTTATCTTATTTTCTAGAGAATTCCAATTGCATTTGGGATAGAAAGAGATAAAATGGAGGCTTTACATCAATTAATTATAATAAATATTAGGCTCCAGCTACAATCATCTATCTTGGCTTCGGCCCACCTGTCCAATGATGGGCTTCATTCATAAAATAAATTATAGGAGCCCAATGATCATAACAATAAATTATAGGGCTTCGGCTCACCATTTTCTTACATTGTGCTACGCTTTTAATATTACTAACTATAAATTAAGGGTGATTCTATGGTACCACAGTGGTACCAGTACCACTGTGAGATAAAAATAAAATTATATAATTTAGTGAGTCCCTCATATTTAAATACATATGTATTATTCTATCATAGTGGTATCGGTATCATAGTGGTACTGAAGTTGGACTCATTAATTAATAGTCCAAAGCCCAACCGATTGTATATTATAAAGTTTTTCATTTAATATATTTTTTTTATATTTGACATATTACATAAATAATGCCTTTTTTTACTTAGAACATAATTTAATATTCAAATATTTATAATTTAAATGTACATTTTACCCGTGCATCGCATGAGCGAACATCTAGAGACTGCATCTCTTCCACCATTGCACCCAACCAGTCCTCTCTTTCACTTCCACTAACATCCTCTTTATAATTCTGTGGTTCATTATGCTCAAGGGATTCTGCAACACTTAAAGCATAGTAAACTATAACAGCTTGACCATAAAAGTCAGGTTTTTTAATCTGTCTTCTTGGTCTGTCTCTAGCTATGCTGTAATTTCTGTGATTATCTTCACCAGCTTGTCTACCTTCATCATCTGAGGAACTACTACTGGAGACAGGATCTAAATTCTCATTTCCAGTTGGAATGTTTCCCTGTGGGATCTCCATCTCAATAGACAGTTTATCAGATGATCCCGCCCCATCCATTTCACTTTTGTCTCCAGTTGAGACATACCCCATAACATGCTCATTAAATTTTACATCCCTGCTGACCAATAGATTTTTATGTCCCTTTTCTAAGCACTATAGTCTATAACCTTTTATCCCTTCTGGATAACCAAGAAACACACATCTTAAAGCTCTTGGATCAAGCTTATCTTTCCTAAGATGTGCAAAGGCTAAACATCCAAACACTTTAAGTTCAGAATAGTTAGAAAGCCTGCCATTCCAGATTTCATCTGGTGTTTTGAAATTGAGAACAGATTAAGGGGTTTTGTTGATAAGGTAGCAAGCATTACTAACAGTTTCTCCCCAGAATGACTTAGGAAGGTTGGTATCCACAAGCATACACCTGACTCTCTCCAGAATAGTCCTATTTAACCTTTCTGCTAACCTATTTTGTTGTGGGTTTAATGGAACAATCTTGTGCTTTTTATTCTTCTTTCCATGCATAAGTCATTGAAATTAATGGATAGATATTCCAAGACATTATCTGTCCTGAGATGCTTAAGCCTTTTACCTCTCAAATTTTCAGTTTGAACAAGTTAATCCCTGAATTTGATAAATGCTTCACTTTTCTACTTTAGTATGAATACCCACACTTTCCTGCTGAAGTCATCTATTATAGTCATGAAATACCTTCCTCCACCATGAGTCTCAGTCTTTGCAGGTCCCCAAATGTCTGAATGGATATAATCCAATGGCTCTTGAGTGCTATGAGTACCTTTACCATAAGGCAATTTCTTTGATTTTCCCAGTGCACATTATTGACAGAAATCTAAACTATTTGATCCCAAGTCTCCAATGACACCTTTCTTTGATAATTCTTTCATTCCCTTTTCTCCAATATGCCCCAATCTCTTATGCCACAACATTAGTTCAGTTTTACTCGGAGCCATATCCACAGATCCACTAACATGCTTTCCAATCAGTATAAACAATCCATTATGTTTCTTTCATTTTATCACCACTTTATCTCCTTTAGTTATGTGGATTTGACCATTAATAGTACTAAGTTCACACCCTGAAGCATTTAGTGACCCTAAGGATATGAGGTTTCTTTTAAGGCCAGGAACATACCTTACATTAGAGATCACCCTTGACACACCATCAAACATTTGTATTCTGACAGACCCAATCCCTTGCACTTTGCATGACTGATCATTACCCAAAAACACAGATCTACCATCAGATTCATTGAGATCTTGGAACCAGTGCTCACTGGGACACATATGAAAAGAGTAGCCTGTGTCCAAGACCCATTCATCAGCCATTCTTGCTTCTGATATGTTGAGTACTTCAGCTGATTCATAGTCTTCCTCAACAACAACAACATCTACTTCTTTTCTCTCTGTTTTCTTCTTCTTTTGGAGACAATTTTTCTTTAGATGTCCCACCTGTTTACAGAAGTAACACTTCCTTTTCTCCACCCACTCAGAAGATTTCTTTGTTCCTTCATTTCCAGATTTGTTATCTTTCTGGTTCTGAGTTTGTCCCTTCTTCTTCTGATTGTTTTTCTTGAACTTGATGTTCAATCCCCCAGCAACAGGATTAGATATCTCGTGCCCTTGAAGCTGTAAACCTTTGGTCTTCAAGGCAGTGACAATTGAATCAAAACTCAACATGTCTTGCCTACCAAACATCAAAGTGTCCTTGAAATTCTCCATTGACCTTGGCAGTGATTTCAACAACATGGGGGATTTGTCATCTTCTTCCACTTTCACCCCCAGATCTTCTAGGTCATCAATCATTTGATTAAATTCATCCAATTGATCAACCAATGCCTTATCATCAGTCATCTTGAAAGTCAAGAGTTTATGTTTTAGAAACAACTTGTTTGTAACAATTTTTTATTGATAAAGCTCCTCCAACTTTCCCCAGGCCTCAAGTGTTGTCTTGGATCTTGAGATTTCCTCAGGGGTTTGTCCCCAAGACACAAGATGATTGAACTCAGTGCCTTTTGATCCACTTCTGCATATTTTGGCTTCTCAGGATCAAGCCACTCAGCTTCAGGTTTTAAAGCCATGGCCAAGCCGTTTTGAATCAAGATTGTCGTCATCTTGATCTTCCACAAACTAAAATAATTCTTACCTGTGAACCTTTCAACCTCCGGATTCTTTCCAGCCATCGATTTATCTTCTGCAGGTTGGTTTCCCACAAACGGTGCCACTTGTTAACAATAAGATCACAACGACACTCTTATCAAGTTCGGCCACAAGAACTGAAGAACAGGCCGAACACACAATCGTGCATAAAATGAAAATAAATCACACACAAGAGAGAGTTTTACGTGGTTCAAACAAATGTTCTACATCCATAGAGGATCCACACACCTCAATTCACTATCAGGATCAATCAATTACAAGAATTGTAAAGTTCTCTCAACCCCCAAATTGAAATCCCAATTCGAAACCAAGAACCCTAATCTCATAATTCTCTCCGATCTCTAACTGATACAAGGGAAAAATCATAATACTTAATTCGCAATATCAAAGAACCTAACTTTATACAGTTAGTTCTTCTCGAATTTTCCTGAATCTTGTGCTGCAAGTTGATATGGAAGTTGAGCTATAAAACGGCTACTAAAATCGTTGTCAAACCTCCCTCAAGAAACCGTTGCACGTGATTGCCATAACAACCTTGAACCGTTAGTTTTGACATTCGGTCCAACTCTTCAACTCGGCTCTCCGGTCCGGTTCTCTACCAACTAAATCCCGTTCCAAGTTCAGAAAACCATCTTTTATATAAGTAGTCTTACTTTGATGATATGAACTAGTATTTAAATTTATAGATGATGATGAATTAGGCTTAATTTGGGCTTAAAAAGGACAATCTTCGAGCAAATCCTTCCTTAAATCGACTTGAGTCTCAGCCGAGAATGACTGTCTTAGCCGAGCGTTATGTACCAAATTCTCGACCGAGGATGAGTGTCTCGGCCGAGCCAATTTCACAGCCAAAATATGGCTTCCACTGCTCCTTTGTCTCGAACGAGCCTGATTGTCTCGGCCGAGCTCCTCTTACTTAGGCTTGGCTCGATTTTTGCTTCGTTTTTGGACTTGCGAGACTTGTTTTCTACGTCTATCCTTAGTCGAGTTCAAAATTTTGATCTAGATTTACGCAAATGGCTTCAAAACAAGTCACATAACATCAAATTGTCCAATTATGCATACAAATGTCACTAAATGAATACTTAAATCGACCCATTATGCATGCATAAACACGTGTATCAACATCCGTTGAAATTTTTTTGGCCGGCAAAAGTCGATTTTTGCAAAATTCTGCCCATTTCTTTGTTAAACAAGAATGTTAGGTCAAGCAAAAAATGGTCTCTCGAATAGGTGCAATGTGTGTTTTAAAAGCGTTTAAATCATCTTGTACACACAAGTTTAAACAATGACACATGGATCTAAAATGAAAAAACCTACCACCACTAGAAGGTAGACAAATGTTTTTGAGTTCGGGTAATGAGACGTTGTTAGGACTAGCATTGTCAAAAGAAATTAAAAATATTTTTTGAACTAAACCATACTCTTGTAAAATTGTACTCCCTCCGTCCCTCCTTATTCTGCACACTTTTCGTTTCCGTCCGTCCCATATGAACTTGCACACCATTTAGAAAGGAAAGTTATAACACAATCTCCACCCTCAAAATCTTCACCCTCAATCAAACTTTGAAAAGTCAACAAAATCTCAAAAAATAACTTTTCTTAATACTTGTGTCAACCTCCCTTGTGCAAGATAAGGTGGGACGGAGGAAGTAATAATTTTATGGAAATTGTTTTGTGCATTGTGCATGGTGTTAAACTCCATATATGCGATTAAACGTTTTTGCATACGAATCATCAATCCAATGACAAGTAATGCCTATGTAATGATCCGACCAAACATCCGAACAAATTAAAATCTTTTGAGCTAGTGAAGCAAACATGATTACCCAAACAATTTTATACTCCCCTACAATTTTAGCAATGTCTCATGTTAAGGTGCTTCGAGAGATTTTTCTAGCTTGAGGATTATAACCCAATCTAGCAAAGTCTTCAAAAAATTGATCATTGGCAAAATTGAAGGGGAGACGTTTGACACAAACAAATTTTGCCAATTAACGACGTGCGTTTGCTTCACTATTTATAAAGAGTGAGGTAGAATCCATACCTTGCAAGGATGGACCGGACATATATTTTGAGTTTGGCTAGTTTCAATTCCCACTTTGTCGGGGTGGTGTCCATTGAGGTGCTTGGAGTAGATACCATATCCACCACCATGTTTCATGGTGTACTTCTTCGAGGAATAGTTGCACACAACCGTGTAAAGCTTTGGGTTTTCCAAATTCGGAATGTAAGTCCTCGTGAAGTGATATTTTAATATTGGACTCTTGGACTCAAAATTGCCGGACGACGGTGATCTTGGAGCTCTACCACCACTCCGGTCATGGCTAGTAGTAGTGGGTTGGCTAGGACCTGTAGGTGCTTGGCTAGGGCCGCGACTCTCTTGAGATGGATGGTCATCCCCAAATTGTTCGACAAAGGCGGCGGCGGTTTATCACCTTCAAATATTAATATACACATTAATTAACATTAATAATTAGAATAAAAATGTAACATAACATCTAGGAAGATAAATATATACTAAACTTATTAAATTTGACTTATAAAAAAAAAAAACTAAACTTTAATCAAATTACAAATTGACTTAGAAATTTTAATTCAACGAAATAAAAAATTAAAACTAAGAAACTAATGAAAAATATACCTAGAGCATCGGCTAGATCCAAGTCGATTGGAAGGTGGTCAAAGTTGATTGGTTCCTCGTTATCTAGGTTAAAGAAGCTCAAAGGAGGAGGTAAATTAGACGAACCACCGTGTTCGATCCTCCCTCTATTGGAGCCCCGGCGAGAAGAGTTGGATTCGGCTCTACCACTCGAGTTTTTTTTCTTTTTGGGATTTTAGAAGGATCAAACAACTAAAAATTTGTCTAGGTAAATAAAAACTTGAAGTAAACTATAAATCGAAGTAGCAAATTAAAACTCGAAGTGCTCTCTCTCTCTCTTCCCTTCTCTCTCTTCTCGGTCATGTTCCTTCTCATTTCTTCCATTGTTGTTAACTTGCCGTAAGATCATTACTTTAGTTAACTCTACAACAATGATAGATTCACTCAACTTATCTTCAACGGTGGGCGGTGGCTCAGTTCTCTGCAGGTCTAGAGCGACGGAAGCTAGTGGCGTTTGTTGTCATGACTTGAGCTACTTCTGAACTTGATGAGGAACGAGGAGTAGAGCACGCATGGTCGTCTTCATCATTTGCGGTGTTAGCGGCGAGCTGCTTAAGATCCTTCTCGACAGCTTCAAGAGATGACCATTGTGATTGCAGTGCCTTGGACATGCTTCTTGTGATGACCCTAACACTAGCACTTGGAGCACTTGAAGATTTGGAGGAATTTATCTTGACCGTCAGAGCCTTTTGAGTGGCCATTGCAAAGCTTCGAGGGTATTTGTCAATGAGAGAGATGAGAGGTAGAGATTATCCCACCGAGCGTGCCAAATTTGTAATAACAAATTTTGTGTATTGAATTAACAAACACAAAATACTTGTACAAATTAATTCCAACTGGATTAAATGAAGAACTTTGTAGAACTTTGTAGGTTACAATCTCTATTCTTCAATCCTCTGATCCTTCTCTTCAAATATCTTCTTTGAATTTGATGATTTGGAGTGAAATCCTCTTCTTGATCTCCTCCGCCGCTTGAGTTGTTCTTCAATAACGTTGTCCGAAGGCTGAACGGCTTGATTCCGGATCGAACGCTACTTCTTGATGATTTTGACGAAGAATGTCTTCGATTCTTCAAGAACGTCTTCGAATCTTCAAGTGCTTTAAGTCTTCTAGATTTCTTGGAGTTCTTCCGCCTTCTTGAAGCTCTGAACTTGTGTCTTCACTTCTTGACTTGTGTTGTTGTGAATTTTGGTGGAGAATGAGGCTCTATTTATAGTGGTTGGATGGAGAAAACCCTAATGGGCTTGAGTCTGAATGGAGCCATATGATTGGTTCTTCATAATATCATTATCCATAAGATAATTATTAAATTAATTGTATTTAGTTTAATAATTACTGCAACAACTTGACACATGATGCATTCTGATTGGTCCAGCATGAATTGATGTTTATCCTCATCTTCTTGGATAATTACTAAATTAATTTAATTTAATTTAGTAATATCTGCATCATCTGGACACGTGGCAGCTTTCCATTGGTCAATAAAATATATAGTAAATCACTAATTAAATTGACTATTTAACTAAGGAATTTTATTTATCCAATTCCTAATATTAAAAATAATCAATATAAAATTGATATTTAACATATATTTTATAATGTGGCGCATTTTAATTGGACACAAAATTTGTGTATCAACAAATGCCCCCTCGAGACTTGTTCATGGACGATGTGTCTTGGAGTGGATAAGTCTCGAACTGACTTTCGAAATTTCTCTGGACATATCGACATTTTTATACTCGCATCAAAGAGTTCTTTGAATTTGGACTTGGATTTGTAGATAGTATATACTCGTATCAAAGAGTTCTTCATTTGGACTTGAATTTGGATTCGTAGATAGTTTATACACGTATCAAGGAGTTCTTCATTTGGACTTCA
The DNA here is from genome assembly GCA_958295605.1 of Ajuga chamaepitys. Taxonomy (NCBI): domain Eukaryota; kingdom Viridiplantae; phylum Streptophyta; class Magnoliopsida; order Lamiales; family Lamiaceae; genus Ajuga; species Ajuga chamaepitys. The sequence goes on from OY282505.1 coordinate 45,592,199, forward strand.
ATTTGGATTCGTAGATAGTTTATACTCGTATCAAGGAGTTCTTCATTTGGATTTGTAGATAGTTTATACTCGTATCAAGGAGTACTTGAATTTGGACTTGAACTTTGAAGACCTTTTAAACTCGTATCAAGGAGCCTTGATTTGGATTTGAATTTGATTTAAAGACCTTTTAAACTCGTGTCAAGGAGCCTTGAATTTGAACTTGAAATTTGTTGGTAGTTTATACTCATACTAATGAGTTCTTGAATTTGGAAGTTGAATCTTCAACATAGTGGATTTGGACGGATTTGACATACTTGACTTCGAGGAGTGGATTTATCTGAAGTTGAGTTTGACAACCTAATTTGACGAAATCAGATAACTTGATACCCTTGGAGCTTGGATCCCTAAACTCGGAGCAGCTTAGGAGAGAAAAATACAATATATGTATGTATGACTGAACTTTGAATAATTCTAAGCTGCCTATGTACCCCGGTGAAAGGGATCAAGTCATAACGTAGTTCAAATTTTCACTTTGTGTCTTGTTTTTGGGGCGGTGCCGTGCACAGTTTATACTCATGCGGGCTAGGAGTGACTATTCTTTAACCACTTTAGCCAAAATGGGGTAAGTTAGCATTTTAACCACATACTTTACCTTTGGTGGTTGCCGTACACAATTTATCCTCATGCAGGCCAGGAGGTTTTTTTTATTTTTTTATTTTTTTTATTTTTTGTTTTTTTGCATCAGGCTCAAGTGAACTTCAAGAACTCCCCGTTTAAGGGACCAATTCGTACACCATGTTCAAGTTCAAGTAGGGTCTTTTCAACGTCTTCTTCTTCTACATGTCTATATTTGTATTTGCTTCCTCGTTTGTCTGTCATGTAGCATAGGGTGTCACCAAGGCCATTATCTTCCAAGATAGCTGTAAGATTTGTTGTTGCATTGCCTTCATCTAACACTATTTTCCCTTGTCGGGCTAACTGCATGATCTTGTCCTTGAATATGAAGCAGTCTTCTATTGAATGCCTAACCAACCGATGATACTTGCAATACTTTGGGTCATCAGTCCACCTAGCTTCTTCGGGTCGCTTTATTTCAAATAATTCAATGAGATTTGCTTCCGTCAAGTCGTCAAATATCCCAGAGACATCCGAGTCCAAGAATGGGTATTGTTTTAGTTGCATCTCTTTCAGAGTGAACTTTCTTTGCCCCCAATCTTGAGAGATGTCTTTCCCTTTTCCAATCTTATTGTCTTCTTTTCGGGCAAACTTGATGGGCATCGCAGCTACCATCATGGACTCTTGGTTTGCAGGTGCTTTAAAGGGTTTGTTCCCTTTATTCCAATCTTGTCTATTGCTGAACTTGCAGGGCTCTTGAATTGGCGCCCTTCTGCTCCACTTGCAATCATGCTTAGCTCCATGTCGTGGGCTCGAGTAGCTAACTCTTCAAATGTGTGCGGTCGAATTCCTTGGAGAATATAACGAAGACCCCACTGCATCCCTTGTATGCACATCTCAATCGCGGAAGCTTCTGACAGACAATCTTTACAATTGAGGCTCAGATTCCTCCATCGGTTAATGTAGTCAACTACGGCCTCCTCTTTCCATTGGCGCGTGTTGATCAGTTCAATCATGCTGATTGTCCTCCGAGTGCTGTAGAAGCGATTGAGGAACTCTTGCTCTAGTTGATCCCAACTATCAATTGAACTAGCATCCAGATCAGTGTACCAATCGGACGCGTTACCTTTGAGTGATCTAACAAATTGCTTCACTAAGTGGTCACCATAAGTTCCAGCATCGTTGCACGTCTCAATGAAGTGCGCCACATGTTGTTTGGGATTGCCCTTGCCATCAAACTATTGGAACTTAGGTGGCTGGTAACCCATCGGCATCTTCAAACTGTCAATTCGTTGCGTATATGGCTTTGTATAGGTGAAAGAGGACTTCGAGTTTCCATCTAACTTCTCCTTGATCGTTCCCCTAATGAGCTCCTTCAATTGGTCAATGGGGATCAAACCTTCAGTAGACACTTGGATCTCTTTTAAGGACTTTTCTTTGTGAATAGAATCCCGCCTTTCAGATGTTTCGACTTCGTCTTCATCTTCAGTTGATTCTTTCTCAGAAGCACGACTTGTACCAGCATGGTCAATTTTGCTCATCAACTTTTCAATCTTAGAATCTTGTTCTTGGACATGTCTTGTAAGTTCTCCAATGGCCTTAGTCAAACTTGCAAGTTGTTCTTCAAGATTTCAAGCGTTTGTTGTCATGACTTGAGCTACTTCTGAACTTGATGAGGAACGAGGAGTAGAGCACGCATGGTCGTCTTCATCATTTGCGGTGTTAGTGGCGAGCTGCTTAAGATCCTTCTCGACAGACAACACATCGAATTTAAAATTTCTATTTATGTTAGCCCTATGAAGACGTAATTTGGGTCTCCGCCAAGGCCACAAATCCTGTTTACGTTATGTTTATGATCAAATAATTAAAATTGATATAAAAAAAATGAGCAGAAACAAAAAATATGGGGAAAAATAAAAAGCAGAAAACTCGAAAGGAAATACTTACAATTCAAATATTCAATTTTGGTTGATTTGAAGGACTTAAAAATTAAAATATTACAATTCACATTCAAATATTTAGATATTCAAGTAATCAAATATATTCTTTATAATATTTTCGTTTTTAAATTTATTTTAATAAAATGAGCTTACATTTAAATCTTTAATTATAAAAGATTTTCAATATTTTAATATTAGAATAATGAAATATTCACAAATATGCATGAAATTTTTGCACAAAATTCATTCATGGAATAACTAAATATTTAGAATAATGAAATATTTACAAATATGAATGTTCAAAAAATTGTATATTACAATTTTAAAAAATTTATATTAAAATATATATATATATATATTACAATTTTCAAAAATTTATATATTACAAATTTTAAAAAATTTATATATTAGAATTTTCAAAATTTTGAATACTCAACTTTCTCAATTTTACAATTTCATCTTCACTTACATCTAAATAAATGAATTATTAAATATTTTGAAAATGTTAATATTTATTTTTTGGAATATATTATAAATATTTTTCAAATATATAACTAATTATACTGCAATAATTAAATATTTCAATATTCATTTATTACAATGAAAATATGTTAATAAATTGAAATATATAAAAAATATTGTTTATAAATATTCATATACGTATCCTTTTGTACAAAAATCACAAATTAAATGTTTATAATGATAATAATCATGTAAACGATAAGCAATAATCTACAAAGCCTTTCTACACGATAAGTAAATATAACATATAACATCGTGTAGGTACATATAAATAAAACATCGTGTAACATAAAAAAATTAAGAAGATTTATCATGTCATGTAAACAATATACAAAACACTACTGATGTTCAAACGATATAACATCGTGTAAGTTGATCTAAATATAACATAGTGTAACATAACAAAATTAAGAACATTTTATCATGTAATGTAAAAGATATACAAAAGCAACTAAATAGACCGTGTAGGTTACCTATTTCAGTTTCGTGTAACTACATTTACATCGTGCAACATAAATATTTATTATTTACATCGTTTACAAACAAAAAATCTAAGATCTTAGATAAAACATCGTGTCACTAGCGAATATGCATATTCATCGTGTACAAAAAAAACTATACATTAGTATGATTTATCGTGTAGAAACCTAAATTATATCGTTTTCAGGAACGTGTAGGTTAACAATATCATTTATCGTGTAACTATAAAAATCATCGTTCATAAACCTAAACATCAGTAACTACGCTATATCGTATACATTGTAATTATTGTTTACAAACCTAAAGAACAGTAACTACGCTATATCGTGTACATTCTAATTATCGTTCACAAACCTAAATTTTCACGAAAACCCTAATTTTAACGAAAACCCTAAATTTAAAAATCATCGTGTGGTGGCAAATGTACCAACCTCTCCTCCGCGCGAAGCAAGTATGGAAGAAGAAGAGGGCTCCGCTGTTTGCCTAGGATTCCGGCACCGTTGTAGTGGGTCCCAGATCCGCCACCGTTGTGGTGGGTCCCAGATCCATTTCTTCATAAATCTGACCGCCGTCGTCGGTGGAATGAGTGGCGGCGCCACCGTCTGTCGCCACAGATCCACCAGAGGAGTCCCCACCCGTCGCCATTTCAGAAGAATTCTAAGTTAACAAGTACGAAAACAAGTATCTGAAAACGAGTACAATGAGATGGATGAAAACGAGGTAAAAATGGTAAAACACGAAATGGGGCACGAATAAAGGATGTGTTCACACGAAATTAAATCGACGCTTAAAAACGATGAAAATTATATGTTGTACACGATAAATATCGTAAACACTACACGATGAAAATCTTAAATATCTACACGATATAAGTGGACACGATAAATATGTAGCAGAAAAAACAATGAATTAAAAAATATGCACACGATAAATGAATAAATAAGCACACGATAAATATGTAGAAGAAAAAACGATGAATAAATAAATACTGACACGATAAATAAATAAATAAGCACACTATAAAATTATATCATACACGAATAACATATTTATCGTTTAGACTTTTTACACGATAAACTAATAAATAAGAACACGATAAATTTTTGGATCCAGGAATATTTTTTTAATCGTTTTTTTTTTCATTTTACACGATAATTTACGAGACCTGTACACGATAACTACACGAATAAAGTACACGATATTTGGGCGTCTGTGAGTAACAACCAGTGACTTTATTCCTCCTGACACAGTCTGGCTACTTTTTCAATTAAAAAGTTAAACTATCACAAAACATTTCACTATGGGTCTGACAGGCCACTGCGCACCATTTCCACATTTTTTTATGTGTGATTCTATGGTACCACCGTGGTACCGATACCACTGAAGGATAAAAATGACATTATATATGATTTAGTGGGTGCCTCATATTTATATAATTATTTTTTCTTCTCTCATTTAATGGACACTTCATTAATAGGGTGTAACAATTCTTATTTATTTATTTAATTATTTATTTATCATTGTACATCATATACCATACTTAATTTTTGGCATATCGAATTTGTGTCGGTATTAGTACATAATGTTACTTACCGTAGATTTTTATATACAGCTAGATTTTTTGGTGTACCGATATACATAGAGATGCCAATTTTTTAGTATTTTGGTGTACAATGAAATATAATATTTTTTTTCACACTATATAAAAAATATGTACCATTTTTTTTTGTATTTTTAGTATTTTTTGAGTTCGGTACGGTATTTCAATATTTCTTCATATTCCTTAGTCGAAAATAATGTAAAACAAAATCGAAAAACAAATACTACGATAGCAAAAGAAGAAATCTGGGGAGTAGAAAAAAGAAAAGAAAAGTAATAGAAAAAGAAATAATAAATAGGAGAAAGATTGATATTTTTTACTGGTGGAATTTTTTAATTAAAGTTTGTTTTTGTCATAGAGAGCAAATCTACTTAATCAAGGTGAAAAAGTGTGATGGAAATTAGAATTTTTTTTATGAGGAAGATAATTATGTATTGTGATATTTTGGCCCTTTATTAAAATTTATCGAAGTTGGACTTTTTTTTATATATAACACAAATGCAGATGCAAACTTAATAAGCACGAGTTAGAGGAAGCTTCAAAGTTCACATATGTTCTCGTGCAATCTTCTTCGCTAATATGCAACAATGTATCTTTTAAAAAAAGGGAAAAGATACAAATAGGCCCTCCAACTTTTAGCTCAGGCTCAAATTAACATCTAAACTATTTTTTTGTTCAATTAAACACTAGAACTCTTTAATTCGGACAAATCAACACTTAAATTTTTTTATCTAGTGCAAATAGACACTTCTGTCTAATTTAAGTTAACGGCCGTCATGTTTGTTTCAAAGTAAGAACAAAAAAATGTTACACTTTAAAAATATTAATTATATATATACATACATACATACATTATGAATTTGAAGCGAACATCATTAAAAATGAATAATTTGGTATTATTCTCATAAAAAATAGAGTTGAGACGAAAAAGTTACATAAAATATCACCTCATTAACCCACTAACGTAAAATAAAACTGTCAATACACGTGTATTAGAAAGACAATCGACACAAAAAGTATTTTAAATTAAATGAAAGTGTCTATTTGTACTAAATAAAAAAGTTTAGTTGTTGATTTGTCCAAATTAAAATGTTCAAGTGTCTTATTGGACAACAAAACAGTTTAGGTGTTAATTTGAGCCTGCGCTAAACCTTAAATTTCACCAATTTTAGCCCGAAATTTTAAATTCCAAGCTAAATCAAATGTGACAGCCTAAATGTAGGGATTGACACATTTTGGTTTTACCGACTAAATCGAATAAAAATCTATATTTTAGTACGTACCGAACCGAACCGAACAAATTCGATTCGGTATATGGTTTTATTTTTTCAACATTTTAGTATCTGATTCGGTTGAGTAAAAACCGAACAAGGTTGATCCTATCTATATATTTCTTTTTATTGGACATATAATTGGGGCTTTGGGATATTAAATTAACGACATGCCGAAATCAAATTGGGCCATAATAATAAGTTAGTCCAGACTCCAGGTCTCAAGGTTCAATCTAAACTTAAAATCTAATTTTTTTATCAATTAAACTTAAAATATATTATTATAACTAGTCTCATATCTCACTTATGGGAAGGAAATCAAGTAATACAATACCGAAATTTAGAAATTTGCAAATTTTTTTTTTTTTTCCGTAAATCAAAATGAGAAAACGAATATTTCGGTTTTTACCAAACGAAAACATATTAATTCGATCTGGTATTCAGTATTAGAGATTATAGAAAATTTTGATTCAATTTACTGAAATTTCGGTTTTGTTCAGTTTGACCGAATGCCCACCCCTACCTAATAAATGTGGGTTCCTTTGCTGATAGTAGCTCATTGCTCATGTGATAAAATTTTCATCCAAGAAAATTAGAGAAAGAAAAAATTTGCATATAAACTACATTAAATAAGAAAAACACAAAAAAGAAATTCATAAAATATAACCTGTTCTACTTTTTGATTTGCAATTCAAAATATAACTTGTTTTTTCTTGGATAGTTACAGGCTTTATCATTATTTAACAACGGATGATTACAAGGTTGTAATAATAGCTTCTTTTCAGTTGCATCACGCAGTTTTTTCGTGTAAAAGCTGAAGTTAGGGCGTGGGATGGATATCTTTGACATCTCTAATCACCTTCTTTCTCTTTATTTCTTGAAAACACAAAGGACAAAACTTTATTTACCCATAAGCCTTAATTAATATTATCTCGTGGGCCTTCTCTATTTTAAATATGGGCTTCATCCAATATCACGTGAGCCCTCTATTTTGATTGTGTGCTTGGTCGATAATTTTCCTTGTAAAGTAAAGCCCATACTCGCTGTGATGCCCTTCTACCACATCAAATCAGTAAACAATTTAGGGCAACAGTACTCAATTAGGGAAAATCGACACCCACTACGTGCCAAGTGCGAACTTAACGTAACTCTTAATTCTAATTTTTCGGCAGCCGGAAGCTTAATTACCGACAAAGTGCACTGGAAGGCTGACCAGTAGTAAACTATGATAGAGGCCATTGATGCTACCCCCAGCAATGAATGGATTAATAGGTAAGCGTGTTACTATTGATATCTTTATAGTACATGTTGAATTTTGTGGTCATTTTCTTGGTTTTATTCAAAATAACCTTAAGGTGGAGAAATTCATACAACATTCAGGGAGCCCCCTCAGTTGGTTGCTGTGTTGAAGGAAATGAAGCCGGGGTTGGATACTGTAACGAATAAAATTCAGTCTTTAACGGCTAAGGTATGGGTTTGGTATTTCTATATTACATGGAATTTAAGGAATTTATTTTGTATGCTAGACAGATTCTATTCGTAGATATGAATTGCTAAAATAATAGAGATTCACGCATATTGGATCATATGTATTTGTTATAGTTTCATTTTTTTATATAACTGAAAACCCCGGGATAAAAAAAAAAAAAAAAAAAAGCAGAGTCGCCACAATGCTTTCGTACAAGCTGGACGATTTGTAGAACTTCGGTTTCGTGATGCTGAAAGTTAAAATGTCTAAAGATGTTAGAGATATTTTGCTTTAATTCTAAAGGAAAACTAACTTACCTCGTTTATATGTGTACTTAACATTAGAGTCATAGCTGCTAATGTTGTGATTTTGTGAAACAGACTTAGTTTGCAGTCTGATCCTGAGCCATCAGTGTTGTCTGTGTGTTTGCGCCGTTGAGTTTTGATTTTGAGAATGTGAGTTTGGAAATCCTAACTCATCATGGTAATGAGTTTGAAATTTCAATATTTTGTCATTTGAATTGTAAAATATTGTTGATGTTTGAAGTACATATGTCAGTTTTACGCTTTGCTTCTTCTTATATTTATGTTAATATTACTCCATATTGCTGCAATGTTAGTAAGGCTTTTTTTTTATAGGTAGGGGGGATTGAGTTATTTGCAGCTTTGATTTTGTATCTTTATTTGATGAGCTTAATCCAAGAACTCATAGCTTAGTGAAACACAACCTACAATAAGTAATATAACTAGTATTCAGCTCCTGAAGAGTACAACTTCGACCTACGAGGCAAAAGCTAGGGGAAGTGAATTAGGAAGCAGAAATTTAGTTGGGTGTTTACTGTCGGGACTTATGATTTGTTCATGTCTTTATTTCACTGAGTTTCATTTGCAACATATTACATGAGATTTGGATATTCAACCTGTACTCTTTAATAGCCGGTCCTGAAGTGGTAGATTTCCATTATTATATGCCTCTTGGCCAAGGATTGAGGTTTAACTCATTGGCTTAAGTGAAGTAAGAGGTTGATGTTGGGGCAACTATCAATTTTGTTTGCTATTTAATCTTTCACTGGGTTTTATTTGCAGGTGAAAGCAAATAATTTTCCCACATCAGATGGGATAAGCTATCTTGAGGCCAAACACTTGCTTCTTCTGAACTATCACCAATCTCTTATTTATTTTCTGCTTCACAAGGCGAAAGGATTATCAATTCAGGGGCATCCAGTTGTTAAGAGTCTTGTTGAGATAAGATTATTCTTGGAAAAGGTATCTATTTCTGTATATGTTTGTGCGTGCGTATATGTAGCTAATATATGTGCAAAAGTTATCTTTTTGTATTCTTGAGATTTTGTTCTTTAATCAATTGATCTCGTGCATATTCGACAACTCGACAGAAAACTGGAATACCAAATTCAAATATTAACAGACTACGGCACCAACTGTTGTATTTGTATACTGAAAGCAAGACTTTTATGTTGTATACAATGTTTCCAGTTATTCACTGTTAATCTCCTATCTGGCTCTGTTTACACTAATCACTATTTATGTCTTTATATCTTTTAATATAAGTAGATTATATGGTGTGTTTTAGATCACAAAGGATCATATGATTGGTTAACCTTAATGAGATTTAAAATATAAATCACAGCCGAGACGACTTGAGGACTAGTTGTTGGTATAGGCTGCAATATTAAGTAGAAATAGTTTATCTTGGCTATTTACTTATACTGGTACGTCTTTACGTATTGATAGGATCACGGTGAGATAAATTCTTCTACTTGACCTTTGTGAAGAACAAGAGATCTCGGTGACTTATTATAATCTAAACCCTAATAAGATTACAATCGTGTATGTGTGTCATTTTGACTTACCATGAGTGAGAGTTAAGTGATAACTCAATATACTCTGTATCTTGGGTGACAACAGTTTGCATATAATAATTGATAATTTGTATTAAGGTAAACGTATCCGTTTAGGATGATGATATCCCATTAAGAAGCTGAAAAGGTTTGTTGTATGATGAAGTTCAGGTACAATAATGAAGTTGAGTGGTACTACTTAAGAAATTAATAAGTAATTAGTTAATTTAAGCTGTCAGAGGCTTTAATTAATTAATGGATATTCGATATCTTAAATACGGGGATTAATTAAGTCTAATTCAAGCCCTGACTCGATTCGGAAATAAAGAGGTAAGTCAATATTAATTCTCTAGTGGAATGAATTAATTATGTTCTGGGCTGAACATAGTTAATTCATAGTTAGACCCATCTTTATTCCTTGTATTTGATCCCTGTGCTGGCCCCTAGCCTAAGAGGGAATTAATCTATCAGGACAGGCCCAGACTCAATGTATTAAGTTTAAATACATAGCTCTTGATCTGTGATTTTAATTTAACCTACCATAAAATCATAGAAAAGAGAGAAATAGAGAGGGGGAGGGGGGGCCTGTAGAAAAATTTCCAGGCTTGGGATTTCTCAAAGTTTGTCGTCCATCCGGCATTGGGAACTGAGCAGGGATATAGCCTAGAAGATCAAAGTTGGAGTCGATCATCAGTTCGTTGTGTACTCAATTCTCAGGTTAATTTTAAACATCAAAGTGTTGCAATTAAATTAAATAGATGCATTTTAGGATTAATCAATGTATGATGAATTATGATAATCCAAGAAGAACATGTGAAAATTCAAAATTCCTACAGTTGGTATCAGAGTTTGGTTCGGATTTTTGCCTCTATCAGATATAATTAATATTTGATTATATGTGCGTTTTTGTTTTTAATTTAATGAATTGACGTTCTTCGTGGCTCATTTAATTTTCGTTGGATATGTCATGTTTGTAGATGTTGTAATTGTTTTTCACCACGAGAAAATCCGAGGTTAGATTAGCATTACTATTGTATCGTATTTTTTTTATTTATAAAATTTTTAATAGTCGAAGAACGAAGACGAAGAACATGAAAACTGAGAAGAACCCGACAGCAGCAGCCCCGGAGTCTGGCAGCAGCAGCCAAGGCCAGAGCGCGAGCAGGCGATGGGGGCTGGATGCGCGAGCGTTCAGTAGCCCCGCGCGGCACTGCTCGGCGGGGGGCTGCGCGCGTGGATAGGCTGGACTAGCGAGGGTGAGCAGCGGCAGACGGGCGTGCGAGAGCCCGAGGCCTAGCGCTCGAGCACGCTCGTTCGCCCGTCTTGGCAGGCAGGGAGCAGCAGCGCAGACGGCGACAACAGAAACTCCAGTAGCAGCGGCGGCTAGGGTTTGCTGGGCTTTGGCCCAGCAGGCCCAGGCGGCTCGGTACCCTCGGTCATGGCGTGGGCGTGGATTTCGGCCCGACAGCCCATCGGCCGACGCAACTCTTCTTCAGCCCGATGTTTTTTTTTTAGCCCGGTTCGTACCCGACTACGCGAGGCCCGATGTGACGGCCCAAAAGACTTGTATTTTCTCAAATTATGTAATAATTTAGGTAGTTTTATCCATGATGAGACACGAAGAACGAGTTTTGTTTATTTTTATCGTTTTTCTCGCGTTTTGGATGTTTAATGTTTAACTTTTGTTCAACATGTCTATGTGTTTTATTAATTGCACTTAGACAAGCATGCTAGGTTTATCACGTTTATAAGCATAATTGAATTCTGTGAGTATGTTTTACATGTTGAGTTTAGTTTTTATGCTTAGGGATACGTGTTTTGCTTGGACAAACCTTTTGAAGTAAAAGACTAAGCATAACTCGACATTTTTAATGGTATTTTTTAAAAATTGTCAAAGACCTCCACAACCGGCCTCAAGGCAAAGTGAGTAATAATGTTAATAAACGTCCACACGCGTGGCTTACTAATATTTATTATTTCATAAGTTTGCCAGTTGCAACTTCTAAATAAAACGTTTTAGTTCCATAAGAGAATTGGAGTTACACGGGTAAACGTCCACATGCGTGGCTTACGCGTACAATTTTCACAAGTTTTCTAGAAGATAGAAATAAATGAGATAACAAAGGAAAAATAAGTTAGAAACGACATGGTCCGAGTGAGTATGTCAAATCCAAGAATTATTTACCAGAGTTAGGTTGTGGTCAATGCTTAGATATTATTTTAAGTACAACTCCCCGCGGAGTCCCTTCTTAATTATGATATAGTCTTGTTTAAAGTCCGATCATTAATTTCATTTGTCAAAAGATTAAGCTGACATGGATTGAAATTAAAAGACTAGGTGTTTTTAGTCTGGTCAAGGGGTTTTACATATAAACGTCCATCCGCGTGGCTTATGTGTAGAATCTCTTGGGCTATTGGAGGTTTCAATAAGTATTGTTTTATCAAAAGGTTACAATATTGTTGTTTCAAATTATATGTGATTGTATTCTTACATGTTTTATTGTTCGAACAGTTCAGATATGTCTTTCTCATCTGTTATCAACATTCTTGCACAACATCCTTTAACCGGTCCTAATTATAAAGAATGGAAACGTAATCTGGAATATATTCTTATTGGTGAGGAACACTACTTTGTACTAGTTACTCCTCGTCCGCCTCCCCCTACTGATCTGTCCACTGATGAGGAGCGGGAAAAGCATAAGAGGTGACACAAGTCTAATAATGTAGCTTTTTAGCTACATTATCAACACTATGTCACCCACTTTGCAGCTCCAGCATCAGGCCATAGACGATGCCATGTTGAACCTTCAAGAGGTGTATGGGGAGTCGGACCGAGCTACTCGGTTTGACTTAATGAGGTAAATCATGGATAGTCGGATGACCGAGGGCAGCTCTGTGCACACTCATGTCATGCAAATGATTAACCTCATGGACAAGCTTGACTTGATTGGAGCAGGTATCAACGGCGAAGCCAAGGTCGATATCATTCTTAACACACTTCCAAATCCTTTGAGAACTTCCATCTCAATGTTGTTATGGCCAAGAAAGAGTATACTCCTAATGAGTCACTCAATGATTTAGTTACAGCCGAAGGGGTTATGGGAAGGGGTGCACAGGCTCTGATCACTGTCAATGGGCCCACTGTTCCCTTGAAAGGTGGAAACAAGAAAAAGTGGTGAAAGGGCAAGAAGGTCAAGGCAAGTAGTGGGAGTAGAGGAACGGGCCCTGGCGTGAAAAAGCCCAAGGGCAAGTGCTTCAAATGCGGTAACACTGGGCATTGGAAGAAAGATTCTCCAAAGCTAAAGGCAAAGAACCAAGGTATGCCATTAGCTTTAGTAACTGAAACATGTTTGGCTTCTGTTTCTACTCATTCGTGGGTAGTGGATACGGGTGCGACTAATCATGTTTGTTACACCTTGCAGGGCTTCCAGCCGACAAGGTAACTTAGGGATGACGATCACTATTTCCATGGGCAATGAGGCAAGGGTCGTGGCAGTTGCAGTTGGAGATTTATCTTTATGTTTTGATGACACTTTTTGAGTTTTGAGAGATGTTTTCTTTGTGCCAGATTTTCGGCGGAACTTGATTTCAGTTTCGAAACTTTATTGTGATGGATATTCAGTTATTTTTGGTAGTAATGTTTCTATCATAAGAAATGATGTAGTTATTTGCACTGGTGTTTTGAGTAACTCTCTATATACTATAACTTGTCTGCATAATACCCGAAACTTCGTTGCATCTACATCATCAAACCTAAAGAAAAGAAAGTTATCTTCTAAAGAGGATCAAACACATCTTTGGCACCTAAGATTAGGTCACATCAGTCTAAATAGGATCCAAAGACTCGTGTCTGATGGGGTGTTGGATTCATTCCAACCAGTTCAAAATCGAGTCTGCGAATCCTGTATAGAAGGAAAGATGTCAACAAGGCCTTTTAAGGTAATGGGGAATAGGGCCAATGAGGTGTTAGAGCTGATCCATTTTGACTTGTGTGGACCGATGTCCACTCAAGCTCGTGGAGGGTATGAGTACTTCGTCACTTTTAATGACGATTACTCGAGATACAGATATATTTACCTACTTCACCGCAAGTCTGAAGGTTTTGAGAAATTCAAAGAATTTCAGGCAGAAGTGGAGAAGAAGTTAGGAAAAAGTATCAAGTCATTACGGTCTGATCGCGGTGGCGAATACCTCAGCAATGAGTTCACACAATACTTGTCAAAGGCTGGGATTACATCCCAATTGACTACATCGGGTACTCCTCAACAGAATGGTGTAGCAGAGAGAAGAAATCGAACTCTTCTTGAGATGGTACAATCCATGATGAGTTATGCATCTTTGCCCATTTCGTTCTGGGGATACGCCTTAGAAACGACATCTTATCTGTTAAACCTGGTACCATCCAAGTCGGTACCCAAGACCCCTGTCGAGCTGTGGTCTGGGCGCAAGTCTAGGTTGAACCATATAAGGATCCGGGGTAGTCTAGCACACATGCTGAACAAGGATGCTGACAAGTTAGAATCTAGGTCAGAGGTGATGATGTTTATAGGGTATCCAGAAGGAACGAAGGGTCGTTATTTCTATAGTCCTAAGGATCAGAAGGTCGTTATTAGCACTAATGCCCGATTCTTAGAAGAGGACTATATGATTAATCACAAGTCCAGGATGTCACGGCGATTCCATTTCCACGGCCAAGTATGCAAGAGGCTATACTACCAATTACTGCACAAACTGTTTATATAATGCCTACACAACTTCGATGTAGTGGGAGGGTTCTTTGTCAACATGATCGGTACATGTTTGTAGGAGAATCTTCGAATTTGATCCCAAGAGACGAACATGCTGATCTAGATCCCTGGACATACGCCGAGGCAGTGAGTGACGAGAATGCGAAAGAATGACATCTCGCTATGGATTCTGAATATGAATCCATAACTGCTATGGATGTGTACGAGAAGACTGTACTGCCAGATGGCTATATGGCTATAGACAGTAAGTGGGTATACAAGAAAAAGAGAGGAGGGGATGGAGAGGTCACGACCTATAAGGCTAGGCTAGTGGTGAAAGGGTATACCCAGATTGAGGGTAAAGATTATGATGAAACCTTTTCGCCTGTGGCCATGCTAAAGTCCATTCAGATCCTTCTCGCCATAACAGCTCACTTAAACCTTGAGGTTTTGCAGATGGATGTCAAAACTGCCTTCTTAAACGGTTATCTTGAAGAAGGTAGGGACGTCTATATGCAACAACCAGAGGGTTATGTGAAGAAAGGCAAAGAGCATCTAGTATGGAAGCTCAAGAAGTCCATTTATGGACTTAAGCAAGCTTCTAGGTCATGGAACTTACGTTTGACGAGGTGATTAAATCCTATGGATTTACTCAATGTGAAAACGAGAGTTGCATGTACCGTTTAGATGTCAACGGAAATAAAGTATTTCTTGTAGTTTATGTAGATGATATTCTCCTAGTTGGCAACAACGCGGAGCTATTATCAGACGTAAAGTTATGGTTATCCGAATAGTTTTAAATGAAGGACTTGGGAGAGGCAGCCTACATTCTTGGGATCAAAGTTATACGAGATCGCGAGAAAAGGATGTTGAACTTATCTCAAGCGGCCTATGTTGATACTGTGATCACTCATTTTAGCATGCAAACCGCCAAGAAAGGATTGCTACCTTTCAGACATGGCGTTCCACTTTCTAAGAAGATGTGTCCTAAGACACCTAAGGAGAAAGAGGAAATGAGACAGATACCTTATGCTTCCGCAGTAGGTAGTCTTATGTATGCAATGCTATGCACGAGACCCGATATCTGCTATGCAGCTGGCATAGTGGCAAGATATTAGTCTAACCCTTGATAGGCTCATTGGACTGCGGTAAAGCATATACTCAAGTACCTTAAGAGGACTAGAGATTACAGGCTAGTTTACCAATCAGACAATCTATATCCCTTGAGTTATACGGATTCGGATTTCCAGGCTGATCGGGATGAGAAGAGATCTACCTCGGGTTATGTGTTTACCTTGGGAGGAGGAGCTATTTCATGGAGGAGTGCAAAGAAGAGATGCATTGCGGACTCCAATATGGAAGCCGAATATCTAGCCGCCTCAAAGGCTACTAAGGAGGCAGTATGGCTCCGGAACTACCTCCTGGATTTAAACGTGGTACCTAGTTTGCCTAAGAGTATCACAATCTATTGTGATAACTCAGGTGCACTAGCAAACTCAAAGGAACCCATGACCCACAAGGCGACTAAACACATAGAGAGAAAGTCATGTAGTACGAGAAATCATAAGACGAGGAGATGTGCAGATAGAAAAGATTTGTACAACAGAAAATTTGGCTGATCCATTCACGAAGAGCTTACCGCAGAAAGTCTACGACAAGAATGTTCAAGGACTAGGGTTGCGATTGATGCCACCCACTTAGAAAAGTTTCAGTATAAGTGAGAGAATGTAATAGATAGATAGAGAGACACGGTATACTAAAAGTTTGCCTTAGTATAAGTGGGAGATTGTTGGTTTTGTATATTGAAAGCAAGACTTTTATGTTGTATACAATGTTTCCAGTTATTCACTGTTAATCTCCTATCTAACTCTGTTTCGATAATCATTATTTATGTCTTTATATCTTTTACTATAAGTAGATCATATGGTGTGTTGTAGATCACAGAGGATTATATGATTGGTTAACCTTAATGAGATATAAAATATAAATCACAGTCGAGACGACTTGAGGATGAGTTGTTTGGTATATGCTGCAATATTACGTATAAATAGTTTATCTTGACCATTTACTTATACTTACTATTACGTATTGATAAGATCACGGTGGGATAAGTTCTTCTACCAGACCTTAGTAAAGAACAAGAGATTTCGGTGACTTATTGTAATCTAAACCCTAATAAGATTACAATTGTGCATGTGTGTCATTTTGACTTACTATGAGTGAGAAGTGATAACTCAATATACTTCGTATCTTGGGTGACAGCAGTTTGCATATAATAACTGGTAATTTTTATTAAGGTAACCGTATCCGTTTAGGATGATGATATCCCCTTAAGGAGCCCAAAATGTTTGTTGTACTAAACCCTGCAAGTTGATTAAGTTTAGGTAATATAATGAAGTTGAGTGGTGCTACTTAAGGAATTAATAAGCAATTAGTTAATATAAGCTGTCAGAGGCTTTAATCAATTAATGGATATTCGATATCTTAAATACGGAGATTAATTAAGTCTAATTCAAGCCCCGACTCGATTCGAAAATAAAGAGGTAAGTTAATATTAATTCTCTAGTGGAATGAATTAATATTTATGAATTAATTATGTTCTGGGCTGAACATAGTTAATTCATAGTTAGACCCATCTTTATTCCTTGTATTTGATCTCTGGGCTAGCCCATCTGGCTCCTAGCCCAAGAGGGAATTAATCTATCATGCCAGACCCATAATCAATGTATTAAGTTGAAATACATAACTCTTGATTTGTGATTTTAATTTAACCTATCGTAAACTTACTGAAAAGAGAGAAATAGAGAGGGGGGCGGCGCCTGTAGAAAAATTTCCAGGCTTGGAATTTCTCAAAGTTTGTCATCCATCCGAAATTGTGAATTGAGTAGGGATACAGCCTAGAAGATCAAAGCTGGAGTCGATCATCAGTTCCTTGTGTACCCAATTCTCAGGTTAATTTTAAACATCAAAGTGTCTCAATTAAATTAAATAGATGCATTTTAAGATTAATCAATGTATGATGAATTATGATAATCCAAGAAGAACCTAGGGAAATTCAAAATTCCTACACCAACAATGGACGAACAAGGTTTGATTGAGCAGGAATTAGTTGAAACACAGAAGAGAGACGACTTGCTAAAAATTCGCCCACCTCTAGATTCACTAAAATTTTGCCCAAACCCAGATTTGCTTATTCCCAAACAAGATGCGTCATTTGAGGTGATTTAATCATAGATCAATAACATTGATTACTATGATTGACTTTTATATTATTTGTATGCGATTATAACATTGATTACTATGATTGACTTTTATATTATTTGTATGTGATTCCTAGTGTTTAACTTTTTGCATGTAAATAAATCATTGCTAAATTGTTTTACAGGATGGTACTTGTGTATATCGTCCCCAAAAAATTGCTCCAACATCTGTGGGCGAAGAAAAAACAGCACGACGGAAGAGAAATGAATTGAGAAAAGAACAAGGACTTTTGCGAAGTCCAAAACAGAGTGCTTATGTTAGGGAGTTAATGAATGATCTGGAGAAAAAACCTGAAGAGGTTTGTAGATAATATCAAGGGAAGGCCACCAAACTTTTCAATTTGGAAAAATGCTTCCCTCATTTTTTTTTTCTTTAGCAAAAGGAAAAATGGAGGTTGACATCTTTTTCAAATTGAGCAAGTTTTTGGTGGCATTAATCACAATTTCTATATTTTTTTTTATGATACACACTCCTCTTTATCATCTTATGAGTTGATGTATGTTAACCATGAAAAATACAGATCACGGAAAATTTAGAATCAGAGAGTAGGGAAATGGCGAAGTACATTGCAAAGATGGAAGAGCGTGCTCAACAAAAAGAGGAACTATTTACTCGTATGCCCCTGACAAAGAAGAGAAAAAGAAGATGAAACACTTGAAAAAGTCTAGAATGTGAGTCTACACGAAATCTGTATTTTTGAACGAGTCATGTGGCAAATGATTTTTGTTTCTCGTGTGCTATTTCAGTTTAACTGATTAAATGCTTCTTTCTATGGGTCGTCCTAGGTTGGTTGATCTGGCAGAGAGTTTCTATGATGAGATAAAACCCCTAGACGATAACGCCCCAGAGTAGTTAACCGGTTTTAATAATGCTAGTGGTGGCGATAGAAAATTTAAGAAGCATAAGGTATGCCTCCATAATCCTGATACACCAACTTGGTCATTTGAGAACTTTGTTGCATATCTCTCTCTGTTGAAAATATGAACTAGTTCGTATAAGATGGATCTTGACTTAAGCTGAACTTGAACTATGGAATATTCGACTCATTTTGTTTAGAGTAACCTAATAAAATGTGCTATCATGTGTTATGGTTATACCGTACAACATGCTTTTAAGTGTTGCTTTGGAATATTCGACTCATTTCTTGCACTTCATTGAATGAGAATAAATTATCACTGTTTGCTTTAAATATTATGAATGTTATATATATTTATTGCATAATGTTTGAATACTTTACATTGTAGACAATGTGGTGTGTAGTAGATCACATTGTTGGTTCCTTGTAATAAGTATACAGATTCGCAACTTAGATGGAGTTGAACAATCCATTGGTAGAAGTTGATGTGTAAGGCTCATATTGGTTTGTCTTGACCAAGTGATTACACTAGTGCATTCATGCACTGAATTGGACCAATAGCGAGATAATTTTTCTAGACCGACTTGAAGAAAAAATTAGATCTCAGTGGTTATTGTTTTCTTAATTTCTGTCACTTAATTGATATTGTATATAATTAATAAATGTTGCTTGGATTATTATGGGTAAAGAGTCATTGGGACTCAATACTCTATACTTTGGGAAACATTATTAATTATATGACAGATTGCTAAATTAATACAAAGAATCGTGTCATGGTAAAATAAGTTGATTATGTCCCCTTGATGAGCTTAAAATGTTTATCATATCAAACCTGTACAGTGGATTAACTTCCGGTATGATAATAATGTTGAGATGTTTGTTCTCAAGGAATAAAAGATATTAATTAATTAAAACATTGAGTAGCTTAAATTAATTAATGGACATTGAATCTTAAACACAGGAAAAATAACCAGGAGCCATATTTCATAATATGGATTATGACGGGTAGTTCAATATTAATTCTATAGTTGAATGAATTAATATTAATGACCTAGAATATTATTGATGGCTCAATATGGATATCTAGGCCCATTGGGAGGCTCAATCCTATTTCTCCTAAAGGCCCCTTGAGTAGCCCAATAGAAGTCCATTAACTAAAAGGATAATGATTAATTAGAAGTAGGAGACAAGGAAAGAAAAGATATGGAAGAATCTAATTCCTAAGGGGATTAATTATGATTTATCCATATTTTCCTCTCCCAAGTGGGAGAGGATTTCCTAATCCTAAAAGGGCTGAAATTTTCGGCCCCTATCCCCTATAAATAGGGGACCAATCTTGGTCCCCATATGCAATAAGAGATGCATAAGTGAGTGGGTGTTTTTCTAGAAAATTAATCATTTCCTTGAGTGTTAAAAAATCCGTTTGATTTTCCACCGATTTGGCGAGCTTAGACTTAGGGAATTCTCAAGAAGATCTTTAGGTTGAAAGATTAATTCTTCTCAACGTTGTCTCCGATTCGAAGGTAAAATACTATAATCCCTTGGTCACGCATGTTTATGGCCTATTATATGATTACCTTGATTCAATAACATGAATTATATGATTTGATCGTTCATATCAGTGTTCTTTGATTATTGAAAATATAAATTCAAATTATATCTCGAATAGATCCTTGGCATTATTCCCGATTTCCCAACAACTAGTATCAGAGCCATTGATTCCGGCTCTGTGATTTCGAATTAAAATTTCAAAAATAAAATTTACGTGTTAATTGAAATTGGATAGTACTGTTAGATCTGTTTTGCAGGAATCCAATTATCATAGTTTTTTATGTATGACTTAATTCATGTTGGATTGAATGTTTTTTTCTTAATCTTATTCGTTTAGATTCGTTTTTCTCGTGAAAAAAATCCTCGAGTAGATTAGGTCTGTTTTATGTAATAGATTAGTCTAGATTTTAGATTTATTTTGTAAATAAATTATAACGAATCAAAGACGAAGACGAAGATGGTGCGAACTGAAGGTTGTTCAGCGCCAGGAGTGTCGCGACCGCGACAATGAGTCGCGCCCGCGACGGAGAGTCGCGCTCGTGACGTGTGGTTCGAACTGCAGCCTGTTCTACATCGGGGGAGTCGCGACTGCCATAGTGAGTCGCGCCCGCGATAGTGAGTCGCGCCCACGACGGTTGCTGCGACGAAGGCTATGTGACTAGTTTTTGAAGGCCCATTCTTCAAGCAATTAGGCTTCTCGTTTCAAAACGGAAAAATTAAACCTTGATATTGTCTAATATGTGTTTAATTTATGTATTGTTTTACTTTGTATATGAGGAACCTAGAAAATCTCATTGATCAAAATTACTAAGTGTTTTAATTTTAATTTATTATGGATGATAAATTCATTAATGGCCTCCATAACTGATTTACTAAAGTGAATTTTTGGCTACACATTGACATGCGCCTTTCTCCGTAACGGATATGCCAAAAACGATTTCACTAGAATAAATTTTGTAAAATAACTGTGAGTTATTTTAAGTGGCGATATGACCTTCCCAATGAAGGCTTATGCAAAACTGAGTAATAATCTTGTGCTAAGTTATGGTTATTATTTAGATATAAAATTGATAAAATTTACTTTCGCACGAAGTCCCTGTCAATTTTATATGGCCAATAAATGAGACGACTATTAAATTGAGAATTAAAGGTTCGTAACTATTTTATTTGTAATCTGCTCGAATGTATTTAAATAAACATTCACACTCAACGTGACTTGCTTAAATTGTTTTAAGATGTTGGCTGATGCATGTATATATCGTTTTGTGAGATTTTGATATCACACATGTGATCAAAATTTGTGATAATGTTTGTGTTAATTGGATGTTAAGTATGTTTTATTCTCAGTTCAACATGTCAAGCTTTAATCCACTGTTTAACCTACTCAAAGAAAACAAATTAGAAGGGGAGAATTATTTAGATTGGAAAAAAAACTTCTCGATAGTCCTGACTGCTGAAGGACACAAGTTTGTACTTGACGAACCTAGACCAGCTGAGCCTACGAATGAAACTAGTGATGAAAATAGGTAATATCATAGGCAATGGTTGAGATCCGATGAACTGGCTAGGTGCACTATTCTGGCTTTAATGTCAGATGTGTTGCAGTACCAACACCAGAGCATGGGAACCGCTGCACACATTATGATGAACCTTAATGAACTCTTCTCTCACCAGAATCATACAGCTAGGCAGATGGCCATGCATGATTTGTTGTCGCAGAAAATGGCTGAAGAGATGCCCGTAAGGGATCACGTTCTCAAAATGATGGGATACCTTAACAAGCTTGAGATTCTTGGTGCTGATTTCGATGCGGATACCTCAGTCAATATCATACTCCATTCTCTGCCGTAAAGTTTTGAGCAGTTTAAGCTAAACTATACCATGAATAGTCAAGCGTGTACGTTGGCAGCGCTCATGCAAGCTTTGGTCGCGGCAGAGATGCTTATGGGGCCGAGAAGCCAATCCTTGATGACTAGCAGCGCACCTTCATCTTCTGTGCCGAAAGGTGGAAAGAAGAAGAAGAAAACTAAAAGTAAAAAATAGGCTGATCTCAAAGGTAAGAAAAAGATCCCCGCTGAAGGTGGTATTAAGAAGAAAACAAACAAGGAAAAATGTTTCAACTACGGTTTGAAAGGACATTGGAGGGTGGACTGTCCCCAGCCTAAAAAGGCAGGAAAACAAGGTAAATCTCATGCACTAGTTATTGAAACTTGTTTAGCGGCGTGTTCTTCCCAATTATGGGTGGTGGACACAGGAGCTACTGATCATGTTTGTTTCAATTCTCAGGGGTTTCAATAAACCCGACAACTTAGTGGGAGTGAGATCACCATCACCTTGGGCAATAATGTAAGAGTAGCAACTTTTGCAGTGGGAGATGTGCACTTATCTTTTATGGAGAAGACTTTAGTTTTGAGAAATGTTCTTTATGTTCCAAGTTTTAGAAAGATTTTAATTTCAGTTTCTAAATTATTTTTGGATGGATATTCAGTTTCTTTTAATAAAAATATTATTATTACTCGTAATTATGAAGTTATCTGTTCTGGAACATTAGTGAACAATCTCTATACTATAAATTGTGCATAACCCATAATCATACAAAATGCGCCATATAACACATCTACTGTTTCTAGAAAAAAAAAAGATATTCTTCAAATATGAATGTAACACTTCTTTAGCATCTAAGACTTGGTCATGTTAATCTAAAAATGAGTCAAAGGTTGGTGAGTGATGGTTCATTGGAATCACTCCAATCAGAGTTGTTTCCAACATGCAAATCGTGTTTAGAGTGTAAAATAACTAAGAGAGCCTTTGGGGCTAAGGGAATAGAGTCACTGAAGTGTTAGAACTCGTTCATACTGATGTATGTGGTCCAATGTCGATTCAAGCGTGAGGTGGTTTTGAGTATTTCATTACTTTTATCAATGATTACTCGAGGTATGGATACATTTTCCTAATGCAGCATAAGTCTGAAGTCTTTGATAAGTTCAAAGAGTTTAAGGCTAAAGTAGAAAAGTAAAGGGAAAAGAATATCAAGTTTCTACGATCTGATCGTGGGGCCGAATACCTTAGCAATGAATTTTTGGGTTACTTGTCAGAGCAAGGGATTGTATCCCATTTAACTGCGCTCAGAACTCCTCAACAAAATGGGGTCGTAGAGTGAAGAAACAAAACTCTTTTGGAAATGGTAAGGTCTATGATGAGTTATTTTGACTTACCCAAATCGTTTTGGGGTTATGCCTTGGAAACAATAGCTTACATTCTTAACTTAGTACCTTCTAAATCAGTTCCGAAAACTCCCCCAGAATTATGGTCTGGGCACAAACCCAGTTTGAGATACATGAGAATCTGAGGATGTCCTGCATACGTGCTAGACAAGGAAGCTGATAGGCTGGAACCTTGTTCAGAATTAAGGTTGTTTGTAGGTTATCCCAAAGGAATGAATGGGGGTTTATTCTATAGTCCTAATGATCAGAGGATCGTGGTGAGCACGTATTCTAGGTTCTTGGAAGAAAACTATATGAGTAACCGAAAGCCCAAGAGTGAGATTACTTTGAATGAATTACGAGGGAGCACTCCTATACCAATTGTACAAGATGATATACCACGTGATACACAAACACAACCAGAACCTCAACGTAGTGGGAGGGTTGTTCGTCAGCTTGAGCGATTCATGTTCGTGGGAGTCTTCGGAGTTGGTCCCCGGTGAAGATGAATCTGACCCCTGGACACACAACGAGGTAATCCAAGACATGGATGCAAGTTCTTGGAAAACTGCAATAGAAGCAGAAATGGGATCTATAGATCACTGTAAAGTGTGGGAGCTTGTTAAACCACCTAAAGGTGTAAAGCCTGTTGGATGGAAGTGGGTTTACAAGAGAAAGAGAGGAACTGGCGGGAAGGTTGAAACCTTCAAGGCTAGGCTTGTGGCAAAAGGGTATACTCAGAGAGAGGGAATCGATTATGAGTTCGCCTGTAGCTATGCTTAAGTCGATCCGCATTCTCTTGTCGATAGCTGTGCACCCAGACTTCGAGGTTTGACAAATGGATGTCAAGACAGCATTCCTAAACGGAAGTCTTGAAGGAGACATCTATATGTGTCAACCTAAAGGCTTCATTGAAAAAGGCTAAGAAAGCCTTGTATGCAAGTTTAAGAAGTCAATTTATGGCCTAAAGAAAGCATCGCGAGCTTCGAACCAATGTTTTGATCAAGTAATAAAATCCTATGGATTAGATTAGAATGAGTTTGAGATTTGTGTTTATAGGAAGTGCATCGAAAACGCCGTGGTATTCTTAGTAGTATACGTAGATGATATTCTGCTTATTGGAAACGATAAAAAAATATTATCAGATGTAAGGGTATGGTTATCAAATCAGTTTGATATGAAGGACTTAAGAGAGGCTGGTCATATCCATGGAATCAAGATTATTCGAGATCGCTAGAAAATGATGATATGCTTATCTTAAGTCTCGTATATCGATAATGTGCTAAAAAGATTCAACATTCAAGATGCCAAGAAGGGTTTTGCACCTTTCAGACATGTGATTCATCTATCTAAAGACAGGTGTCCTAAGACACAAAACGAGATAGAAGAGATGAGGAAGGTTCCATAGGCTTTGGCAGTTGGAAGTCTCATATATGCAATGTTGTGCACGAGACCGGATATAAGTTATGTAGTGGGCATGGTGACAAGATATCAAAGTAACCCGGGCAAGGGACATTGACTGCGGTTAAGAACATTCTGAAGTATCTGAAAAGAACTCGAGATAGAATATTAGTCTTTCAATCGGACAGTTTATGTCATGTGGGTTACACGGACTCAGATTTCCAATCAGACATAGATTCCAGAAAATCTATCTCAAGAAGTGTGTTTGTCTTAGGAGGTGGAGCCATCACATGGAGAAGTGTAAGCAGAAATGCTTTGCTGACTCTACCATGGAAGCCGAGTACGTCGCTGCTTGTAAAGCAGCGAAAGAGGTGGTTTGGCTCAAGAACTTCTTAGCGGACTTAGATGTGATTCCGAATTTGCCTAAAAGCCTCACAATTTATTGTGATAATGCGGGTGCGGTTGCAAATTCGAAGGAACCACGAGTCTACAAGACGAGCAAACACATTGAAAGGAAATATCATCTCATATGAGAAATCGTTAAGAGATGAGACATAGTGGTGACAAGGATAGCATCGGAGAACAACCTAGCAGATCCTTTCACAAAGAAACTGCCTCAGAATACATTTGAGAAACATGTGGAAGGAATGAGAGTCAAGTGTGTTGCCGCGCTGCTTTGAATATAAGTGAGACAATTATTAGGACATGTTGTAGTATACTTAAAAGTAGACTTTGAGTATAAGTGGGAGATTGTGAGGGTTATACTGTAAATCATGCTTTTAAGTGTTGCTTTGTACATAAACTGTTTCTTGCACTTCATTGAATGAGAATAAATTATCACTGTTTGCTTTAAATATTATGAATGTTATATATATTTATTGCATAATGTTTGAATACTTTACATTGTAGAAAATCTGGTGTGTAGTGGATCACTGAAGATCACATTATCAGTTCCTTGTAATAAGTATAAACATTCACAATTTAGATGGAGTTGAACAATCCATTGGTAGAAGTTGATGTGTAAGACTCAGATTGGTTTGTCTTGACCAAGAGATTACACTAGTGCATTTGTTGCATTAAATTGGACCAACAACAAGATAATTTTTCTAGATTGACTTGAAGGAAAAATTAGATTTGAGTGGTTATTGTTTTCTAAATTTCTGTCACTTAATTGGGATTGTATATAATTAATTAATGTTGCTTTGATTTATTATAGGTAAAGAGTCATTGAGACTCAATACTCTATACTTTGGGTAATATTATTAATTATATGACATACTACTAAATTAATACAGAGAATTGTGTCTTGGTAAAACAAGTTGATTATGTCCCCTTGATGGGCTCAGAATGTTTATCATATCAAACATGTACAGTAGATTAACTTCCGGTATAATAATAATGTTGAGCTATTTGGTCTCAAGGATTAAAAGATATTAATTAATTAAAGCACTCAGTAGCTTAAATTAATTAATGGACATTCAATCTTAAACACGGAAAAAATAACAGGGAGTCATATTTCGCAATATGGATTAGGATGGGTAGTTCAATATTAATTTTATAGTGGAATGAATTAATACTAAAGGTGGTACACGTGGTCGTGCATACACTTTTAGGTCAATGTAAGTGTCTTTTTACAGCTTTTGTGTTCATATTCACATGTGTTTGGTGCGTTTATTTCTTATTGGGCAGTTTGACGTGTTTAGTTCATTTCCGTGTCAAAACAGGTGAATTAAGGCCGAAAAACAGGTTTTGAAGATCTCAAATTGACAATTCGAACTTAAGTGGAAGAGAAAACAAGGAAGAAATGGGTCCTCGCCCGAGTTGGTCAAGCCACACCCGAGGTCCAAGCCGCGGCCGTGGTAAATCGTCCAGAAGATGGCCAAATTTCAGCCTTAATTGCCTCGCCCGAGCTAAAACCAGGCCACGACCGTTGAGGACCAAGGCCCACGGCCGTGACCAGAATTAGCCACGACCGTGGTTAAAAATTCAGAAGATGAGGCAAATCCAGCCCAACTCGACCGCGGCCGAGGCAAAGTCTGGGCCGCGTCCGCGGCCCTAATTGGGCCCAAACCATTGATTTTCACCGTGCCCGCGGCCAATTGTGTGCTATGGTCGTGGCGCGTCCCCCTGTATATATATCTGACACGTCGGTTTTCTAACCTAGTGTTCTGCAAGTGTACAATTATAGGTGTAGTAGCGGCAGTCAAGGTCGATCCCACAAGGAATAGATTTTTAGGTAGTTCGATACCTCGATACTCTAGGATTGTCCTAACAAGATACTAAGTTGAAAAGGTTGATTTTAGTAAAAACTAAAGAATTTAACTAATTAACTAAATTACTTAATGAATTACGACTCAACACTTGGCAAACAAAAAGGAATAATAATCAAGAAGAAAAGGTATCCTAGGGTTTCGATTTCAGGATATTACTTCAATGACGATTATGTTTAACTTATTGATTTTTAAACCGATCTAGTGTTTAGTAAGCGGCGCTTTAATAACCTAACCCTTCTCTCGAAATGATTAAATCGTTGATTAATTAGAACAATTACCCTCTTGAGTTAATTAATCCTAGTAACTCCCAAAGGCTCTCGAACCTATGCTTACATAGTCATAGACAACTGCGCTCTATGTCGTACGTCTGATAACAAACCCCTTCTCTCGAAGCGGATTTGTTAAATGGGATTATTAAACCTAGATGACCATATAAAAACAAACATAAAGATAAACACTTTACGAACAGAATCAATAATTCAAAACATAAATCAATACATTATTATAAAAATCCCTAATTTCTAACCCTGGGACACGAATAGCTTAGCTACTCATGCCTAGCATAAATTCATTACAAACTTCTGAGAAAAATATTGCAAGAGTTTAAAACTAGAAAAGTAAACTAAACCCGGATGAACCGTCTTGCTTGATCTTTGTCTTCTTCGTTCTTCAAGCTTTCTAACTCTTTTTCTATCTATCTCTGAGAATATGGAGTGTCTACCCTTTAATTCACGAATTTGGGACCTATTTATAGTTATAGGCTAAAATCCTCAAAGGATTAGGACAAAAAGCCCAATTTAACCCGATTTTGCTTTCCAGAAGGCTTTTGATGCGGCCTTGAATGGCTATCGACGCGGCCGCGTCAAACAACACTGACTTCAGTTGTTACGAGCATATTTTGAC
The DNA here is from genome assembly GCA_958295605.1 of Ajuga chamaepitys. Lineage (NCBI taxonomy): Eukaryota > Viridiplantae > Streptophyta > Magnoliopsida > Lamiales > Lamiaceae > Ajuga > Ajuga chamaepitys. The sequence continues at coordinate 45,620,110 of OY282505.1, forward strand.
GCGGCCTTGAACGGCACTGACGCGGCCGCGTCAATACTTGCTCCAAACTCTGATTTTCTGCCTTTTGGGCCTAACTTGGCCCATTTCACCTATTCTTGGTCTGTTTCATCTCTAGTGCACCATATACTCGATATTTTGGCCTAAAATCAACAAAACTCCACAAAACACGTCAAATAGTCCAATGTATACAATATAAGCAATTATCGATCATATACACACGCAAATGCTATAAATACACACTTAAAATCAACCTAAATGCATGCATACACAATGTGTGTCAATATCCCAAACATGTTTTGGCCCAACTTTGTACTAGCATTTTCTCCTCTATATATATAACCTCCAATTCGAAAATGACCTACCTTGGAAAACATTTCCAGCCACTTTTGAACCACCATCAACCTTAGGGAGCAAGGAATTGGAAGTGGTAAGATCAAGATCATCAACTCAACCTTTTGGTTCATTCTATTTTATTTTCATGTCTTCTTTGATTTTTACTTGTTTTATCTTTGTAATAGTTAATATGGGTGGCTAGCACACTTTGAATTCACCCTTGATCAATGTGGAACTTTGAATAAAAAATATTTATGTGATTATTGTGGTTAATGTTACCGAAAGATTTGTTGTTATTGATTCACATTTATTGGATTAATCACCCTTTAGGATATTTATGAATGTGTTGCTAGTAGTCGGGATTGCTATCCATAATTGTAGTGCTTTCGACTCATTTATAGCAAACAATGAATGTTCATTGGTGATAACATAAAGTTCAATCACTAAAATTGAGCTTATGAGTTTTATGTCATATTTATCTCATTATCTTGGTGCCTAATGCATTTGATTATTGAATCTAAGAGAGCTTGTTCGAGGATTTGGTTAAATCGAATAGGGTTAGTAGAAGAACTTGTTTTGATTAACTAGGATTAAGAGACAACAAGGCTATTAGAGCTTGTTAATAGTCTTGAGATAAGGGCTTGAATCAAAATTAATCGGGCATTAACAATAGTTGCATAAATTGTCTAGACCAAGGGAAAGCATGATCAAGGGTGGATCATATTTATTACTTGAAAACTAAAAACCGAAAAATCTATTCTAGTGTCTTTGATTATTTGCTTACTTGAATTCTAGTATTAAATGCTTTCAATTTCATTTAGTTGCTTTTGTTACTAGTAGGCTGTTAGTTTATCATTAAACTCCCTTCCCCCCAACCTTTATTGCTTTCTTAAGTTGTTTAAATTTCTATATATTTAACTCTAATTGATTGATATTAAATCGGAACTAATCGGTCATTCTCCGTGGAATTGACCCTTGCTTGCCACTTACTTAGTAGGGTAGTTTGTAAGGTTAAGTGTTGTTAATACAATACGAGATATACTAATTTGGTACGCGTACTCGACGCGCGTTACCAAATTTTAGCACCGTTGCCGGGAACGATATTGATTAGTGTTGTTTTTAGTATTCAAGCACTATTTTTAGTTTTATAGATAGTTGGTTATTTGTTAGTGATCTTGATACTTACTATAATTGTCTTGCTTGTTGCATATTAGTGGATGTTCACGCGCTCACAAGGAGAGAAAGGGCTATTATTTGACCCGGATATTGTTGAGCGTGAGCGAGTTTTGAGGAGATGAGCCTGGCTATTTGAGTAAATCAAGGAAGAATTTGAAGGATTAACTCTTGCACCTGAAGAAGAATCGAGAGAAGAAATGAAGAATGAAAGGGTACCCCAGAGGACTATGAAGGAGTTAGCAAACACGGGGGTCACGCACCAACCCCTATGTATTACCTTCCCCAAGTTTGAACAGGACACAATTTTTGAGTTGAAGTCGGGTCTTATACACTTGCTACCATCTTTCCATGGTCTTTCGGGAGAGGATCCACATAAGCATCTCAAGGAATTTCATATTGTATGTTCAAGTATGAAGCCTATAAAGGTGACGAATGAGCAAATTAAGGTAAGGGCGTTCCTCTTTTCTTTGAAAGATCTAGCCAAAGATTGGCTATACTACCTCCCGCCGATTTCCATTACAACGTGGGAACAAATTGTGAGACGATTCCTTGAGAAGTACTTTCCAGCCTCTCTAGCCACAAATATTTGGAAGCAAATCAACGGTATTCGACAATGCCAAGGAGAGATACTATACGAGTATTGGAAAATGTTTAATAAGTTAGTTGCTAGTTGCCCACAGTACCAGATCACGGATCATTTTCTTATACAGTACTTCTATGAAGGCCTATCCTTGACCGACCGAAATATGATCGACTCGGCAAGTGAAGGAGCATTGGTTGACAAGACTCCAACAACTGCTCATTCATGAATTACCAAGATGACTGCAAGTACCCAACAATTTGGGTGTCGTGAGCCAACAAGGACGGTTAGTAGGCATGTCAAAATTGATCCGCTCCAACCCGAGGCCTTTGGGACAGGAGAAAATTCGACCCGATGGAGAACGAGGTAGGGCACGCCCCGCCCCGTCCGCGGGGCGGGTCGGAGTCGGGTCATGTCCTCCGCCCCGCCCCACCCCGCCCCCTATATATATATATATATTTTTTTTTTTTAACTATATATTATGTAATATCATATATATATATACACACAAATATAAAACATATATATATATATATGTATTTATAATATAAAATTTTATATATAATATGTTATATATATGTCATCCTAATATATTAAATTAGGACTAGTGTAAATTTAAATAATTAAATTCTTTTTTTTAATAATTAAATTAAAAAAAATGTTAAAACAAAGCTAATGTAAACCTAAAAATTAAAACCCTATTGACTTGAACAAAGAAAAAAATAAGTTTTTAAACCAAAAAAATATATATTAATATAGTTTTTAAAAAATAAAAAATAAAAAAGATGAAGGCGGGAGGGGTCAGAAAATCCAGAAACCCGCCCCGCCCCGCGCCGTCCCGTTGACATGACTAACGGTTAGGGAGGTACATGATTAAACCACTGGTAGAAACTGGAGCAACTTACTAACTTGGTCAAGAAGGTGACCTCGGGTAACACTCAAGCCCCTAGGCCGCGTAGGATTTGCCAAACCACCGACCATAATACCGACACATGCCCAATCTTGGATGAAGAGATCGGAGCCCATGCAAACGCCGTTGGTAGCTTCAATGGGGGAAAATGATCCGTATTCTCAAAGTTACAATCTCAGATGGAGAGATCATCCAAACTTTCGGTATGGTAACCAAGGTGGCCAATAAAGTGATCAAGGCCAAAACCGAGCCCCTTACCCTAAGGGGATGTATCAGCAGAAGCAGCCCACATAATCCTCATCTTCAGAGCCATCATTGACAGACATTCTGAAGAGCTTGGCCACTAGTACAATTCAGTTTCAGAAAGAGTCCCAATAGAGATTACAAAATCTCGAGACACGCGAAATTACCTCTCCAGTATCTCGATTGGAAAATGCACAGAGTGGTAAGCTTTCTGCACAGCCGGAGATCAATCCGAAAAATATCAGTGCAATCACCCTAAGGAGTGGGGTGGTGCTTGGAGAGCCTAACAAGCCGGGGCATCACTTTGGGGTTGAAGAGAAAGTTGGAAATGAGGGAAAGTTTACTGAAGAACAGGCCATGCCCGAGGTAACAAAGGCCCTCGACCGTGGCCAACTGGAGCACTTCGAGGAAAACCTCACTGGAAGAATTATCACGCCCGAGTTGTCTGATGCCTCGCCCGAGGTGGACACCTCGGCCTCGGTCATTGATTGCCAGACCCGAGACCTTCTACAACAAGAAACAGGGGAATATTCAGGACCATTTAACACGACCACGACCACGACCACTGATGCCTCGGCCGCGGCCCCTGAGGATCCAAGACTCCACAATTCGATCCCTATTCCTATTCAACCACTTCCCTTTCCAAGTCAAATCAAGAGGGTAGAGGATAGAAATAAGAATCGAGAAATTCTTGAAGTATTCTAGAAGGTGGAGATCAACATCCCATTGATCGAAGTTGTGAAGCAGATTCTTAGTTATGCCAAATTCTTGAAAGATTTGTGCACCAACAAGAGAAGACTTAAGGGGAACGAGAAAGTGCTCATGGGTGAAAGCGTCTCTGCAATCTTCCAAAAGAAACCAAAATGCAAGGATCCCAGTATGTTTGTCATCCCTTGCAAAATAAATAACCGAAAAATTGAACATACTATGATAGATTTAGGAGCATCAATCAATGTTATGCCTCGTTCTATTTTTCGATCCTTGAAATCGAGGTCATTCAAGAAAACACGAATCGTCATTTAACTAGCCGATCGAAGCGCTTCATACCCCGATGGAGTGATTGAAGACGTGCTAGTTGAAGTTGATAACTTAGTGTTTCCAGCTGATTTCTACGTTTTGGAAATGCAAGGCGATTTTCATCAATCTCTACGCCTTTCTTATGGGGGAGGCCGTTTCTAAACACCTCTCGAACTAAGATAGACATTCGTGAAGGTACACTCACAATGGAGTTTGATGGAAGAACCGTGCAATTTAACATTTTTTATGCCGAGCAGTTTCTCGAAGATTTCCATTCTGTTTTTCCTCATGATGTTGTTAACCCTCCTGTTGAGAAAGAATTTGAGATAAGGTGCAAGAATAAGTCGAATATTTTCACATCCTTGAAGCATCGTAAAGAGGACCTTGTATGTTCTAAAAGTTGTCCAATTTAAGGACACTGACCATCGCCGATGACCAATTTGGCCGGATTTAGTCACGTGTGACGCACATGACTAATAAATCTGAGAAAGATGAAGAAAGAAAGAAAAATAAAATGAAAAATTTATTTAAAATACACCTCATACGTGAATTAGAGTTTAATTTTTTTTTTTTTTTTTTTGGTCTCTTGGCTGGCTACTAAAGTAATTTAATGATGTGACATGCCATCCGGACAAATACTTGACACATGAGCATCGACACTCGAAAATCCCAAATTTATTCGTCTAATTCCATTCAAATTAGTCGTCGGCGATGGTGAGTGTTCTTAAACTGAACAATTTTTAAAACATATAGGACTGAAATTAAAAATTTTTAATATACAAAATTTTTTCTAGATAAAACTTAAAATACAAGATTAAAATTGAAATTTTTTCCATTTTCTTGACATCGCAAGAAGTCTAAGCTTTCACTTAACATTTTACACGTCTAGGACTATAAGTCGAGGGAAACGGGAAATGTACTAATATAAAAATTTATTGAAAATATTATTAAGTTTTTAATATTCTTTTTGACTTTAGCATTCTCAAAAATAAAAAAACCAAGCTTGAGTAGGCAAATATTTTTACATGTATTTCAATAAACTATATGTATCGAGATAGAGCATAGTTATTGCTTATTGATTCTGTTCCGCTTTAGTCGAACTAAACATTCTATTTTGGTCATAAAATAAAATGTTTTGTCAATCATTTCATTTCGATCAACTTCTTTGTAGTTTTGATCTGAAACGATCGAAATTGAATTGAAATTTCCGAGTTGACTGAGATAGTCGGAATAACTTGAAAAATATTTATTTTATGTAATTCTTTTGTTATTTTAATTTCACACACGCACACATATACATATGTGTGTATTTGAATGAATGGTTGAAAATATTATAATAAATTATTTGTGTGATTTTCTTTCATTTAAATTCCGTGTAGTTTAAATCAAAATCGTCAATGCTAATTGAACAAATTAACCATACAAATTGATAAATGATCTGAAAAATATTATATTAATATTTATGATGTATTAAGTTCTAGCAATATGATATAGTAGACATATGATTCATGTATATGTATGTAGGAATGTATGTGCACATATTGCTTGAAACGAAATGATAAAATGTTACAATACCAAAATATTTGGTTTAAGCTGTAAATTTGAAATGACCGCTAGAATGATATTGATAACTTTGATATTGAAGTGTAGATCAAACTTTAAATTTTGGCCATATACACATTTCTATTTCATTTTTCACACCACTGCAAGTTTCTTGAAATATCTACCAAAAGGCAAAACTGAAAGAGAATGCAATAAACCAAAAGTTGGAGGACCATAAATTAAAAACTAATCCTTTGAACGTTCTGGCTGCAAGCCTTCAACTGTCTCTCTGTACGTTTCTCTACCTTCTGTTGTGGAAAGACGTTATCATTTCATTTACGCCCAAATTAGAAAAAAAAATAAAAAAATCCTATTAAATCTTCCATGGCATCATCGTCTTCCGCAGTTCCGGCATTTCTCCCTAACTGCAAAAGCTCCAGTCGCATCCTGTCCAGACCTCACTCCACGCGCTACCTAGGCGTGCCGCCGGAAGGCGTCACATTGCAATGTAAATGGAAGAGGAAGAAGACGAGTATCAGGTTCGCAGTTTTCAGCAAAAAGCGGCAGGAAAACGCATTGCAGTACAAGAAACTTGGAGACTCCGACCTTGTAATCAGCGAAATCACTCTTGGCACTGTAAGCACTCTTGATTTTGATCTATACGTTGAATCTATCGGATTTATTTAGTAGTTTAAGCCCTTTTTGAATCATTGTAATGCATGGGAAGTAATCAAAGCAAGCTGCTCGTGAATTATTCGAAGCTCGACTCTATAAAAGCTCCATCGAGATCGTTTAGTGCGGCTGGTGAAAAACCAAGCTAAAAATTGATAGCATTCAGTTCATCTGGGTTAGCTGAAAAACAAGTTTGTTAATGAGCTCGTGAGCTATAATTCTTATTAATATACTTATCATTAGTAGAGAATAATATAATTAAATTGTTTATTAGCATTAAATTATTAATTTTAGTATGTGTATTGTAAGAACTTGTAATTTGTTTTAATTGATTATTAATGATGAATAATATATTTATAATTTATATTTATTGAACTTATTTGGGCTCCATTAGGTTTGAGTTTAGCTGGATAGTTGACGAACCAAACTCAAGCTCTTATTGACGAACCAAACTCAAGCTCTTACATATTCGGTTTGGCTTGGTTAGATTACGTTACTAATGCATAAAACTCTGATGATTTTTTTTGTGTATTTTACTGAAGGCACTTGAGATTAAAACAGAGTTTTGTTGAATTTCGTGATGAGAATTGGTATTGTTTTTGCATATTGCAGATGACTTTTGGTGAGCAGAATACTGAGAAGGAGGCTCACGAGCAACTTACCTACGCGTTTGAGCGTGGAATTAATGCTTTAGACACTGCAGAAGTGGTGTGGCTCAATGAGACCTCTCTAATCTTCCTGTATATATGTAACTAGTTGGTCAAGTTCTAGATGTAGAATAGCAATATTCTTCGCTTGTGTCGTGGGTCCACATTAAACTACAGGACTCAAGTTCCACTGGTTCTTCTTTAATTCTGTTCTAGTTCTTTTTCTATAGTTGAGATATCTTGTGTAAAACTTTACATATTTAGTTTTTGGTAGCTGAGTTTAAAGGCCTATTGGAGTAAAGGTTCGTAGATAACAATTTGATTTATGTGGATTCACTTACTCCTAGAAGGAATGAGTTTTCTGTGGAATACATGAAACTACATTATCTTGTATTGAATATATTGATACTTGTTTGGTTGCACGATCTGGTTTATTGATAAGTGGTACCTTTTCCTTCAAATTTTCAATTAGTATCCAGTACCACCAAGAAAAGAGACCCAAGGAAGGACAGACCTGTATGTTGGGAACTGGCTGAAGACTCAACCCCGAGACAAGGTACTCTGAGAATCTTCACTACTGAAATTTTCATCTAGTTCTTATCTTTTTCCTTTTTGTTTTCTGTTTTGAGGGGGTGGTGGGGGGTTTGTGGTTGTAGTGTTTGCAATAATGACCTTCAGATGATTTAATTTTACTGTATGATCCTAATTCCTAGGGTGTCTCACCTATAAACAATTTTAATGAGATGAACCTGAAATGCATAATATCCTAACTGTGATGATTTTCTGAAGCAGAGTAACTTCGATAGCCTACCTAGTTTTGCTGATGACTCTCTTTAGGCCAAGAACTTCAAATATGTAATTGCTGCTAACTACCGACAATTTGTTGAGAAATTTGAACTTTTGTTCTTCATTGCCAGGAAGTCCTTCATTCTCGCATTAGGATTGCGTTGAAATTGATAAGTATATAATGGACTTGTTTCATCAAATAAACTTCTAGGTTTCCAAAGCTCAATATGGAGTTGTTCTTGTAAGTCTAATGAAATGGCAATAGCCTTAGCCTAAGCTGATTCGAAGCGCTTTCAATTTCCACCCAGGACTGTTGTTCTTATTAAGTGTAGTACTTGATTAGCACTGACAGGTCTCAAGTGATGTGCTTCATATGACTCCAAGGATATTGGAACATCTACAGATAATGCATATAATGATAAATTGAGCAATTATTGCAGAGTTGTGACACATTCATCATCTTCTTTTCCCTCCAAAAAATATAGGTCATTTTGGCGACAAAAGTTTCTGGTTACTCAGAGCGAACAACTTATTTGCGTGACAACGCAAAGGTTGTGAGAGTAGATGCCGATAATATCAGAGAAAGTGTGGAGAAAAGTCTTAAACGTCTAAATACAGATTACATTGACTTACTCCAAATTCACTGGTAACTTTATCAATCTCTTCTTGTATTTCACTTCTTATTTTTTTTCTTCATACAATATTTAACGGTCGACATGTTTGTGTCATAAAGATTGATCTCTCTTGATTGATTCAGTAACCTAACTTTTTTATTTGGTGACCAATGAATGCTGCTGAAGTTATTTAGTCTTGTCACCTGAAACCGGATGAGAACTCGTGAAGCTATTTATTTTTGTCATAAAAAAGGAAAACACGTGAAACTGCTCAATGCAAGCACAGTGTAATTCTTCTTTATATTCATCATCATTTTCTAAGTCCTACAATATGGGGAATTCCTATGTTCCTTCTCCAACTCTAGTGAGCCTTACGCCTGATATAGAATGTCAATTTAAATGTTACTCACTTGCTGGTCTTTACGTTTCTATTTGAAACAATACGCATTGGATTCAAGTCTGTCTTGAGCAGGTTTACTGATCAAAGGTCGATCATAGCTGATATCCAATGAAGTTTTAGTAAGATTGTGGTGATTAGAGGATGAACTAGAGAATTGGAAATGTTAAATGCAATAAATCTCTTGGGAGGTGGTGGTTGACATATTGCTGTACTAAGAACTTCCTGAGATTCCTGCCTTGTCTGAAAAATCAGTCATTTGGAGTTACTTTTCAAGTTGTTTCAATATCTTTAAAGGAAACTTTAGCTTACATAAATATGTGCAATATCCATTCTCCCCCCCCCCCCCCCCCACACACACACACAATGACTTGGATTCATCAAAGTCTGGAGCTAATTGTCAATTTCCAATTTCCAACTTGCTGTGTACGAAAACCTTTCTAGCTGCTAGAATCTCCTGATGCAAAAAATGAGAACTCCTAAATTCGAAATGATATGGACTTTTTCTTTCCTAGTTATCTTACAAGAAAGATGGCATCTAAGATCTGCATGTGCACTCACAGAGTCAGATAACCATATATTTCCTCTTATAAGCATCTGTTTGGTATGTCTCAGGCCAGACCGATATGTTGCATTATTCGGGGAATATACTTATGATCCTTCAAAGTGGAGGTCAAGCGAACCATTTGCTGAGCAGCTGAGGGGATTTCAAGAACTCATTGACCAAGGGAAGGTACATTCACATGTGTAATTTCTGAAATAATTATCAGCATTTGCAATTGTTAAAGAGTAAAACTAACATGGTCAATCTATACAAAATTACACATTTAAAGTATTGCAAACTATGACCGATAAATTAATTACTCATTTATTCATTAAAAAGATACTGATTATATTGAGACATCCTTCTACACTAGTCTGGATGATCACAACTAGAATTAAGTAATCAAGACCAACAGCACGTAAGATCTTGTCCACGGATGATAAGGCACATGGTAAGACTGTTGCAATGCACGACTTTTTCTCCTTTTTTTTTGAAGTGAAATGCATTAGTATTTATTTCTATCAATGGGTCTAAGTTATAAGAGGAAGATAGAAAACTTAATCTTCCCAATATCAGATGATAGTGACTACAGCATATTCAAGGCAAATGCAGTGGGTACCCCAGATGTCGATCTAATAATCAATATTCTTTTTTTTTTTTTTAATACGCAAATCTATTCTAATATGTTAACATAACAATTTACTTTTAGCTTTTGTCTGAAACTTGAATTTGAAGCTGTAAGTTTGCACATGATATAATAATTGTTTTGGACAATTTTATAGAATACTATCTCATATAATTGCAGATTAGGGTGAATTGGGGTCTTGAAATTCTTTTCCGAAGATTCCAATCCCAATTTATATGTAATCTTGTTTGATGTTTCCTTCTAGAAGAAAGGTAGGTCCATTGGTTTCTCATCTGATGAACCGGAGTGTGTGGTTGCTGTTTACAACCTGTTTTGCAGAACCAGCACTTGTTGGATCCATGATAGATGCGTTCATGAAATTTTAGTTTCATTTGAGATTTTCGTAACATACAACACTAAAGATTAATGTACACTGTTCAATTCATATTCTCTCCAAAAACTAAGAAAACTGAACAAGTCAATGTGAATCTACAATCTACCTCAAATATCAGCTGTTTGGAAAGTTTATTATCACCACAAATTTGATTTTGATGATACAACTTCATGCAGGTGAGATATATTGGTGTGTCCAATGAAACATCATATGGAGTAATGGAGTTCGTCCATGCTGCTAAAGTTGAAGGACTGCCAAAAATCGTCAGCATCCAGAACAATTATAGTATGCTAGTTAGGTGCAAGTTCGAACGTAAGTTGATCAGGGGATAATCTAAACCAAGTACGTCACTCTCTTCTACTTTAAATTTATATTAAAAAAGTACTGTTACAATGTGCAGTTGATCTAGTTGAAGTATGCCACCCGAACAACTGCAACATCGGCTTGCTTGCTTATTCTCCCCTTGCTGGTGGATCTTTGTCCGGGAAATATCTAGACATTAATTCTGAAGCTGCGAAGAAAGGGAGGTTCAACGTCTTTCCTGGGTACATGGAGAGATACAATAAGTCTACGGCTAAGGTACGCATTACAACTCCTAATAAATTTGTCATCTAATGCATGGTCATGTAACTAAGAGGCTGTAGCAAAAATGCTCCTGCCTAAATCAAAATCACAATTTGGAACTATAAATAACTGGCAATTGGGGAAAAAAAACCCGGGAATAATAAACTTTGCTGGAAGTTGTACCTTTTCAAATGGGACTCTCATTATGGGATGGAGGGAGTAATACTCGCATGACCAAATACACGCAACAAAAGTCCGCTTAAATTTTCCATTTATCGATGAAAGTTATCCTCAAAACATAACTGTTTTTGCCATACTGTTTAGTTACTGTGTCCTCTTCCAATTTACCCTTCTTGTGTTTACCCAACTAAAGACCTTAAGATACTATTTTTCCAAGCATGACAATCACATACCTGATTTTCATTCTTATACAATATTTTAGCTAAAGAAAATGAGTTCCAGATATTTTTTCATGTCCTGAAACTTAGATGTATAGAGCACTGCTCTGATTGTATATCTTTGAATTCCAGGAAGTTACAGCCATGTATGCAGAAGTGGCGAAAAAACACGGGCTAAGCCTCGTCCAGTTAGCTCTCGCATTCACACGCGATCAACCATTTGTTACCAGTTCGATAATAGGCGCTACTACCATGGACCAATTGAAAGAAGACATTGATGCATTTTTGACAACTGAGCGCCCTTTGCTACCTGAAGTGGTAACAGATATTGGTGAAGTTTTCAAGAGGTTCAAAGATCCAGCAACAAATTAGGTTCAGTTCTTCATCTTTTTTTCCCTCTCCAACATTTTACCTCATTTTTGTTGTCAACTTGAAACTCATTTTCTTCTTCTTTCTGGTCTTATAGATGCCTCCTCCTGAAATAAACATTATGTGCATGAAATATTCATTTTCTATTTAAGATGATCTCTGCTTTTAGCGTTTATGTAGTTATGGTTGTAAAAAGCGTATGGTGCTTTAACAAATTTGTGACTAGCTCCTGCGCAGGCCTAGGCGGGCTTAGTCGAGGTCTAGATGGGGAGTTTAACAGAAGTCAAGTAGCATGTATGTGAATTCAGTGCTAGCACCGGTAGTAAAATTTTGCCATTGATACCAATGAATCGATAGTGTTTCTATCTAGGTACGAAACAAGAATATGAACTTAACATTTTAGGACGTGGTGAATGGTGCTGATGAATTTATCACGTCCTGTAATAATTTTGCTTAGGTTATTAAATTATGTAAATTTATACTCTTTATTAAATAAAAATTAATATATATATATATATATAGCTAATATAAATGCATATTGTAAAAAAAAGTTCCCATAATGTTTCTGTTACTAATCTAAGATTAGACAACCTGATAATAAAGTAGTTGTGGACATCGTTTATATAAGTCGGATAATGGACCTTGATTAATGAGAATCGAGCAAGACCCGCCCAAATAAGCGGCAATGAGATCGATTTGATACTAGACCACAAACACACAGTTCAGGGGTCCTTGACCGAAAACAGTAATTATATTCCTCTTATGACCGCATCAATGTTTGATCGTGGGACCGTCCGTCTTTAAAGTCATTTTGAACTCTTGGCATCGATCTTGACCGCAGACCGTCGTCATCATTGCTGCGTCAGGAGAACACATGGACAGAAATGATCCTCCAGCTCAGCAAAGAAGGGACACGTGGACATAGCCCACCTGACATCGACTATGAAACTTGGCAATCATGCAAGAGCTGCTTCCAAAGACTATAAATACCCCCAACAACCCCATTGTAAAAGGGTATCAGAAAATAGAGAGAGAAAAAGTGTAAGAGAAGTAGAAAAGACGTAAGAACTATTATATCACAGCTGAGAGTGTAAAAACACAAATTATCAATAAAGATATCTCATTTCGCCATCAAACATGTATAACACATTTTACAACTTTACACGATCGACCGTCAGATCGGTCTAGATTTTGTGGTAGCGGTCCACGCGTAGAACAACCATTTAATTCCTTAACCAACTCAATTAATTAAGCTACTTAAGACGCCCCATCCACAAATTGGCGCTAGAAGGAGGGGCCGCCTTCGAGTTATCAAAGAAGCTCGCAGATGGCGAACGAGTCAACATCTTCCCACACCCCGTCTAGACATACATTATCTAGACGAAATCGAAGAAACTCCCCCAAAGTCACGTCCACACGACGACCATCTCAGGGTCATCGAGAAAATACTCCGCAGTTGCCGATCAACCCTATGGCTTCGAGGCATCGCCAACAAGACAGAACAATTGGCACAATTACAAAAGAAAAGAGCGATCCACGCGAGAGAACCTTCTTAGGTCCGCAAAGATACCACTGCAAGGGGGCGGGCGTCAGAATCTCCTCCAATGATAGGAAATCGGGATCCCAAAGGGAAAGGAGTCTACCGGTCCCCAACTCCGGTACTTGAACGAAATATAGGCCCCGACAAAGTCCACCAACTATGGCAAGAGACGTACGATCTCAAGAGAGAGAATCGCTCCCACCGCGAAAAACAACGACCGTTGCCAGATCAAGATCACCCCAAAGAAAGATCTTTGAAAGACTTGGGAGCCACAGCACCAGAGAGAAGGCCCTGACGATCGCTTTCCCCCCAAGAGCAAAATCCTGATGAATAATTTCCCCACAATGAACACTGGTGGCAACAAAGGGATAAAGGCCGACAAAGAGAGAAGCCTTACCATAACCGCCTCAAGGAAGATCAAGAGGAAATTACAAGACTCAAGGATCGCTTAAACCAGCTGGAAGAGCGATCGCGAGAGCAGCCTTCACCACTGTGTGAAAATTAAGCATTTCATGCACAATCTCCGTTCGAACCTTCGATTTTGACTGCCAAACTCCCCAATGAGGTACGATCGCCAAATATTAATTCATACAACGGAGCCACCGATCCATCAACACATCTGAATACATACCTATCTTGTATGGAATTACTGTCCAAAACCGATGCGACCCTATGCCGAGTATTTTCGGCAACACTCGAAGATAAGGCACAACACTGGTTTCGATCCCAGCCACCACACTCCATATCAGGGTGGGTTCAATTGGCGGAGCTCTTTAAAGCAAATTTCATGAGCTTTAAGACCCGAACGGCTCTAAAGGAAAGATTAACTACAATCGTCCAAGGGAAGGACGAGAAATTGAGTAAATACCTGGAGCGATTCAACAAACTGTTGTTGGAGACTAAGAGGATGTCGGACGACGCGGGACTAATCGCCGCAATGCATGGTCTACGAATAGATACCCGTTTTTGCGTGGTACGTACAAATTGAAGGCCCTAGGTCGTTCGCCGACTTCATGGTGAGGGCGGACCAGTACATAGGTGCGGAGGAAAGTTTAAACGCACCCTAGAAGAAAGACGCCTCCACCGGAAAGAGAAGGGTAGCGATCGTCGGGCCTCGGGAAGGAAGAAGTTTCCGAACAACGAAAAACCAGGAGCAAATGGATGAGTTGAATGAAGTTATCTCAATTAGTCCCGAAGAGGTCTTCCTTCAAATAAAGGGGCAGGGGCTCTTGAAAGAGCCACAGAAGATTCAAGCTGATCCGTCCAAACTAAATCGACGGAAATTTTGCAAGTACCACAAATCAGCGCAGAACATTTATCAAAATGACCTGTCGATGTACAGGTTTCGACCGGATGATGCTTATCCAAGTAATAGTCCAACTTCGACGTCTTATCCCCAAGAAGAAGCCCAAGGATCATCTAACCCGGAGCGGGATGGGCAGGCCCATCTCATAATCAGGTCTCCGAGCTGGACATCGATACTATAATGCGACAAGCACATTTTGGACGTGATAGGGCGGTCCAAGAATCTGCGACCATAAACCATGATATTCATTTCTCGAACGAAGATGCCAGTGGTCTGGTCTTACCTCACAATGATGCATTGGTGATCGCAGTAAAAATCAACGGAACGTTGGTCCACCGAACAATGGTGGACACTAGGAGTTATGGCAACGTCTTGTTCCTCAATACATTCAAAAGACTGGGCCTACTTCATTCGTACTTGGAGCCTTGTCCTAAAGTGATTCGAGGATTCAGAGCAGGAGTGGTCCGCCCCATAGGACAGATAACATTACCAGTTCGACTCGAAGAAAACGGTCAAGGTATTTCCCACAACCTAACTTTTAAAGTCGTAGATCAACCATCAATCTACAATTGAATGCTGGGAAGACCGTGCCTGATGGCTTACAAAGCAGCAGTATCAATCTATCATTACTGCTTGAAGTATCCAACCCCAGACGGAGAAATCACCGTGAAAGGCGACCAAGTAAATGCTCGTGAATGCACCTACAACATTCAACCATATGAGCTAAACATGACGGAACCAGTATATATGGAGACTGAAGAAAAGTCCCAATCCTTGCCAAATTTCTCGGGTTTACGGGACTTGGAATGAGAGCATATTGATCCCCGAAAAGCCCCAAAACAGAAAAGAGCAGAGCCTGCGGAGGAATTGGTCAGTGTCCCGGTCGATCAAAAATTGAAGTTGTCGTTGAAGCAGAGCTCCAGGAACTGGAACGAACATTGCTACTGGAATTTTTGCAGAAAAAATCTGGATATCTTCGCTTGGTCTCATGAAGACATGGTGGGAATAGACCCTGACGTTATCACCCACCGATTAAATATAAACCCAGAAGCTCGACCGATTAGACAAAAGCGCCGCCGTTTTAGTCCAGAAAAATACAACGCAATTGAGTGCGAGGTACAAAAGCTGTTGGCGAACGGTCTAGTACGGGAGACTGGAATTTTTGCAGAATAATTTGGATGTCTTCGCTTGGTCTCATGAAGACATGGTGGGAATAGACCCTGAAGTTATCACCCACCGATTGAATATAAACCCAGAATCTCGACCAGTTAGGCAAAAGCGTCGCCGTTTCAGTCTAGAAAAATACGACGCACTTGAGTGCGAGGTACAAAAGTTGTTGGCGAACGGTCTAGTACGGGAGGTATTCTACCCCGAATGGATAGCGAATCATGTCCTTGTCATAAGAACAAAACCTAACTTGGCGCATGTGTATAGATTTTACGGACTTAAACAAAGCATGTCCGAAGGACAGTTTCCCACTCCCCCACATCGACCAGTTGGTAGATGCAACTACAGGCCATGAGATAATGAGCTTCATGGATGCCTTCTCGAGGTGTCATCAGATACCAATGCATCCGGAAGATCAGGAGAATATCGCTTTCGTCACATACCGCGGATTATTTTGCTTGACAAAGATGCCACTGGTGAACAAAATGTTCGCCCGACAGATTGGGAAAACGATGGAGGTATACGTTGATGATATGCTGGTAAAAGGTTAACACAAGTCGATCATGTGCTACATTTGGCAGAGGCTTTTGCGATCTTAAGAAAGTTCCAAATGAAGCTAAATCCAAAAAATTATGCATTCCAGGTGGCTTCCGGGATGTTTTTAGTATTCATCGTGAGCGAAAGAGGGATTGAGGCAACCCACGGAAGATCCAGGCTATATTGGATTTGCAACTACCGCGGAAAATCAAAGATGTACAATCCCTCGCGGGTAAGGTAGCTACCTTGGCCCGGTTCATCTCCAAATCCTCCGAAAGGTGTAAGCCCTTCTTTCAGGCGATAAAGAAGGGAAGAGTGTTTGCTTGGGACGATCAGTGGGCTCAAGCTTTAGAAAAATTGAAGGAATTTCTCCAATCGCCACCACTCTTGTCAAAGCCTTGGACGGAGAGAAGCTCAATTTATACCTTGCTATATCCAATGAGATCGTGAGTGCGGTCCTTGTTCGAACTCAAGAAGGACATCAACATCCAGTCTATTATGTGAGCCAAGCGTTACATGAAGTTGAGATACGGTACACCGCCGTCGAGAAATTAGCCTACGCACTGGTGATTGCTGCTTGGAAACTAAGGCCTTATTTCTACGAGCATGCCATAGAGGTTCTCACTAACTATCCCCTACGGCAGATTCTACAAAAACCTAATACTGCTGGTAGATTGTTAAAGTGCGCGGTCGAGCTCGGACAATTTGACATACAGTTGCCCCCCACACCGCCATCAAATGGCAGGCCCTAGCCGATTTCATCCTGGAATTCACTCCAGCAATGGACATACAAACGACTGAAGAAGATTCATGGGAAGTTTATGTGGACGGGTAATCGACCGCCCAACAAGCCGGAGCCGGAGTGGTACTCTTAAGTCCACAAAAGCAGTATCTCAGCTCAATTATAAGGTTCAACTTCAATGTAACCAACAATGAAGCAGAGTATGAAGTGATCCTCTATGGAATGAATACTGCCAGATCCTTGGGCATCAACAAGGTAAGGATCTATAACGATTCTCAGTTGGTAATTCACCAGATAAATGGAGATTATGAAGCAAAAGAAGAGAAGATAATGAGATATCTAAAGATTGTACGATAGAAGGCAAAAGAGTTCCATAAGATCGAATTCCAGCAAATTCCAAGGACCAGGAACGCGCAAATGGACGCTCTGGCTCGGTTGGCCACGTCGGAAGGAGCAAAGAACTTATCTTCACTAATATTCCTTCCGGCGGAGACCCCGTTTATCCAACAAGAAGAATCAATGCAAACTGAAGAAGGCCAGGATGGATGGATGGCTCCGATTGAGCTCTACCTCAAGACCGGGGATGTTCCACCACACCGCTTAGAGGCTCACCAACTCCGAATACGGTCAGATCGTTACATCCTGCTTGATGGAGTTCTTTACAAGAGAGGGTACGCTATGCCACTGTTAAAGTGTGTCCAAGAATCTGAGCAACCGTATGTTATGGCGGAGGTCCATGAGGGAGTTTGTGGAAATCATATGGACGGACAAGTCCTCGCACAGAAAATACAGAGACAGGGCTATTTTTGGCCAACACTTAAGAAGGATGCAATCCGATATGCCAGGTCGTGCCTACAATGCCAAAAACACGCACCCTTTATCCGACTCCGCCCAGAACTAATAACGTCCGTTCGAAGCCCATAGATTTACGCAAGCAATCGTAGCGGTCGATTACTTTACAAAATGGGCAGAAGCTGAGGCTTTAGCAAAAATCACCCATAAAAAGGTTGAGGATTTCATCTGGAAAAATATAATCTGCCGATTCGGAGTACCAACCTCATTTGTGACAAATAACGGAAAGCAGTTCGACAATCAACCGTTCAGAAGCTTTTGTGCCGACCTCCATATCAAAGCCCATTTTACCACGCCGTATCATCCCCAATCAAACGGACAAGTCGAAGCAGTCAACAAGGCTAAAGCACACATTGAAGACCCGCCTGACGGAAAAGAAGGGATACTAGGTAGAAGAACTTCCGGGCAATCTACGGTCATATCGCACGACGCATAGATCGTCTACGGGAGAAACCCCTTCCAGTTGGTCTACAGCACAGAAGCGGTCACTCCCGTAGAAATAGGGTCTCCGACCCTAAGGATAACACACTTCGAGGATCACACCAACGATGAAGAAATACAAACTCAACTAGACTTCCTTGAAGAACGGCGATTAGAAGCAGAAAATCGAAATATCACATACAAACGGCGTTTGAAGAGGTATCACAATAAACAAGTCAAAATCCAAAAATTCCAAAAAAACGATCTGGTCATGAAGAAGGTCCATCCACCAGCTCAAACAAGAGTGTTCAGTCCAAACTGGGAAGGACCTTACAAGGTCGTCCGGTGTGTTGCGAACGGAGCTTACGAGCTGGAAGAGTCAAGCGGCAAGAAGTTACCCCACCCATGGAATGCTCTATACCTAAAAAAGTATTACCAGTAGAAATTGGATGTACGAATACCTTGTAAAAAGTAAGAACTCGTGAATAAAGTGTGTTTTCTGTCTTAACTTACTCCCAAGTCTTAAAAGACTCGTCTAAGGACGAGCACAAAAGACTCATAAAAAAGATGAGCGCAAAAAGACTCATCCAAGAGATGAGCAGAAGCGGACATAACCGAAAGATAAACGCCAGAAAATTTGCTTACCAAAAGGCATAATAAAACGAAGAAATATAAGTAAAGTCACATTACAAAACGATCAAAAAGGAAAATTTCATTAAAGTAAAAACACTTATACAAAAACGTATAAAAAATGATGAAAGGTTAAGGCACTTCAGGTTTTGCCGGACGGTGGAGCGGTCTCAAGACCCTCGAGATCTTCAGCAGTTGGGCGACCGCCAAACAAATCCCAGTCATCATCATCCAACTCTTCCTTATGGGAGTTTCTTGTGACGAAACGACCCAGACTTCTCCGAAGACCTATCAGGTCGACCCCTTGCTCAGACAACACCCTAGCTACGCCCATGTAAGCCTGAACAAAAGCGGTGTTGGCCAAACAACCCCCTCAGTCGCAGCATAAGTCTTGACCGCTGCAGCAATGGCCTTCTCCCCTTCAGACCGCTCCGCCGATCTGGCCTCCTCAATCTTCGACGCCATTTCAGCTTCCTGCTTTTTCAGAATTTCTTCGAGTTCAGCCTTGGCAGTCAAGGCCTTTGTCTTGGCAGCAACAACTTCAACGACCAAGAGTTGCGCGATCGGGGGAGTAGGATCGTTGATAGTTCCTCAAGAAAGAGGGCTTCTTCTGACCAACAACTCCCTGCTTCTCTAAAACAACAACCTTCTTACTGTCTCATCCTAAGTAAGAAGAGTCTGCGAACACCTTGGAACGAGACCGTTTGGGAGCAGAATGGGCCAACTCTTCAACAGAAAGCCTTTTCCTTTGAACGGTCTCAATAACCATCTCGGTTACCGGAGCAGTAGTAGTCCCTTCCACGGTCGCAGGAGCCTTTGAAGGATCCCTTGAAATCACAGCAGCTGATCGACCGCCTTGCCCCAAGGACCCTATCCCTTAGGACACCTCGTACTTTTTTCACCTTTTCAACTCGGCCCTCCAGGAAAACCTTTCTTGCACTGACATCTCTTCAAATGGCATGGGCAAAATTGGCTTAGTCATCACCTGCGACCGCACTGATTGGTGTAACGTTCAACGGTTCGCCAGCCATTGGAGGAGGAATACTAAAATCTGTGGGCCATACATAACGAAAATTAATTAATACGTGTACATGAAGGATAAAAAAAAATTATACAATTCGCCAATCATGTGAACCACATACCAAGATCGGCTGGAAGAGTTCGGTGAGGAGCGATTAAGAGCCCGCAGTCGCGAAGCTTCTACTAGTGGTATACACTAAGACGTTGAAAGGCCTATTCATATTTTTAGCCCGAAGCTCTTTCAAGTTCTTCTTGAATTCTCTCGATGGAACCACAGGTCTGCTACGATCTGCAAAATAAAGGAAAGGGAGGGGGGAGGGAGGGAAGGGGGGGGGGGGGGGGGGGTAAGATCAGCACAACTTAAGACCAAAAAAGATATACAAAAACGTACCGCGGCAAAAAGAGTAATCAGTAGGGATAAGAACACGATCGTAACCATCGCCTTGATCGACCGGGGCTGGAGACGCCTAGTCGCCTCCCACAAAAAAACTATTTCTCCTTCCAACCAGAGACCGAGTCCTTTAGGTGACCGATCAGTTTTTTCCCTTTACGTGGAGTTACGTAATACCATCCCGGAAGAGATCGGTCGCATTCCATCAAGTTGTAAATACTGCCCATCTCTTCAGGAGTCGGGGCAGGAAGTCCATTAGACTGAAAAAGGCAAACGGTGGCGCAAAGAATATGCCAACCGTTCGCGACTAGCTGAGGTGGAGCGATCCCTCAAAACCGCAAATAAGCGCTAAGGATCGCTAGCAAAGGGAACCGGATTCCTCCTTTCAAAGACCATAGTTTTACCGCAACACATTCCTTTGGCGGTTGATCGACTCTCTCCTCGGGGTCCGGGATATGGAAACGAACATTCCCAAGGACTTTCGCCGCAATAGGAGCATCAAACAACTCATCTGCAGTTATTGAGCTCACGAATTCACTTGCGCCAAACCGAGACCGATCGTCGAAAGGTCTGATTGGCAGCCGCCTTGTTGAATCCAAATCAAAATCAGGCAGACGAACGCCTTGGTCAAGCACAAGATCTTTTGGAAATCTCCAAAAAGGAAAACTTGCTACAGAGGCGCATAAATCTAAGCCTTTGTCCCAAACAACATCGTCCTTCGGCTTAGACTCTGTAGGAGTGGATTCAACTTCTCCGCTGCCTTGACGATCCAAACCTAAACTCT
The DNA here is from genome assembly GCA_958295605.1 of Ajuga chamaepitys. NCBI lineage: Eukaryota > Viridiplantae > Streptophyta > Magnoliopsida > Lamiales > Lamiaceae > Ajuga > Ajuga chamaepitys. The sequence continues at coordinate 45,641,310 of OY282505.1, forward strand.
TCTCTAATTCGTCAGCGAACGCCGCGACTTCCTCTTCATTTACAGGCGCAGTCGTGGGGGTCTCTAGAAGCTGATTCACTCGACGTAATGCATCGGCATCATTTCCTTCGAAAGCCCATTTGATTTCCTCATTAGTATATCCAACTCCTCTCAAATCCCTAATATATTTTTCCCTTTCCTCTGATATCTCCATACCCCAGTCGAAATCAGAAACACTAACCTCCTCTTCCATACCCTCAAAACTAGATTCATCGTGGGGTTCCTCAAGGGCACTTCTGAATTCTCTTTCACTAATCGTTTCAGGGGAAGAAGAATGGGAACCAGAACCCGCCAAGGACATGTCTACCAAACAAATAAAAGACAAAAGCAGAAGTTACCTTAAACAACTACGAACGGTCTTCAGTCAAAATCCAACCAGCAACGGAACAACAAAAAACGCAAACGACGGTAAAAAAATCACTTCTGGAAGGTAAAAAGTGAGTCAAATTGGAAACTATTTATAGTAAGAGAAATTCCACAAAATCAACCATCCAGATCAAAAGAGCACCAACAGCTGTGATGCAACGGCAACAACAAACCAATTACAATGTGACACTTGTCCATGCGTGACACACGTGCCCAAACGAAACGTCGCACCAAAAAAGCAAAACATCAACTCTCCCACGTCATGAGCGATCAATGACGTGTCCTCAAAACTCCCTCTAGACCAAAATTTAAATTTCGAAATAGATCGCTTTCCCGCCCCAAAAAAAAAAAAGAAACGAGTTAGAAGACCGTCATAATGTACTCCGCTCTTCAAACTGGGGGGGGGGGGGGGGGGCAGCACTTGTGGACATCGTTTATATAAGTCGGATAATGGACCTTGATTAATGAGAATTGAGCAAGACCCGCCCGAATAAGCGGCAGTGAGATCGATTTGATACTAGACCACAGACACACAGCTCAGGGGTCCTTGAACCGAAAATAGTAATTATATTCCTCTTACGACCGCATCAATGTTTGATCGTGGGACCGTCCATCTTTAGAGTCATTTTGAACTCTTGGCATCGATCTTGACCGCAGACCGCCGTCATCATTGCTGCGTCAGGAGAACACATGGACAGAATGATCCTCCAGCTCAGCGAAGATGGGGCACGTGGACATAGCCCACCTAGCACCGACTATGACACTTAGCAATCATGCAAGAGCTGCTTCCAAAGACTATGAATACCCCAGCAACCCCATTGTAAAAGGGTATTAGAAAATAGAGAGAGAAAAAGTGTAAGAGAAGTAGAAAAGACGTAAGAACTATTGTATCACGGTTGAGAGTGTAAAAACACAAATTATCAATAAAGATATCTCATTTCGCCATCAAACATGTATAACACATTTTACAACTTTACACGATCGACCGTCAGACCTGTCTAGATTTTGTGGTAGCGGTCCACGCTTAGAACAACCATTTAATTCCTTAACCAACTTAATTAATTAAGCTACTTAAGACGATCCATCCATAGTAGTAAAAATTTAGAGGGTGTGAAACAACGAAACTTATATACCTACTTTTAAAATTATGAGTATAACGCATAGTTGGCCTAGATTAATTTTTTTAGCCTAGTAGTTAGCCTGGATTAATTATTATTTCTAGTCCAAAATTAGAAGTCCTTAAAGTGAGGATTGAAAGATTATCGATATTAAATATTAAATCCTGGATGAGAATACAAATAGTCAGTTCTTTCTCTGCTGAAATACGAAAAGAAGAGAAAAAGAAATTAGAGAAGCAGTTTCTTCTTTAAGTGAATTCAGGAAAAAAAAACATGTATTAGTTATGAAATTCATTAATCTCATCGTATTCGAGATTCTACTACTCTTTCTGTTTTAAAATAAGTGTCGTTTTGGACAAAATGAAAATTTCAAAATAAGTGTTGCTTTAGCACAAAAAACTATAATTCTTCCAATTTTATCATAAACAATCTACTTAATTTATTGATTATTTTCTTATTTCACAAAATATATCCAATAAAATAATTTTTGTGTATAAATATATATCTTTTATATCTATCCTTATTTTTTCAGAAAAAGTAAAAAGATACTTATTTGGAAATGGAGGAAATATTATGTATTGAATAAAGTTGTTAAAGAGGGAAGAGTACTACACTACAACACATCTGTTGATTTACAAAGGATAAGGACTCAGATTTCTCTAATAATGGGTGTTTATCTAAATTGATATTCGGTCCCTGTTCAAGTTAGTCCTTTATCTATCCATTTACTTTGTTTGATTTAAATACAGAATAGGGCCTGGTTTTGTAGGGGCCCAAGACTTAAAAGTACATAACTACCCCAGCCCAAATAAACCCATCAACAAGTTTTGTTACCCTCTAGGCCTCACAGACGGCAAGCATTCTGAAATGGAGATCCACGAATCCACTACTGCAACCATCGGCGGAAAAGCTCTTATTCTCTTTACGGGAATAAAACTTTGGGGCATGTCTGGGTAATCTAGAGACAAGGGACTCACCTTTGTAAATTTTACAGCGACAAAAGAAAGCTTCAAATGGAGATCGCCATAGTTGTGAAGAAATTCAAGAGGTTGTGTAATGGTCGAGTGAGAGCGGCGCTAGGGTTAGAGCATAACTAAGTTAATTTGCACAATGTTGTGGGTAATTTAGACATACGAATGCACCGTTGAGGGTTGAAAAGTAAATACTGTAAGCAGCAGCTCAGTTTGATATACAAGTCCCACCTAGGGATGACAATCGGGCGAGTTTTGACGGGTACCCATTCACCCAAACTCGATTGGTGAGGATTTCGGGAAAGCTTAAATAGGTTTAGGAAGGGTTTGAGAATTTTTTTTAAATACCATTAATATTTGGTTAGGGTTTGGGTTTTAGTGTTAGGGTACTCGTACTACCCGAACCCGTTATATTTTATAAAAAAATTAATAAAAATATATATAAATATGTGTTATGTAAGGGTCAAACCCTCAACCTTCCAGTTTATAAAACAAAATACTAATCACTAGACTGACTAATCACTCAATAAAAATTATAGTAATTAATATATGTGAATAGTAATTCATATTAAAATAACATCACTCTACTTATCAACACTCAAACCCTGAATCTAATTCATGTTGTTGCAGCTCATTTTTCTCCAGAAATCTTAATATATTTTTCATGTTGGAATTGGTGGACATATTGTATGTTTTTCTTTTCTTTTTTATCTCTCATTTTTTAGTGTTTAATTTGTATTGATGGTGAAGAAACCGGTTCAAAACCGATTTAGATGATCAGATTTAAAATAATATTTTAAAAAATTTAAATGCTTATTGGGCGGGTTAAGGTACCTGATGGGTTTAGGTGGGTTTGGGTATTATAAGTATTTTTTTAAATGGGTTTGAGATGGATTTGGGAAATATAAATTTTAAATTGTTAGGATTTGGATACCCTTAATTTCATGGGTACCCGCCCAGCTGCCATCTCTAGTCCCACCTCATTAGATGGGAGTGGTATTTTCATAAATGGCCTTGTCAAAGTATGACTTATCAAGAATGACCTTACTTATTTTAAATAATAAAAAATAGCCTCTTTTTTAAATAACTCATGTTTCAACATATTAAACAACCCTACCGAGTTGTTTAAACAACTACTAAGTTGTTTACCGAGTTGTTTAAACAACTAGGTTATTTGATTAAAAAACAACGCCAGTGTTTTAAACAACCCGGTTGTTTAAACACAAAACAACCACGTTGTTTTAAACAACTTAGTCGTTTTTAATACAAATCTACCATATTGTTTGCACAACTTGAATAATGGGAATGAAAACTATCATATATGTATATAATAACAACCTCAAATCTTAAAAACACATAATGTTTATAGATTGAATATCAAAATAAAGTATGCTATGAGAGAAAATAAGAACAAACACACACCTGCAAAAACTCTCCGAACATGATGAAGAAGTTATGAAAGAAAAGAAGAAGAAATGGAGAATTGAGAGAGTTGAGAGAAAAAAGATGGAGAGAAAATAATTAGAAAAGAGAAAAGTGAGCATACATATAAGGAAGAAAGAGGGGGAAATCAATTTTATTTCAAATTTGAAGTTTCAAAATCTGAAAATATACATATATTTTTTTTAAAATCAAATCAAATAGGAGGAAGACCATTTTTATTATAAGTCGGATTATCCGACTATATTTGATATATATCACTTAGGTGGGACAGGAGTCACATGACCATTAGTGGATATCGAGCCCTGTTATTGTTTAGTCTTTGGCCTCCTCCATAGTAAACGGGATGTCCAGCTTGAATAAAGAGTCCAATCCAGCCCAATGGAAGAAGGTAAGCGAGCCCTAAGGTTAAGGAATTTTTTCATGTTTGTGGCTAATTATTAATTGAGAATTTGAATGTAGTAAATACTTGAGCATTCATATTTAATCCTTTCATATTTGCAAGTGGGGGATAAAAGATGAACATGATGGATTAATTTCCATTACATGGCGGGAATAAATTGGAATATGCATGAGATGTAATTGGCTGCACATACATTGTACAATCAGTTTTCTTGAATTGCTATAATTTTTAGAGAGTTAGGTTCTAATTCCCTGCTTATAAAAGTATGGGTGGTTTCTTACAAAATAATGTATGAACAAAAAATATCTCTTATTCATAACTATAAGTTAAGGTCAAACAAGTAAACTGTCATATAATTAAGTTACACTAATTAATTCCAGGACAATAATGGTGAAAAATAACATATATGTATCACTATAATAAAACTTCCACACACAAATAAAGCATCACCTATTTATATATAAGTTATATGATATATATATATATATATATATATATATATATATTATGTTTTAGTTGAATTTTCGTAAATGAGATTTTAAGCAGGTGAAATTTTATTTCGTTTTAGTCTATTTGGTTGTGTTTTGGGTTGAGTTTATGGAGTAGCATCTTTCAATTTTCACATTATTTTCCAAATCATCGATATTAAGTATTGTAATTTTCATGAGTTATTTTGCATTTTAAATTATGTTTGAATCATGGAGCCTTCTCCTAATTAATCAAACGAGAATGTGACATTTCACTATTAAACTGGATGATTAAGATGTCTATCATAAAATTCCTGAATAAGAATAGAAATATATTGAGAAGGGTAAACGAGAGTTCAATACTTTTGATCTATAACTTGATTTTTAAAAAAAATTAATTTCATATTAAATTATATCACAAGAGCTTGCTAACAATATATCATAAGTATATACATAGACATTTTTTTTTTAATCATTTTAAGCTAAGCATTTTGAGAAATTTAACATTTTGACCTTTCAATTTTAACAAATTGATGTAAGTAAGAATTATATAATTTAGAGAAAATTAAGAATAAGTTTATTCATGAATCTTCAAACTAATAAAGTGAGTTAAAATTATAGATGTAGTTTAAAAAATATTTTGTAGAAGCTCATTATTTAGTTGTGTCATGTCTTTTAAATGAAAATTTTAAAATGTTCTCATTGGAACATATGTAAGAATTTATTCGAACTACTTTCAGCATTTTTAAATTTATGATTATTGACATTTTATATATATATATATGTGTTTTTTTAATTAAAAGCGTAAAATATATTTTAATTCTCTAGGGAAGATAAAAAAATTTATAGACTAATGGGTTGAGATTTTATAATTAATTTTATTTAATATTGATGTTTAATAAAAAATTATAAGCAAACATGAGAAACATTTTAATTTGTTAAATTATGTTTTTTTTTTTTTTTTTTTTTTTTTTTTTTTTTTGTGTTGGATGGTTTGATTTAACTACAAGTTGTGTCATATCTTATTATGAAAAGTTTCGAAAGAGTTTCATGTGATGGAAAAAAAAAGTAAAAGAAATAGTGCCACAGATTTTAAATAAATCTAAACTAAAGGAAAATTTGTGTGTGTATATATATATAGTTATGAAAAGAAAAATAAAATTAATTAAAGTAGCTTCCTGTAAAATTAAGCATAATTAATTTCAAAATAAAGGATTAGAGGAAGGATAAATAATAAAAATAATTTTGTTATTAGTTTAACAAAAAAATGAAAATAAAAATAGTAGGTCTCCGAGAATCATTCAAGAATTTTGGAAGGTCCTTAGTTTGAATAAAAAAAAATTAATCAATTAAAATTATCACATAAATATGTGTATCTTTGTGGTTTATTAGCTTTGACATCTTAAATTAATGGGTACAATTTAAAATTTAGTCTTCTAACTACAAATCCCACTAACTTAAAGAAAATATAGAATAAGAGCTTACACATATAGTTGATGTTAAAAAATATTTTTGATGTTGAAGGGAAGAGAACAGTACCGAAAGTATTTTAAATATATTTAATCATCTAATTAATATCATTCACACAGTACGATCATAAACCAAGGAAAAAATTATTAGTGTTCATGTTCTTTAAAAGTAAATGACCCTAATTTTAAATCAATATAAACTAAGGAAAGATGTATGTATGTGTGTGTGTATATATATATATATATTTTAAAAAAGTTATGGAAAGAAAGATATGGTAAATTAAAGGAGTTTCATGTAACATTAAGTATAATTAATTTTAAAATAAAGAAATATAAAAAATAAAAAATGTTCTGATTATTAATTATAGTTTTTAACATATATATTTGAGATAAAAAGTTTACTTCAAAAATGATTTTTAAATTTGCAAAGAAAAAGGAAGAAGAAACAATTAAAATAATTTTGCTATTGTTCCAAATAAAAGTGATCACAATAGAAATAAGTAGACTCATAAGTAAGTCTCCAAGAACTATTCAAAGATATTAGAAGGTCCTTAATTTAAGTAAAATCAAATTTATCACTTAGGAGATAAATATGTTACCTGATTGGCTTATTATCTCTGACATCTAAAATTATTTGGTGAAATTCAAAACTTAGTCCTTTAACTACAAAGCTCGCTAACTTTTGAGGATATATGCGCATTTGATCATTTTTACTATAAATCATTAACAGCATCTACCTAAGATGATTTTGTTTTCCAAGAACAATGAATATCCAAGATATAACATAAAAAAAGAGCTTACATATATAATGTGATGGTAGATCACGCAAAGTCTCTTTTGTATTGATACAAAAAAAATAGTATTGAAAGTATTATAAGTATATTTAATCATCTAATTAATTTTTTAGTCATAAGACACCAAGAATTTTTTTAACCTATTTAATCGAAGTTTTAAAATATATAAAGCCTATTTAATCAAAGTTTTAAAAGATATAATTATTAAAACTCATTTACATGTGAAACACAATGAACTTTAAGAACTAAAAGTATAAATAAAAAAACTAAAAAAAAGAATAAGAAAATAATAAATTCACGCAAACACAATAATAAAACCATTTATACATCAAGGTCATCAATGAAGCAAAAACTTATAAGTGTTTATGTTTTCTTTTTATGTAATATATATATACATATATGTGTGTGTGTGTGTGTCTTTGTATATTATGATTCTAAATTTATTTATTCATCAAACTATTTTCTTTTTCATGATACACCTTAATTCTTTTAGCTATTTCAATTTGATTAGATTAATATATATTTATTTTATAAATTTATGTGTACAAAGTGCAACGCACATGATACCTTACTAGTATTGTAGAAAGAGTATCATATATTAATAAAGGGCGGTTTTTTTTTTTTTTTTTTTTTTTTTTTTTTTCTAAGAGAGTGTGGATTGCATCAATTTGCATAGTTTTGTTAATATGATTATCGAGTAATGATAACAGAGCTAGAAATAAGAGTAAATGATTATATGAGGTTGAAAGACATTAATCTTGGTATTGAATTAATATATTATGATGTATTCATTTAATTGCTTCATGAGTTAGAATTTAGTTGAGAACGCTTCGTACATGTTAAGGATTTTGAGATTTCTTATGTCATTGAGAATCAAAATAAGTACATCTCTCACCTGTAATATGAGTATTTTGATGAATTATCATATACATGTCTATTTTAAGTGTTTGATATATGATTTTGCCAGTGAAATTATGTTCTAACAAAGTTCCATGCTTAATGTTATAAGTAAAGTTTTATTTTATTATTATGGGTATTACGTGAAACTTACATGAGCTTACTTTATTATTTGTGCTTATTAACTTGATATTGATTTTATTATTTGGGCTTATTATGAGAAATGTACTTGAACTATTTTATATGGTTTTTTATTCAAGCTTTATTTCACACATTTTGAGTTATGTTGGTATAAGAATTTTGTACGAGATTTTAATCCAGTTGGTCCAATGAAAAGTTAAGTTTTTACAATAATATAATATTATTAAGTAGTTTCAGTATTTTATTAAATTTAAAGACTGGTACCAGGGCACGAGATCGCCACTAGGAAATTTTGGATACGAGACTACCCAGCTATAAGGACACGAGAGCGCCCACTAAGAAATTTTGGGTACGAGAACACTCAGCTATAACTAAGGGCACTAGACTGCCCTATCAGTTTTAGTTGTTCTATTAGGATTCAGTGGCTAGTTACCCTGAGTCTTAATGGAGTTGCTGGAATTGATACCATGCCCAGGGCAACATTAGTTTTATAACTAGATTTCACATGGGTCCTCTCAGTGACGGACCCAGAAATTCAGCCGAATGGGACTCATTTTATAGACGGATTGTAACACCCCAGCCCCCAAACAGGTGAATGGTTGCCACTAAAACATACCTCTACTTTCAAAATATTTATCAGTGGAAGACCTTTTAATAAAAATATGAGTAGAAATTTTCTCATTAATTAAATAAACTATTTTTTTCATAAAAACTAACTCGTATAAACCCACATCTTTGAGTCAAAATCATAATATATTTTCTTAATATCATTAGAGATATAACTTCCAATTTAAAAATACTAAAAAACTAAAATATTTATAATTTTAGCTCTATCAATGAAAACTGAGGATTTTTACTGTGATACTTAACTTCACTTATATTTCCTTTATTATTTATTCTTCTTATTGGGAATTTGTTCGCGCCAGCTATATCCCTTGCCATCCATTGGTCCTGAAAATGTTTTAAGTATAGCATCATGAGTTATGCGAACCCAGAGGAAAACTCTGTGAGCATTTGTACTAAACGAATATGCACCATATTAAATACATCCCTGACTTAGGGGTCAATCTTACGACACAAAATCCTTTGACTTAGGAGTTGATCTTATGACTCAGAAGCCATATTGTGTGACTTAGGAGCCAATCTTGCTACTCAAAAGTCTGACTAGGAGCCCATCTTATGACTCAAAGTCATATTGTTAAGATCACTTAAGATCCAATCTTACATTTCAAAATCATCCGATTTATGAGTCAATCTTACGACTCAAAAGCCTTACTAAAAAAATCATCTGACGACTTGAAAGTAATCATATGCCCGAAGGCAAACATATATATCACAATAAAAATTCAATAGTATAAATGATGCATAGTCACCCACTTTTCATGAAGGCGTTCTTTGATTGACGTTGATGTTCTTTGATTGAATTGCTTTGAAGAAGCTCCAAGGTTGTCCGTTCCAACTCGTACTGCACTCGCCGATTTGAGACATTCAGCCTTATAACTTTCTTTATTATTATTTTCTTATAACTTATTATATCCATCATTGGTAGGGGTCGTTTCTTACCACCAAATTAATGTATAGAAATATACACTTAACCTTAGCTTACAACTCTAATTAGTAGAGTGGCAAGTAAGAGTCGATCCCACGAGGAACGGTCGAAAATTTTTGCTTTATGTATTAAACTATTATGATCAAGAAATATAATGTAAATAATCTAGAAAAACAATAAAGAAGTGAGGGGGAACAACTAACACCTAAATTTCTATTAAGCAAACTAAATAACAAATACTCTAAAAAAATTTAGCAATTTAAGAATTCAAATAAACAAAGACAAAAAGAATGATTTTTTTTCGATTTTTGGTTTTCAAATAATAAAACGATTCACCCTTGATCATGTTTCACTTTGGTCTTGGACGATTTATGCAACTATTGTTAATACCCAATTAGTTAGCCTTAGAACTCCTACTCCAAGATTGATAACAAGCTCTACCAATCTTGTTGTCTCTTAAGTATGATTAATCAAAATAAGCTCTTCAATTAATCCTACTCAACTTATCAAATCCTAAAACAAGCTCTTTAAGAATCAATAGTCGAGTGCATTAAGAATTAAGACAACGGAGTAGATTCGACATATAACTCGTAAGTTCGGTTCTAGTGGTCGAACTCTATGTTATCCCCAATAAAATAAATCTATTGTTTGCTACACGGGAATCGAAAATCCTACAATTACGGATAATAATTTCCAATTCTAGCAACACACAAATAAATATTCCAAAATGGGTGATCAAACCACAATTTAATTCATAAGTGTGAATCAACAATCCCAAATAACATAGAACATTCACAAAGCATAATCCAATCGGTAATATTTACCGCAATAATCACATAAATGTCTTAAACTCAAGGTTCAACTAATGATCAAGAGTGAATTCTAGGGTGCTAGCCACCCATTACAACTATTACAATGGTAAAGTAAGAGAAAATCCAAGAAAACATGAAAATAAGATAGAAGGAACCAAAAGATAGGATTGATGATCTTGATCTTCAATCCCCCTCCAATCATTTGCTTCCAATGGGGAATAGTAGCTGAATATGTGTGTGGGATGGGTTCAAAGTTAGGTCAAAATCGAAAATGACCATATATATATAGAGGAGAAAGTGTTGGGCTCCAATTTAGCCAAAAACATGTTTTAGGATAAAAAACAGGGTATCGGGTCGCGGCCGCGAACCAAAGTCGCAGTCGCGAACCCTTCATTTTGCTTGAGGCATAGGTTGGTTCGTGGACACGGTCGCGGGCGCGAACCGTATCCTGGCATATTGATTGGCTGCGGGCGCGACGGTCTGTTTGAAACTCCTCCCCTTGTTCCATCCTTGGCTCGTTTTTCGTTCCGGACTTCTTTGAGACTCGTTTTTCGGTCTTAATTTACCTGTTTAGTCCTGAAACAAGCTCAATACATTAAATGGCCCAATAACACAAATATGCACGATGCATGATCAAATATGCATGAAAATATCATTAAAACGACACTTAAAGCAACCTAAAATGCATGCATGATCACGTGTACCAATCATAATCTTAGCTCGTACATATAATCAGTGCACATGTATATTTATACATTTAATCACATTTATAGTATATTGATATAACAACATAGTACATATATTAACATGCGTGTAACTTAACTAACTTATAAATATATTTATATTCGTATAATCATGAATGTTTACGTATTTGTACATTACATTCTATAATTTAACATACCAAAAATAATTCCTTAAATCCAAGTGTATGTTTTTATAAAAATCTTCTAGTATAGTTAAAACTAGCTAGTATTAGGTTTCTGACCAGCCTGTCTTGTAAAATTCATTATAAATCATATATTTCATAAAAACCTCTCAAAATTTAACTATAAACTTCAAAATTTATAGAAATGAAATAGTAAATCAGTTCTTAAAAAGGTGTAGGGAATAATTTTATAAAAATTCATTTTCTACAAGCAACTTGACTATTTTATAACTAAAATCAGCTTATCTTGTAAAATTCATAAAAAAATCATAATCTTAACGAAATACCTTCAAATTTTAAACATATACTACTAACATCATATAGAGTAACTTAATATAATATTTTTGGAAAATAATAAGTAAATAATTCTATATAATTTTTCAAAGTTGCATGAATAACATGAACTTCTACTAATAAAGTATTCAAATAAAGTTCACACATTTAGATACCATAATCTCTACTTATAACTATATAAATAACATAAATGATAACTATATTAAATATTACAAAACATATATATTTAACTTATGTATGTCGACTTTGTACCACGTAGCAAAATCGGTAAATTGGCGATCAACCATATATGACCCCTAAATCATGTATACTTACTAATATACATTCTATATAACATCTACTTAGCATAATTTTTTAAAAAATAATTAAATTTTTAATCTATATAAATTACAAAAATAAGAAAGAATTTTTTTAAAAAAGACATACCTTAAAATAGATATACTAAAATAACGACTCCTCAAAACAACGAATCTCCAAACACAGTTGAACGCACCAGATCTTCGACCGTCGTTTAAAATAAACTACTTAGGGTTTTCTAATTAAAGAAATTCCTTTATAATGGTGTTTATTCCTTTGCTAATGGTTTCTAATATGAGCAATATGCCCCCTATTTATAGTAAACCTTAACCGCCATAACTAGTAAACCTCGGATGTGGGACGCTGATTTACTAGGTGAATTTCATAAAAGTGTAATGTTCTTCCAGTCAACCATGTCATCATTTAAATGGGTTGATCACTAATTTCACGCTTCTATGTTTATGCCACCTACATGTACCTACTCAAAACCTATGGTTGTACATGAGAGTGACGTGGATTAAAGGATAAACTAAGTTAGTAGAGTCCTTCCTTACATTAGTTCATACTTCCTTACAAAATTATTTATTTTGTTTATTAAGTTATATTAAAATCGACTAAAATACATATATAGTAGCACATTATAGCGGGGCCAGAGAGCATAATACACATATATAATAGCACAAAGGTGCATCCATCCCTGGATCCCCTATTCTACTTTTACCATGTCTCCACCGTGTCTCACTACAAAATCGAGTCAATTATAATTATTTTTTTGTGATTTGTGGATTTAAAGTTGATGATTTAGTTTCAGGATTCACGTTTAGATACATGTTCAAGGTCTAGGGTTCGACTTTTTTGAACTAGGGTATATTTCTATTCTAGACTTATGATTTCATGATTCATTGTTTATAATATAGTTTAAGGTTCATAATTCGTATGTTCGGGATTCACGGTTCATATTGTATGGCTCGATTTTGGAGTAGGATAAGTTGGGACAGGGTAAATGTACATCGAACTGCATAAGAGAGAGAGAGAGAGAGAGAGAGAGAGAGAGAGAGAGACGGTTTATATTGTATGGCTCGATTTTGGAGTAGGATAAGTTGGGACAGGGTAAATATACATCGAACTGGATAAGAGAGAGAGAGAGAGAACGTACTATGCATTACCAGCCAAATCATATGCACCCACTATTGAATCACACACTATGAGTATGTTTACTTTAAGGCTTCCTTCAGTAGATTTAAGGGCCCAAATCCCAATAAAATACACTCATTAACTCTCTCAGCCAAGTTTGGTTGAGCACTCCCCAGCCTTAAGTAAACACACCCTATGTTGGGACCAAGGATGAAAATCTCGCGAAAATGGCAGCACTGTAATAGGTTTTTGTTGAAATCTCGCGAGATCTCGCAAGATTTTAGGGAGAATCTCGCGAGATTCTCGTGCTGTTAGCTTGGTTGCCCCCACCAGGCTTCAGTTTTTACCGAGATTTTGGCGAAATCTCGCCATTTTATCGCCACTCTCGAATTTTTTATTTTTTTTTTAAATTTCTGACGAATGATTTTGGATGGGCTGTAAAAAATATCTGCCTAGTGATTTTTTTAATTATGTTTTGTTTTGTTTTATTTTAATATTATAATACATTAGTATTGTTTTACTTAGAAATAAAAAGAGTAATATTCAAGGGGGGAAAAATCACGCCAGTACCTTATAACAAGTTTATTGTTTGCATTATCACAAAGAAATGACGATTTTATATTACCTTTATAATTTTTTTCAATTTTCAATTTCATGTAATTTATAATATTGTATGTAACATTATACTATTATAGCTAAATATTATGCATATTTTCGTTTTGCGTAAATTAATTCAACCATAGGGTTGTAAATAAGTGAATGTGACTCAATTTTTAGATTAAGTATTTGAATTAAAGTAGGTTTATAACAATCTATAAAATATCGTGATAAATTATCTGTTTTATTACATTTCTCGGCATTTTTAAAAAAATTGCACCGATATTTCGACTGATATCGAGATTTCTCCGAAATCTCTCTAAATTAAAACACCGATATCTCCGTGAAACGAATATTTTCGTCCTTTGGTTGGGACTAGATACCCATAAAGCTTCCTTATAACTTCTAATTTCAAATTCTTTTCCATCATAAACAACCGTATATGATGGACACTCCAAGTTTGCACAACTGGGTATTGGTTCGAATCCCTCACATTTGCACCCAAATGCAAATAAATAGAAAAACATCAACAAGCATAAAGCCTGCTTTAATGAAAACATCATCACAAATTGACAGATAAAAATATTGATATTAATTTTACTACGAAAGGTCTGTATATATATAATTAATTTTGGGTTGGGGGAGGGGGCGCATAGTGGTGTAAATTTCTTAATTCATTTCCATAATTTTGTAATAGGAGCACAGAAGACATGTTGACTATATGTTATCATGTCGTAACCGAACAATAGCCGTGCTTGTGAAGGTTGGACCAATCAATTGGTGGATTGAATTTAATCTGAACAACATTTATTTTTCGATTGAGAGCAATATATTGCTCCCAATTAAGGTTGGCCCCCGCAACATTAAGCAAATAATAAAATAATCATCTATTCTTTAAGATAAAGTTGGACAACTCAAGTGGCAGAATATCCACTACCTAGACATTTGATTCTGGGTCCGAGTCATCTTGAGAGGAATGGAAAGATATTTTTCTTTATTCTTAGATTAGGAGATTTTTTTTTTAAAAAAAAATTATGTTATTGTCATTTAACTAAAATAAATAATTAAAAAAGGGGGTGGGGCGTCATATTGGTGTAAGTTATATGATTTCGCTACCATAATTTTGCAATTGAGCACAGAAGTCATGTTGACTAATGTCTCTATGTCTTTTTTCGAGAACATGTTGTCTATGTTATCATGTCAACTAGTACAGCGGCCGTGCCATGTACGGATATGAGATTTTTTATGAATATAAAAATAAAAATATCTAACTAATGTAATTACTTAACACTATATATATATGTACGTATGTGATAGGTATGGTCCAACCTTCCCGGATCGGCCTAGCTCGTCAGGCAGGTTAGTTGGGCCCAAGAGCACAAGCCCAATACAATCAAGTCCAAGCCCGGTCGCGGCATCTTTGGAAGCTGAGATCCCCATGATCTTTTCCCAACTGCCATACAGATTTAGCTGACGAGATTATAAGGATTTAGTTAGGGTTTCGATTTGTATAGCATAATTAGGAGAATGGAAGACGGATTTAGGGTTCGGACTTTGTATTCTGAAAGGGCGACTTGTAATATTGGACTCCGACATTGAAGGAGAGATAGTGAAAGCACCCCAGAAGGTTATTGCCTTCTCCCGTGGACGTAGATCTCCGGATCGAACCACGTAAACCTTGGAGTCATTTTAATTCTTGCATGTTGTGATTGTGATTCGTTTGGTATTCGGTTTTGCGCTTTATCAATTGGCGCCGTTTGTGGGAACGAATTGAAAGAAAACCCTAGTATCCTCTACAGTTGATTCAAACCAGCCATGGTGAATACCCGTTGATCTGCCAACCCTACTCGGTCTCATCGCAATCCCCCCTGTGGATAAAAATTCTCCGTTAGAATCAGGACCCACCTGCGGATCAAGTTGATGTGCAGCACCCCTCACCCGCTAACGCGCCAGCACAGGTTTACCCTAAACCCGCCCCCGAATTACTGCCGGCACAACAAGCCTTTCTTCAAGAACATGCCGCTCTATTCGAAGAATGGAATAATCGGCGCCCTACCTCCGGTGGGCGCGCCAACAATGTCGTCAACCAAGTGGCAAGACATCCGCCCTGTGATCGCATCTCGCGAGTTTGATGAAGATCCACCTCATCGAGCCAGGCCTGATCGCCGCCGACAGCGATCAGTATCTCCTGTGGAGAACCGCAGTTCTAATGGTTCGAGGCCCCACTATGATCATGAGGATGTGGATCGCCGCAGACCTGTAGACGCGGCAAAACGGGCTCGCTTGGAAAAGTCCCGTGCACTTGATCCCTTGGAGCAAGAGCAGGCTCAGTTCGCCACTGAGCTTGACAAAGTCTTGGGCCTTGATGCAGACGGGGAGATAATCACCCCGTTTTCTGAGGAGATTCTTGCTGCTCCGCTCCCTGAAGGATTCAAACTTCCACCAATGTCTGTCTACAATGGCACCGGGGACCCAGGTAACTTTCTAAGCGCCTTTAAGTATGCTATGTTCAATCGCAGTTGCACATCACACCACCTGTGCAAGGTGTTCCCTGAGTACCTTCAAGATGAGGCCAGACTTTGGTTTGATTCCTTGCCTAGAGGCAGTGTAACCTCTTTCAGGGATCTTGCCGAACAATTTTGGGCACGTTTCCATACACGAGCAAAGTCCATGGCCACTCTGCCTGATCTCATGAATCTGGAACAACGAGATGGGGAGATGGTACACGTGTTTCGTGCACGCACTTTAGGGCACTTTTAGTGTCATTTTAGTGTCAATAATGTGCATAATCACGTGTATTTAGTGCTTTTATATTCTCATGGGCAAAATAATGCGTTTGTGCTGTTTTTGTGTTAAGACAGGTGAAAAAGGGTCGAAATCGAACATTAAACGATCGAGGAGTCAAGGGATCGATCGAGGCGAGAAAGGAAGAGCCACATGAAGATCTCGGCCGAGACAGGATGTCAATCTCGGCCGAGATGGGCCTCCAGGGAATTTCTAGAGTTTTGCAAGATTGAAGATCTCGGCCGAGATTCAATCCAATCTCGGCCGAGATAAGTCTCCAGGGAATTCTTGAAGAGTATCAAAGATGAAGATCTCGGCCGAGATACAATCCAATCTCGGCCGAGATGAGTCAAATCCCAAAAAGCCCTAATTTTCCCTGTTTCACGTCTCGGCCGAGATTCCACCAAATCTCGGCCGAGATTGACCTTCGACCCAAAATTCCTGAAAACCCTCTTTCACTTCTCGGCCGAGACACACTCCCGTCTCGGCCGAGATTCACTACCCTGTTTTGAAATCCTGAATACGTTTTTGCCTATTTTTGACTAGCACTTTCTCTCCTTATATATATATCATCCCATTCAAATTTAACTTAACAGAGAGGAACTTAGAACAACCTAGAACCCATCCCCACACATAATCAACCACTTTTATCCATTGGAAGCAAGGAAATGGAAGGGGGTTGAAGATCTTGATCTTCAACCCCTAACCTTTGGTTCTTTCTATCCTATTTTCATGTTTTCTTTAATTTTCTGTTATTTTATCTTTGTATTAGGTAAAATGGGTGGCTAACACCCTTAGTTCACTCTTGATTATTGTGGAACCTTGAGTCCAAGACATTTATGTGATTATTACGGTTAATGTTACCGAAAATATTGTGTATTCAAGTGTTTTGTGTTATTTGCTGTTATTGACTCACATTTATGAATTTATTATTGGATTGATCACCCTTTAAGGGATTTGTGAATGTGTTGCTAGAATAGGAGGTCACTATCCGTAATTGTAGGATTTTCGATTCCCGAGTAGCAAACAATAATTATTTATTGGTGATAACACAAAGTTTAACCTCTAAAACCGAGCTTGCGAGTTTTATGTTGAATTTATCTCGTTGTCCTAGTGTTTAATGCATTTGGTGATTGAATCTAAGAGAGCTTTTTCGAGGATTCGGTTAAACTGAATAGGGTTAGTCGAAGAGCTTGTTTTGATTAACTAAGATTAAGGGATAACAAGGCTATTAGAGCTTGTTAATAGTCTTGAGATAAGGGCTAGAATCACAATTGAATATGGCATTGACAATAGTTACATAAATCGTCCAAGACCTCGGTGAAACATGATCAAGGGTGAATCGTTTTGTTATTTAAAAACCAAAAACCTATAAAAATCTCTTTATTTGTCTTTGTTTATTTAGGTGTAGTTGTTATTTCATTGACCCCCCACTTCTTTATTGTTTTCTAGCTTATATACATTATGTTTCTTCATAATAATAGCTTAACACATAAAAGCAAAATTTGTTCGACCGTTCCTCGTGGGATCGACCCTTGCTTGCCACTCTACTAGTTAGAGTAGTCGGTAAGGTTTAAGTGTATCTTCATACACGATTTAATTTGGTAGTCGGAAACGACGCTACCAAATTTTGGCGCCGTTGCCGGGGAATGGTTTAGAACGATTTTGTTTTATGTGTTAAGCGTTAGTTTTATTTACATAGCTAGTTGTTTGTTATGTTTATATAAAGAGCATCCGTCGAGCCAACGACGTTAAACAAAGGCGCTTGTCGGGAGGCAACCCGACGGTATCTTTTAATATTTGCGCTTTTCAAATTCCTAGTTAGTTGTTTAATAAATGCCTTGTGGCATATTTGATGTTTTTTGTTAAGAAATATGCAGGTATAAATTAGAATAATCAAGAGATAGCATAAAGTGGAGGTGAAGGGGAGCAAAATGAAGGAAAAATGCAGGGGAGAACATCTCGGCCGAGACCCACTGTGAGCCAATTGCTATCTTTTGCTTATTTTGGTTATGTTGATATGATCTTTATTGAATTTTGATACCTTGCATATTTTTAGGAGTAAGATTATTTCTGTTAAGTTAGTTAATTGGTTTGTTAATAATTGGTTGAATTCGACGAGCACCAACTTGTATTCTTCTTTTTCCACAAACTTAGTCCGCAACTAAGTTTGGGGAGAGGTTGAGATTCGTACAAATTGGTAGCTCGAGAAAGCAATTGGATGAGTTTAGGAAAGAAAAATGTGGCATTGATTAATGATGAAAAATTTTGACAAATAATTTTGAAAGAAGCACATGGTAGAGTATGATAGACTTGTTGAAACAAAATTGAACATACACTCAAAACTTTTGATCAAAATTGCAACCAAGTGAGTTTTTGAGCCTTAGAAGATACTTCCATCTTTGGAGTAATTTAAACTTTCTTTCGGTGTGAAATTCATTGAGTGCATTTAGTTGTCTCTAGAACTTGCCATAATTCTCTATTTTGCATGTGTCGGTGCATTGTGTGACATTGAAAATGATCTTAGGCAATTCTTGACTTGAGCCTATTTTCAAGCTTGAAAATACTTCCTTTGTACCAAATTTGATATTGTCTCTAGTTGAGCCCCTTGAGCTTTTAGCCTCTTGTTTGACAGCCCAACTCTACAAGCCAAGTACCTTTCGATTTAGCCTTTGACCTTAATTGGACTATTTGAGTATGAGGGAGGCGGTTGGAAGGTAGTCGGGTAAATTTGGGATTGAAAGGGGTGAACTATTGGGAATATTGAAGGGTGGAAGGAATTGAAACAATAGGCAAAGAATCGAGAATACTAGTTTCTCTCCAATGTTTGTTTATTTTTGTTGAAAAAAAAAAAAAAAAAAGAAGAGGGAGAGAAAAATCGAAAAAATCGAAAAATCAGAAAAACAAAAGAAAAAGTTAGTTGTATATACTCAATTGTTGCTTTTGATTTGGAGAGGCTAGTATTATAAATGCCTTTCGATAGATGTTCTCAAGGTTGTAGAAATTCAAAAGAAAATACACTCCAAGGGAGAATTGAGAAAGCATTTAGGTTGTGGACTTTGTGGTAAGGAGAAGAAATCGATTATTGGGATTGGTTTACTAAGGAAGTAAAGAGTGAGGTTGAGTGACCATTTTTTTTAGGGGTAGATGAGATTAGCTAACTCATTTAGCCCGTTTTATAGTCACTTATACCAGAAATTGGAGAAGAAATCGATTCTTGGGATTGGTTTACTAGGAAGTAAAGAGTGAGGTTGAGTGACCATTTTTTTTAGGGGTAGATGAGATTAGCTAACTCATTTAGTCCGTTTTATAGTCACTTATACCAGAAATTTTCCCACCTTACCCCAAGCCAACATTACAACCTATTAAAGACCTATTTGATTCTTTGTCACACACGTCGGTATACATCGAAGTTTAGATGATTGGCAAGCTTATGGTAGGCATTTTATGCATTTCAATGTGAGCGTATACACTTCCCTTTTGATACACTTGAGAGTCGAGAGATACACTCACCATGTGAGGATCTTAAGTTGTGAGTGTTATGTCTCGAGAGTAGTGGATCTAGTCTATCACATATGCTCGCTTTTATCATGATCGCTTACTCTTTCTTATGAAAATTCTGAAATCAAATGCCACTAAACTTTGCCCTAAACACGTGTCCTTTTGTCTTTCTCTTTATTGTTCGGGACGAACAAGTTTTAAGTTTGGGGAGATTTGGTACACGTGTTTCGTGCACGCACTTTAGGGCACTTTTAGTGTCATTTTAGTGTCAATAATGTGCATAATCACGTGTATTTAGTGCTTTTATATTCTCATGGGCAAAATAATGCGTTTGTGCTGTTTTTGTGTTAAGACAGGTGAAAAAGGGTCGAAATCGAACATTAAACGACCGAGGAGTCAAGGGATCGATCGAGGCGAGAAAGGAAGAGCCACATGAAGATCTCGGCCGAGACAGGATGTCAATCTCGGCCGAGATGGGCCTCCAGGGAATTTCTAGAGTTTTGCAAGATTGAAGATCTCGGCCGAGATTCAATCCAATCTCGGCCGAGATAAGTCTCCAGGGAATTCTTGAAGAGTATCAAAGATGAAGATCTCGGCCGAGATACAATCCAATCTCGGCCGAGATGAGTCAAATCCCAAAAAGCCCTAATTTTCCCTGTTTCACGTCTCGGCCGAGATTTCACCAAATCTCGGCCGAGATTGACCTTCGACCCAAAATTCCTGAAAACCCTCTTTCACATCTCGGCCGAGACACACTCCCGTCTCGGCCGAGATTCACTACCCTGTTTTAAAATCCTGAATACGTTTTTGCCTATTTTTGACTAGCACTTTCTCTCCTTATATATATATCATCCCATTCGAATTTAACTTAACAGAGAGGAATTTAGAACAACCTAGAACCCATCCCCACACATAATCAGCCACTTTTATCCATTGGAAGCAAGGAAATGGAAGGGGGTTGAAGATCTTGATCTTCAACCCCTAACCTTTGGTTCTTTCTATCCTATTTTCATGTTTTCTTTAATTTTCTGTTATTTTATCTTTGTATTAGGTAAAATGGGTGGCTAACACCCTTAGTTCACTCTTGATTATTGTGGAACCTTGAGTCCAAGACATTTATGTGATTATTAGGGTTAGTGTTACCGAAAATATTGTGTATTCAAGTGTTTTGTGTTATTTGCTGTTATTGACTCACATTTATGAATTTATTATTGGATTGATCACCCTTTAAGGGATTTGTGAATGTGTTGCTAGAATAGGAGGTCACTATCTGTAATTGTAGGATTTCCGATTCCCGAGTAGCAAACAATAATTATTTATTGGTGATAACACAAAGTTTAACCTCTAAAACCGAGCTTGCGAGTTTTATGTTGAATTTATCTCGTTGTCCTAGTGTTTAATGCATTTGGTGATTGAATCTAAGAGAGCTTTTTCGAGGATTCGGTTAAACTGAATAGGGTTAGTCGAAGAGCTTGTTTTGATTAACTAAGATTAAGGGATAACAAGGCTATTAGAGCTTGTTAATAGTCTTGAGATAAGGGCTAGAATCACAATTGAATAGGGCATTGACAATAGTTACATAAATCGTCCAAGACCTCGGTGAAACATGATCAAGGGTGAATCGTTTTGTTATTTAAAAACCAAAAACCTATAAAAATCTCTTTATTTGTCTTTGTTTATTTAGGTGTAGTTGTTATTTCATTGACCCCCCACTTCTTTATTGTTTTCTAGCTTATATACATTATGTTTCTTCATAATAATAGCTTAACACATAAAAGCAAAATTTGTTCGACCGTTCCTCGTGGGATCGACCCTTGCTTGCCACTCTACTAGTTAGAGTAGTCGGTAAGGTTTAAGTGTATCTTCATACACGATTTAATTTGGTAGTCGGAAACGACGCTACCAGGAGACTGTCACTCAGTTTCTTGACCGCTTTATCGCCGAAAGCCTAAAAGTAGGTAGCCAATCTGATGATGTTATAATCATTGCCTTCATGAACGGTCTCCGACCTGGGCCACGCTATACCGAGCTAGTGCAAAACCCCCCGGCCACAACCCGGGCTCTTTTCGGCACCGTAAGTAGGTTCGCCAAAGCCGAGGAGCAAACCCGTCGCAAGCGCGAGAAACATGCTACCAAAAGGCAACCAGACAAAACGCAAGTTGGGACTAGCACCCGGCCCAGTGCCTTCAGCCGTCTCAGCAGAGGTCGATTGGAACCTCATGGGGATGTTCCTCAACTCACTCCTCTACGAAATCTAGGACATAAACACTTTCTGTTCACAAGAATGATTTGCGACCGTGCCCGTGGATGACTGCTCCGGCAGAAAAGCGTAACTGCAATAAGTGGTGTGCGTATCATCATGATCATGGACATGACACCGAAGACTGTCGCGAGCTTGTTAAAGAAATTGAGGACTATTTGAAGGGGGGTTTCTTGCGGCAATACATAGTTCGGGCCGAGGACAGATCTCGATCGAACCAAAATGGAGGTTCACAACAAGGCCGAGGAGGTTACAACGACCGAGGTCCAAGATAAAACAGACCTCAGTGGCAGAATAACAGATCGGGATATAGCAACTACGCACGACAAGACCAAGGAAATCGCCAACAGCCTCAATTGTTACCACCTCCACCACCTCATGGAGGACACGGAGACAATCCACCGAATCATGTTATAAACGTGATCTATGCGGCTATTCCAACAGGGATTTCCCGAAGTGCCATAAAAGGCGAAGCGCGTAGGCCTCCTCCCGAGGAGCTATGCCACAAGTGCCTTCACAGATCTGAGACCGTGAGCTTCACCGAAGAGTACCCCGTTCATGAGCTCACCCCACACACGGATGCCATTGTTATCGATATGGCCATAGCAAATGTCACCATCAAGCGAGTCTTAATGGAGCCGCTGTCAGTGTCATATTCACTGATTGTTTCCAAAAAATGGGCATACCCCGAGAACAGCTCCAACCTGCCCCCCGGCCACTACAGACCTTCACTCAGGGTGAAGTCCAACCTGAAGGAATAATCAACCTCCCCGCTTCGCTTGGTACTTACCCGACGATAAAAACCATCTTCGTCGATTTTTATGTGGTCAGCTCTCCATCTCCATATAATATGATTCTGGGCCGAGATTGGCTCACCCTGGCGAAGGCCATTTGTTCCACATATCATCTCGCATTAAAATTTCATACACCCCACGGAGAGGTTGCCATCCGTGGCAATCAAAGAATTTCCAAGGAGTGCATGTATGTCGCACTTAAGAAAACAACCAAGGCTCCTCCTAAGCCTCAGTTTCAAATAGCCACCTCGGCTTTCACCCCGGGTTCATTCGAATCACTCGGAGATGATACTCTCAAGGTGCCGCTTGATCCAGCTAAACCAGAATAAACTGTTACAGTAGGCGCCATGAACATACCATTGTTGCACAATGCCATCGTCCAAACACTACGAGAATATTCTGAAGTCTTTGCTTGGTCTCCCCTGGATATGCCGGGGGTCTCTCCCGACCTTATAACTCATAAGCTGAACATTGACCCTAATGTGAAGCCCATACAACAAAAGCGACGGCAATTTGCCCCAGGGAGGAACCCAGCCATCCGAACTGAAGTTTAACAACTTTTCGATGCAGATATCCTATTCGAAGTTCACTATCCGTCCTGGCTTTCTAATCCAGTGATGATGACGAAGTCAAGTAGGGCATGGAGGATGTGCGTTGATTTCTCCGACCTCAATAAGCACTGCCCAAAAGACTGCTATCCTCTGCCGCCCATCGATCAAAAAGCCGAAGCCATTACCGGGTATAAAGCGCTTTGCTTCCTGGATTTATACAAGGGGTATCACCAAATTCACATGGATCGCCGAGATGCCCTTAAAACGGCCTTCATTACTGATTTTGGGTGCTTTGCCTTCAAGAAAATGCCCTTCGGGCTCAAGAATGCCGGCGCCACTTACCAACGCCTCATGGACCACGTCTTCCGAGACCAAATCGGCCGCAATGTTGAGGTATATGTCGATGACCTCATTATTAAAAGTTCCTCTCCTACATCATGTGTGTAGGACATCGCCGAGACGTTGAAAACATTGCGGCACTATAATCTTCGTCTCAATTCGGCCAAGTGTACCTTTGGTATCGGATCAGCAAAATTTCTGGGATATGTGCTCTCACAGCACGGCCTCCAGGCCAACCCGGCCAAGATTAGGGATGTGTTGGATCTTCAACCACAAAAAACTGTGAGGCGGCCTCGCAGCTTTAAACCGTTTTTTGTCTAAGGCAGCGGAGCGTCAGCTTCCTTTCTTCAAAATTTTGCGCCAAGCGAAAACATTTGAATGGAGTCCGGAGTGCAACGAAGCCTTTGAGGCTTTAAAACAACACATCAACCAGTTGTCTACTATGTCTGCGCCTCTCACCGGAGAGCCTCTTTATGTGTATTTGGCATCCGCCGAAGAAGCCATTAGCGCGTCACTCGTTCGCGATGATCATGGCAGTCAGCAACCCGTGTACTTCGTCAGCCGAGCACTTCAAGGGGCGGAGACCCGGTACTCTGTGGTAGAAAAAACAGTACTGGCCCTAGTTATGGCGGCCCGCCGCCTGCGTCCCTATTTTCAAGGACGTGATATTAGGGTCCTCACAAATCAACCCATTCGTCAGATTCTCACCAGGCCCGATGTGTCAGGGCGATTGGCCAAGTGGGCAATCGAGCTCGGGGAACATGATATAAATTTCTACCTCGCCGAGCCATCAAAGGTCAAGCTCTTGCGGATTTTTTGGTCGAAGTCCCATTCACTGACCCCGAGGCAGTCACACGTGCTCCTACTACTCATCACTCTGACCCCAAAGCTAAAGCCAGCAAGTGGCGGGTATACGTGGACGGCGCCTCTGCGACCCGAGGCAGTGGCGCCGGGGTCCTTCTCATTGGTCCCGATGATGCTGAAATCAAATATGTCTTGCGTTTTAAGTTCAAAGTGACCAATAACGAGGCAGAATACGAGGCAGTCCTTGCTGGGCTCCGGCTCGCTCAAACTTTCGGAGCTTCGCATATCCAGTTTTTCACTGATTCCGAGGTGGTCTCCAATCAGATTAAAGGCACTTATGCAGCAAAGGATGATACATTAAAAAGATATCTAGCTTTGACGCTTAAAGTTTTGTCAACATTTACTTCGACCGATGTCCAACTGATACCCCGTGAAGAAAATGTTCAAGCTGATGTTCTTAGCAAAATGGCCTCCGCGGTCCTGTCAAATATGTCTCTGGACATAATCGTCGAAGAAGCCACCCACCCTTCAATTGGTGAGTTGGCGATCTCTGTATTGACTGATGCCGACCCCAATTGGATGACTCCTATCGTCCAGTATCTCCGGGATGGTACATTGCCCGACGATAAATTACTCGCTCGACGGATAATTTTCAAAGCACCGAAGTACACACTTCACGAAGGAATCTTGTACCGCCAGTCATACTTACAGCCGAGTCTTCGATGTCTTGGCCCAGTCCAGGCCGACTATGTTCTTCGGGGATTCCACGAGGGGGCATGCGCCAGTCATATTGGGTCACGGACGTTGGCTAAGAAAGTCCTCCAGTGGGGATACTACTGGCCCACATTGTTTAATGATGCCCATGATTTAGTGTCAAAGTGTGACAAATGTCAACGGCATTCCCGAGTAAAACACCTGCCGCAAATCGAGCTTATTGGCATACAAAGTGCCTGGTCATTCATACAATAGGGAATCGACATCGTGGGTCCGTTCCCGCTTGCTCGGGGGGGGGGGGGGGGAATGAAATTTCTTGTGGTTGTTGTGGATTATTTCACTAAATGGGTCAAAGCCGAGCTCCTTACTGCCATAACTGGCCAAAACATCCTGAAATTTGTTTGGCGTAACATCATATGCCGCTTCGGTATCCCAAGTGCCATTATCTCTGACAATGGCAAAAAATTCGCGAATGATCCCTTCTGGTCCTGGTGCGAGGAGCTACACATCAAACAAATTTTCACCTCAGTTGCTCATCCTCAAGCTAATGGCCAGGTCGAAGTCACTAACCGTACTCTGGTCAACGGTTTGAAGAAGCGATTAGATCAAGCCAAAGGTCTCTGGGCCGAGAACCTTCGCAAGTTCTCTGGGCCTATCGCACTACGCCGCATTCATCAACCGGGGAGACTCCATATAGCCTCACTTATGGCTCCGAGGCTGTCATTCCTGCTGAGGTGGGGGTGCCCAGCCCTAAGGCTCATACACCTCCACCCCGAGGATAACGAGGAAGCAATTCGTACCAACTTGGACGAGCTCGAGCATCACCGTAAACAGTGCTTCATCCGACAAGCTAAACTCAAGCAACAAGCAGCCCAGTATTACAACCTCCGGGTTCGGGGTACGCAGTTCCAGGTCGGAGACCTTGTACTCCGGTTAAATTCTGCCAGCAAAGCTGCCCCCGAGGGCAAACTGCAGGCCACTTGGGAAGGGTCTTATCGTGTCACTACCGCTCATGCCTCCAGGAGCTATCAGTTAGAATATCTGGATGGGACACCAATGCCTCGCACTTGGCACGTCAGCAATCTGCGGCGTTTCTATCTATAATTTCCATTGTCAAGTAATTTTTCTTCCTTTACCTTTTTTGTTCATATTTTCATTCTCATACCATGGTACTTTATTTTTTAAGATTACACTTGTATTCTTCAATTGTTCCGACAATCACTTTGAATAAAAGTTTTAACTTTTAATACATATACTGCTTTTCTTCTACGCCGCGGGGACGCCCCGGCCTAGAATAATTATTGTTTGTCTCCGGGCACATCGGTCTCTCGCCTGATCCTTCCGGAGAGATCAACACTTGGTCCCCGGACTTATATTCCCTCTCGCCTGATTTATCCGAAGAGGTCAATAGCTTTGTTATTCAACATTAACTCCCGCTCGATCCGTCTGGGGAGATTCTATGCCTTGTTTCTGAACGAGGACTTATTTACGCCTCGCACTCCCGAGTGCTAACTACCACATTATTTTGATAATGACATATCAAAATAATTTAAAGCAATTGCCTCATGCCAAGTACTTAGCTACTCTATTTTTGCAAAACATACTTGTTATATATATCAAAATATTTTCGAAAGTTTTATTTACTAAGTGTCCTTTACAAATACACATAAATTGTTACTATAACATCTATATTTATCTACGACCCCCTAACCAATACTCCGCGCTCCGGCGTTGAGACCTGTCCGGGGAACTCCTCCTTTGCGTCCTCCGGGATCTGGAAACACCCCGGGACTGGGCTCCGGCCCTCCCCCTACTCTGACCTCCTCGAGCGCGAGGACTTGGTTGACGACCTCTCTGCGTTTGAGGACTTGCTTGCCGAGTTGGCCTTGAAGTACTAGCCCATTCCACAGGATCCCACTCTGCGGGGGCCATCACTGCAATCTCCTCGGCCAGTTTTTGCATCACCTCCTCGGCAACCACCATCGGGGTCGGCTCTCGGATTATGATCCCGGTCGGTTTTTTGACCGTCCTCTTTTTACTTCTCCGCAGAGTCTTTGAGGAGTTCCCCCGGCTAGAGCTGGCGATATTCTCCTCCGCAGTACGACGCCACCTTCTGCGACCTCTTAAGCCCTCGTACATACTGAGGAGTATTTCTAACACTTGCCGCTTCCTAACCAGCTCGGAGGAGTTGGTGTGACCGGCCTCCATCAGTGCAGTAATTTCCCTCTAGATTTCGGCTGTCCGCTTTTCGACCTCCTCAAAGGTTAGCAGGCCATACTCCGTCAATATACGCTCATATTCTTTTTTGTGGATAAAGAGTCGCTCCACCTCAGCACATTTGGCCAAGTACTTTAGCTGGTGGTCATAGGCCTTCTCAGCGGCCACGGTTTTTGTCTTCTCGGCTTCAGATGCCTTCTTCTCTGCGACCGCGAGCTTTTTCTCCAGCCTCAGCACCACCGACATCTTCAGGTCATCTCTTTCTCTTTGCAGCCAATTCAGGGACTGCATCAGTTTCTTGATGACCTCGTGAAGTTCCGCGGTATCCTCTTGCTGCACCCGTAATGTACAAAAGACAATAATAAGGTCACCAGTATACCACGCTTATTAATCTTCGAGCTCAAGGCATACATTTAGGATTCAACAGCACAACATCAACATCTTATCATTCATATATTTGAAAAGCATCGATTACAATCCAGTGTTGTTTTTTACATATGCAACGTCAAAAAAAAAATTGTCTCCTACTCTATTCTCCGCCTAAGGCAGGAGAAGAACTGGCCTCCGTTCCGGCCGAGGTCGTGGCAGCCGAGTCAGCCAGTTGACAAGCTCCGCCCTCCTGAGGAACTAATTCACCTGCCGCGGACGCTATCCTCAGAGGGGGGGCCCTCTGCCTTGGCTCTGGCACATGCATGCCCATGTGGTATCCCAGGAAATCCTCGTCCTGGTCTACTGAGCAGCCCGCCACGTCTTCGGCAGTCAGAATAGTCCCCTTCTGGGCCAGTGCCTCCACCAATGGCCACTCCGGGAGATGTGATAGGATGTTGTAGTAAGCGGCATCCACATTGCTCACGGACGCGTAGTCATACCCGAAGTCTTTTTTATAGACGTCTACCTCCGGGTACACGTCCTTTACCACCTCCAGAACTTCTGAGCGCGTGGTGACGTCTCCAACCGCCATAAACTTTGTCAAGAAGTTCACAAACGTCTCCGTTTGTGACAGTTTCTCAACAAAGGCCCTCAGCATTGCCCCTTAGCCTTCAACTTTTTTCTTTAGCTCTTCCCGAGCTGCGGCTAGTTCTCCCCGGAGAAGGACCATCTCCGCGACCTCGCTCCTGAGCCGGGCCGCTTCCTTCTCGGCTTCCAGCGCCCTGCCCCGTGTCG
The DNA here is from genome assembly GCA_958295605.1 of Ajuga chamaepitys. Lineage (NCBI taxonomy): Eukaryota > Viridiplantae > Streptophyta > Magnoliopsida > Lamiales > Lamiaceae > Ajuga > Ajuga chamaepitys. The sequence goes on from OY282505.1 coordinate 45,670,151, forward strand.
TAACCTGGCCACTCTTGGCCTCAGCTGCCTCTCCGTGGAGCTTATCGCACTCCCCGCGCAGGGTCCTCAGCTCCTCCTTCAGGGCCTCGGTCTCCTCTCTTTGGCTGCAACGCCCGAATCCAATTAACCCTTGGCTCAGGGTCCACACTTCCTCCATTTCCGATACCTCGTGGACATCCACACTTCTCTGGCCCTGCATAACACTTTGTGAGATGTTGTGTGTCAACGACATATGTAAAGACATGATAGTTGTACCTTCGAGGTCGGATCCAACCGTCTTCTCTTTGAGATAGACGGCGGAGTCGGAGCAAGCCCCGGCCTCTTCTTCGGTCTTGGGGGGGGGTCCGTCAGTCCCTTCACCGGGTATTCTCCCCAAGTTTCTCTCCGCTTCGGGGGTTGAGTTTCTGGGCGTGGGCACTCTCTCCGGTGTGCGCTGTGCACCTCCCGAGGTCATCTTTTGAAGGCTGGTCTTAAAGTGTCCCACTGCAGAAAATCGTCAGCGAATTAGAAACAACATTCATCAACAGCTACATACAATTGTAAGAAGAGTCCCTACCCTCCACTTCCGCCCCGGCTAACGACCCCTCACTTGGGGCTGGCGATGTCCTCGCCTCGGGTCCCTTTGTATAATACAGTGACAGCCCGGCCTCCTCCAGTTCCTCCTCGGTGAACACTTGTTTTAGCGTCCCCGCCTGCTCAAAAACTCCAACAGACTCCGGTACTCCCTTGGGTACCCCATCTGTCACCTCCTCCCTCCTCCACCTCGGGATTGGCTTTGATTCTTTAATGTACAGGAACTTCACTTTCCAGCCCTCTACTTTGCTCGGGTTCTGCACCCTGAACCCTCTTTGCGACCTCGGATTCAGCGAGAACCACCCTTTTCCCTTCCAAATGGTTTCAACTGGAAAAAATACCTAAATAATTCTACGGAGGGCTCCACCCCCGAGGTCTTGCACACCAGCATATATCCTACGATTTGCCTCACGGCATTCGGCGCTAATTGCGCTAATGATATACCATAGTATCCCAGCAGCTCTACAACAAAATCCCACAGTAGGAATCTCAACCCCACCTTCAATTGATCTACATATATTGTTATATACCCATTCGGTGGACAGCAAGCCCTATCACTAGGTCCGGGTATTATATATTCTAAATCTATTGGGAAATAAAAATTCGGTACCATTGCCTCGATTTGGGCCTCTGTCACCCGAGGCATCCTCGAGGCCACCTCCACATTCGCCCCCTCCTCTAAACAATGAGGAAATTTAACTTCCTGTGTCCAGATTTCCCTCAGATCCGTCCTATACACCTTTCTACTTTCCCTCCTCTCGGGACAAATCATTTGAAGGGGCCTGGCATCGACGGGGCTCTCACCCGTACCCTCACGTTAGAAGTATCTAAAGATGAAGACATACTTACTTGCTTTTTTGAGGATGACGACACGCAGTTGAAATGATTTTCCGAGTTTGCTGCTTTCTCTCTTGCCTTCCCGCTGGATTGTGCTTGATCACAGTTGCAAATGAGTGAAAAGTGCAACTGCTGCCTCTTTTTTCCCTCTAATACAAAAATTGAACGGCCCAGATTGCGCCTGTTCAAATTCATTGACTCAGATTGGCGCGTGCCTACACGCACCCTTGGTTTGCGCACCCGGATGTCTCCCACGCGCCACGCGCGTAATGATGGCGTCACCCATCACATCAAGTTCATCCTTCCCCAGAAAGCTTTGGGTTTTACTCCGCTTGACCCCTTTCCCCGGGGGCGCTCCGGTTCGGCTCCGGTTGACTCCTTCACTCCGGGACTCCGGTTCGGTCCCGATTGCTCTCTCTACCTCGGGGGTATCACCTCGGAGGCACTTCATCTCTGTTCTTCATCCCGGGGGATACTTCAGTTCAACTCCAGGTGACCCTTTCACCCCGGCGACACTTCATTTCAACTCTTAATTGATTGTTGTACCTCGGGTGTAGTTTAGTTCGGCACGGCATTGCCTCATTCATCAGAGGCCTCCGGTCCTGCTCCGACACACCTTCGCCTACAGCGCATACACCTCGCCCACTATACCTACTTTTTAACCGAAGCTCCTACCTCGCTTCGGTTGGTGGGGGGGCATCTGATAGGTATGGCCCAACCTCCCCGGATCGGCCTAGCCCGCCAGGCGGGTCAGTTGGGCCCAAGAGCACAAGCCCAATACAGTCAAGCCCAAGTCCAGTCGCGGCACCTTTGGAAGCTGAGATCCCCATGATCTTTTCCCAACTGCCATGCAGATTTGGTTGGCGAGATTATAGGGATTTAGTTAGGGTTTCGATTTGTATAACATAAATAGGAGAATTGAAGACGAATTTAGGGTTCGGACTTTATATTCTGAAAGGGCGACTTGTAATATTGGACTCCGACATTGAAGGAGAGATAGTGAAAGCACCCCGGAAGGTTATTGCCTTCTCCCGTGGGCGTAGATCTCCAGATCGAACCACGTAAATCTTGGAGTCATTTTAATTCTTGCATGTTGTGATTGTGATTCGTTTGGTATTCGATTTTGCGCTTTATCAGTACGTATAAAGATCAAAGATATAAGAGATGAAATGAATTTTTTATAAGATATACAATAAAAAGAAATATGTGGAAGAAAAACATATCAGACCGGGAAAATAGCAAATAACATGAACACAGATAATCAAAAATGACTTCGAAGCAATTGTATTACAATCATTTAACAAAAAACCAATGATTACACATCTAAAAAACTCACTTGTAAAAAACATTTCACTACAAAAAAAAATTAATATTAGAGACGAAAATTAGTAACGGATGATATTAGTCACAAAATAAAAACAGAATAGAAATAGATTAGTGACGGAAAGTGGCAAAAAATTATTAGTATCCGATTAGTGACGAATTAGCAACCGAAAATTTGAGATGGACATAATCCGTCTCTATTCGGTAGGTAATTCGGTCTCTAATTTCATAATAGAGAGGGAAATTCCGTCACTAAATTTAGAGACGGAATAAAATTAGTCTCTAAATTTTAGAGACCAACATTATAGAGACCAACCACTTGATCTCTAATCCGTCACTACTTTAGTTTAAAAACCGATATCATGTAAAGTCCGTCTCTAATTTGATTTCTTCTAGTAGTGTTTTTTTTTTTTTGATAAATAATTTCATTTTATAAAAGCTGGAATCAGCCAGCACTGAATGACAGAAAATTTGGTGGCTCAAGCCACGTACATGAGTCTAAGCGCCTAGATTTTGCATAATGGGCAAGGTTATGCGCAATATAATTCTCCGACCTATGAATCCAAAATACAACTCTATTTGCGAAAGAAGAAAGAAGCGATCGAATATCTAAAAGAACAGGTACACAGAGTAAATTACAATCAGCAAGACCCAAGGATGCAAGGACAGCCGTGCTGGAATCGCCAAGAAAGCAGACTTCAGTCAGTTTTAACGACAGAGCCAATTGGATAGCCTCACGAAGTGCAAGAAATTCCGCCAATTCCGGATGATCGAAACCTTCAAACTTTCGTACAGATCCTTGCAAAAAAATTCCCGAGACTGACTCCATATAAATGCCCGAGGTAATAAATCCATATGCCACTGAAACAGCACCATCGAAGAAGATTTTAGTAACATTGCATGGGGCCGGCTGGGCCAGAGGACCAAACTCATCTAGAGAATGTCGTTCAGTCTTCCCAACTGCATCATGGAATTCGGAAAGAGATTTTGCAGCAATTCGTACAATCATAAGTGGATTCCAATCAACATGAGAGAAAATGGTAGAGTTTCTATGGTACCAGATTAAATTTGCAATGACCACAAGATACTCTATCACATGAGTGTCGCCAATCAACAATAGATCTTGAAACCATAAATCAAAATAAGGTTGTTGGCATGATAAAATGAGATTCCAAAGTCCAGCCGATTGCCAAATAGCCATTGAAACCGGGCAAAAAAAGAAGAGGTGGATGGATGAATAATCAGTCAATTGGCAAAACGGGCAAGTATTGTCATGAGGAAGGTGCCGTCGGTGTAGTGCTTCGGAGCTTGGGAGAGAGTTGGTGCAGCATTTATAAATAAAATGATGAATACGGCTAGGGACATTCAACTTCCAAATAATTTTCCAAATCTTACTAACCTGGTCACTTGTCGAGGCCAAGGGAGCATGGAGCATGAAGTCGGGGGAATTACAAATGAAGTTATAAGCATGTTTGATGGTGAATTTACCATTCGGGGAATGGCTCCAAACCCATTTATCTGCAGCAGGGATTGATGGTAGAGGCATTCGGAGGATAACATCAGCCTCTCCTGGGTCGAAGATTTGGCGAACCAGGTTGTGGTTCCAGTAGTTGCTGTCTTGATTAATCAGCTCAGACACTCGGGCAGATTGCTGGAGAAATGAACACGGGCTGTGAACGAGGAAATCTAGAGATGTTGGGAGCCATCTGTCTTTCCAAATGTACGTCGATGAACCAGAGTAAATTAATTTGCGACAGCCCTGGAGAATAACCTTTCGACCCGCCATAATACTCCTCTAAGAGAATGAAGGGCGTGGACCAAAATCAGCTTCAAGGAAGGAACAATTAGGATAATATTTGGCTTTGAGGACTCGAGCCAAGAGAGATGAGGGCTGCGTCAGAAGATGCCACGCCTGTTTCCCAAGCATTGCATAATTGAAAGCTTTCAGATCTTTAAATCCAAGGCCTCCTTTGCATTTCGGCTTTGCGAGCTTGCACCAAGCAATCCAATGAATTTTCCGTGATTCAGGAGTTGAGCCCCACCAAAAGGAAGCCATGACAGATGAGATTTCCCCAAGAACATTATCCGGAAGGAGAAAGCAAGTCATAGTGAAAGAAGGGATAGCTTGAATAACTGCTTTGATGAGAATTTCCTTACCACCTGCACTTAATTGTTTTTCCTTCCAACCCGAGACTTTTTGCCAAATCCTGTCCTTCAAGCTGTTAAAAATTTCACGCTTATTGCGGCCAACAACAGACGGTAATCCGAGATACTTTCCATGCGAGTCAACTCGATTAATTCCAAAGATATTGCAAATGGAAATGGCCCTTTCATTAGTAACATTAGGACTAAAGAGGATCCCAGATTTATCGTAATTAATACGCTGGCCCTAAACTCTTTCGTATAATTCAATGGCAAATTTGAGAGAGAGTGCGTCGGATTCACTTGCTTGCCCGAATAGGAGGGTGTCGTCAGCAAAAAACAGATGCGAAAGAACTGGGGCTGTTCGAGCTACTTTAATACCTTGGATTCTGTTGCAGATTTGTAAATCCTGAATAATGCAAGAGAAAACTTCTTTGCAAATAATAAAAAGGTAAGGGGAAAGGGGGTCGCCCTGGCGGATGCCCCTTTCCGGCAGCAAAGAACCAAAAGCAGAACCATTCAACATAAATTGGAAATGCACAGTAGAGATACACGATTTAATAAGATCACAAAAAGAGGACGGGAATCCCATAACTCGCATCACAGCATCTACAAAACCCCACTCAACCCGGTCAAAAGCTTTACTCATGTCGAGTTTAACAGACATAAGACCGCGGCTACCAAAACTTCTAGTTTTCATGTGGTGATGGATTTCATAGGCGAGCAAGATGTTATCAGTAATTAGCCGACCCGGGATAAATGCCGACTGAGAATCAGAAATAAGCGTAGGCAGACAAGAACGAATTCTATTTGCTAACACTTTGGATGCAATTTTGTATATCACATTACATAAGCTAATGGGACGGAATTGTGCAATGGACTCAGGTTTACGAATTTTGGGTATAAGCACAATGAAAGTACTATTAATGGATTGATCAACATTACCACCTTGAAGAAAATTGAGGACAAAAGAAATGACATCACCCCCAACAATATGCCAAAATTTCTTAAAAAATACAGGACTCATACCATCCGGGCCAGGGGATTTGAAGGGATGCATACTCTTGAGTGCCCGCAAAATCTCTTCACTGGAAAAAGGATGTAAAAGAACCTGTTGCATGTCCTGAGATATCCGAGAACGCACACGCCTAAGGACCTCACGGATGTCGGCAGGGCTAGGCTGAGTGGAGGAGAAAATGTTGGCGAAGTATGATAGGATGATAGACTCAATGTCGTGTTTTTCATGTCTCAGAATACCCTCCGAATTTTTGAGACCATCAATGTGATTAATTTCACGTCTGTGGGAAGCATGAGAATGGAAAAAACTCGTGTTGCGGTCTCCCTCTCGCAACCAATGCTGTTTAGCACGTTGCTTCCACAGTAAACTTTCTTTGTCAAGCAGCACCTCAAGCTGGGTTTGCTTATCAGTGATTTCAGCTTTAATAGCTTCGGAGATCAGTCCCGACCGGAGTGTAGCAAGTTTCTTCTTTAAAGAATTAATTTCTTTCTTCACATTTCTTTCTTCACAGAATTCTTCTAGTAGTGTTTGTAGTTTGTTTTGCAATTATTATCTTCCTCATCATGAATAAGTATATTGAATCATTTTGTCTGTGATTCTCCCAACCGCAACATAAAGTTAGCCACTACATAATACTATAATATTCAGATTGATTGCAATTTTGAAAAAAAAAAAAAAAAAAAATGCCCGGCAAAATTTTCCCATTTAGCATCGTCCTTAAAAAATTGTAACCTTATTTATTCTGTTAGAGAGGTACGACGGTTTTCGCTTAACTACCCAATCTTTCTTTTAAAGTGATATAATAATTTGTATTGAGGAAGTTTCCGTCCTACATGAAACTGCATTTGCCTATGCTGATTATTTTGTGGAGTGATGTTAGTTTGCCACCCAAGCATGAAAACCATAAAATGTTTTGATAGTGATTAATAGGTCAATTTTGAGGTTTTAGTTGACTGCACTAAGGGCCAAATGGAGTCGCTCATGTTAAATGAACAGATATGAGATTGATAAAATACTAATACAATAAAGGACAAAATATCGATGATTCAGTTTTGGGTGAATCAAAAGGACAAGAACGCATGTAAATAAGGTTTACGTTCTGCACAAGGATATTTGAGGATCTCCTCCTATACGGCGTAATCTATTTTTCTTGACACATCATATCCCGGAAAAAAATGGACGTCATCAACGTGATGCAACGATAGAGATGTTGAGTGTAATCATATATTTATTGCTATGATTTGGATATATTCTTAATTTACATATATATTAGAACTAAATACAAAGTCAATACAATCAATTAAAGTAGGGATTACGGGGCAAAATCCGGTTAATTAAACAAAAAAATGTAATATTGCCATAAAACATAAATTGGATTAATGAGCTTCATCAATCTTGTTAAGGTATTTATAGAAAATTCGCACCAACAAACAATAATTTGTAAGATATTTCTACACAAACGAATCAAAAATATTTTATCTCAATTTAAAACATAAAATAGGCAGGAAAAAATGTTGGGCTCGAGAAGAGGAAATAAGCCAACACATTGAATTCATGGGCCGGCATTGGCTGATTCAATGTCGACCTAAAAGCTCGAGAAAAGCGTGACTAAACAGAAAAGCCCAAAGGAGATTGAATGGCTCGTGAAGAGTGGTGTTGACTTTTGGCCCATGAGAAACTGTTAAGTGAATGAAGAAAGTGGACCTGATATTTAATTAACCAAGCTAACTATTGAGTGGGTCGACAACAATGGGCCATGAAGGGAAAGATGGGAGTTGATTTGTCAAAAAGCCCCCAAAGGTTTTCCCTACTTGAATAAATAGAGGTGAATTGGATGAGGTTGGACATGATTCAAGTAATTAGGGTAGCGTGGAGTACTAACGGAGAGAAGAAAATAAGTTCGAAGACATAGTCTTCAATTCCGTTTGACTTTCAATTTTAGCTCGTTTTAATTTATGTTCTTGCTTTATTATTATGAGATTTACACAATAGTATGATCATGTGTAGCTAATTTACTTTTATATTAGTTCGAAAGGAATGTTGAACACTACTCGTATTTTATTGTTAATTAATCCATAATTATAAGTCAATTTCTATCCGATGACTTATTTGTATTACTTAGTTGATTGATTTATGGTATTTTGATTACTTGATTTGATAGGTCCGTCGAATTAGGTTATTGATTTATCTATCGCTAGATTATACAATTGTAATCCGTCATTATTGCAATTTCATAATCATAAGTAGCAATAGCGATTAATTCGTTGGGGGTAATACAAGTCTAGGTCATCTGAATCGAGTTTGTGTATTTGGAGTCTAGTCTAATCTATTATCCTAAAATTCAATGTGTTTAATGAATTACCCTAGAGAGCTTATTCTAAGTTATTTAGTTAAATAGGGTTAACTAAAGAGCTTTTTTTCCTTAACTAAGATTAAGGGGTAATTCGGGCCGACAAAGCTTATTGTCGGTCTAGGGTTAGAGAGCTGTGGGATAAATTATCGGGTATAATTAGTTAATTAATTCACACTACGAGTAGGAAGATATTGAACTGAGAACTGGTATTATTTTGATATTGATTAAAGTCGAGTTATTTGCTTATTTGAGTATTTGAATTTTTTTGGTTATTAATTGTTTATTTGATTTGTTGAGTTAGTAGATTTAATCCTATCAAACTCCCCCCTTAATTTACTTTTGTTTGTTTAGTTATTAATATTAAGAAGCGTAGTTAATTTATCTGTTCCTTGTGGAATTCAACCCTTACTTGTCACTGCTGCTAATTAGTAAAAATAGATAAAGTAATCTAATTTAACGTGTCTCGACAACTCGGTCATATATAAATACAAAATTAAATAAAATTGTCACGTCGAAGGTTAATCGATAAAAAGGAAGATAGATAATTTTCTATCGTTCGATTTATAGGATATTTCAGTCACGAAGTTGTAGTCAATTGTTCAGACAACCATGCTTTTTAAATATTGTGCAAAATATTATGTATTAGAATATTTTATAGTGAAAAGTAGTGAAAATAATTATTATCATTACTTTTAGTATAATTCCAATCATCTTGTAAAATTATTATAATTTTAGTCTTCCTTATTTATTTTTAGGGTAATTCTTCTGTGCAACCGTTGCACCTATGCAACCGTAGAGTATTTTTATCATTTTAAGTGTTGTACTAATTGGACTCATTATTGTTTTTAATAATTTGAATTCACCCCATTAGTGTTTTTTAATAATTCGAATCGAGGACCTCTGAAAAAGGGGATGTCCTGACGAAGGTGGACATGCCTGTTGGGGTCGACGGCGGCGGCGTTGTTGGAGGAAGCCTTGCTCTCATTCGACATGGTACGTCTATGTGAGGGGGTGAATAGGAATTGGTGTAAAACGGCAATATGTTGCGCAAAAAAAAGAAAAATTTGTTTAAAAAGCTTGGCTAATGGAGGATTATTTTCGAAACAGAGGGAGATAGAGTGTTGAACTTGGTTGTTATAAAAGTTTTTTGGGGACTTGTAATAATTTATGGGAAAGAGGAGAGAATGATTTGATATTTCAGCCATTTATCTTTTTTAAATTATTCGAACTAAATGAACGTTCAGATCGAAATTGAATAAATTTAACAGTGAAAAAGGGAGTTGCATGAGTGTAACGGTTGCGCAGAAGTTGGTCTCTTATTTTTAGGATAACTAACAATGCAATTTTACCAATTTATCCTTCAAATAATTATCTTATCACATTTTTTTATAATTTATTAATATATATATATATATATATATTATTATTATTATTACCACCCTAACTTACTCCATATACACCATGCCCACCCTAAGACCCTAGCCCCCCAAACACCCACCCCCGCCCCCTCACTCACCCCACCCCCAAGCCAAAAAAATAAAAAATAAAATAATAATAATAATAATAATAATAATAATAATAATAATAATAATAATAATAATAATAATAATAATAATAATAATAATAATAATATCCCATCCCCTGCTCCCAGCATCACCTTACCCCCCACCCTCCCTCCCCCAAGCAAAAAAAAAAAAAAAAAAAATTCATATCTCACCCCCTGCCCCCAGCATCACCCTCGCCCCACCCCACCCCACCCTTCCTCCTCCCCACCCATCTACCCCAAGCCAAAAAAAAAAAAAAAAAAAAAAAATTTAATATATCATCCCCTGCCCCCAAGAATCAACCCCACCCCCACCCACCCCCCACCCCGATGCCAAATTTTTTATTTTTTTTAGTATCTCATCTCCTTGCCCCAGTCCCACCCCTGCTTCCCACCCCCAAACCACCCACACCCATGCAATTTTTTTTTTTAATATATCATCCCCCTGTCCCTTGCCCCGCCCCCACCCCCAAGCCAAAAAAAATTATTATCTCATCACCTGCCCCAGCATCACCACCGTCCCACATGTATTAGAATTCGTGGTAAGTGAGTGTCGTGACACATGTGGCAGATCCGTGGCAATAGTGACACGACCGTAAGAAAGGATAAAATTATACAAATCCGTGACAAGTGTGTATCGTGTCAAATGACGATTCGTGGCAAGTTTGTCGTGGCACAATTCATATATGTATTAGAATTCGTGGTAAGTGGGTATCATGGCACATGTGGTAGATCCGTGGTACATATGAAAAATCCGTGGCAAAAGAAACACGACCGTAAGAAAGGATAAAATTATACAAATCCATGACAAGTGTGTATCGTGTCAAATGACGATTCGTGATAAGTGTGTCGTGGTACAATTCGTAAATGTATTAAAATTCGTGGTAAGTGGGTGTCGTGGCATATGTGGCAGATCCGTGGCACATATGAAAAATCTGTGGCAATAGTGACACGACCGTAAGAAAGGATAAAAATTATGAGTCCAACTTGTGTGCAATGGTTGCACAAATGCAACCTTATTTTTCCACCATTGGATGTAATTTTTTTTTATCATGGTCGTTCAAACCTCTCAAAATAAATTAATAATAGTAAAGGGTTGAACTGGTAATTCTCACTCCCGTTTTCAGAAACGGTGCTTCAATTCCCAACGCTGACACAATTCTGAAAATCCAATGCCACATTCTTTCTCCCTTGTCTTTGTCCAAAATCCCCATTACCCATCTATTTCAAGGTCCATTCTTGCATTTGCTTCTGCTTCTGCTTCACAGTCTTCCTATTTACGGAAAGCAATCTTCAACCACTAAAATAGGCTATTCATGTCAAATGGGAGTAGGGCATCTTCCAACGGCGCCGCTGCCGTGGATCCCAATCGGCGTGTCCAACGCCGTCGAGCCATTCAATTTTTGTTGGTGCATTCCCCCTCTTAGAGCTCCAATGTGGTATTCGTGGACCGACAACAACCCGGGCCGACGCTTCTTCAACTGTCCCAAAGAACCGGTAGGTGTCTTTTAATTCCACCATGAATTTGGCTTTCTATTTTTTTCGCAATGCGCACAATATCGATTTGATTAGAACCTACGGCTGCTCTATGCTTTCAAATTTGGTTCTAACTTCTTTGATACTGACCTTATTCCGTTTCGCAATTTTATTCTTGTAATGTTTGTATCGTTCTAGTTTACTCATATTGTCTCTGAATTTATGGTATTAGTATTTAAATAAGTGTAATGGAATTCATGGTTTGCAGTTCCATATCCATTTTCGTGTTCCTTTGCATTGATTTCTGTCGTGGCGTACATTCTTATGTTGGGTTTAATCTGAATTGTGTTTGATTTTTTTTTGTTTTACCTCTGCATGTGTATTTCTGAACCCGAATGTTTTGTTGTCTATGTTAGGCATTTTTTTATTGATCTATGTTAGGCCAGTTATCAATCTTCACATTTGCATCTCTTTTACATTGCTTGTAGGTTATTGGTTTAGAGTGCCTGTTGATCTTGTCTAAAAGGCTGTTTTCCATTGTTTATTAGAAGTGCTTTTCAGCCTTCAGCTTTTGCTTACTAGAAGGGTTTTTCAGTTTTCAGCTTTGAAAAAGCAAAAGTGTAGTGTTTGCACCTACAGCTTCTGCCTATAGATTAGCTTTGAAAAAGCTAAATTGTTGTGTTTGCAACTACAACATCTGCTTATAGAATAGCTTCTGGAAGCTAATAATTGTCAAAAGCTGAAAGCTCTTATTTGATACTTTCTTCTGCTTTTGTATCATACATTATATTAAATTAGTTAAATTCCGGGTCAATTTTTTTCCACCACATTATTCCCATTTGAATCAATTTTATTAGATTTGCAATAAAATTAGCAAATCTAAAATATTTAAAAAATGAATGTGAACTTATTGAATCTTCCTTGGCCAGACTCCCCCTCCTAATAAAATAGTAAAGTTGGGACAATTGTCATAAGTTGAAATTGATAGAAAAATAAGAAGCAAAGTAGGAGGGACTTCTTTTTAGTAGAATAAAACTATTTCACCTACTAGGACCCCTATCATTATATCTTCAAAACTACCAAGGTTTTCGGTGGCAAAATAATTAATCAACAAGCATTTGAAGAATATGATTGTCGCATGATTTATTCAAACCATTTTTGAAATGGACAAAAGTTGTGTGGCCACTGGAACTGTGAAAGGAACGAAACGGTATCTGGATATGGATGTAAATCCTCCTTTTCGCATCCGCAATTTGCCGAACTGTAAATTTGCTGAACAAGTGATTTTTTTATCACACCCTTTAATTTCTAATTTTTTTCAATCAAAATCACTTTTCAAGTCCAAACACTACCAACTTTTTTTTTTATTAGTACTCTTCACACAATCTCTCAATTTAATCAATTATTTAAAAGCAAAAGCAAATGGAAAACACCCCATTTATTTTGCAGTCCATAGTACCTTATTCCAAAGGTTGCACTTTGAGTGATTACGCCAGTTACAATAATCTTACAAAATTTAGTCTAACTGAAAGAGGTATCATTGATGTCCCATTACTTATATTGGTATCATTTCAAAAATAAAGATTGAAATTTGGATTACATTGTTTCACCAACTTTGATGAATCCTACAAACTATGTTTGTATTCCTTGAACCTAATCATGATGAGCCATATGAGTTGTTTAAGGGCCATAATTGCATGAGCATGAAGGTGCGAATGATGCATCAATAATCAATTCCTCTCATCTTCACTTTGACTGCCATCATATCGATGTATTCGATCTCCATGTAGGTCATCGAAAAATGTCGGTTCTTTGAGTGGTGCGATGAACCATTTCCCCCACATGCTGTTGACGTTATAAATGGGTTGAGGAGAGAGAAGTTGCAATACGGAAACGAGATCCGGCGCTTATTGAATGATGGATGCCAGCACTGCCGAGTTCGCATTGCCGCTCTAAGGGACGAGGTAAGTGACCTGAAGTCAGAGGTGGAGATTCTCGAAGCTCGTTTAGCAAAGCAGAAGAGAAAGATGCTTATGTTGGGGTTAGCCTTTTGTGTGATTTTTCTTGTTTTTATGTGGATGGTTTAAGTTCCATTAGGTAGGTTTTATAAATGTGCGGGTTGTACCGTGGACGTTTGTGGCTATTACTTTTTGGGGGTGAAGCTTTTTGTTGAAGCTTGTTTATGATGAATTTGCTCCATCTTATTAGTAATCAGGAATTGTTTTCCCCATAGTTATGTTGTTGTCCCTTTGTTATGAAATGAGTTAATTGGTAAAGTGAAAGAATCAGTATCAACCAACTATGGCTAGTTGTACCTTGATTTTTTTTAATTTTTGTTTGCGCAAGTTTTGAATGTGTGAAGGAAAATCCCCCGTCCATTCCGTTGGATTTTGAATCTTGATGTAAATTTAATTGAAGTAGTTTGAGTCCCGGTTGATGTTCTTATGGCGCCCATGAGATCTACCTATACCGGTAAATTAAACTATTTTTGGTCAAGTAAACTATTTACACAACCTAGAATTATGTCAATTAGTACCGTTAGTTAATTTCTAAGTTATAATAAGATTAGTTAATTTATAAAAAAGTTTAAAATTTATAAATTAAATTGAAAATTTTAAAAATAATTCGACCCTCTCAAGTTAATTGTAAGATATTTTGAATAATTTTTTTAAACAAATTTAATAATAGTTTAATTTTTTTTTATATATTTTTGGGTTTTTAAATATTTTAAATATATATATTTTATTACGGAGGCGGAAAGTTTAATTATTTTTGAATTTAGAAATTTTTTAAATAAAAAATGGAAATTTTAAAAATAATCTAACCATTTAAAATTAATTTGTAGATATTTTAACTGAAATTTTAAAGTTTTTAGAACTAATTTCTGATATTTAATTAAATAATTTTCTGTTTTTTATTAATTTTTTTTAATGTTTTCTCGATGGACGGTTGCTGAAATTCGAAAAGTACAAATTGGAATCGGTCCAAAAAAAGTTTATATTCCCAAATACCAAAGCGTGAATAGTATATCTTTCTAATCATGAGCATAATTTTTACATTATCTGCTCACCAATTGAATATATATATATATATATATATATATATATATATATATATAGCAAATGCTAGAATTGTCGTAAGTGACTATGTGGGCGAGATGGAATCATTTGTGCGTGCGCAGGAGTACCCATGTTCGAATCTTCTCTAGGACAATTTATAGTAATTTTTTCATGTCAGCCATCCATAAGTGGGCTTCAGCAGACCCACTATTCGGCTTAACACGCAACCTGGACAATATTACAACAAGCTGCGGCCCACCACATGTTTGTCCATAATCCAAAAATGCTTAAAGCCCAAAATCTGATCGAACAACATCAAATTTTTCAGGGACATTAACTATTCCGTACCAAATTTTAATATAATTTATAATACAATTACAACAATGCTCGCATCCCAAATTTTGATTGAATGGTATTGAGAAGCCCTTACTCTATGTTGACGTGGTAGAAGACTGAATTTTTCAATTTTAATTAGAGATAAGTTTTAATGTTCAGAACCCTCATTACTTAACTAAGGGTTTCTCGGTACCGATAATTTACATCTCTATAAAAATTCACATTATAAATAATTATAGTGGGCTACATAGGGGAAGCAGTGGTAAATATTAAGAATACGTTGTATCAATTAATACAAATATACGAAGTTGAGAGTTTTTTCTTGTAATATTTTTAACGTTCATAAAAAATGTAATTTATGTGTTACAAAAAGATATCATCCTCATCTGAGGTGTCTGCCCAGGAATCAGTAATCTTTCTTCTTCCTTTTATCTGGCTAGTTCCTTGATCCCCCCTTGTCAGTGATGGGCAGCTAGATTTGTAGTGTCCGGGTTCCTTGCACTTACCACATCGTCGTTTCTTTCCCTTATCTTCCTTCTTTTCAGACTGAGATCCTTTTGTCTTCACAATCGCTGGGTCTTTTACAATTTTTTCCCCTGGACCGCCCTCATAAGTTCTTTTCTCATTCTTGCTCGATTCTTCGGTATTAGCGTCTCCTTCTTTTGGAAATGAAGCAATTGATGTCTCCAATAATGTCATTATTTGGTTGTAGCTCTCCCCGCTACGACATTAGATGGCATAGTTGATGAGCCTTTATCAGTAGCGACCCGTACCTCAACTCCACGGGGCTCGTCACACCAAGTTTATCATTTATTGGTACCCCCAATATTCTAGATTTTGCCCATCTGTCTTTTAAAAGGCTGGCCGGGATTTCATTAATGTTTAAAGCCTTCATTGCGCAAAACATATGCCAACATGGCCACCACAAAGACTCGAACCTTCCACAAACACAACTTACTCTCTGACTTTCGACGTTGATCGAGACCACAATCTCTTCTTCCTGTGTATCCCCAAATTTGTTCATAACCAGTTTCTTCACACCACCTACTACACCAGCCGTCATCGGCGTGTAGCTTGTTTCCTTGGACATCTCCTGTCGGACCTAAAAAATTTTAAACAAATTTATTTGTTATTGTACACGCAGTTTATGTAGTAAGCAACATGATTAAATTTCTATTTATATCACCGCATACCTTAAGAAAAATCGCTCTGGTGTAAAATGATGCGGCTGACCTCTCAAGAGATGGCAGGTGCGTCTGTAGTATCATCTTCGACTGGTGGTTCGTGAAGTCTTTTTGTAGTACATTCTCCCTCAGTCTACTTAACGCCCTAAAATATTATTTCACAAAAGTGTACAAGCTGAGATCGCAATTTAGAAACCGGTTCATGTAAGCATTTGTGCTTTCACACCTCTGGTTGGTTGTCATTTCACCAAAAAAAATTCCCCTAAAAAACGCCTCTGCCCACTTCTCTTTTCTTTCATAAAGCTCATCAAGCCACTGACTATTCACATGTGAGTACCTATTTCAAAATAAAGTCCAGCACTGTTCGAAACAATCCTCCGATTGATGTTTCAGCATGCATGTCCTAAAATCACTCAAAAAAAAAAAAAAAGCGTCATGCGATACAACTCTAGCATTTCTCATCAAATGCCATGAACACAGTCTATGCCTAGCCCGTGGCAATGAAAATGCTAGGGCTGCAGCAATTGCCCTATCCCCATCAGTAATAACAGAAATGGGTTGCCTACCATCCATTGCATGTAAAAAGGTTTGAAAAGTCCAGTTATAAGATTCTATGCTCTCGTCTGTGAGCAAGGCAGATCCAAACACTACCGTACTACGATGATTATTTATTCCCACAAATTCTACCAATGGCATTTTAAAACTATTAGTCTTGTAAGTAGAGTCAACACAAGTACGTCACCAAAATTACCATAGTCAAGCCTCGACCTTGAGTCAGCCCAGAAGATTTTGTTCAGTCAGCTCTCCTCGTCCACCAAATACTTCACGTACATGCCTGGGTCCGCTTCGACGATAGCATTGAAATATGCTAACGCTGCCTCAGCATCTGTTGTTAGCCATCTTGTCCTGTCACTGTCGGCCGATATGAAGTTATACAAGTCTTTTGCGATAAAGCCAACGTTTTTAAATCCGCCATGAGTCATCACCATGAAGTCCATAACTTGACATGTCCTTATGACGGCCTCCTTCATTGTTCTAATTTCCACGGCATGACCCGTTGTTATTTATCTGTTACATCGGAAAAAGTGGACATGCGACGGATAAGCGAGTTCATGGTTATGAACCGTTCTAAATTGGGTAACCTTGTAAAAAAACCATCCGCCTTGCAATATCTAACAATTAGTGCAGCTTCACAACAACAGCGGGTTACATGCCGAGGCTCTCTTTTCTCGTCGTTTATATCCGTTTTCCTGTGCGTTCTGGTTCATTCACGACTACAAACCCAACGTCTCATGGTGATTATCCCCGATGCAGTATCAATCATCTGATTGTTCCGGCGAAAACCGAAACTAATTTTTTTCGAATAAAGTCGGTAGAAACCTTCAGCAGTGGAAACACTCCTGAAACACTTCCCAACGACATCTTCGCAAGTCCATAATTCAACCTCCTTGCGGAATAACACATCCGTCTCATCAATGTTGACAAAGTAATTAATTATCGTCTCATCTCCATAATCTCCAAGTCGGTCGTTGTTGTTGGTGTCGTCTGAAACTTTGCAGTGGTTCGTCGGTGTTAATGACTCCAGCGGGTCTTCGGCGAAGAATCTATCTGAATCTTCAGACATTGGTATTGTGGTTTTAGTATAATTTACGTGACTGTGATAATGGTATAGTTCATCCCTGCGCATGTATAAATGATGGAACGGCAGTGGTGTTTGGATAGCTACTTAGGATTTCTATTGTTTACATTTATCTCCACGCATCCTCATGAGTAGGTTTCAGGCTTTGAGATTTTTTATTTTTTTGCTTCTCAAAATTTTGATTGGTGAAGGCGTTTGGTCCAATACGAACGACCACATTTTAATACCATCTGCAATTCTCCATTTTAAGGACATTCATTGGCTGTAATAGATTGCAAATCCCCTCTTGATTGGTTATTAACCTGGCCCATTCTTCAAAAAGAGATGACTATGCTATATGTTTAGTAAAAAGATCCAAGAATGAATTGCAGAGGATGTGTGCTCATTAGTAAATATGGTTAGCAAAGAATTTGCTTAATATGACCTCTAATTTTTTGTTGAGTTCTGTCTCTTCACTTATAGAAATAAAGTTCCTTCCCAATAAACAATGCAATTACAAAAAAAGAAAGAATAGTCACAAAAAATATTTTTAGTAACTACGAAACTAAAAGTAGTTACTATAGGGTAGTCACTTATAATAAGATGCAAAAAGTGTGTAGTTACAAATGTATTTGTAACTATTTTTATGCAACTAATTGTAGGTAGTTATTCATTAGTGTAGCAAGAAGAGCTTGACATAGTGTAGCAAATTTAATTAAAATTGTATGAAATATTTTATGTAACTACAAATATTTACAAAAGGGGTTACCTTTAGTAACCACTCTAGTAATTGCACAAGGCTAGCGAAAAATATTTTTTCTTCTTGTAGTGCTTACATCCCACCTAGATTTAAAAATCGAGACAGCTGATGTTAAATAGAGTATTTGTAATTTTTTTTCCAAAACATCATATAAGATCTAAAATCTTTTAATATGTTTATAGACCTTACATCTTAAATCTTATTTGAAAGATAGGCTGAAGAAGGATTTGCTTTTGAGAAGTCAACAGAGCTCTTTATAGATTGGTAATAGCCGTTTCGTTGGTAAAATTTTAATTTTTTTTACAAACAACGTCCCAATAAACCTTTTGTGCTTTTCTTTTCAAGATGTCCCACTAAACTTTACACCCCCTTAAAAAGGAAATTTCTCTAACAATCTCCACTCACAAAATCTCCACCCTCAATCTCCACTTATGTAAAAGTCAAATATTCCCGGAAAAATATCTAAACCCTTAATATACGTGACCTGCCAACCGCGTAAAATTAAGTGGGACTGAGGTATTAGTAGGTTTCTCAAATACGATATTAATTGACAGAGGGTATGTGATTCTCTTCACCTTTTTAAAAAAACCCTTTTATGATCCCGACAACTTATTCTGAATTAAAATAAGATATTTTTTTTATCCAAACGTTGTCAATCACTTCTATGAACTTATGGCCTATAAAATATAGATGTTATGATTAGCATATAAACTCCATCTAAAACCCTCTTAACGTATTTTGAATCGTGCATGCTATTTTTCCAGTATCTATTAAGTCGATATTCGAAACGTAACGATTTTTTTTGTTGGAGAAAGGATAGGAAGTACACATAAAGTTTTAATCTTTGAAGGATCCAAAGCATATGTCGACTAAGTAATTGGTTCCTGATAAATAAATTCCATTAATACAGGCCTATAATATTTGATACCGTATATGGAAGATGCCAATAAACCAGAAAAATCATTGTAGTAACTATTAGGAAAATTACAACATCGTCAACCAAAAAAAAAGGCCGAACTGACAAATACCAAAAAAAAAATAGAATAGACGTCTTTCATTATGATAATTTTATAAACAACGTTCTACATTTGTTGTAATTAAAAATTATCTTAATCATATAATTATTTACACACATACATTATGTCTTAAATTTATAAAAATTCATTCAGCTAACTTTGTGATAACTATTACAGATAAGTGTTATTTTTTATTATAGATATAACAAACAATACATTAATTTATAATTCATTAAAATTATATATTGAATTTCATAATATTCATAATATTTTAAGTCTTTATTTCAGACAACTTTTTTGAATGGATAGGTAACATGCGAAAATGATGATGGAAAAAGTCGAAAGATTCTAATAAGGATAAAACGAAAACTTCAACTTCTTTAATAGCGTCCCTCTTAAGAGGTGTATAAATTCTCGTGAGAAATCGGCGATATCTCGCAAAAATTAAGTGACCTAGACGAGTCTGGGCTATGATTGCATTTTGCCATTGTATCGCAGAGTACTTGCGACAAATCGTGAGGAAATCTGGGTGGACATTGCTGACTGGAATCGCGATAAACCGCGATGAAATCTCGGCGGACATCGCTGACTGGAACTGCGCCGTGTGCGCGCCTCTTTGCCAGATATTCTACGGCGCGAATTCGTCGCCAAAAGAATTAAGAATTTATCGCCGATTTTTTTTTTTTTTAATTCATCAAAATTTATATATATATAAAAGTAGAATGGGGGATATTATTTAAGTTATGCAGGGTTTATTTTTTGGGGCAGATAAAAGGGGTAGTATAGGAAAAATTGTGGGAAAAAATCTAGAAAGCTAAAAGAACATCTAAAAAAACGGAGGTAGTACGTAATAAATAGATTAGAAATGAAAAGAGATATATGCAACTTCGGAGAGTAAAATAAATTTGGACTCTTTTGGAATGTTATAACTTAACAATCACAGTCTAAATTTTTTGGCTGAAAACTATTTCTTACACAATTGTACATATTGTGGCTTGTATATATAAAAAATATATATATATATATTTATTATTTATAAATTTCTAAATATAATTAATTAAAAATAACCATGAAATATATAATAAAAGGAACAATTGGTATTTTATTTGGCATTTTTTGTACGTAGTGTAAAGTCTAATATTATTGTCCATTTGGCTTCTACTTTTATTTTCTATTTTATTAATTTACCTAAATAAACTTTTAATTTCTAATTATGTTTATTCAATTTTTCCTTTCTAAGGTTGGATTTCCATTGCAACTTTTAATATTTCCTTTGGTTATTAATATACTTAATTATTTTTATTTAATAATTTATTATTTTAACAAAATAAATTCAAAAGTTATTTAATATTTTGAAGTACAAATTAGATTATGTAAGTTCTCCAAAATATTTGAATATTTTATTATTTTATTTGGTATTGTAAATTATTTATATAAGTATTATATTTTTGCACATTAACCAATGTTCTTCATTTAAATGAAACTACTATGTACAATACAAATGTATAATTTAATCAATTCTTTTCAACATATATATGATAGTATTCAGAAATCTTGGAGCACTCATATGATCTATTTTGCTACTCCAACTATTGAATAACCTTGAAATTTTATTTTGTTAATTTGTTTTTCTTTGTACATTGGAAATACTGAGTGTAGTAGTAAAAATTAAAAAAAAAAAAAAAAGATTTTTTGAAAGTAAAGTAACCATTGTTAAAATCTAAAACTATAATTAGATAAATTTATATTTGATAAGAAATATGTAGAAAAAAACAAAGAAAAACAGTTTTTTAATAACATTATCCATTGTATATATTTATTAATATGAGTTCATAATTAGATATTTATGTTTGTTTTCATAATTAATTATGCTATTATGTATATATTTGAAGAATAATGCATACACACTAACTAGTTGTGTTTGATTTTAGAGATAAGAAATGATCATTTTGAAAAAGATTTTTTTATATTTAATATTTATCTTAAGGTTAATCTATAGTATATATATATATATATATATATATAAACTTATATACAAAATAAGTACAGTAAATGCAATATGAGGTGCGAGAAACTTATGTTTACATTATTTATAATTTTATTTATGTTTTAACCTATACTTTAAAAAAAGATATTTTATTAAGATAATGATCACATATTTAATTATCAGATAATATCATATTTAGTTTTATTAAAATCATTACTTTTTAAAAAAAACAACCAGTTAGTATGTTACCGTCACAAATTGTACAAATCAAACTTTATTTTATTCTTTTACACCGCAATATCTTTTTTTTGTGTTCCCATGTCTAATTTTTAGTGCATAATATTTCAAATTAATGATCGTTTGAAGATCTTTAATTTGACAATTACTAAACATAATATATGATTAGATATTTTATTTGGAATATTATATTGTTTGTTTGTTGATTATTTGAAGAAGATTTGAATGTTTACTGCGGACTGTACTATATCCCAGGGTAACAATACAACTAATTGTTTTGATTATTTTATCAAAAGCAAAACTAATCAATTTATTTTATTGACCTCAAGATTTCTTCATTTATCGCGTCGAGATAAAATTCATTATTCAAATAACTAAATACGTACTTTAATAAACTAACATTAAAATTTATTGTATAATTTAATTCTATAAAACAATATATATTTGCAAATATTAATTTTTGGTAGTAATATTACTTGTTTGGTTTATCACAGGACTCCAACTTTCACAAATTTATTTTGATAGTTAATTTATTTGTAAAACATACGTTATATTAAATCAATGTACGATACGGAAGAAACTTATAGTTATATTACTTATATTCTTTATATATTTAAACAAAATTATTCAAATATTTATTTGGTTTAGAATACATGTGCACCATTTTCTAATATTAAATTATATAACATTTAGTTTAACTAAATTATAATTATATAAATAACTTTCGGGAATGCGACTAGTTGTTTAGGTTTTCTTAGTCACGAGGGAAACTCGACGGTCATTGCTGACTAAAATATGGCGTATGCGCACCTCTTGGCCAGAGATTCTGCGGCGCGATCGGCAAAGGAATTAAGAATTAATCGCCGAATTCATTAATTTAGCTTAATTCAGCAAAATTCTTTAGAATTTCGCCCAGACTTGAATTTGAACTTGCGATCTATTGAATGAGGCTCCATACTTTAACCACCACACCAAGTCAACAACTTATTATTAAGTCTAGTTAACATTTGCATTACCTATTTTGTGAAAGTTTGCTTGCAATAATACATATCATAATTAGTTATCAAATTGTAAATTCGAAAAATTAAAACTAAGTAAAAAATAATAATTAGACATTCCTGTAAATATTTTGATATCTTTGAAATAATTCGATGTATTTATTTATTACAGTTCGTAAAAAAAATGTTAAACTATTTTGTCATACACTACAAATTTGGAAATTTCCAAATCCCATACTAGTAGTTAATAATCTTGTATGGATAATGGTGTACCATTTAAATTTACTACGACTATTTTCAAAATTATTCATTTATTCAATGGGTTAAAAAATTGTTATATTTCCTCATTTGTTTGTTCGCAGCTTTTAATTAGTGTTGCTCTTGAACCAACAATGTTATAGGTTAATCAAGAAATTTTTAATAAACTGTAAATATTCCCAATTGTTGTTGAATAACCTAATGTTGAAATAATTCTAATGAAGACTTTAATTTTCTTTCATTAATAGATAAGACTCCCTCCGTCCCGGCTTAGTTGTCCTACTTGCCTTATTTATTTGTCCCAAGTTAATTGTCATACACCTTAAATGGTTGATTCTCCCACAATCTCCACCGTCAGAATCTCTACCATCAAAATCTCCATCTTCGGAAAAGTCAAAGATTCCAAAAAAAAATTTATTTTCTTAGTCTCCGTGTCAGACCGAGGTAGGAGAATTGACTTGGGATGGAGGGAGTATTTTTTAAATCAAGAAAACAATAAATCAAATTTTGTTTAAAATATCTTTTTTAGATAGTAACTGAAAGGTAATGTTAAATATTCTGAGAGAAATTGATTTATCAAGGGTATTATTGTTTCTTATTTACCAACTAGTTGTATATGATTTTTTTGTAATTTTTAATTTAAATATTTAAATTTAGATAGGTTTATAACATTCTATAAAATTTGACCAACTCTAATATCTAAACACTAATATTGAAATTATAATTAACTATAAAAGCACCAACATTTTACTACAGCTATTATGGTGCTTCTTGCATAGTGTAGTTATAGCATCAAATAAGCATCTAAAAAGCTACAAACTAGATTACACTTTGACCATAGCAATAGTTATATAGCAAGGCTACTATTACAGTGCAATGCTAAGATAATACAACGACCATTTTGAAGTCAGTCCGTAATCCCTACTGAATCAAAAGTGTCTAGAAGAACATCCAAATCGAATAATTAACTGAAATCTAATAAAATATCATCATCTAGATAATTCGAGCATGTACTCCCATCTTTTATATAAGTATCGAAATACAGATATCAATACCCGGGAGGTCAGTCTTGCAGACCCTATTTTCATTGATAAGAATTGGCATTTCAGTACGTGTTAATTCCAGCTCCATATGTGGAAATAGCGACGTCCCCGAAATAAGGCTGTTGTCCGTATACTCTGGACCAAAGAAATCATAATCGTTCTTAATCGAAAAGGAAGACTCCATTGATGCATCGACAATAGGCGAAACCACTGAACGAAGCCTGGGGTCGAGATCTGGCAAGAGCTGGGGTGAGTCACAGTCGTTGCATGTCACCTTAGAGGAGTTGTTGACATTGACGTCTCCAGAAAACTCTCTAATATGTTTGGGATAGTTGGTGGGAGCTTCTGAGCCCCGAAGACACAATGCGGCTTTGTCGTAAACCATAGCAGCTTCCTCGGGGGTGTCATACGTTCCAAGCCACAGACGTTTCTTTTAGGTAGGATCTCGTATTTCTGCAGCCCATCTACCGAAAGGTCGCTGACGAACACCTCTAAATCTTCGGCCAGAGCTGGGTGTCAGCGAAATCATCCCTCTGCCTTTACGTGCAGAAACTACGTTTTTCGATTCAGTGGAACTTCCGAGGATTGTCCCGGCAATAGGTTCAGCAACTTCTATGCCGTTTGCCTTGGCTAAAGTGGGTGCGGGGTCTTTTTGATTTTGAGCATTCCTCACATGGTTGACGTATGTTATTAATCTCCGGCTGGTCACCATGCCGCCACCATCTTCATCCCTGGAACAATCGGTGGCATCATTGTCCCTGACTACAAAACGGACGATTTTTATGTGGGTAAAGTCAACGCGAGTGGGAAAAGCCTTATCCATGGAAAGAGTAAAACAATTGGGACTAGGTGGTCTATCAAACATGGCTGGGTTATTAGGGAGGTAACAATCCTCATATATAAGGGTGTTTTGAATAGCACATCGTTACCTGTGCAAAGTATCAATAATTGCAACCTAGCCCTTAATAAAGACTAAGTTCATCTAAAGAGTATTTCAATTGGCCCCATAATTTTAAATTCTTTTTGCGTAATAATTTAATGAATAATGGAAAATAAAAAAAGAAATTGAGTCGCACCCCCAGTCAAACAGTAACTTCTTATGCAATTCCGATTCCCTGTTACAACAGGTGTCTCATCCCTTGTTACACTAAATTCACTAGGTAAGACATATTATTTTGTGATATCATACCATACACGTGTCACTACAACAAAAGTGATCTTTTGCATAAGACCTTTTGACACCACAATTGTGGTCACTAATAATAAGTTATTTGTGACCACTTGTTGTCACAAACCTCTCTACAAATTATTTGAGACAACTTTAAGACTATATTTAGAGACAACTAGTTGTTACAAAAAATATTTGAGACGCATTTGAGACCACTTTTGTTACAATACAAATATATTATTTGCGATCGAGTTATTGAGACCACAATAAAGTTGTGACAAATACTCATAAGTTGTGACAAATACTCATTATCTGAGACCACTTCTCATAAGTTGTGGCAAATACTCATTATTTGACACCACTTTTTTTGGTCTCAAAAGACCATTTTTGTTGTAGTGTGTCGGTAAGTGAATGAGTGAAACACAAGATGAAACACCAAAGTGTAATATGTGATCTCATGGGCTCCTTATGGCTGGTCCTTACATAAGGATAAAGAGACAGATCGATGCCGGCTCCCATTCTACTTACAATAATTGTTGTGCCCCCATATTTCAGGAATGTTAGACCATGTACTTACATATATATATGTTCGCACATATTTTTTTGTTTACATTAAATCATATGTTGATCCTTCTTTTTAAAGGTTATGTGACGGGCATATTTTAACATCCTCGTTTTTTTTTCCTTTTATTTATTTCTCGTTTAATTTATTAGTTTTTTGTTTTTTAATTCATAGTAAAGATCATGGGCTATTATTTTCCACTTCAATCAGGACACCAATATGATAATAACGAACCGGTAACTTCTGCAATGTCTTATGATGTTTTAGTCTACGACTGCAGCCACTAATACAGCTTACAAATTATAGAATGATTTAGACAGAAATGTGAAACAACAAGGGTGTGATTCAATAGAATAATGGGGGAGAAATTCATTGACCGAAAAACTCCAATCAATTATGTCATATACAAGACTAAATTAGTGGCCCCCGGGTTCTGGTGTATTTAATTAGACATTTGAAGGAAAAAATGTTGCCAATTAGAAATTTCACAACATACAAGTTTTTCTTCAGACAAGCTCTAACATATTGTACCAAAAATAATTTAGAACCGATTAATCTATTTTCCGGGTTTATTATTTTACATCGTTACGTCGAACAATTTATTTTTTACATTCAGGGGATGAACATAATTAAAAACTATGGAGCAACTGATTTATTTTTAATGAATAATTAAATCACATTGCTTGTTTGTGAAAATATTAGATTCTGTATCTTGGCTCAATTGGTTCATTAGGGTGGTTATGTCCTGAATGCACCAATGGAATACACCTCGGGAACCACAACTTGTTAGACTAGGGCAATGTTGCCTCATATTTTAGGCAAATAAACTGAATACGAAGCGATAATTTATTTATTTAATTTTTTTTTTTTTTGGGTTGTAATTGATTTTGGTTGTTGATTATATTTGATTTCTGCATCCACTAATATGTGTATTAGTCAATATTGTGACAACTATTAATAATGCCTGCATCCACTATAATATTCTTACACTTAAATAAATTCTCCAACTATTAAAGAAACAGAAGGACATAGATTAGATGCTTAATTAAAGAAATAAATGGTTATTGGTTAAAACATTTTGTTTTGCAAATTTTTTAGTACAGCTGTAATAGAAAAGTCTAGTCATTTAGTAAAACAACATTTCAATTTTAATGCAAATGTTGAAAAATATCCATGTAAATACTGTGATGGGAGAGAAAATTCAATTTTAGACCTATATATTAGGCCTTGTTTAGGAAAGAAATTGTATGTTAGCAATTTTCTATTCTAGTGGGGTTTCTTTCAAAAGATGTCCAATGAAAGGAAACTAACCATAGGGAGATTTCAGATTTGGACTGTAATAGACATATGAATTAAGGTCTTCATAGTTGTTGATACTTATGTGCCAATTTTTTAGCCCAATGACATGCCCCATCTTCAAATTACTTCAGTGACTAGCCAAAAGAATAACAGGAAACGTTGTTGCACTTATTCCGGTATGAGGTGTATTTCATTGTAATTTTCATTTTATTTTTCTTTATATCTATATCTTTTCTAAATTGTTCAGGCAGGTTTGTCGCACATGACTTTTTCCGACTAAACTGGCCGTTGTCGAATGTTAGTTTCCTAGTACACAGGACTAAACTCTATTTTTCCCTTAAAGATTAGCAGCGTAAATAAAAACTCATACACGCAGGAATTAGAACAATGAGCATTAGTGCAAGCCCTAGCTTGATTAATTAAGAACAACATGTACCATTGCAATAGTCTGTGTATTTTTTTTATCACCTAATATCTCGTAAGAGATTAATCATGGAAAGATTTAAGCGTCGTTTGTGTGTACATTATTTAGTATAAAAAAGCTTAAACATCCCTTTAAAACAAATTTTGTAGTTCAGCCGCGACAATAACTAAATTGATCCATGTTTGGTATCCTAGGATAAGCCAAAAAATAGGTGTTATAGATTACTAGAACAACAATGGTTCCGCTTATTTCTTTCAAAATCTACAGAAGTAATCTTTATTCAGTTCATGAGATTTAAATTTAAAATTTATGAAGTAGTTTTCGTCGGTCGACGACGCAAAAGCTAGGTTAACTATCAATTCAGGACCCTAAAGAAAACTCCAAGCAATCTTTTCGGGGCCTAAACCATTAACTTTCCTATATTTCGGATCCTAGAACGGTAGAAACTGAAAATAAAATAGGTTTGGTTACCTTTTTAAGTCCTCTTAAATTATTAAATTAATATGTCCGCTCTCAACAATTACTTACAAATTCCACAACAGATTCCCAAGCAAAGGTTTATAAATCTTTATTGTTTTTGTGATAGACAATAATTAATAGGTTTAGACGCAGGAAAAATCACTTGCTATTCCGAACTGATCTTTCTGGCCGCATCCAATTATTTTGCATAACAAAGCACCACTCGTACTTATAGATATAGATTGGCTCATAGCTAAATTTATTAGATTCAACGGAGTTCATATTTCAAGTTTTTGTGCAATATCTTACTCTAAGATGTAAGGATATTAAAATTGGTATAAAATAGATCAACCTTCTCAAGAATGCGCTCCATACTACTACTTTCACATATTTATTATAAAATCATATCTTTTCTCTAAGAATGAATTGAAATTATTATTTTAAAAGTAGATTTGTAGACCCAAAACTATTTTTAAAAATGCAGTGTAATAAACATGTTGCCAGAATTTGTGATTGTAAAGTTGATAAAATTAAGAGTACATTCCAATTTTTTGATTGGTTTGGTATTTTTTATACATATTTAAAAGTTCTTCTAACTTTCACATAAATGCGGTGCCACAAAGTACTGCAGAGAAATCGAATTCACGCACATTAGTGACCAAATATTTACAAATGATTCGACTAGCGATTATTAGTAAGATTTAGGTTTCATCTTTGCTAAATTCCAAATATTAGGCCTAAGTTGTAATTACGAAAAAATAAAGAATTTTGATTCAGACCAGCAAAATTAATAAAACAAATTAATCTTGGACAAGTGTTGATTTTACGACAGGATAAAGCAACATGATGATGACAATAAAGTTTGCAAATGGTTAATATTCCCAACAGATTGGAGGTATAGAATTTCTAGTCCTCCAACAAAAGGATAAGCAAATGTAAAGCTTATCAAACACACTAGGACTCCTAAAAAGCAATCCTCCAACAACGCATAGAAGATCCAAACCCCAAAAGGCACAAAAAACTGTTGGGATTAGACAGACAAATTAAATTAAAAATATCCTTAAAAACGCCCTTAAATTTGGAATGGATTTCAGGGGCTGCAAACGAGTAACTTGACTGCTAAACCCGAAGTAGTTGCCCTAGCTGCTGCTCGTAAATCCTCCACAAGCATGCAAGATTGTTGCTTGCTTGCACCTAGTTGTAGTAGTGCATGTTGATTTTAGCATTAACATTAGTGTTGCCCGGGTTCATCTGGAGAAAGCAAACACCAATGTTGTACAAGGAGGCATAGTACTGGGCTGTCAGTTCCATATCAATCATTTGTTCATAAAATCCGTGTAACATAATCGATTTCTCCGCAAACAGATGCAACCGCTTCTGTAAAACCGATGAAAAACATTGAAGACAGGCATGCGATAATGACAGAAGCATGATATAAAAGATATCAGTTGTCGCATATTAAGCAATGTTCTAAAAATCGCTAGTCGCTAGTCGGTCGGTCGACTGGGGCCTAGCGCCTAGAGCGCCTAGGCGGCGCCTAGATGGGGTCTAGGCGGCACCACCTTAAACGAATAATTTAATTATTTATAAATATTCAATAAGTAAATAATATATAAAAAATTTAAAAATAATAGCAACCTATCCTAAACAATCTATATTTTGCCTGTTAGCTAACATAATCAATGATAGTGCAATATTTACATGTACAAAAAACAAAGAATACTGCAAAATTCAATAGTCGATACTGAATAAAGCAATACGTGAAGCATTAGCCCATAAGTCAAAAATCAAAATATGTCATCCAAATCAATTAAGTGATTCAAAAAAATATATATATATAACTTACACAAAAAAAAAAAAAAAAAAAAAAAAAAAAAAAAAAAAACCGGCTAGGCGCCGCCTAACGGGCTCGGCGGCGCCAAACTCGCCCAGCGCCGAAAACGACCGAATAGGTAAAAAACGGGTCGGGCTGGGACAGGCGCTAGGCGGCCGCCTAGCCCGTTTTTTAGAACACTGATATTAAGAGCTTACCGTCTGCTCATGACACTTTCTGATGTACTCTTGGTCTACTTGGAGAATGGATTGCAAGAGAGTATCCATTGCAAGGTGTTTCAATAATAGAAAGGAATTTAGTAGTGTAATGTGGCTGATATGCAGGAGATTGTGGGAATGGGGGTTTATATAGAAGCATGAGAGGCTTTCGAGATCCTTCAGAATCTTTTTTACCCCTAATTGTAATCATTGATATCTATAAAGCCATACCACTTTTCTAATAACCTAAGAAAGGCTCCATCTTTTTACGTTCCTCTTATATTGATGTCCAAGGGGATCTTTCAAACTTATAATACTTTAGTTATGTCCGCTAAAATATGTATAATGAGTTAAACACAACTAAAAAAATTTAAATTTTTTATTTTAAATAAGCTTATAGTAGATACCCAACCTTGAGACATGTCTGAATTTAGTAAGCTCCCAATAAATGGACATTTAAACATTCTGTTTGAAGTTAAAATTATGTCAGGGCAAATTAAGATTACTGACTACTGAATGAATCAAAATTAACCATACCAACATACAATATCATATCTGAACAAAAATATAGTACTCCCTCCGTTTGAAGAAGAATGTCATGTTAGTTTTGTTTGGAGATATTAGGGATTGGTGTTGAGTCGGTAAGTTTTGTTGAAATTAGGATAAAATCAACTAATTTAAGAGGGTGTTTGCAAACTCATTATCAACAATAAAATCACTTTTGAAAAGCACTTTAATTTAAAAGAGTGTTTGCAAACTCCTATTTCATCACTATAGTCACTTCGTAGAAGTGATTTTGAGAATCCCCAAATTCCTAGCTTTTGGGTGCTTTTGACTTTTTTTTACAAACAAATGAAATTATTTTTTATTTTTTTATTTTATTTTTTATTAGTTTAGAATCACTTTTTCACCAAAGACTACCAAATCCTAATTTTACCAAAAATTCAATTTAAATCACTTATCTAAAAGTACAATTGTTTGCAAACACCCCTGAAGTAGGTAAGGGAAAATTCATTATTAGTCCGGAATGTTACGCCCTGTCCAGTAAAAGTCTTGTATGTTAGAAATTCTTAATTTTAGTCAAGTATGTTTCTAAAGTTGTCCAATTTAAGGACACTGGCCATCAGAAATGTTCCCTTGGGCCACAATTAATCACGTGCGGCGCACAACACTAATAAATTTGAGAAAGATGAAGAAAGAAAGAAAGAAAAATAAAATAAACAATATAATGAAATGCACCTCATACGAAAATTAGGGCTTACCTTTTTTTTTTTTTTTTTTTGTCCGTGCTATTAAAGTAATTTAATGATTTGACATGTTATCTCGACAAATACTTGATAACTAAGCATTAGCACTCAAAAGCCCTAAATTTATTAGTCTAATTCCGGCTTAATTGGTCGTTGGTGCTGGTTAGTGTCCTTAAATTAGACAACTTTTGAAACAGACAGGACTAAAATTGAAATTTTCGTACATACAAGACTGTTACTGGACAAGACCTAACATACTGGACTAAAGATGATTTTTTCCCAAGTAGCTAATAATTATAATTTTTTTAGCATCTGGACACTTATTGGCGAAATTTTCCAGAGTATATAAAATGACATTCTTTTAGAAATAGAGTGATTTTGTTTTATAAGATTATAGCCATTCGCTTAGCTAAAGTCTTGCTTACCCAACCCTTCCATGCCACGAGGTCTGCTTATAAGATTTCATATTAGTGCCTTATTTTGTAAATCTTTAAATTTTTATTTTTGGAATTTTTTTTTTCAATTTTGTTTTTTATCTGAATATTACTGGATCAAAAATTTTAAATTTATTCTCCCGACAATGGATTTTAAACGAGACTAACAGAGTATTTAAACATCAATTAGCTGACCAGAATAACGGTCTCTAAAAATTGATTCAAAATAAATTTACGAGTGATGTTTGATGATGAGTGGTCATAAAAATCATATTTTTAATTTTCGAAAAAGCGGATTACGGAAAAAAAAATGATGAGTAAAGCTACTTGACTAGAAGCTATCAACATTTGTCATTAAAATTAGTTCCAACTACTCTTATTTTATTAGTTCATCTCTGCTACTTGAACCTTAAAATTAGAAACGCATTGTTTTGATATTATTTTATCGTTGTAACCACATCAAAATGCAAGATGCAAACTCTTAAATTCTATCATAACTGTATATGATAGCTGCGTCTTCCAACCGAAACTTTCGAAATGGAGAACTGTCGGATTCCTTGAATATTTTAATATTCTCATGCCTATAATCTTCCTAAATTTTTATCTTATTATTTTCCGAGAAGGATGACGGAACTTGAAATGAGGGGTTTTGTTTTTTCCCCTATAGAACCTTTGCCGAAATGGGTTAATAATAAATTTGCAATTTTTCTCTCCCGGTGGATTATAGACAAATAGAAGCTCCGAAATTAATATACGAAAGTCCTCTTTTCTTCTAGTGTTGAGGCCTCCAAAAAACGAGTGTGTAGTTGCGTTGAATTAGCCATGTTGGCAAATCAGATTCTCTGTTACAATTGGTGATTCATTTTCTGGTAAACTAAATTTTCTAGGTGAAACATACTCCCTCCGTTCCATATTAATGGACATTTTAGAATGAAAGAGAAGAACTGGGGATGAAATATTTTAACAGACATACCCTCGCTAAAGAATTGACGTCTTTGCTACTTATTATTAATTTCTATAATTGATTAACGTTTTAGATATTTTTTCACAGATTCTATCAAATTTCTTCCTTTACTCACTCTTGAAATATCTTTACGTTTTAATTTATCGTAGAATTAGACATATACTTATCCCCTAAAAAACGTATTAGCTGATGGTACATTTGACTAATTATTTTATTCTTATTTTTTAACCTTTCATCAAAAAACGTTAATTATTACGAGGTGAAGGAAGTATATTAATACACAATAGCCTTGTAATTTGTAAAACACATATTTCTCGAACATAGTATCAGTATAAGAAAACGCGTAAATAGAGACGAAATTTTTGTGGCAAAATTCATATTCGCCGCTAAATTTATAAATAGCAGCAAAATTTATCCATACGCCGCCACCATTACCGACGTTTGGAACTATTTTGTCGCTATTTTTAATTCGTGACGAAAACCTACGTTTCGTCGCTAATCTAGCGATGATATTGTACTATTCGTAACAAAGTTAGCGGCAAATATATTATACTTTGTTGCAATACATGTGTTTTATAAAAAATATATAGTTAAGTCTACTTTCCTATTAATTATATATCGTAGCGACAAAATATATATTTTTGCTACTAATACAAGATGTATCACTTGAAAGTCGTCGCAAGTCACTAAAACATCAAAATTAATAAATAAAATTATTTTCTTAGTAATTTAAATTATAATATATTTAATGTGAAGCCGACCAAAAAAAAAATTATTAGCAGCGAAATTTATCCATACACCACCAACATTAGCGATCGTTGGAACTGTTTTGTCGGTATTTTTACTTCGAAACCAAATCCTACGTTTCGTCGCTAATTTAGCGATGAGACCATACCATTCGCAGCAAAGTTAGGGGTAGATTTATTATACTTTGTCGCAAATCATGTGTTTTATATAAAAATATAGTTAGATCTAATTTCCTATTAATTAGTTTAGTAGATAGCGGGAAAATATATATTTTTGCCGGTAACACTTAGCGACATAACGCTTGAAAGTTGTTGCAAATCACTAAAATATCAAAGTTCCTGAATATAATTATTCTCTTTAGGTGGAGCCTAATTGTTCTCATAATAAAATGTCATGTTATTGCAACATATGCTTATGCTGAATATGTAGTTTGTAGCACACTTTAATTGGGTTTGCAGTTCAAATAAAGGTAATGATCTTAACACATTCCTCTGTATTTGGCTCTCTAGCTTGTTAAAAGCTACTCCCAAAATTGATGCAAATTTTTTGTGGTGCAATTTTTTTTTCTAGTCGGTGTTTGTGGTGTTATTTTTGATATATTGATGTTGGTAAATGTAGTTTAGTCTTTTATATATCTTGTTTTTACTATGATATATAGCAGAATTTAGTTGGATACATGTTGCAGATTCATGGGTCGATAAAAGGGCTTGGATTGAGGAACGCAATTTCTTTTTGTGTTTTAGAACGAAGTTCATGTTTAAGTACCTGAAACACTGCTCGTAGTACCAAATTTGTAGACATTCTGAATTGCTATTAAGAATATAGTTGTTTTAGAATGATTTTATATATGATACATGGAAGGTTCAGTAGTATATATCGAAAATTTCAATACTAGGTACTGAAAATTTCAATTTACTCCATACTGAATCTTACACCGAACAATATTTTATATTTTTTCAAGACGTAAGACCTAAATTAAGAAAAAAAATTAAAATCTAACCATCTGATTGAGAAAAACTCAAGACTCAGGCCATGAATTGAGAACCTCCAATATTCAGGCCCTTAATTGAGACACTTTTCTCAAATTCTAGCCTTCAACTGAAATTCAGCTAAGAGAAATTAAGGGATTTACATGGAGGAGGGGAATTTGATCTAGGGCTATTTCTTTTATCGTTTTTCCGTGTTATCTAATTCTCTTCTCCAAAACTAAGACTGCATATAAAAAACAACAAGGTAGTATGTTACTGTCACATTTACTGAAAATCAAACTTTATTTTATTCTTTAAAACCACAAATTTTTATTTTTTTATTTCTAATCTATTTTCTTATGTATAATATATCAAATTATAACTCTTTTGAAGATCTTTAATTTGACATCTATTGCACATATGTTGTAATTAGATAATTAATTTGAAATATTATTTCTTTATTGTTTATTTGAATAAGATTTGAGCGCTTAGTTTGGGTTGTACTATAGCCTAGGGAACGAATACAACTAAAAATAGTTAAATAGTTCTATTATAAAAAAATAATTGTCTTGATTATTTAATCAAAAGTAAAACTAATCAATTTATTTTATTGACCTAAAGCTTTCTTCCTTTATTGTGTCATGATAAAATGCATTATTTAAATAATTAAATATATACATTATTAAATTAAAAATAAAATTTAATGTATAAATTAATAATCCACGAATTAAATTATTGTATTTGAAAATATTTATTTTTTTGTTTAGCTTATCACAGGACTACGATTTTCACATATTTATATATGATAGTTAATATATTTATAAAACATTCGTTATATTAAATCCGTCGCATGAGAGAAACCTATAGTTACATTACTTATATATTTTATATATTTAATCAAAACTATTCAAATATTTGTTTGATTTAGAATACATCAGCACCATTTTTTAATATTAATTTATATAACATTTAGTTTAATTAAATTATTATTGTTTAAATAACTTTCCGTGCATCGCACGGGAGTTAACCTAGTATCAAGGGGAACATCCATGTTCAGATATAAATTTTAATTAGCACTTATTTTTGTCCACACAGCAATTCTACTATATAAGGAATGTCTCCTTACAGAATATTATACTATTTAATGAACCTAAATGCATTACAGTTAGTAACAATTGTTTTTTTAAATTTTTTTTCTCCTAATCTAAGAACAAACCCTCCCCTGCCCCCACGGTGACTCGAACCCAGGACCAAAGGCCTAGGTAGTAGATGCTATGCCACTTGAGCTATCCAACTTCGTCACAGTTAGTAACAATTGTTTTTTATTCTATTAATAGGTAGGACTAAGTATTTATCTGTACTGCAGCACATTGCCTGAAAACATTTTATTAAGTACTGATGAAAGTTGATAGTTAGGGTAATGATTATCCTTCAGATGGAGACGGCCAAAACCCTAATAATGCTCCTTTTAGAAGACAGCCACTACTGCTATGCTGTCCAAACTACCCAATAGGATTCACTTTGCCACCTAAGTTTATTTAGGGCAGCGGCCATCCTTATATAACCCCCTTCTATGTCCAGTTTAGTATCAAATTCCTATAACTCCCCTCTAATATGAGTGACAAAAAAAAAGTTTCAATCACAAGCATTTCGTAGTATGGATGATGAGTTCCAAACTCTTTTTTCGAGTGTCTCAGTTGACAACAAACTGCATCCGAAAAACATATGTGATTTAATCAGGGACGCCAAAGCAGAACGAAGGGCAAATTTCTTGGTATGTATTTCGCTAGACCCTATAGTATATGTGTTTTGCGTTGTCTTTTTCTTACCAATAATAATTGAAGAAATATAATTCATCAGCAGCTCTTGGTTTTTTTGGAGAGAAAGGGCTTTCCCGTCTCTATTTGGGCTTCAAAGATTCATGCTAAGGACTAGCGTAGCGCTCCGTTGCCATTCCAGCTTTGGCTTTCGGCTTTGAACCCTTTGGCAAGTGAGATCAGAGCTCTCTTCGGAGTCGAAGTTAAGAATCCTCGATTCCAGTGTGAATAGTCAGTAAGTGCTATCGGATCGATCAAGCAGGAGATATACGCAGAGCTCCGTCGACCAGACTGAGTAAACTCTTTCTTTTAAGGGATGGCTCCCCCGGCGCAGGCCTACCACGCTTCGCGCCTGCAGCAAAGCCCATATGCACAGTTGAAAGACGAAACAGAAGCGGAAAGAGAGTCGCGGAGGCGCACTTAGATCTTCACTCTTCAGTTCGTCAGGTTGGAACCTCCACCAACATGGAAACCACCACCAGGCGCCCGTTACTCCCAAAGTTTTTTCTTTTGGAAAGTATGCGAACCATACATCAATAGCGCCGTGGGGGAAAAATAGGACGATTTGGGGCGGCACCCTTTGGATAGACGTGCATGTTCGCTTTGCTTGAAAATTTCCCATTCCTTCCCTGTGGGGAGCTTGAAGAGCGAAACGAGCCGTGAAGCACCATCCCTCTTTTTGTGCTACTCCTAGGGCGCCGCATATGTAGAAAAAGAGGGAGAGTGGCTCCTTTCATTTATTTCATTTAGAGTTGTTTAAAACGTAGACACTTGACCGATAGGTTGCGGAGCGCAAAATCCAGCATTCAATAGGTTTAGCGAAGCCCCGATTTACGGATTTACGAACTTGCGATCCCAATCCTATTCCCATCCAATATTGAATGAGCATTGGTCCCTTCAAGCCAATGGAATCGGTCGCCTTTGGAATATGAGTAGGGCTCCTAGGTGGATTCAATCTGAACCCTAAGACTCCACTGGACATCCTTCCTCGTGAGATGAAGCCCCGGGTACGTAGATAGTGGAAGTAGAAAGTGATCACATCCTTGCTCGCGGAGCTACATACCGCGATATGATGATTGGTTTAGGTAGGGCGGCCCAGCGCCCCCTTTTGGGTATGCAGGTACTAAGAGCTTAGTGCTGCTGCTTGGCTCACCCCTGGGGCTGATTCTTCAGATCCGGAGGAATCTGTGCCAAATCCTGTTTTCTCAAAACAAAGGTTCAGCCCAGCCTCTTCAAGAAAGCTTTGCTTGGTAGGCAGCTGCCACCGTTGAAACCAATGAAGCTGTTTGGTTCAATCCGAAACCCCAGTCACCTTTTTCGTTCGGGGATGGCCCCTTTGATCATCTGTAGCAAAACTATGAACGGGAGCTAGCAATCCGGACCGTATTGAGGCCTTCCCGCCTGCCCGGCATAGTTCGAGATGTTTTTAATTAAAAAATCTCATGCAAGAATCCTAACTTATAGGATGGGACTCAATTTTCGGATGATGACATGGCGGAAGGTAGTAACACAAGATCCCGATGTGGCCTATTCTTCGAGGACACGAGTCCAATAGCTCGGGGAGCACAAAAGGATGGAGAAAATCCTAAAGTGAAACTTAATTCTTTCCATGAAGCTGAATATACTCATGCTATGTCGGACGGTTTTTTGGGCAACCCGGATAGTCTTTCTAATTTTAATACGAAAATTGCATTGAGGCGATTTCGAGAAATGGTTACTAAATTCAGCGCACGGAAAAGAATGGGGATTGAGTCAATTGGGTTTGGGGGTTCTTTAGAATTTGTTGGTTGTGAATTGTTTAAACCCTTAATTAATGCGTTGCTGTTGGGATTCGATACAGAAGAATTAACAATTGAAATTTATGGTAGACAATATCATCTAAATGTCGAAGTTTTTAGCAAACTCATGGGAGTTCTCGATGGGGAACTTGATCAGGTATTTCGTGAGGATCTAGGATTCGCCAACGAACTAGGTGATAAGTTTCTAACACATTTGACTGATCGAACCGTAATAAAAACAAAAACACTAGAACGGATAATGTACTCATGTAATGATCCTAATATTGACTTTTTGAGGGCATTTGTTTTATTTGCCACTTCTACACTGTTTGGAACAACCACCAACAACGAGATAAATCATAACTACATTTATAGTGTATTAGATGCAGACTTAATCCATAAGGGGAGCTGGGCCAATCATTATTTTAAAAAAATGGTGGACGATGTGAAAAAATTTAGGAGGAATCGCAAACCTAATTCTATTCTCACCGGATGCGTATTTTTCGTTCAGGTAGTGACTTCTATCTTTTTCTCTTCACAAGCCTAATTCAACTTATTTATTCTACTTACAATTTTTTGCATAATCCTCTGCCACACATATTCATGAGCTATTTTATTTTCATAACTCTAGTTCCTACATCTTATAAATATAAGCCGGCTCAGAGAATTAGTACTACAAATATACTTTTATATCCTTTTTAAACTGGAACTTTTTTCTTTTTTCTTTTTCTTTTTTTTTTTTTGAACTTTTTGTGCTGCGTGATTTTTTAATTTGATGGTGGTTACTGTAACAGGTATATTTTTTGGGAATGGTACTCCCCGAGGGACCGGTCATTGTGGATGTTCTACGCGGAGTCAACGTAGGAGACAACCTGGTCTGTAATCAAATGGCATGCAAGATTAATAGCAACACCTGGTGCCTTAAGATAATGGTGAATTTTAATTTTAGTAGAGCGTACCATAAAAGTTATCACTATTTCATGGTAGAGCTGCCTGTTGATTGTTTGTTAACCTTGGTATTGTTAATGTGTGTTGTGGCCAAATAATTATTTCCGTATTTATTCCGCTAGCAAGTAAAACTAAGCCCGATAAGATATTCATATACATAGTTTTTTTTAAAAAAAAATTAAAAAAAAAAAAAGGCAACCATTTTTCTTTATTAAGCATATATACACCATAATGCTATAGGGTAATATGCATTGGCGGAACTACATATGGGGGCAGAGGGGCACTGGCCCCCTCAGCCGCGGGCGAAAAACCCAATAATATTAGTGTAATTTTGTTAATTTAAACACATCGTAATTAAACTAAATAAATAATCTTATTATTTGACTTGAATAAGATTTAACAATAATTAATCGATGTATTTATTAATGTACACAATATAGCTAAAAATATAAAAAGTAAAATGATATGTTGAGAAACACGAAATCTTGATTATCTTTCGTTTTTTTTTTTTTAATAATTGAATTAATTAATTAACTCTGACCAATATCATTAGTAACTTTTAGTCTGGATCTATGTAGTTGAATGTTGTTGAAACTCATGGACAGATTTAGAGACATTCCGTCCCTTTTTTATTTTCTAAAACGTTAGTTTTAAGTGTAACTTAACCAGATATTAAATTTAGAGTTTAATATATGATAGTGTTTTAGGTCTTTCTCAAAATGAAGCACCTACGTAGTATTAAATTTGCTTTCAATCTTAGAATTTAATTATAAAAATTTAGCCCGATATATCGAATACCAAAATTTGTTTGTAAATGGGTCCCTCACTATTGAAAATTTTTGGGTCCGTCACTGGTAATATGTAACGATAAATTGCTGGCACCTAGAATTGAATAAGTGTAATCACAAACTGGTTGATTTTATTGCCTTTATTTAACTACCTCCTCCTTCAGATTTGGCACGGTCATATGAATAAAATACGGATTTGGTTGTCTGTGAATTCGGATGTCTGGAGTGGGTTGGTGCTATAAAAAATTAAACTATTTACACCAATTTTTAGCGACCATTATGGAAAATCTAGATATCATTTTTGTTAACTTAAATATGTGTTAATCTTTAGAAAAAAATATACAACAAACTAGAGATCCAACGTTATTTGCTTAAAATTTTTAACAGATAACTTTTCCTTCGTAAGATTTGTCATACAGAATTCAACTCAGTCACAAATGTACCGGTAATAACTAGAACCACTATTTTTAGTGTTTGAAATTAGTATGTTTATGATCTCAAATAATTAGTATAGAGATTTCCCTAAAAAAATCGTCACAAAAAAACTTAATTTATTGACTGCACTTGTGGTCACTAAATTAAGGTATACAATATAACTCTTTTGTTGTAGTGACTTCTGTGCCAACTAATATACATTAATGTGTTTTTTAGGAGGCATGGACAAGAAATGTTGTATTTATCCATAATTATCAACTAAAATCCCAGCTATACTTAATACTAAAGGAGAAGCGTGATAATTCTGGTTCTGACAAGTGTCCCGTTGAGGTGTCGCATTCTCCTTATTTGTTGGGTTCTCACCCAATCAAGTTCTTATTTTTTATTTTTTATTTTTTATTTTTTATTTTTTTGCAGTTTTCCTACGAAGTTTAAATGTTTTATAATTTTTTCGTCTTAACTCGATTTTCGATTAAAAATATTCCAAAATTAATAAACTTTTCACGATCTTTGATTTAACATCCATGATGCATATATATAATTAAAATATAAATTTTAATTGTAAAATATTTTTTTAGGATGATTATGATATATTTTTATTTTTAAATATTTGTGTATAAATTAAAAATGTAATATTACTTTTTTAAGAGAATTAAATTTATTGAGTTATCAAAAATATACTTAAGTGACTAATATATTTATGATTTATTATAATAATATAAAAAGAATTCATCCCGTGCATCGCACGGGTGCACATCTAGTTATACAAATAAAAGGTTAAAAATATAGCACTAAAAAAAACTGCTCAAGTATATTAAAAGTAAAAATTTTAATTTGATTTCGCAAAATCGTTTGACTTTTGGGAGATTTTTTTAGACTTAAGCTTTTATCTAAACTAACCTGGTGCATGTGTTTACTTGTTGCAAAAGTATGGAAGTATTCGATGGACGTGAAATTTCAGCTTATAATGCAACTACTCCACTCCATTTGATAACTTACGATGAGTTAGTTATCCTTTACATTTCTGGGCTAAACATGTTGTTTTCCGGATTTAATAGAATTCATTAGAACAAATTGGTACCAAATATGCTTGTACAAAGGTTTGTTAATAAATAAATTTTAATAATAAATTGTCCATCAAATAGTTCCTTTCATGACCACAAACGCCTCATCTAAACTTCAGCGTCTAGTGGGAACATAATCTAGTTTTGGTATTTTCTGTCTATTTAGCATCTATTTGTTGTTGTTCCAGAGTAATAAGTAACAAAAATTTGTTGATACGTTGACTTTTACTCTCAGCAGAATGTGGATTTGAATAGTCCTGGCCCAATTTCCAAGATGTCTAAAGCGGACAATGCGAGAATATTTCGTAAGTAATTAGAAGAAAGTACCAGGTTTACCAAAATTAAAAATGAGACCAGTTCAGGAGAAAACGCTCCCACTACGGACACGATGCATGTGAAACATGATGTTGATAAACGCGCTACCTGTGGCGAGGGGTTATGGATTCTAGAGTCCGTGGTGCATGAGATAAAAGGGTTGAGAGAATCGCAGGAAACATTGATGTCGGTCATGAAGGAGTCCATGGAATTATGGCAGAAAGAGCAATTTAGTCAAGCGCACGATACCATGTTGGCTAGTATGGAAAGAACTCTCCGAGATTTGAGTTGTGTAATGCAGATATTATCCAGCAGTGCACGGACAAACAACATAGACTTTATGGCCACGGATGGTGGAATCTCAGGAAACGATTAAATCAAAGTTGATGACAGGATTTGCTCTGTAGGAACTGAACGAGTGTTGACCCCCGACGGCAGTGTTTCAAAAAAGAGAGCTTGTTCAGTGGAAGATTCAGAAGCAACGACAGTAATTGATGTTGACAAAGATTACACTGAAAAAACAATGAAAAGTTCAAAGAACCTGCAGTACCAAACACAGGTCCGATTCAATTGTTTTTTTTTTCCCTCCTATTATACATCTAAAAAATTTGGTTTATGAAAGTAGCATTGATATTCAATGTTCTCCTCACGATCTCAGAATGCTCCACAACAAGGACACCAGAAACTAAAGTCAATACTTAAAAAACCAAACAACTCATCGATGCAGGAAGTATGTAAGGCAATGCAAAGTAGTGTGGAACAGATGAGTACATCTACGTGGAGGCGTTACATCTTGCTCGGATACCCTTACACCCAATCAAAGATCCTAAAAGAGGAAAGATTGATGAAGCTAGTTATGCTCACCTTAGATTCAAATCTGCCACAGAGGTAAAGAACCGTACTCTTAATCATTCACAGTTTCTAATAAGTCTTCACTTTGTTTTGTCCGCCTCTTAAAAAGAAATGTGCATCAGAGAAATAATTTGCGAGACAAGGAATACATATGTGGACCGCTATGAAATGACGACGTTACTGCCGGGAAAGTGGCTTACTTCATCGGTACAGCTTTACATTGTATTTACTATATGTTCTCTTCAAGCACATAATTTAGAATCATGCGTGGTTATAATAAAATTTGTTTTTCAGGTCATTAACACCGCATCTGATTTGCTAAACTTTGAGGAAGAACGATCAACTGGAATGACCATATGGTTCTGCCCGGTCTTCTTAGTGGTAATTCTTTTTGTTAGGAAATTCTACGCGTTGTAGAAGATCTATTTTTATCAACTAAAATT
Source organism: Ajuga chamaepitys (assembly GCA_958295605.1). Lineage (NCBI taxonomy): Eukaryota > Viridiplantae > Streptophyta > Magnoliopsida > Lamiales > Lamiaceae > Ajuga > Ajuga chamaepitys. The sequence goes on from OY282505.1 coordinate 45,712,655, forward strand.
AGTAAAAATATAAATGTACTACTATTTTCTAACTGTGTGTGGTAGGGAGAGAGTGGTGCTGATCTGCAGGGTTTTAAATCCCAATTTGAAAGAATGAAGGTTAAGGGTGGATTTCTGTTGGGGGACATCCGTTCAATTAAAAAGGTAATTTAATATTATATTAATTGGCAAATTGCTAGTTTAATGTAATTACATACTGCTACATATATATTATGGATATATTTATTTATTGTTTAATGGCCAGTTACTCTTAAAGAATCAAAAAGCCAACTTGAGCAAAATAATTTCAACTATTCTAACAAATGTATTGTGAACCTCTGACTTTTACAGATTGTAATACCCCTACATTTTCCCAACCCGGGTCATTTCAAATTAGTCATTGTTGACTTATTAATGAAGGAAGTTGAAGTACAAGATTCTTTACCAGGCGTTACCACGTTGGACGATAATACAAAGTCGGTCGTTGATATCCTAGTAAGTTTTGCCTTAATTTTAACACAATGTGGCTCCACCTTGGCCGAGTTCGGGATACTAATTCCACCATCTTCTGCAGCTGAGAATGTTGCAGGGCAGTATGGTACAGAAATTGAGCACTACATATTGGGAGATTTAAGGACTTACGAAGTCTGCACTGTTATAGGTGGCCCTAAGCAATTCAACTCATAAGTTCATATGGATACCACCAAGAATGGACAAACATGTTTATACCCACTCATATTAACACTTGCCATGAACATGAATTTAGGTACGATTGTCGTATGTACGTCCTAAAAAATATGAAGCGTTCCAGAAAGATGTCGAACACAACCGGCACCAATGTTAAAGAAGAGGGAGTGGAGGAGTTGGAGGTAAAAAAACCCTAAACCCACTAAAAAACCAAGAATAATGAAATATGAAACCTATGACAACTACTAAACAAAATTAAAAAACAAAATGAGCAGGGGGCTAGCCAAGACTTGAGGGTTAAAGTGTTGTTGTGGATCTTGTCTCACGACAGCAATATACTGAAAAGCCGGATGGAGGCTGATGCAGAAGTGGTTTGAAATTTCAAAAAGCAAGGGACCAAGCTCCGGACGGAAGGACAAAAAACAAAAGAAAGTAGATGGGTGGTCATCGTCCCCAATTTTCAGGAGCAACAAAAAATCTACAAGATATTATTTAGCAAATTTAAAGGGAACCTACAATCATCTGTTTTCCCTTCTGTTGTTTTATGCAAACTTTTTGTTAATTTTTTATATTGGCCAAAGACACTGCATCGAATTGTTGCTCTTGGCATTTATTTAATGGGTTTTCATTGACGTTGTGCTTTTATTATACTCCACAGTGTTATTGTTTGCAGTTTTATATATACTGGCCATTCGATATTATCACTATTTCATAACTTTTGTTTTAGACATATATCATTAAAAACAAAAATTTTAATCAACTTGTGTGTTGATCGGTGATTTTGGAAATCATAATTGACAAATTTGCATTAAAGTCCATGGTTGTTGTAAATAACCATATATTATATTGTTAATTACACTACTAAATTGCAAATTCTTATATAGTTCTACAAATATCTAACTTTAAAAAAAAAAAAAAAAAAAGGATTAAGCAGCGTTTCCACAATATTACTGCATGTCCTGATAACAAATCTAGAATAAAATAAATTGAAATAAACAACTCAAAAGTCACAACAGTCAAAAGGAGCTCATTTTTCAAGAACTCGGCTAATACCGGATGGCTACCTTCGCTTACCCTTTTTACAAGTGATTAGAAATTAAAATTGTGGTAAAATTGTCTAAAATCAATATCAGGTAGTATTGGGAACAAGAGTGATTTTGATCACTAGCAATAGTTAAAATATTAGAAACTTAAGCAAACTCTAGCTTATGAGTGAAAAGAAATTTTATTTATTCACCAAAATTTCAAAGTCGGAAAAAGGTAAGTAAATAAAAACACCCATCGATTGCAACAAAAATCGGCCGATTTAGCAAAAATAATAAACAACAGAACGTAAGCAATCAATCAATACTCGTAAATCCAAGCACATGACGAAATGAATACGTCAATAGGTAAACTCTCAAATGAATGTCGAAGTTGGTAAATGTATCAATCATTATTATAAGTGCCTGCTTTATCTTGCCACATAGTGTGAAAGATGTGCGCTTGAAATAGTTTGTTGATGTTCACTCAAACCTTCGTTATTCTAAGTTGTCATTCTAGGTTTATTATTTTATATGTAAATTGACATTGTAGCCTTTTTAACACTACTAGTAGTCCACTCTTACGATGCACAAGGTGAGACTAAAATTTCATCGTATAATGTAACAATATTGTGAAATGACAAATAGAACAACGAATTAAAGGTAGGATAAATTTATAATATAGTTTGGTCAATGTTCAAACAGTAAAAAATGTAAAATAGTTCAGGATCATATAGAATTCAGAAAACTTTGCAATGCATTACATCCCAAAATAAATAAAACAATTATAAAGGTTAATCCAACACTTCACTCACTAACTCAAGGCCCTTAATGTGTCCTTGGCACTCGTTCTAAGTTGTAGAATATGATCCCCTGAATAACTCTGCATATCATACATCTATATATATATAAAAGTAAAATGAGGGTTATTACTTAAATTACCTTTTCTCGCCTCAAATATAACTTTAATGCATTCTGAATTTCTTTTAAGGCATTAATTATATTTTTTTCTAAAAATTAATACAATATTAAGTATTACCTTCATTAGTAAATGAATATATACTTTATTAAATTAAAAGTAAAAGTTAATGTATAATTTAATGATTGACTAATTAAAGTATTGTATTTACAAATATTAATTTGTTATAATTAATCATGGGACTACGACTTTCACATACATTTATAGATGATAATTAATCTTGAAATTATTTTTTATTACATATTCATATTTTCTATTTATTAATATTATTTCTTTATAAATAATAATTACATTTTGCAATCTAAACTATGACATTTTATATGTGCTACAATCTATATTTTCATTTAAAAAATAAAATTAACATGCTTGAGCTAGCTAGGTTTTTTAGAATTTTCAATATAAACAATACTTTGTCTCATTTTTCCATATTTTGCAACTCATTTTGTCTCATTTGAAAAATTACTTGGATAAATCAAAATATTTAAAAAAAAATTGAAAAAAATAAAAGAAAACACTAATTTTCTTATAATACAATTCAATTTATTTTATTTGATATATTTTGGTGTGTCGTGTGATACTTATGTATTTGTGTTTGTTTTAATATTCATTTTCAATTAAGTTATTACGGTGTTCACGTAGGTTAAGGTGAATACACACACACAAACACTAAATATATATTTGGGTTTCAATATTAGGAGATATTCATTCTTAAAAGTAGATATAATTTATTTTTTACATTTGATAATTTATATTAATGTTAATTTATAAAATATTATATTTATAAAATGTAAGTTATATTAAATCCATATATCACTTGGGAGAAATTGATATTTGCATTATTTATATTTTGGGTTTATATTATTTTGCAACATGTAGTATGCGCATTTTTCAGTTTCTCTTTTTATTTTTCAATCACAACCTAAACTACACGTTTTTTAACGCTTGCAACCTCTGCCAACAATTTAAGTGCGAAAAATAAAAGAATATAGAAAATATTTGAATAACATAAATTGTTAAAAAATCTAAAAAAATATTTTTTAAATTCCAAACTTCATTTAAAATACCAGAAAATTAACTTAAACATGTTGAAAATATATTAAAAAATTGAGTTTTTTTATAAAAAAGTTCAAATCAAATAATTTTATGCAAGAAAAATAAAAATTTATTACGTTTTTTTAAATCATAAAACTATTATAAATTTCTGAAAATTATCTTTTAAACTCTAAAAATTTATTTAAACTATTTCAAAGTTACCTTGAAAATTATTTTAAAATTTTGAAAATTTCGTTTCAGACATGTGAAAGTATCTATAAAAAGTCTAATTTTATGATATAAGTATCTTTCCAATTATTCTTTTGAAAAAATAAATCCTTTTAAAAATATTTAAAATTATTTGAAGTAATATCAAAATTATTTGATCTTTTTTTATGAAAATTGATTTTTTTTTATTAAAATGAATTCTAAGTTTATGATATTTTTAAATAATTTTTTAGAATTTAAAAATAAATATTGTATTTTCTAAACATTTTTTATTATTTTAAATAGTTTCTTTTCTCTCCGAAAATTGCTACCAAAGATTGCAAAGGTGGAAAACCGCAAAGTTCAGTTGATCGTAAAAAAGAAAAAATGATTATTCAAATATTCATTTAGTTATAATATAATAATTCTATTTTTTTTATTAGATAATATTATATTTAATTTAATAAAATAATTACTTTTTAAATAAATTTACGTGCATCGCACATGAGCGATACTAGTGAAACTTAATAGAAAGAATACATAGCCTGGAAAAATAAAACCATAATGTTAAATTAAGTTGGCCTGAATTGTAAAATAGTAATTAAAAAATCGACAATCAAAGCACTCTTATATTCTGCTCTTATGATGGAATATGATTTTGAATTTGTAAAAAGTTATTCTGATCTTTATTCAGAATTTACATCTAACCTCCTTTCTTTGATTCTTAGATCAATTACCGCTTGTAAAAAAATAAAAAATAAAACAAAAAATAAAAAGAATAAGATGGTGAAATAACACTTCAATAGAGGAGAAGAAAAATAATCACAACAAAGAAATAACTCACTTCCTTAACATAGAATATCAATTCCACTGGCGATCTCAATCGACCAATCAAATGAATTATTTCAATAAAAATCCTAAATAAGAATTTTGAACTGTTTGAAGCCCACAAAATTCTCGAAACAATTAAGCACTTAAAAATGATAAAATTTAACTTCCCATATTGTCCATTTAGGATCATTCAGTGCATGAAATCTGAATTGGCTAAATATCCCTTTTATTGATTTTCATCCATGAAATATTGCATAAACCGAGTTTATTATAAACAACTACCAAATAATCCAAAAGAAATTCCTATATGGAATTAATATAGATTTTATTGGTTTCTTGTGAAATAGCACAAGATTTCACAGAATTTAAGATAGGAATTAGGATGTGCACTATCTTAAATCATGCAATACCTAGCTTCGAAGCAAATATAAGCAAACAGTATGATCGCTCTTTCCGGTAATCCGTTTGTCACCCCCTTAGTCTTTATTCCATCTTCCAGTATTGACAATGACCGGCCAAATCAGTCTATTTACTCTTCAAATCAGCCAATAAGATCGATAACATAATAACAACCATTAAAACTTTGCTGGATTTAATATTTGAGAGTGGATTTGTACACTAAAACTGCAAATTCCTTGGTGGATTTAAATTTTGGATATCTGGAATTCTATTATTTCAAAAACTTGAAATTCAAATCCTTCAAACAGAAAGTAGCTTAAAAGGTAGTAACATTAAGCTACTTTCCCCATCGAAATTTCAGATAAACAAACTTCTAGTAGACAGGTATGAAATGGAAATTTAATATGACGTTTCAACCATAATGAAAAACTCTACTATTTACTGCGCCAAAGTGACTAAACAAAACTAAGTAAATCAGCATAAATTTTGCACTAACCTTACCCAACAATAACTATTTAACATCAGCTTAATTCAATTATGCATATATCGACACAATCTACTCGATTCAATTGAACTAAAACATGAACTCCAATGCTAAACAAAAAAACATCGATCGAGAAGCTAAATGTTAACTTCAATGAACTCAAAAGATCAATATGACTAACAAAACAAAGAAAATCAGCACTCTGTATTAACCTTATCCAACATTAACCATTCAACATCATCTTAATGCAATCATGCACGTATCAAAACGATTTACTCGATCATTTTAACTAAGACATTCTTTCCCTGCTAAACTGAGAAATACCGATCGAACAACTAAAGGTAAAATTTACCCAAAAAAAAAAAAAAAAAAAACTATAATTGGCTACTTCTGCATTGATGATTGCGGAATACAAATTGAATTTCAATAATTGAAGAAACAGTCACGGAAGAGAAGAAGTGCGGTGAAAACCGCTGGCGAATGATGAGTATACGAACCGGGCAAAAGCCTAAATCGAGACAGGCATCCCCCTTCGCATTCAAATCGTATTTTGCTAGAACCTCGGCTTTACTTTCGTCCTCCATTCTTGATTCTGACAGAGAAAAGAAATCAAATTCAACATTTAAAATGCAGAAGATTGAAAAAGATGGCAAATAAAGTAAAGATAAAGCTTACCGCTAGCCGAATAGTGCTACCGATTTAACTTTTAGTTTCTTGGAGGAGCAGATGCATTTATTGCTTCAGAGATCCCCTAACCGGTTGGCAAAAAAAATTTGAAAACTCAGATAGAACCGGAAAGAGAAAAGAAGAAAAAGAAGAAGAAATATCCATCAACGTGCATACTTTCTCCCTCAGATTACCCACGGCAGAACGAGAAATTAATGAGTAACGGTGCAAAAAGGACTAATGCTAACAATCTGTTCACGACGGTTGTACGGGTCTACTAAATATAACAACATATTTAAAACAAAATAACAAACAAATAAGAGCCGACATGCCCGCTGTTATTGAACATCTACCACACCAAATTGAACATAACATACTAACAAATTTCTTAGGGGCGATTGGTCAGGCACGCCGGTAGAAGTTACAGGCAATATGGACTTAATGCGCAGGGTAAATGGATAACGCCAAATGAAGAATTAATGGATTAAGATAGCGTCAATTGAAAGTCAACCAGGAATATGACAAGTTAAGATAATACGGCCACCAGTAAATTAGTAACTACATGGTACCAAAAACATCAAATTCAAACCACTATGTTCTTCAACAAGCCCTAAACCAATTATACCAGTTAAGCGATATCACTATTAAGGGATAGCAATTCCTACACAGAATCTAATAATAAAATGAACTGTACGGAGAATACCAATCAAAAATGTAAAATAATTAAATCACACGATTTTCAACAATGTACTGAAACTGAATCGGCCCCAAATTATGGAACAATCACCTCGAGTATTATACAAACCTGAGACAAATTCAAGAATCGGGAAAGATTGGGTATCTACCATGCCCTCACCATCGGATTCTGCTAGCTGTCATGGGATCTCCTATTCTACAACAAAAAATAGACGGGGTTTTCATTCGAGCAATTGCCTTGACAGAACAAAATCGTAAAAGACTGGAGAAAAAAAAAAGGTATTTTTTGAGGTATGAAATGTACAGGATTAGAAATCCAGATCCGATAACAACATCTCCCGGTCGTGACAAAGTATAACTGTAGAGCAAGAAGAAGAAGGTGGGAAAATGGAACTCTCTCTCTCTAACCGGCGGAAGGGATGAAATGGGGGTAAGAGAGTTTCTGGAATTATGTCACTCTTTCACAGGTGGACAACACACCTAAACTAAAGAAATACAAAATAATTACATGGGACCCACTACAAATGTAAAAATACTGAAATACCCCCTGGTTGCAAGATTGCAACGGTTGTGCAGCAGAAGAAGCAAAAAATTATACAAATTTGTGGCAAGTGTGTATCGTGTCAAATGACGATTCGTGGCAAGTGTGTCGTGGCACAATTCGCAAATGTATTAGAATTCATGGTAAGTGCATGTCGTGGCACATGTGGTAGATCCGTGGCACATGTGGCAAATCCGTGGCAATAGTGACACGACTGTACGAAAGGGTAAAATTATACAAATTCGTGGCAAGTGTATATGGTGTCAAATGACGATTCGTGGCAAGTGTCTATCGTGTCAAATGAGAACTTGTTGTTATTGTGTGTCGTGACATGTTTTTTGCGGCAAGTGTTAGTCGTAAAATGAAATTTTAAAAGAAAAAAATCTCAAACGGAGAATTTTTTTATTTTTTTATTTTGGCTTGAGGGTGAGGGTGCAGGGTGGGACTGGGGCAGGGGATGATCTAGTAATTTTTTTTTTTGGCTTGGAGATGGGTGGGTGGGGGTAGGGGGTGAGGTGGGATGGGGTTGGGGGGTGGGGGTGCAGGGTGATACTAGGGCAGGTGATGATCCAGTAAAAAAAAAAAAAAATTGGCTTGAGGGTGGATGGGGTGGGGGTGCAGGGTGGGACTAGGGGCAGAGGATGATCCAGTAAAAAAAAAAAAGATTTTTTTTTTTTTTTTTTTTTTTTTGTGGCTTGGAAGTGGGTTGGTGGGAGTAGGAGGTGGGTGGGGTGGGGTGAGGGTGGGGGGGTGCGTGGGATGGAGGGGGCAAGGGTGGGACTGGGCGTGGGACTGGAGTCCATGGTTAGGAAAGGGGTATGTGGGATAGGGTAGGTTGGAGTTGTAATTTGGGAGTGGGAGGATTGGATAAGGGAGATGGATTGGATAAGGAATATGGTGTGTTTACTTTGTTGATTATCAAGAAGAATAAGGATAGACTAAAAATATATTATTTTTACAAGGTGGTTAGAATCATAGTAAAAGTTATAAAAAATATCATTTTAAATTTTCTCCCATATTTTATACAACTTTTTGTTTTATTTTTTTTCTAAATACCCCACGTACATCTAGCAGCAAAATTCTTCCCTTATCAATCATATAAGCTTCCATCAGTGTAATGACTACCCTTTTCAGTGATTTTTACGAGTATGTTTATAAATAAAACATATTAGATTGTGTTTGGATAGAAGGATTTGGAAAGCAAAAGATTTGATTTTTAATTCTTTGTATTTGGAAATTTACTCATTTTAAATCCTTTATTTGGATGTTTAATGAGTGGATTTGTATTGTTTAAATTTTTCCTTTTCCAGTTCTTTCTTAATATTTTTGAAAGGATGGTGATAATAAAAGTGTGTATAGTAGTATGTGTGTGTGTGAAATACGTGTGTAGTGTGCTTGTGATATGTGAATGTGTTGTGTTTATTGTGTGAAATGTGTGTGATAATGTGACTATACATGTATGAGGGGTACGATGAATTTATAAATGACCAGGTTGTTGGATTTGAAATACATCCAAAATGAACTAGAAATTTAGAAGGAATTTATAATTTCTTGATTTGATTTTTTTTGCCAAATAACGATGGATTTGAAATTTATAAGTTAGAGTTTAGAAAGTAGACATCTTTATATTTTGAATCTGAAGCACCTGAATGAAGTATAATCTGATAAGCCTATTTTAAAGAGATTTAGTCAAACCATATAAGAGCTTCGTAAAGTTGAGCTTTTCCCTGAAAATTATATATAGCAAGAGTGAATGCATCAGAAGCCGCCGCCCGCTGATAAGTAGTACCCTGCAAACTTGTCTTGAGTGCATCAAATTGTGATACTAGGTAAGTAACATAGAACTCCTCACTGAATCTTCTGACAGCTGCAAACTTATGTTTTGGCAACTTCACTAATTTTGTTTCAGGATCATTAGGTTGTGGTATGCCGCTACCATTTTGATACTTTTCAGGCAGGTAATAATATCCTATGAATTCAAACCCTAAAGCATCCACTAAAATAGGCGCCGTATTGCTAATTTTCACATTACCTGCATTCTCACCATTGTAGTATGCGCTCAAACTGCATCAAAATAACCATAAATTTAAAATTAAAATCAAACCAACATTTATTAACAGGGTTCGCTGAGTTTTGGAGGCCAAGGGGCTAGGGCGCACCAAAAAATAAGGCCTCTAAAAACAACCGGATAGGAGAATAATTAAAAAAGAGAAAATATTCTCATTATATAATGAGTGGGGCTAGTGTTTTTACAAGAAATCTTTAGCCAACCTTCGTCTAAGAAGTCTTTTCTTAACATAATGCGTGTTTGGATTAGATAAAAATGAGAACTCAAGCAATTTCTTTATTTTCAATGCCTCCTAATTTTCAGGAATAGTCACTTCAACAAACTTCGATGGTTCCTTACTTATACAAATATGATTAAAAAAGAGAAAAATCTCATATATATAATTCTTCCTTGATAAAAGATTTTTTTTTTTTTTTCTTTAATTAGTATCTATTTTTTTTATTGGGTTAAAAGTATGGCCTTCTTAATATGCCTTTGAACTCACAACAATCATATATATCAAGCTAGTGTCTATCCACCACGTTACAAATAAAAAAAAGGAGGATTGTTTCTCGTATAATATATATATATGTATGGACAATCACCCTTCTTATTCATGTAGGGCCACCCTTGTTTATGAACCGTTCGGATCCTTTGTCTCATATTTACCCTGTCCTAATTGTGCTCCCCTAAAAAATCGAGTCATACAACATGAATCGTGAACTTCGAACATATAAACCATTAAATCATGAATCGTGAAATCGTAAGTCTAAAATAGAAAATATACCCTAATCCAAAAAAATTGAACCCTAGACCTTAAACATGGAATCTAAACATGAATTCTAAATCCTAAACCTTAAACTATGAACTTTAAATTCACAATAATTGGCTCGATTTTAAAGTGGAGTACGATTAAAATAGGATAAAAACAGCATAGAGGATCCCACGTGGTTAATTAAGATTCTGATAAAAGCAAAAAAGGAGTAAAAACATACTATTTACTAGCATCTGCAAATGCGCTGACGATTGAATCCTGCACTATGTCGGGACGAGATGCCCATAAAGCTTCCTTATAACTTCTAATTTCAAATTGCTTTCCATCATAAACAACCGTATATGATGGACACTCCAAGCTTGCACACTTAGCTACTGGTTCAAATCCCATACATCTGCACTCAAATACAACTAAGTAAAAAAACATCACCAAACAAAAACCCTGTTTTGGTGAAATCATCATTACTAATTGACTGATATATATTGATGATAATTGCACTATGTAAGCGGCCTATATATAATGTGGTGATGGCATATTTGTGTAATTTTTATAATTCATTATCATAATCCTAATAAACCATTAAAATCATGTTGACTAAGTTATTATGCCAATTAGCTAAACAAAAGCAAAATCTAAAACCATTAATGGAATTTTATAAATCTGACTTTCCAACGTGGCCGGACCTCTAATTAGTAGGGAGAATCCGTTGTCTCGAGTTCAAAAATTATACTACCTTCGTCCCGAATAAAATTGCACTTCTAAGATTGCTCACATAATAAAAAAAAAAAAAAAAATCTATCTTATGTTTTTATGTTGACTTTTCAAAGGTGAATTGAGGGTGAAAATTTTAAGGGTGGAGATTTTGAGAGTGAAGATTATATTATAACTTTCCTTTATACGGGTTTCAAATCCTTGCTCTGACTGATAATTTAAATATATAGAGTATTGCAAATACTGCAATTTTTTTATGTTTCTCTTTAAATTTGTATACTAGAAAAATAAATATGAGCCGTTTTAAAAAACTCATTGTTTCTTTTTTTTTTTTTTTTTTAATTTCCTATGATAAAATAAATATATAGGTTGTTGCAAATGCTTCAACTATTTATGTTTTTCTTTAAATTTGAATACTAAGAAAAAAAAATATGAATCCATTTAGTAAGTTTAATTCAGGCCTAAACATCTTTAGGTACGGTCCTACTTACCAATTCCTTAATTTTTCCTTATTCTATATACCTAAATATAATTGAGACTTTTTCGAAATTAAATTAACTAATATGGTAATTGTTTCTGGATTTCGTCGTGAATTTGCGCCATTGCATTTTTTCCTTATTATGATATTACCTCTGTGTTTTTAGTTGTTTTTTAAAATTTTATATTTTATTTATAAATAATTGTCTTTTTAACTTTTTTTCACATTTTCTCCCAATATTCTCTCAATTTTCTCCCAATAATAAAGTTAATGGAAAGACAAAAAAGGAATTTGATATGAGAGATAAAATTTATATGAGTTTATATTTATTCATTTTCCATCTCGGACAAAGTCTTATATGCATCAGTTGCACGGTACAATCAGGGTTGGGTATTATCATTTATGCTTAAATGTATTACATGTACTGGGTAAAGTTATTACAATACCTATACCTAGAATGTGTAATATTTTTACCATAAATGATAATATCTTTTTCACATGAGATAAATTTATATGAGATTATATTTGTCCATTTTTCACCTCGGAAAAAGTCTCATGTTCACCAGTTGCACGGTGCAATTCAAGTTGAGTATCACCATTTATACTTAAACGTATTACATGTAGTGGGTAAATGAATTATAATACATTTACCCAAAACGTGTAATATCTTTAAGCATAAATGGTGATATATTTTTCACCGCGATACATTATCACATGTAATACCTTTAGGCAGTGTTATTATAACTGAACCGGTAATCAAACCTGTCTTACTAATAATTAGAGGTTTAACCGATCAGATCGATTCAACCGCCGATTCAACCATTATCATAAATATTAATAATATTTTATAATTAAATATATATTATTATAAAGGACTATTAAGGATATATCATATAAATAATTAATACATGAACATCTTATCTATATCTATATATATATATAGATAAGAGTAAAATGGAGGACGTTAATGTCATTTTAACTTTTCCTCCAAAAATTTTACACCATACAATTGGTAAGTTTTTCTTATTTTTGGTAAATTCATAACTTTCTTTTTTTTTTTTTAAACACAAATAACTTTTTCATTTTTAATCCGACTTTTATGCATAATATACCAAATTATTCATCTTTTCTCGATCATCGATTTGACATCCATATCACATATATTATAATAAGATATTTAATTTGAATAAATATATTATTTGCTGGTTAATTATTTATGCTAGACTGATGTTTCACATGAATTGAGCTATGCTATTTTGGTTTGAGTTGCAACTAAAATTAGTAAAATAATTTCTTTTAAAAAAACATGAGTAATTTTTTTTATAAAAATACAACTAACCAATTTATTTTATTTGACATGAATTTTCAAATATTTTAGTTATTTTAGTTATGTAAGGAGAAAGACCATTGTTTAAATAATGAAAGTCCTACTTTATTAAATCAAAGGCAGAAAAATCAATATCTATTTTATAATGAACTTATTATGTCATCAAATTTTGCTAATATTTTTTTTATCACGAAAGTACTGAAGATTTGAGCATATGTATAATTGTGTATTAAATTATTATTGAAATTATTTATAATTACCTATTTATATTTATAGTAATGCATATTTTGTTAAAATTACTCTTTTGAGGAAATTTATTCCTTGCAGCATAAATTATGACATTTGTTACATTTTGCAATCTTTTTTAATTTTTAATTTTTACTAAAACTTCAGTTATATGTTTTTACACTTTGTAAGCTAAATAATACTTTGTCGCATTAATCAACATCAAATGTTTTTTTTTACTCTTAACAATCTAAATAACTTTGTTCGCACTAATCCATTTTTATCTTCAAATAAATAGACTATTTATAAGATAAATATAACATTTATATAAATAATTTACAATACCAAAATAAAATACGAAAATATTCAAATATTTTGAAGAACTCACAAAATTTAATTTGTTATTCAATAATTTGAATTTATTTTGCTGAAATAATAATTTATTAAAAAAATATTTAAGTATATTTGAAATCACCAAATGAAATGTTAAAATTTGCAAATGAAAAACTAACCTTAGAAAGAGAAACTTAAATGTATATAATTAGAATTTGAAAGTTTAATTAGATCAATTAAAATATATATATATATATAATAAAAGTAAGGACATAAAGAAAAAGTATTAAACTTTACATTACATATGAAATATCCAAATAAATTATCATTGTTCCTTTTATTATCTATTTCATGGTTATTTTTAATTATTTATAGTTAGAATTTAAAAATTATTTTATAAATTAAAAAATCTATATATATTTATATATATAAGCCACAATATGGACATTCTGTAAGTAATAGTTTCCATCTAAAATTTTATACTGTGATTGGTAAGTTGTTGTCACATTTGGTTAGAATCAAAATTTATTTTATTTTCTAAAGTTGCAAATATCTTTTTTCATTTCTAATCTATTTATTATGTATATTATATCAAATTAATCATCTTTTGATGATGTTTGATTTGACATAATAATAATAATAATAATAATAATAATAATAATAATAATAATAATAATAATAATAATAATAATAATAAGATATTCTATTTAAAATATTATATTATTTGTTCGATGATTATTTGAATAAGATTACAATGTTTATTGTGGAATATTGTATAGTAAATACAATATTGGTTCGGAATAAAATTAAAAACTCATTCAAGTAATTCTCTTTTACAAATTATTTTACATAATTATTTCATTAAAACCACAACTAATCAGTTTGTTTTATCCGACATGAATTGTCTCAAATTTTCTTCATTTATTACATTGAGAGAAAAATAAATGTATATATAATTGAATACATACTTTATAGAAGTAAAAGCGATAGTTAATATTTGATTTATAATCAACGTATTAAATTATTAAATTTACTAATATTTATTTGTTATAATAATTATTTTTGTAGATTAATCACAAAACTATGACTTTTTGCTCATATATATAACCTAAACTATGATGTTATATAAGTTGAAACTAAACTTTTTTTAAATAAGCAAAATTAATCAACTTGAACTATATTTTTTTAAGACTTTGTAACCTGAACAATACTTGGTCACATTAACCAATCTCAATTATGTCTTTTTTTTTCTTCTTCTTCTTTTTTTTTTTCCCACATTTTGCAACCTAATTAAGCAATTTCTTTTTTATACTAAACAATTTGTATCTTTAAGTGAATCTACTATTTACAATATAAATTAATTTAATTGAAACTTTTCAACATATATATGAAAGTATTAAGAAATATTGAAGAACTCATATGTTTTATTTTGTTATTTCAACTATTGAATAACTTTTGAATGTTATTTTGTTATTATTTGTATCTCTGAAATATCAAGTAAAGTATTAAAACTCGCAAATAAGATTTTTTAAAAGTAAATAGTTATAGATAAATTAAAACCTTTATTTAGATAAATTTAAATATTTAAAGTAAAATGAAAAAAAATTAAAGATAAATAATTTTCTTATAACATTATTCATTTTTTCTTTAATAATATGAATTAATATTTAGATATTTATGTTTGGTGTATCATTAATAATTAATTAAGCTGTATGCATATAGGTGAAGAATGATACATACACACTAAATGTGTGTTTTGATTTCAAAAATAAGAAATGATCATGTTGAAAAAGGTTTTTGTTTTATATTTAATTTTTTATCTTTAAGTTAATATATATATATATATATATATATAAAGTAAGTTATATTAAATCCATATATAACGTGCGATAAACTTAGATTTATATTACTTATAATTTTATATATGTTTTATCCTACATTATTAAAAAAAAATATTAGGATCAAATTGTCACATATTTAAATATTAGATTAGATTATATTATATTTAGTTTTATTAAAATTATTACTTTTTAAATAAACTTCCGTGCATCGCAGGGGAATATTACTAGTATATATAAAAGCAAAATATAGGGTATTAATGTTATTTTAGTTTTCCCTCCAAAAATTTTATACTATAATTGGTAACTTTTTCTTATTTTTGGTAAGTTCATAACTTTCTTTTACTTTTTTAAAATACAAATAACTTTTTCACTTTTAATCCGATTTTTATGCATAATATACCAAATTATTCATCTTTTCACGATCTTCAATTTGACATTCATATCATATATATTATAATGAGATATTTGATTTGAATAAACAAATTGTTTGTTGGTTAATTATTTGTACTAGAATTGATGTTTATTGTGAATTAGACTAGAATATTTTGGTTTTAGTTGCAACTAAAATTAGTAAAATAAATTCTTTATAAAAAATATAATTTTTTTTAATAAAAATACAACTAATAAATTTATTTTATTTGACATGAATTTTTAATTTTTTTATTTAAGTCAAGGAGAAAATCCATTTTTTAAATAATGAAAGTCCTACTTTATTAAATCGAAGGCAAAAACAACAATATCTATTTTATAATCAATTTATTAAATCATCAAATCTGCTAAAATATCTTCTTATCACGACTTGGAGCATATATATAATTATCTATTAAAATAGGTATTGAAATTATTTTTAATTACCTATTAAATTTTTTAATAACGAGTATTTGTTAAAATTACTCTTTTAAGGAAATTTATTCTTTGTAGCCTAAACTATGACTTTTATTACATTTGGCAATTTTTTTAATTTTTTACTTTTACTGAAACTTCAATTATATGTTTTTACACTTTATAAGCTAAATAGTACTTGGCCGCACAAATCAACGACAAATGCCTTTTTTACTTTTAACAATCTAAATAATTTTTTTCGCATTAATCAATTTTTATCTTCTAATAAATAAATCATTTCTAAGAAGGTTATAACATTTATATAAATAATTTACAATACCAAATAAAATACAAAAATATTCAAATATTTTGAAGAAACCAAAGACTTCTCATTAAATAAATTTAGAATTTTATTTTGTTAAAATAATATTTTATTAAATAAAAATTGTTTAAGTATATTTGAAATCACCAAATGAAATTTTAAAAGTTGCGAATGAAAATTCAATGTTATAAGGAAAAAAATTGAATATTTATAATTAGAACATGAAAGTTTATTTAGATAAATTAAAAGTTAAATATAAAATAAAAGCAGGGACATAATGAGAAAATTAATAAACTTTACATTACATATGATCCAAATAAAATATCACTGTTCCTTTTATTATATATTTTATGGTATATATATAAGTCACAGTAGTGACAATTCTTTAAATAACACATTCCAGCCTAAAATTTTAGACTGTGATTAGTAAGTTATTGTCACATTTGGTAAGAATCAAAATTTATTTTACTTTCTAAAGTTGCAAATATCTTTTTTTTTTTCATTTCTAATCTATTTATTATGTATACTATATCAAATTAATCATCTTTTGACGATGTTTGATTTGACATCCATATGATATATATAATAATAAGATATTCTATTTAAAATATTATATTATTTGTTCGTCGATTATTTAAGTAAGATTTCAGTGTTTATTATGGATTGTACAAAAAATATAGTATTGGTTTGGAATACAATTAAAAATCATTCAAATATTTCTCTTTTACAAATTATTTTACTTGATTATTTCATTACAACCACAGCTAATCAGTTTGTTTTATCTGACATGAATTGTCTCAAGTTAATATTTGATTTATAATCAGCTTATTAAATTATTGAATTTGCTAATGCTTATTTGATATATTAATAATTTGTGTTGATAAATCAAAAAACTATGATTTTCGCTCATATATAACTTTATATATGATAATTAATCTTAGAATTTTTTTTTTTTTATGTTTTAGATACGTTAATGTTATTTTTCTATAAATAAATACAATTTGCAACCTATACTATGATATTATACAAGTTGCAACTAAACTTCTTTTAAATAAGCAAAATTAACCAACTAGAACTATATATATTTTTAGACTTTGCAACCTAAACAATACTAACATTAACCAATCTCAATTATGCCTTCTTCTTTTTTTCACATTTTGCAATCTAAGCAATTTTTTTTTTTTTTTTACATTAACCGATGTATATCTTTAGATGAATCTACTATTTAAAATATAAATATATAATTTAATTGAAACTTTTCAACATATATATGAAAGTATTAAGAAATATTGGAGCACTCATATGTTTTATTTTGTTATTCCAACTATTGAATAACTTTTGAATTTTATTTTGTTAATTTTTATTCTTTGTATATCGGAAATACCAAGTAAAGTACTAAAACTTGCAAATAAGATTTTTTAAAAGGAGATAGTTATATTTAGAATTTAAAACTTTATTTAGATAAATTTAAATATTTAAAGTAAAGTGGAAAAAGTTAAAGAAAAATAAATTTCTTATAACATTATCCAGTTTATTTTATTTAATAATATGAGTTGATAGTTATATATTTATATTTGTTTTGACATTCATAATTAATTAAGCAATTATGCACATAGGTGAAGAATGATGCAGACACACTAAATGTGTATTTGGATTTTAAAGTTTAGAAATGATCATTTTGAAAAAGATTTTTTTTTATATTGAATATTTATCTTAATGTTAATCTATAATATATTATATATATAGAGAGTAAGTTATATTAAATTCACATATGACGTGTGAGAAACTTATATTTGCATTACTTATAATTTTATTTATGTTTTATCCTATATTTTAAAAAATATATATTTTATTAGGATAAAATGATCACATATTTAAATATTCATATTTAGTTTTATTAAAATTATTACTTTCTAAATAAACTTCTGTGCATCGCACGTGAATATTACTAGTCTATATATAAAAGTAAAATGAGGGTTATTATTGTAAATTACCTTTTCCCACCTAAAATATATCTTTAATGCATTCTTAATTTCTTCTAAAACATTAATTATATTTTTCCTTCAAATTAATACAATATTAAGTATTACCTTCCTTAACAAATTAAATGAATATATATACTTTATTAAATTAAAAGTAAAAGTTAATATATAATTTAATGATTGACTAATTAAATTATTACATTTACAAATATTAATTTATTATAATTAATCATGGGACTAAGACTTTCACATATATTTTTATATGATAATTAATCTTGAAATTGTTTTTTATTACATATTCATATTTTCTATTTATTAATATTATTTCGTTATAAATAATAATTACACTTTGCAATCTAAACTATGAGATTTTACATATGCTACAATCTATATTTCTATTTAAAAAATAAAATTAACATGCTTGAGCTAACTAGGTTTTTTAGAGTTCTCAATATAAACAATACTTTGTCGCATTTTTCATATTTTGCAACCTAAGCAAAATATACAAACATATAAATATTAATTGTATCTTTAAATAAATTTCAACATATACATATATTATTAAGATATATTGAAGAATTCATATGCTTTATTTTGTTAGTCCAACTATAGAATAATCATTGAATTTTATTTTATTAATATCAAGATTTATTTAAAATCTAAAAAGTATTTGAGTATATTAAACCACCATGTAAAATATTAAAACTTGAAAATTAATTTTTATTAAAATAAAGTAAATAGTTATAGTTGAAATTTGAAAAATTATTTGGATAAAATCAAAATATTTTAAAAAATTAAAAAAAAAATTCAACACTAATTTTATTATAATACAATTCAATTTATTTTATTTGATATATTTTGGTGTGTCGTGTGATATTTATGTATTTTTGTATGTTTTAATATTCATTTTCAATTAAGCTATTGCGAGGTCGCATAGGTTAAGGTGAATACACACACACGCACTAAATATATGTTTGAGTTTTAATATTAGGAGATATTCATTCTTAAAAGTAGATATAATTTAGTTTTTACATTGAATATTTTTATCTTGATGTAAATTTATAAAATGTAAGTTATATTAAATCCATATATCACTTGGAAGAAATTGATATTTACATTATTTATATTTTGGGTTTATATCATTTTGCAACATGTAGTATACGCGTTTTTCAGCTTTTTTTTTTCATTCACAACCTGAACTATACGTTTTTTCATGTTTGCAACCTCTGCCAGCAATTTAAGTGCGAAAAGAAAAGAATATTAGAAAATATTTAAATAACATAAAATTTTTAAAAAATCTAAAAAATATTTTTTAAAATCTAAACTTCATTTAAAATACCAGAAAATTAACTTAAACATGTTGAAAATATATTAAAGAATTGATTTTTTTTATACAAAAGTTGAAATCAAATCATTTTAAGCAAGAAAAATAAAAAAAATATATTATTTTTTTAAAATCATAAAACTATTATAAATTTCTGAAAATTATCTTTTAAACTCTAAAATTTTATTTAAACTATTTGAAAGTTAACTTGAAAAATTATTTTAAAATCTATAAAATTTCGTTTAAGACATGTGGAAGTATCTATGAAAAATCAAAACTTATGATATAAGTATCTTTTTAATTAATTTTTTGAAAAAATAAATCCTTTTATAAATATTTAAAGTTATTTGAAGTAATATCAAAATTATTCGATCTTTTTTTATGAAAATTAATTTTTTATTAAAATAATTTCTACATTTTTTTCAAGTAAAGTTTATGATATTTTAAATATTCTTTTAGAATTTGAAAATAAATATTATATTTTCTAAACATTTTAATTATTTTAAATATTTTTTTTCCTCTCCGAAAATTGCTGCCAAAGGTTGCAAAGGTAGGAGTGCAAAGTTTAGGTTGATCGCAAAAAAAGAAAAAATGATTATTCAAATATTCATTTAGTTAGAATATAATAATTCTATCTTTTTATATTAGATAATATTATATTTAATTTAATAAGATAATTACTTTTTAAATAAATTTTCGTGCATTTCAAGGGAACGATACTAGTCTTACTATATAATAAAATGCAACGCTCTATAAATAGAAATGTAATAGTTTCCGCCTAAAAGATATCTATAAATAGATTGTGGTTTAATTATAATAAATATTTATTTAAGTTAAGGGTTGACTTATTTATTGGTAGCCCTAAAAATTGCATGCGTAACTTCTTAATTTCCACCGTAATATAAATCAGCACCAATCAAAATAATTAAGAGATCTGATGAATATATTCCTTAATACATGAGGACTTTGGATTCAAATTGGTCTAAAGAGAGGGTGCGATTAATTTATTATATTTGACAATTTTTTCTGAATTTGACATAATAATTGCATATAGATATGCGAAACTTTAACTTTATTTTGTTTGGTTAATTTTTAAATATTTTAATACTAAATATATTTGTACAGTTTCCCGGCTCTCTTACTCAAGCCCTTTCGCGGTTCTGAGTAGTAGGGAGGGGGAGTGAAACAATGTCAAATTATTCAAACAGAATATTTTCTTTGGAGAAATAAGATTGTGAAGTTTACATTTATTCTTTTATCTTAATAATATTGATTTATTTTTATTTTTGTTATAAAGAGAAATTAATATAATTAAAATACATTTGATTTTAAATTAATGTTGATTGAGAATAATATGTATATTAGTCAAAGTTATTTGAAGATCACCTTTAGTCAACTTTTACACCTAATAACTATTTCTATTTCTTAAAACATAATCTATTTATGAGAAATTGGGATCGAGAAATGAAAAGTTTTGTTGGCTATTTTTTGTGCGTAGGATTTGAGATATTGATGAGACTATACATTTCTTAGGTTATAATAAAAACAAATTCATATTATAAATTTTGACTAATATATATTTTTTAAAATTAGTATATATTAGTTATTAAACTTCCATTGAAATGTAAAATCAAATTAATAATTCGTTGGAGTTATCAATATATAGTAAATTCACATTTTCTTTTCTATATGTTTCTTTCTTGGAATATATTTTTTCTTTTTCTTTTTGTAGGGGAAACTTGCTATAAAAACAATGGCGCGTGTGTGACACCTCCTCATGCGGTAGATGAATTTTTAGGAAGCTTTACGTAGATGATAAAAATATCGCATCTATCAGTTATTATTTTTTATTGGAAAAACTTTTCCAAATTCTTATTCATTAATTATTTTTGTTCATAATTTGTTTATCGTCTTGCAAATTAATCGACTTTTTCATGATTTCTAATTTGAGACTCTTGTTGCATATATAATTAAGATATATCATATTACAAAAGATGCAATTTATTTTGATTGTTATTTGTGTTAGACTTGAGTATTATTGTGGACGGAATTATATATATATATATATATATATATATTTTATTATAACTGACTGCAGATAAAATTAGTATAAAAGATATTGGTGTGTGTAACACATCACCTTATATGTAGCGAAGTAGTGTTCTCAACAGTTATTCTACAGACGATTGAAATTGGTAGTTTGAATTGGATTATTTATTCATTTAGGAAAACTTCGATTTCTTAAAACATAATATTTTTTCTCAGTCCAATTCAAAATTTCACAAAATAATATTCTTTTTACGATCTTTGATCAGATACCATGTTGCATATACTAAAATCAAATATTATATTAGAAAAATGTATTTTTTATATTTGATTAATTGTGTATTAGACGTAAGTACTTATCGTGTCTAACAATTTATATTTTGGTAAAAATAAGAAATTAACTATAAAATATATATCAGGTGGTGTTGAACTTTGACATAAACAACTTTTTGTTAGCTCAATTGTTACATGTTTTGATGTATAAAATATCATATATACAACAACAACCAAAAAAGCTTATACAAGAAAATTAATTTTAGGAGAAAACAAAGTCATTAGTTCACTTTACTTTCTGGCATCCAAGTATTTTTTGTTTTTATGAAACATTTTGTTAAAAATGAATTAGCACCACAAATTTGATTACATTAATGTCGATTGAGAGTGAAAGATAAATTAGTCAAACGATTTGTTAATCAATTTGTTATGTTTTTTCCACCCAATAATTATTTCTAGGCAAAATATATCTTAGTCCAATTATCCACGATTATTTGTAATGGCACCCTCACTTATCTAAAAAGATTTCATAAGGTCCTCAATTAAAAAAAAAAAAAAAAAAAAAAAAAAAAAAAAATACTTTTTTGTAAATGGATTTATAAGAAATTAATTTTAATAACTAAGAGACCTTTACACACATGTTTAATAACTGGGGGATCTACATTAATAAAATATAGTTTTTTGTTGGTTACTTAATCCTATTAACTCAAATTAATCCTTGATTTTGTGATTCCTATGTCATTCGACCTCATGTATAAGATTGAAGCTTAAATCGCACAATTTATCTAATTATAGTCTAAAATAGTCTGCCCAAAAATATGTGATTTAAAAGAGTAACGTGCAACAAGTGTACTCCATTTCTTATGTTTTATATTTTTTAATATTGTTTAAATGTCGAATATCTTAATGATTATTTTCATGGTGCACTCGGAGTAACTTTTGTTTATATTTCTAATAATTTCGACATTACTTTTATATTCAAACAATTTTAAGGGAGGATAAAGAGACTAAGATAGCACATAGCGGACAGATAGTGAACATGACAATATCTCTATGGTTGTGTTAACGCTACAACATAAATGACTTTATGAAACACTTCATTTATAGTACTTTTAAAATTTTGATTTTTATGTAAAACTTTTGTAACACTTACGTGTATATAATCCACTCACATATACCAAATTGGAGTCATAGTTTTCCTTAAAAGAAGTTGCAATTTATTCCAATATTTGCACCGGTTTTGGGCATCAAATAAAAAAGACGGGTTTTCAATAATAAGCCACAATAAATACTTAATTTCTAGAAAAGTAATATGGTCCAATATAACTTTAGTTATAGGCAAAAACTTGGGTGCACAAGATGCACCATAGTGTTATTTTACATCTTGTGGGCCCCACCGGTTCAGGCAAAAAAAGAAACGCGCGGTTCAGACCGGTTCGAACCGGTTCAGACCGGTCTGAACCGCGCCAATTATTATTATATCATTATTGCACGCGCATGTTATATATTTAATGGTCTGTTTGTTGAACACTAAAAGCAAGTGGTCTGGTGGTATTTAATACAGTCTTAAATATTTTAACCTTGAGGTCAAGGGTTTAATTCTGTTTGCATCTTTTTTCCTTCTTACTTCATTTTACCCTTTAATTTTTTCCTATACTGTCATACATCATAATATACACCGTATCCTTCTTCCTTCATTTTGCCCTTTAATTTTTTCCTATACTGTCATAAATCATAATATACACCGTATCAAAATATTAAATATACTGTGAGTATTGTAAGTTGAAAAAAAAAATATTTCGCAGTATGAAACAAAAATTAACTAAAACAACATATACTGTCAGGCATCACAACGTACACTGTATCGAAATATTAAATATACTGTGAGTATTGTAAGTTGGAAAAAAAAAAATCGCAGTATAAAACAAAAATCAACTAAAACAACGTATGTCAGGCATCATAATGTATACTGTATCGAAATATTAAATTACTGTGAGTATTGTAAGTTGGAAAAAATAAATATTTCGCAGTATAAAACAAAACTTAACTAAAACAACGTATACTGTCATGCAACATAACGTATACTACATCGAAATATTAAATATACTGTCAGGCTTTATAACATATATTATGCTCGAAATTTGAATATACTGTTGGTGAAAAATAAAAAGGTGGTGT